>JAMPIN010000007.1:0-718867 GCA_024699845.1 Aphelenchoides bicaudatus | reverse complement strand
ACTTTAAAGACCAAAAAGAAGTATTCTTTCAAACATGCAAAACAACTCTAATATTTTTAAAGACCAAAAAAACAGTTCCACTATATACGTCCAAGCAAGATTACACTTTTAATCTTTACCGTTACAATTTGAACGCAACAAATCGAGTTGATAGTTAAATGTCAAAGACTACAAACATACTCAACTACAAAATTTGTGTCTACTAACTAATATAAACGAGACTTTAGTTCTTCGCCTCAAACATGTCAAACAACTCCACAAATCCTTCTTATGTGTTTGACGAGTTCCGAGTATTTAAATCAAACTCATGTGATCTTTCGTGACTCTTTTTATGGCTATTTCCATCGTATCACTAACACGTTATTTCCGTCGCTAGGAATTGTGACATCGTGTCTAATTATTTATTTGTCTATATGGCGAAATCCAAAGAAATTTCAAGAGTTTTCACGAATTCTTTTGATCAGCGCCGTTGCGGATTTAATTTATGCTACAAGCGATCTGTGGAGCCAGCCAGTAAGTTTTAAAATTGTAATTTATATTTGATTAGTGTCATTTGAAAGCCAACGTCAAGAGCGTTCTGGCAATATCAAACATTCAGTTTTTTGGTTGTTTCTTAATGTGATTAGTGTAATTTGAAAGCCAACGTCGAGAGCGTTCTGTTAATGTCAAACACTTTAAGCCGCGTCGGCGTCGCGCTTTAGCTTTGTTGTTTGTTTGCCGTCGGGTTGCCCCCATTTTCGTCGGGCGGCAACACCAAGTTTGATTGTTATCGTTTGAAAAAGCCCGAATCATAAGTTCTGTTAATGTCAAACACTTTAAAGTCAACGTCAAGAGTGTTTTAACAACACCAAACACTTTAAAAACTCCACACTTACAACTTCCACAACTTTCAGCGCTATTTAAGTAACAGTAAAGCACTTTTGACTACTGTTACTGGTCCTGCATCTTTTTTCGACTACAACATACAGTGCTATTCTTTTTGCTTTAAACGATTTGCACAATCACTTAGCGCTTTCATGTTGCCTATTCAATTCATGCTTCGACATCAAATATTAAAAACGTAAACTTTTTTGAAAGAACTTTTTAAACTAAAATTTTAAGCAATTCGTCTTCTTTGCCAGTCTATGTTGTTGTTTACTTCGTTGTTTGTTTGTTGATGTCATTTTTAAGTTTGTGGGCGGCGAAAGAAGGTTACTGCGTTGTTACGAACCCGGAGAACACGGATTTTGGTCAATTTTGGCTAAAAGAGGTGCCAGTGCCTATTTTAATTGTAGGCCAAAAAGTAAGTGTTCTTGGAGACTTTGATTACATTTAAGTGCTTTTCAGGACAGGATTTTAGTTCTTTTGCACAGTTATTTATATTTTGCACTTTCGCTGATCAGTTATGCCTTGGCTGTGTATTTCTCAGTAAAGACGGTGTTTGAATTGAATAAACAGTCCGTTCACATGAGTCCTCAAACGCTTGATCTTCAGAAACAAGTTGAAAAAACTTTATTCGCTCAGGTAATGAGACTTTTAATTGAAAAATAACGATGTTTTCGATCAGTCAAGTTAAATGTTTAACACAAAATGTAGCGACTTGAAAAAAGCACTCAAAAAACAAAAATGTAGCGATTTGAAAAAAAGCACTCAAAAAACAAAAATTTCCTTAAAATTGTAGCAACTTGAAAAACAACAATGTTTTCGATCAGTCAAGTTGAGCTCTAAAGCTTGATTTTTGCGTTCGGTCAGTCAAGTTAAGCACTCGAAGAAAAAATGCCGTAAAAACTCTAATAGAACGAAATGTCCTTCTAATTTTCAATAGTCTCGTTAGAGTGTCCTTCTACTAGAGGGTGTAGTTCTGTTTTTCAACTCGAAATTTTGAATAAGTTTAAAGACATTTTTAACAACAACGTTTTGCTTTGAATGTAAAAAGCGTTTTTGTTTAGAACTTTAAAGACATTATTGAAAGTAAACAATGCTTTCGATTAGAACTTTTAGATGTCGTTCAATTAGAGATTTTTATAACTTTGACAAAACAACTTTAAAAATCAAATACATTTTTGTCGTAAAAAGTCCTTCCTAGATGATAATTCCTTTTGTCAGCGCGGTTTTGCCGGTTGTTTTGCCAAGAACATTTGCCTACTTTGACTTGCAAGTTGGCTATTTCTTCGACATCAACACCGGATTCATGACGTCGTATTCCTTTTTAAGTTCCCTTAGTGCACTTTATTTTATAGTTCCCTACAGACAGTTTTGTATCCGCCTGTTTTATTCTATATTCTTTAATCGGGACGAAAGCAGCGTAGTCGGCATAAGTCCAGGCACAAACTCCAAGACATCAAATCGGATCCGAACAGTAAACGTCCAAGTTGTTTGATTAATAAATTGTTACATTTTTGGAAATTGTAGTTGAGATTGAAAGCACATTATTTGAAGTTTGTGCCGAACAGAACAAATGCTTAAGATGTTATGCTACGTAGCGTTGCACTTTTAAAATTAATGTATTTTAAGAGTCTAATGCGTCAATCTTGTTTTTGATGTTTAAAAAAGGTCTGTTACGTAGTTGAGAAGTTCGGTAAACATTGTTGATTTAAAAACTCGTTAAAGATTCAATGCTTATCGTACTTCTCTTCTCAAAATGTTTAAACGTGACCAGAACTCATTTAATTAAGATGCTTCAACAAATAAGAATACATTTTCAATAACTATCGCAATTGTCTTCTCAAAAGTCTAAACGTCACAGAACTCATTTAAACGTCAAATTAATTTCTCAAAATCAAATGCCACCACAACTCAAAAAGTCAATCGTAATACATCTAACTAGAACCAGGGCGCCACTACAATACATTTCCATCAATCTCTAACAAATACCGTAACTAACGCCTTAAAAACCATCTTAACCTGTCAAAAACGAAGCAAAAAATTAATTCAATATTGAACGTTGTCGAAAAACTAAGACGAATACAATGTTTGAATTAAGAGATTAAGCACGCGTAAACAGGAGTGGTATGCAACGGATAACGTTTTTGTATCCGGATTTTTGAATACATTTTCTGTCATCAAAAAACTTGCCTGCTCCGACGAACCGGCTGACTAATTCAATGAACGAAACCTGGGTTGCTAGGTTGTCACCGTTATTTTCGACGCTATTCAAAATGCCGACCAAGTTTGTCGATCCGCAAAACATGTATGTTTTTGATAAGAACTACTTTGCAAACGAAACATATGTTGTTTTTAACAATTCCGTTTACGGTCTTGTTCATTTGTCTCTTTGTGTGATGTTTCCGTTGCTCGGGATAATGGTGTCGTCGTTAACTATCTATTTGTCGATATGGAGGAATCCGGCGCATTTTAAGTCCTTTTCTCGAATTGTTTTGATCAGCGCCGTAGTTGATTTGTTTTATGCTGGAAGTGATTTTTGGTGTCAGCCGGTAAGTGATTAGATTATGATAGATTGTGTTTGGTATCAGCTGAAAGACCAGGTTGAGGGCGTTCTGGCAATGTCAAACAATGTGTTAGGTTGATAGAAAAGATACCTTTAAAAGTCCGCACTTACAACTTTCAAAGTCTATTTTTAGCTTTTAAATTAATTTGTAAGTGCATTGTGTTTGATATAAACTAAAAGCCGGAGTCTAGATCGTTCTGCTGACGCCAAACACTTTAAACATCTTTAAAAGTCCACACTTACAACTTCTATGTTTTCAGAGGTATCAAGGTTCAAGCAGTGCAATATTGTTTTCGTTTACCGGTCCGGTGTCACTTCTAGACTATAAAGTCCAGTGCTACTCACATTGTTTTAAACGTATGGTGCAGACTTTAGTGTTCATGATCCTTCCTGCACAGCACATGCTTCGGTATCAGATTTTGAAGACAAATTCCATGCCTCCACTTACTTACACCCTTGTTTACGCATCTATTTGCGTTGCTGTATCGTTGTTTAGCTTCGGAGTCACCGCCGCTGCATTCTGCACGTTCGAGAACCCAGGATCCGTGGACTTCGGGCCTTTATGGTACAAAGAGAATCCGATCCCCGTTCTCCTCGTCGCATCAACTGTAAAAACTTATCAAACAAATTGCAAACACTTAAATTGTTTAAATTCCAGGCAACAACACCGACTCTTTTGTATCGTTATCTTTCAACTTCTGTTGTTGTGTTTTGTTTTTCGTTGACAGCAATCTTTGCACTGTTGACAGTTTTGCAACTACGAAGCCAGTCCAAAAAGATGACCCCTCAAATGCTTTCTCTTCAAAAGCAAATCGGAAGAGCTCTTTTTGTTCAGGTACTTTAAACAACATTGATTGAAAAAATACTTAAACGTTTAAGACTCTTGTTCCGTTGCTAACTTTTGTCATCCCCTTCTTCTTGCCACGGATTTGCGTCTACTTGGACATTAAAGTCGGCTACTACTGGACATAAATTATAGCCTAATGACTTCGTATCCTCTTTTTAGGTAATTAATTTGTTAAAACAAAAGAAAAAATTGTTAAACAAGAAAAACGAAAAAGAAAGACTTTTTTGATTAGTCAAGTCGTTAAACAAGAAAATAAAAAACAAAGAAAGACTTTTTTGATTAGTCAAGTTGTTTGTTTCAAAGCAAAGACGTTTTTGGTGTTGCCGCGAGATCAATATTGAAACTTTTATCGAAAAGTCAACATCCTTTTAAGACGTAAATTGTCATTGCGATCTTGTGTGACGTTAAGATCCCTCTTTAATATGTTTAATATAAACAGTACATGATCTCTCTTTTTAATCTAATTCCGTTTATAAAATGGCTTTATCGGAGAGTTCTTTAACACATAAGTTTTAAGGTTCATTTTAAAGCATTCTAACAAATCTCAATTTCGACTTAAAATGTTATATCACGGCAACACTAACTTGTTTAATCAAATTGTTTTTAATGTTTAAACGATTCAAATTTTCAGTTCGATTAGCGCTTTGATATTCATAATTCCTTATCGAGACTTCTGTAAACGCCTAGTGTACGCGCTATGCTTTGGACGATTTGACAATGTCACAGCCAGTATCGAGTCTGCTCCAGCAATTACCATGACAGAAAGAAGGACTCGACCCGCGATGATCAAAGTTTCTTCTTAATTGATTGTTTTCGAAGTTAATAAAAGTTTCTCCTTAATTGATTGTTTTGCTATCGGATAGTAGTTTTTAAAGCGTTCCTACAACATTGTCTGTCATCTTCACTTATTTAAACACTTCAAAAGGAACCTTGCTGGACATAACGGGGGCTGTGTTGAAAGTTTTAAACAACTGTCGAGACGCTTTGTAAGTGTCAACAAACAGAAAAGACAATTAAGAAATGAGAGGATGTAACGTTAAATAACTTACCTTGGACCTTTGGAACGATAGAAGCGACAATAAGAATTTGTGAATGAACTGAACTTTATTCAAGTAGTGCAATAAAGAATTGCATAAAGTACAATAGAATAATTGAGTTCATTAATTTTGACGATCAGTCTCGTGGCTTCTAGAAGAAGTAAACACAAAAACAAGTTTTAATTTATGGAATTCTAAATCCTGTTAAATGCTTGAGAAGCTTCGCAAACTTCAGCGGTCGCGACAACAACGTTTGTCATTCAATGTTTTTGTGGAGCGTATTTGACCTTATTGCAAAAAGAACACTGATCTAAATTCAAAACGTGTCTTTTGTTATCGACTGCTAACATCAAAACTCAAAACGTGTCTTTTGTTATCGACTACTAACATCAAAACTCAAAACGTGTCTTTTGTTATAGACTACTAACATCAAAACTCAAAAAACATTGAAAAACACGATAACAAAAATTGTTCTCTCGAAAGAGCATTTTCTTTAAAGAATTAGTTGTGAAACCGATCAAAGAATATACTTTCTATTTTTTAGCTTCCCGATACAATTTGAATCATGTTTTTAAACCGGCGAGACAATAAAATTAATTAACAAACCAATATCATTTAAAAGCATCAATTCTTAGATCCACATCACGACGAAAAGGCAACAAAAATTAATCGCAAGCAGCACAGGTTCGCAAAGAACAGAAATACAATCTGATTCAAAGAAGTGCCAAATTATCAGACAACAAATCCCACCGAACTCGAAAATCAAATACAAAACGATTCTCGCGAATGTCAGAGATTTTAATCATAACAATTGGAGGTTGTGGAAACGGTTTTGCCGTTAAAGATGACTTCAAAGTTTCCTTATCCCGAAACAAATCCACACGTTTCGGACGAGTTTATTTTTGCTAATGAGAGCCACATCGTTTTCAACCAATCTTTTGTTGGCTACTTGGAACACTTTATAAACACCACAATCCCGTTACTGGCTATTCTTTGTGCTTCCCTTGTTATCTATCTGTCTATATTTAAAACTCCAGATTACATCAAACCATACGCTCAAGTTATACGTTTAACTGCTTTCATAGATTTTGGGTGTGTTTAATGACTTGGAAAAGTTAATGTTTTTGAAGACTTTGGATTTCTTTCAATTTGATTGATTACGAATGAGAGATTCAAATTCAAATCGATCAAACTTTTTTGTTTCCAACTCAAGTTTTTTAGATACGGCCTGTTTGATTTCCTGTGCCAAGTTGTAAGTTTCAAGATATTCGAATCAAAACATAGCTAGTTAAAGTGCTTAACTTGACTGATCGGACGCATTTACTTTGTTGTGCAAAATCGACTTTTTGAAAAACGAAAAAGTTCTTTGGGGGCGGGGGGGGGGTCATATCAAGTGCGAGTTCCTTTTGTTAATTGAAGTTTATGACTCGAAAATTTCGGTTCAATTCCAAACATTTACAGCGCGTCCAAACTGCTCCAAACATTGTAATGTACAGTATTTCGGGCCCAGCAGCTTTGTTAAACTTCCAATTTCAATGCTACATGTTTTGCGGGCGGCGTTTCTTTCAAGTAGTCGGATTTTTGACTTTGCCTATCGGTTACATTTTTAAATACAAGATTTTGAAGACGTAAGTGGATTTAGTTCCTTCAATTTAAACCTAACTTAAACTTCAGTAACATAACTCCGTCGTTTCTGTACATCGCAGCATACTTTACTGCGTGTTTTGTTCTTTCCGGATTTGGTTCCTGGACGGGCAAGATAGCTTATTGTGATTTTGATAACCCAAACAGGACGGACTTTGGACACTACTGGTATAAAGAAACTCCAGTGCCCACGTTGCTGGTAACTCCGTCTGTAAGTTGCTTAAAACATGCCAGATTCGCAATTAAACAAGTTCCAGGATTACTTTCCAACCGTAATTCACAATCATTTTAACACGGTCGCGATCGCTGGAAGTTACTTACTCTCCATCTTCTTCGGAACACGAACAATGATGGAGCTCCGTCGTCAAACTGCACTCAAAATTGACCAAAATCTAAAACTACAAAAAGAAGTCGGTCGCGTTTTGCTTGCCCAAAGCTTTGTGCCATTAATCGCATCGGTTCTTCCAATTCTAATTCCCCGGATTTTGGTTGCACTTGAAGTTCCTTTAAATTACTATTATTTTGACTTCAATACAAAGATGACAACACTCTTTCCTCTTTTAAACTCACTTTCATCTCTTTATTACATTCTGCCGTATCGAAAGTTCTGTTTTAAAGTACTCAAAAACGTTTTGATTAAAGGAGTTAAGACTTCGGTTGTTGAGATGACTCCAAACAACGCCGTAAATCAAAATAATTATGTCCACCCGAGAAATGATACCAATCTTAATGTTAGTGTGACCCAAACAAGAGTTCATTTTTATTAACTTGATTGCTTTTAATGAAATGAATTTGTTTGTTGAATTGATTGTTTTGATGTTGTTTTAACTTAGTGTTTAAAAACAAGGGGGGGTTTTTGTTTCGAGGCTTTTTGTTGTTTTTTGGTTGTTTTAACTTAGTGTTTAAAAAAAAATTTAAAAGATTGTGTAACAGTTTCTAACGACTGGAATTAACTATTTAAATTGTCAAAGAAAGTTTTCAAATCGATTTAAATGTATTTGTTTATGTGCTGTTTTCGAATTGCTTAAAAGTTTGTTGTTGAGTTTTTTAAAGACCGCACAAACTTGATAACTAAAATGTATTTAATCGGATCTTTTTGTTGATTTTGTGGTTAAACACGTCGTTTTTATTCAACTAAAACATTCAAAACAACACACAACAGACTAAAAACATTTATAATGACTACAAAGCAGATTCCACTAACGATCGGCAAGTCCTTAACCTTCAATTAACTACAAAGCAAAACCACATTCATTCTTTTCAATTCAAACAAAACAATAAACTATGTCAACTATAAAGATCAGCATAGTTCTCAAACCAAATAATAGCAATACAAAAAACAAATCTCTATCAATTCAATCAACAAAAATCACATTCATTCTTTTCAATTCAAACAACACAAATCATCTCTAGACATCAAAACCAAATTGTACTTTTATTTTTCAAAATTCAACTGTACAAACGTGGTAGAACAGAATCGTAGTGCGTCGGGGGAACATGGAAATTCAACAATCACAATGGAAATCAAATACAATTTGAGCAAAATCCGGCCGAATAGTTAACATCGATTCTAATCGGGATCTTCAACAAGAAATACTGGGCCGGATACAATCTCCGAAGCCACTGGAATTGTACTTCCATGCGTTCTTGACGTTTTTGGCCAGCTAATACTTGGAAACAGCGAGTAAGTTAATTGCCACGGCGTGTTGCTTTCTTGTTGTTTGGGTTATTGTAATGACTGCTAAGTTCCCCTATCCACAGAATCCTCACGTTTCCAACATTAACATCTTCGAAAACACAACTTACATCGTGTACAACAGATCCGGAGTTGGAGATTTGGGACATGTTTTGAAATCTCTGTTCCCGCTCTTCGGGATTGCAAGTGCGAGTTTAGTCATTTACTTGTCCATACGTCACACTCCTCTGTACATCCGTCCTTTTGCACGAATGATTCGACTTACTGCCATAGTGGATATAATTTACGGACTTTTTGATTTTGTATGTCAACTAGTAAGAAGCTTCAAATCCAGAAAGTTGTTTAAATTAAAATTCCAGCGCGTTCAAAGTTCACCCTACGGAATGATGTACAGTCTCTCCGGGCCAGCTACTTTCATGCCGTATCAAGTCCAGTGCTACGTGTTCAGTATGCGCCGCTTCTCACAGATCTTTGGATTTCTTATCTTGCCTATGGCATACATTTACCGATACAAAATATTAAAAACGTAAGTTGTTTCGGAGATGTTTAAGATTGAATTTGTAAATGTTTTCAGGAACTCAACGCCTTCGTTCACTTACACGTTTGTTTACTTCGCAGGTTGTTTCTTGTGGTCAAGCATTGGATTCATAACAAGTGAAGTTGTATATTGCGAATTTACCAACCCGGAAAAAATTGATTACGGTTAGTTTTGTTAATTAAACGAAATTTGAATCAAAGTTGAGTTTTCAAGTATGTTTTTTAGTACAATGCCGGATGAAACTCGCAACTTTAAAAAGTCAGACTTGATAATCTTGATGACTTTGCATCGTGATCACCTGGAAACGATTTAGTCAATTTTTTGATTCCTTGATCTCGGTTGATCTTTATGGGGTGGTTTAAATAATGTTTTTGGAAGGCGTGCCATATCAAATACAATCTACTCTAAGTATTCACGCTTAATAATCCCCTCCAAGTGACTAAATCGTTTCCAAGTGATCACGATGCAAATTTATCAAGACTGACTTTTTAAAATTGCGAGTTTCATCCGGCATTGTACCAAAAACATACTTGAAAACAACTCATCCATAAACTTTTCAAGCACTTTTAACTGTTTAACGGAATTTCAGGACAGTACTGGTACAAAGAATTACCGGTTCCTACACTTTTTGTTACGCAGTCGGTGAGTTACTTCCTAAATATGTTTTGGGGTTTCTTGATCGTTTTGGTTGTCTTTTACAGCACTTAAATTGTTTCTTGTCGGAGTAGTCTTTTGTTGCAAGAACGGCATTTTTGGCAACAAGTATTTTTAATCTAACCTTTAAAATGTACTTTTAAGCCAAAAAGCAACTTTAAGAAATACAATTTTTGTCGTCTTTTGAAAGAATGTCTCCATAGATAAATTGTATTAATTAAATGGTTTTTGGTTACCTAAACGAGACATCCAATGTGACAGGGCAACAATTGCTACCGAAAACAACGCTTTAAAAATGATCGATTAAATTTTTTGATTGTTAATCATCAAAACAATTCCAGACCTCCGTGATAAGCACGATCCACAGCAATTTCCACTCAATTTGCTCGGTAATTAGTTATGCCGTGTCCATTTGCTTTGCACTGTTGACAATCCGGGTATTGAAGCGCCAAATTGATCTCAAAAACTCGCCGTCGGTGAAGTTCCACAGAGAAGTCGGAGCCGTCCTGTTTGCACAATCCCTCATTCCCTTGTTTAGTTCGGTACTCCCGAACGTCCTTCCACGTGTATTAGCATATTTCAGCATATCCATGGGCTATTTCTTGGATTTTAATACCATTTTGATAACAACGTTCCCATTACTTAATTCCATTAGTTCCCTTTACTTTATCAACCCGTATCGTAAGTTCTGCCGGAAAATGTTCAGAGCCATCATATTCGTTGAAGACAAAACCTCCGTGCAAATCTTTGAAACAAGCCCAAACAATAATGTAAACCGGACAAACAATGCAAATAGAACGACCAATAACAACAACGGCAATTTGACCCGGACAAACAATAACGTAGAACGTTCTCCAAGAAGAGTCAACTTTAAATATTGATTGCCTCGAATTGTTTGAGCTGATTGAATTGTTTAATAAACATTGATTGAATTGAATTTCTGTTGTGTTGTTTGAATTGATTGACTTGATTGCTTTGAAAGCCCTTCGAACTTGTTTGAAGTTTCAATATATTTTTTTGAGGCTCTTAATTTGAAAGCCTTTCGAAGCTGTTTGATGTTGTTTGAGGCTCTTTAATTTGAAAGCCTTTCGAAGTTTCTTGATGTTTCAATATATCTTTTGAGGCTCTTAGTTGAACAGTTTGTTGAAGTTGCTTGATGTTTCAATATATATTTTGAGGCTCTTTAATCTGAAAGCCTTTCGAAGTTGTTTGAGGCTCTTAATTTGAAAGTCTTTTGAACTTGTTTGATGTTTCAATCTCCAAGGCGCTAAAGTTGAAAGCCTTTCAAAGTTATTTGATTTTTCAATACATCTTTTGAAGCTCTCAATTTAAACAGTTTTCACAACATCTTCAAGGCTTTAAATTTGAAATACATGTTTGAATTTGTTTAAATTCAACACATCTTTAAGCTCTCATTTAAACTAATGTTTTGAAGTTGTTTAAATTCAACACATCTTTAAGCTCTCATTTGAACTAATGTTTGAAAGTCTTTCGAACCTATTCGATTTATCTAAAATTTTAACTACAAATATCATCATTTCATAGAACAAATCCGATCCAAAAATAACTTCTTAAATCTTTTGAACCACAACAACAAATCCAAAAAGCAGCACAAAGCACACTAATTTGATGACAATACTTATGCAGAAAACGACAATTGCGTGCCATGGTTACCAATATCATGCGCTTACAACATCTACCGCATACAATGTGCCAAAAACAAACTTTTTAGCAATTAAACGAAGAAAACAAATACAATTCGCAAAAGGACAGGTGACAAAGTTCGTTTTTCTTAGTCGAAAAGAAGGAACGAAAGAGTTGAATACAATTCCGATGGCATTGCTCATCTCCGGTGTCTTAAACTGTCTGAAAAGCATTCTTTGACAAAGAACATGTCCGCTAAGTTTCCTTATCCAAACAATCCGCACGTTGCGAATGAAATGATGTTTGCCAACGCAACGGAGCATATAATCTTTAACGAATCATTCGTCGGTTACTTGCTTCATTTCATCAGCACGATCGTTCCTGTCCTTGCCATTCACACCAGTTCTTTGGTTATTTATTTGTCTATTTGCAAAACTCCAAATTACATCAAGCCCTTTTCTAAATTAATCAGATTGACTGCCTCCGTTGATATCGGTTACGGCACTCTGTGACTTGCTCTGTCAAGTTGTGAGTTTTTGAATTGATTTGAACAACTTGAATATGAACAACTTGAATATGGGTTAAGTAATTTGAAAGAAAAGACCAGTCTATATGACCGTATATCGCTAAAAAAGAGACACGAAGATGTTTAAATCGTTTATCGATTTAATAGATTGACTAAAAAGTCTAACAATTTAATAGCTTGACTAAAACGTCTAAAGCGTTTAATAGATTGCTTTAAAAGAAGACAAAGTTGTTTAAGGCATTCAATGAATTGTTTAAAAGAAGACAAAGTTGTTTAAGACATTCAATGAATTTAATAGATTGACTAAAACGCTTAATAGATTGACTAAAAAGAAACAAAGGTGTTTAAAACGTTCATCAGTTTAATAAATTGACTAAAACGAGACAACGCCATCTAGAAAGAGAGGTAACAATGTTCAAAACGTTCATCAGAGGGCGGTAAGCACTAAATAAACAATTTGATCAACTTTAACAATCAAATTAAAACTTACTTCCTAGTTAAGAATGCCCTTTCTATTAAGATATTTTTCAGAGGGTCAGGACGGGACCGAATGCTTTGATGTTCAATTTGGCTGGACCAGTGTCAATTTTAAGCTTCCAAATACAGTGTTACACTTTTTGCATACGGCGTTTCGTTCAAATATATGGATTCCTAACTCCGCCTATTGGTTACATTTATCGGCACAGGATTTTGAAGACGTAGGTGTGTAATTCCGTTAATTTAATCACAAAGAATATTTCAGAAGTGCCACGCCGTCGTTTTCATACATTTTAACTTATGTTGTTGGATGTGCTTTGTTGTCTGGAATTGGTTTTGTAGCAAACGAGCAAACTTACTGCGCGTTTACAAATCCGGATCAAGTAGATTTCGGTAAATTGTGGGACAAAGAAGTTCCAATACCTACTTTGAATCGTGACCAAAGCGGTAATCGTTGGCGTCCACTATTAACAGTAACTTCTATTCAGGATGCGTTGGATTTAGTTATTTGTTATCGGTGTACTTTGCAGTTCAAACCTTTTTTTGAGTTGAGAAGACAGAATATATTCAAAACAAGTCCGTCTTTTGCTACTCAAAACGAAATCGGTTACGTCCTTCTTGCTCAGTCACTGATTCCACTGATCAGTTCTGTTCTGCCTAATGTAATATCAAGAGCGTTCCAAGCATTTAACTTCCCACTTGGTTATTACTACTTTGACTTCAACATAAAACTAACTTCTTTATTCCCGCTTCTCAATTCCTTAAGCACCCTCATATTTGTAGTTCCGTACAGAAAGCATTGCCTAAAATTGTTAAACTCCGTGATATTTAGACGATCTAAAACGTCGACAATTGATGTGGTTCCAAAAAATGATAATAATGTTAATGTTACAAACCCGAATCGATTAGTTAATATTGATTAATTTGATTGATTGTGATTTTAAAGTTTTAAAAGGTTTGGTAAATTAATGAGTGGAAGAAATTGAATTTGAATACTGCTTCTAATTGTTTCTTTTAGAAAGACTTCTTTCGTTAGATTGAAGTTTGGTATTAATTGTCGTTTTGTGGTGTAAAAAAGTTTAAAGTTTGTAATTGATAAAACTTTGAACTGTTTAATAAATGCGATCTCGAGTATGAATACTGCTTCCAATTGTTTCTTTTAAACTTGAAAGGCTTTTTAAATTTACATTCTTCTAATTGTTTCTTTTAAACTTGAAAGACTTTTTTGTTTTAAGTTATGAAAACAACTTTAATTATTTCGTTCAAAGCCGTTTGTTAAATTTTTAAATTATAGATTAAATTTGATTTTCAACACACTCTCTAGTTTTAAAATCAAAACTTTATCTTTTTTGCACTTTATAATTTCCTATTTGAACTTTTTGTCTGCGACATAAATTTTGAGTGTTCTTTTGAGATCAACACCCTCTTAATTGCTCTCTTAAACTTAAAAATCTCATACAATTAACACGTAAAGTCAATACAGTATGTGAAATGTTGTATACGTAACAACTAATCGATTAGACAAGAACTATAATTCCGAAAGGGCAATTCCACCTTAACCGAACAGTAACAAACACCACCAAAGGACGAACAGCGAATACAATTTTGACAGTGCTTCCTGTTGCCACCCCTCACTTTTGCTCCATATTGTCAAATGGCTTCTAAATTTCCGTATCCAAACAACCCTCACGTCTCCAATGAACTTATAAATGCAGCAAATCCGAACAAAACCGTGTTTAACGAGTCTTTAATTGGATTTTTGGAATACTTTATCGGAACTTCCGTTCCTTTGTTTGGAATTTTAACGTCTTCTTTTGTTATTTACTTATCTGTGTCAAAAACGCCAATTTATTTAAAATCATTTGCTCGAATAATTCAATTAACTACGGTTATCAACTTGCTCTATGCGTTTCTTAGATCTAATCTGCCTAACTGTAAGCGAGATGAAAATTGTTGTTTGATTGAACGAGTTCGTCAAAGTTTGAGAGCTCAAACGCTTCTTTGAATTTAGTTATTTAAACAGCTCAAATAAAATTGATTGACTTTGTTATACTTTTGCATTTGAAGTTTAGACAAATTATTGAAACTTATCTTCGGAAGTGTGTTTTGTTTTAAATTAACCTTTTGACTACACACTTTTAATAAAAACTGTGTTTAAAAAGTAATAAAGTGCTTTAAACTTCAAAAAACAATCAATTGTTTCATTGAGTGCTTAACTTGACTGATCGGACGCCACTTTAAACAACCGAACTGCAAAATTCAAAGAAGCGTTTGAGTTCTCAAATTTCGACGAACTCGTTCAATCAAAGAAAAGCACTAATGTAATTTTTTAATCTATTTACAGCGCGTACGAAACGCTCCAAATGGATTGCTGTTTAATCTTTCTGGTTTGGCATCATTTCTTCCATTCCAGAGTTCAATGCCACCTATACAGTGCACGAAAAGCAGTGCAAGTTTTTGGTTATTTCACTTTACCTATTGGATGCGCTTGCCGAAACAGAATTTTAAAGACGTAAGTGACGTTTTTTAACTTTTAAAAACATCATCATTTTAAGTGGATCAGCTCCGTCATTTTCTTACATTGCTACATACTTTACTGTGTGTTCACTTATCTCCGGCGCCGAGTTCATAATAACAAAGGTTTCATATTGTGACTTTGACAACCCTGACAACATTGATTTCGGCAAATATTGGTATAATGAATTGCCTGTAAAAACGCTCATAGTTACGACATTTGTGAGTTTCTTTAATTGTTTAAAAAATGTCTTGAGTCACAAAAAGGGACCCAACTTTTTTGTACAAAGAGCTACCACATAAATTGTTTCATAGTCACCAATAGACGTTTCCAGCAATATATGCCTTTAGCGTTACTTACCGGTCACCTTAACTCACACTGAAATGAGTCTTTAGCGAAATTAAGAAAAGATATTCCAAGTCGACCTAGAAAAGTGAAAGTAACAAACGGACTTTAGATTCGTACTAAACGCATAGGAGAATGTACTGCGTACACGCCTTAGATTCTGTTTCGGTCAATGTTAACATACTGATTGAAATTGCAAAATCGTTCTTTTCAATCAAACAACAAAAAAGCAAAACGGCTTTTTGAAATCAAACAACACAATTTCAGAACTATCCGCCTACTCGGTTTTTCAACAGATTCTACACCTCTTGCATCGTTCTTAGTTACTTGCTGTCAATTTATTTTGCAATTCAAACGGTTCTCGAGATTAAAAGGCAGAATTTAGCAAAAAGTAACCGCATCTTTTTACTTCAAAAAGAAATTGGAAAAGTTTTATTTGCTCAGTCACTTGTTCCACTGTTTGGAGCCATCTTGCCTATCATTCTCCCGCAGGTCATGAATTTACTGAATGTCCCGCCTTTTTATTATTTCGCAGATTTCAATATTAAACTAACCACAACATTTCCTTTGTTGAATTCTTTAAGTGCGTTACTTTTTATTGTTCCCTACAGGAAATCTTGTTACAAAGTATTAAAGTCTATTATTTTTATCAAAGAAAACAGGACTTCTGCCGTTGAATTTAGAAATAACACTAATCCTAACAAGTTAGCGGTTATTTCTTCTTAAATTGTTTTTTGTTCGATAATAAATTCTTTAAATATTGCTTCGAGGAAGAAAGTTTTGAGATATGTTTAAATTACTCGTTGAAACTCACGTTATTTTTTATGACTTTTCATAATGGTCTCCTGATATGCAAAAATTTAGTCAACTTTGATGACTTTCTTGATCGTTATGAAACGTTTTAGTGTAGTAATTTAAATAATGTTTTTGGGAATGTTTGCTGCGTCGTTTATAAATTAGTGTAAATATTATTACTCAACGGACTAGCACATAAAGATGTTTTTGAATCCAAAAGAAACAACGACTTAACTAACTTTTGCATACGGTCAAGAAACATCAAGTCATCAAAACTAACATCTAAAAAACAATGCGAGTTTCAACGAGTAATTTAAACACGTCTCAAAACTTTTTCTTCAATGAAAGTCAAATTTAATGCATTGAATTTATTATTCAAATCAACAAAAATTGCATTCGTGAACACAATTTAACACTTGGATCCGGTGCTTAGGGGTAATTTGATTACTTGTGAATGGTCTTGCCCTTCTTTCCTTTAACCTTGCACAATCCAGATTTCTTGACCTTCTTAGATCCCTTCGGGCACTTCAATTTCTTTCCCTTCTTGTAGATGGCTTGTCCGTTGGTGCCACTAAACATTAACATTTAAGAAGTTAATCATCAAAGCGGTTACCCTGGCTTGAAGATGCAGTAGTTGTATGTAAGGTTAGTGCATGTAGCAGCGGCACATCCAACTTCCTTAGACTTGGCCCAGATGCCTTGAACGAAGCTGAGCAAATGAACATAATCTTCAACAGAGGTGATGTTTCTGTAGGTAGTGTCGTTGTTGTTGAAGGTCAAGCTCGGGATTCCGTATTTCTGGAATGCAGTCCACCATCCTTTTGGAGTTGCCTTGATGATAGCGGCTAAATAGTATAACCTTTATTTTAAATGATTTTAGGTTGTTTAAACTTTTAACTTCAAGTGTTTTTAGGTTGTTTAAACTTTTAACTTCAAATGTTCTTTTGACATCGTTTTTGTAGCGACTTGAAAAATAGAGTTGCGTTCTATTAGTCAAGTTAATCACTTTTTTAAACAACACAAACTTTTGACTTCAAAGACTGTTTTAAATGTTACCTGCTTTAACAGTGCCGTTTTGTCTGTAAGCAGCGAGGCCTGAGGTTGAAGAGGCAGTGGTGAAGTTGCACAATTTGACCAATTTGGCGGCCTTCTTTTCCAACTTCTTAGACCAGGTGACTTGATACATGTTGGAAGCCTTTGGCAATTTACCTCCGCTAGTACCGTTTGGAGCCTTTCCTTTAGCTACCTTTGAGCGGTACTTGTTCAAAGCCTTCACGAATCCTTTGCGGACCTTGTTCGACAACTCTTAAATTAATTGAATGATTTAAGTGTTTGACATCAGTTTAAACAACTTACTGGCTTCGATCAAGACGCTCAAGACCACAACGAACAGCAAAGCCAAAATGGCAACCTTCATTTTGATTATTGGAAGTAATCAAATGTTTATGAAGTTGTGGCGTTCTCGGTGGCTTTTATACACATTTCCAGACACTAGCACTTAATTACAATGCAAATTTCTATTCTAGAACAAATTCTGAGAAAGTTGGCATTACTTTTGTTTGAAAAAACAGGTTTTCAGGCGGAGCTGACTAAAACTCGCTTGTCGGTACAGTAGAAACTAAAGTGCAAGTTACTAATCCACAGCTCTTTTTGGAACCTAACAATTCCATGAACATCGTTATTGCATAAACAAAACGATTTGCATAATGTTTGAGATTCCCGAAATGCGACAGATGTTTTTAGATTGAACAGATTGAATAAGTTTTTGCATATTCGATTGAGAAGCGAGCGAAGTGTTAGCGGTTTTTAATCTTTTATTACTAAATCAACGAGGAAGCTTTTTTCGGAATGCTTTTCGTGTTATGATGATGATCGGCGAGTTGTTCTTTTTGTGTTGGAGAAGGTGATCATTTAAATCGAAGAGTGAATAAAGAAGATTCTGTGATTGAAAGACTTTAAAGTTTAAAGCAACACTCAATCGCGGATACAATAAAATTAAACACTCTTTTAAAGTTTAAATGGAGGTCTTGGAGTTTTCAGGAAGTGAAACAATACTACACTTTTTTGAACGAACCAGCATGCTCGCGCCTTCGGCGCGTCGCGTGCTTTGTTGTTTTTCGGTTAAACTCTCATACTTAATCAACTCAATCAAATTAAACTCTTTATTGAACAAAAATGACTATATGCCTAGGCTTCAAAAACGTTTAAACTTTTTTTGGTGAGGGGTTACCCCACAAATTGTTTCACCATCAGTTCCGGCACCAATAGGAGATTCCAACAATATTTTTTGGGTACATTTGCCGGACACCTTAACTCACACGGAATCGGTCTTTAACGAAAGTAGGACAAATTTGAAAAAAATCCGGACTCCCAGGCAGACGTGGTAGGATCCGTTCCAAAAAGTGAGTTCTCTAACCGTGCTCAGCGCACAAAAGTAGGTCCCGAACGTGCCCTCCGATTCTGTTTTGGCGGAAAAGTGCTGACTGACTGACTGACTGACATTGCAAAATTAGTTGTTTAATTGTTTCAACTAACTCCAACAATTCAACCAAACAAATTGCATTGATTACTTGCACATTTGTCCCTTAATTAATCACGAGACACATCAAAACTACGATTTCAAATAACAATCAAGATTAATCACAAGGCATCAAAACTACAATTTTTCGCTTTCAAATTTGTTGTTAGGCTCAAAACTTAATTTCCGCATTATTATTTCATTTCCTGTTTCGTAATGTCGGTAAACAATCCTCATGTCTTTAATGAATATGTAAATGCTGGAGATCCGAACAGTATTGTCTTTAACGAGTCTTTAATTGGATACACAGAGCTTTTGATTGGAACTTTAGTGCCGTTGCTGGGAATCTTGACGTGCTTTTTTGGTTCTTTACCTGTCAATATGTGAAACTCCGAACTACGTCAAGCCTTTTGCCCAGTTAATTAGATTGACCGCCTTTGTCGGACATCGTGTATGGATTTATTGATCTAATGTGCAACGTTGTAAGTTAAAGTTTGTTTAATTGTCATGTTTAAACACTTACAGCGCGTAAGAAACGTTCCGGAGGCAACAATTTACAGTTTTTCTGGTCCTGCATCGATTTTGACCTTCCAATTTCAATGTTACGTCTTTGCAACGAAAAGAGTCGTCCAAGTTTTCGGATTTCTTATAATACCTGTTCAATATGCATTTCGATACCGGATTTTAAAGAAAAATGCAACGCCGACATTTTCTTACACATTAACTTACTTATTTGCATGCTTTTTGCTCTGTGGCGTTGGATTCTTTATAACCAAAACGGCTTATTGTGACTTTAACAATCCAGATAGAATTGATTTCGGTAAATATTGGTATAACGAAGTCTCCCTTGCCTGTGCTAATTGCAACTCCAGCAGTGAGTTTATTTAAGAAGCAATTTTTGTAAAATTGGCTTTAAAGAATCAATTGACAAAAAAGACTTTTGTTTGAAAAAGAAAATCGACAAAAAAGACTTTCGTTTTTCAAGTAATCAAATTGAAAGCAAACAACTAAAAAGATTCTTTCAAATCATTTAAACTTTCAGAACTATTTTCCGACGACGATTTACAACAACTTCCACTCTGCCTGCATATTGTCCACATATTTCTTAACAATTTACTTCGCAATTCAAACAGTCCGCGAACTTAAACGTCAAACTGCACTTAAAATCAATCAAAACGCAAAGTTCCACAAACAAATTGGTCGTGTCTTGTTTGTCCAGTCTTTAATTCCACTTGCAGTATCTATTTTACCGATTACCATCCCCCGGATTTTGATCGCTTTAAACATCCCAATAGGTTATTACTATTTCGACTTCAACGCGAAAGTAATTATGTTGTTTCCTTTATTGAACTCATTAAGTACTTTAATCTTTGTGATCCCATACAGAAAGTTCATTTTAAAAGTCTTGCGATCTGTTTTTATTGGCGAAATCAAAACGTCTATTGTTGTTGATGTAACTCAAAACAACAATAATCAAGCCAGGTCGTCAAATAGATTAGTAACTGTTTCTTGATTTGATTGGTTAATAAATGATATTTGTTTTAAGTAACAATTATAAAGTATTGAATGTTTTTGTGTTTAAATGATATTTGTTTTCAACGTCAAAAGCTACAAACACTTCGGATTCAAAATGACGTTTGTTTACAACACAAACTTGACGAAAAGCTACAAACACTTCGGATTCAAAGTCAAACTTGACGAAAAGCTACAAAAACTTCTAGCAAAACAACATATTCAAAGTCAAATAATTTGTTTACAACACAACTTCAAAGTATCAAAAGATTAATGTTCTTGAGTTCAAAAAATTCATTCGTATGCATTTTTCAAGTCGAGAAAAATTTGCACATTTGAATGAAAGTTTTAGTTCTACTAATTTTTAACATCACAACTTCAAAGTATCAAAAGATTAATGTTCTTGAGTTCAAAACACATTTGACAAAGCATATCAAAAGATTAATCTTTTCGAGTTCGAATTGCTTCAATTTAAAAAGCAAATTCGGAGAAAATGGTAGAGACTTTATTTCCAGCAAATAACTGCATCTACAAAAAGATCTCCCACACAGAAATCAACATTTTGGCTACAAATTCCGACCAAAGTTTTCTTCTTTTCGATTCAGTTGGGTTCATTTCTACTTCCCGCTCCTTATGTCTTCCAGATTTCCATATCCAAATAACTCCTCACGTATCAAATGAACTTATAAATGCAGCAAATCCGGATCACATAATCTTTAAACAGTCACTTGTTGGCTGGATCGAGATAATTTTGGGGACATCGATTCCGTTGTTTGGAATTCTAACTGGCTCTTTAGTTTTTTACTTGTCTATATTCCAAACCCCAGAATATATCCGTCCATTTGCGCAAGTTATTCGTCTAACTGCAATTATAGATGTTCTATATGCATTTTTTGATCTAATCTCTCAAATAGTGAGTTAACATTTTTAATGAGTTCGAACAAAAAATTTAAGCGAGCTCGAAGCGTATCGAATGCTTTGATGTACAGTATGTCTGGAATTGCTGGATTTTTAAGTTTCCAACAACAGTGTCACATTTACAGCGCAAGACGGTGCATTCAGATGTTCGGAGTTATGGTTTTGCCCGTTGGATTCATTTATAGACATCAAATATTAAAGAAGTAAGCTAAGTTTTGTTTCACTTTTAAGATTGTAGCAATTTTAGGAACTCAACTCCGTCTCCTTTATATATAATTGCCTATTTTGTTGTTTGTTCATTGTTCGCAGGTGTTGGTTATATAACAACTAAATTGGCTTTTTGTGATTTTGACAATCCGGAACAAGTTGATTATGGAAAGTTTTGGTATAATGAAGTTCCCGTACCTGTGCTGTTAGTAACTCCACTGGTAAGTGCTTTTTTAATTTGAACAAAGAAATAAAGTTGAATCCAAACAGAGCAAACTTTTAAAACAACAGTTTATTTGTTCAACGGCAAATCAATACGATTAAAAAACATTTCAACCAACAAAGAAAGTTTAATTTGAAGTTAAAACTTTAACGAATTGATATGATTCAAAACAACAAAGAAACATTAAACAATCTTTTTGTCTTCAAAATAAGCAACACTTTCACTTGCAATCAAACAACAACTTCAATTGCAATCAAGACTAATATTTTTAACTTCTAAATAAGCAACACTTTCAGTTTAATTTGCAATCAAAACAAAACTGTTTTTAGGACTATTTGCCAACAACAATTCACAACAACTTCAATTTCGGGTTAACAGTATTTAGTTATTTGCTTTCTATCTTTTTTGCACTATCGACATATTTTGAACTGAAGAAACAAAATTTCACTAACAGTTACGACATAATGGCATTGCAGAAGGAGGTCGGAAAGATATTGTTTGCTCAATCATTTGTTCCTTTGTTAAGTTCCGTCCTCCCAACCACATTGTCCAGAATTGCAGCTGTTTTTAACGTTTCACTCGGATATTATTACCTGGACTTTGTTTTAAAGATGTTAACCGCCTTTCCGTTACTTAATTCACTTTGTTCACTGTTTTTTGTTGTTCCTTTTAGGAAGTCTTGCTACAAAGTGTTGAAGTCTATCGTGTTTATCGGCAGGACGAAAACATCTGTTGTTGAACTTACTCCAAATAACAACAATTCTATCCGGCCGTCAAATAGATTGGTAACCGTTGCTTAAATTGTCTTCTTAATAAATGTTATTTCTTCTAACTTTGTAATCAAAATAAACAGTGAAATTAATTTGTTGAGTTTGATAGTTCAAAACGCTTTTGTACTTTTGAATCTTTGTAGACATCTTGTAAGCAATTTATTTCTCGAGACTATGTTTCCAGTTTAAAATTCAAAAAAGTGTTCGAGATCTCAAATTTCGACAAACTCATTCAATCAAATAAAACATTGCAACAATAAAAGTTTGTTTGAGTTGTTTAGTTATCAAAGATTAACTAATTTTTATTGCTTCCGTCTTATTAATTACAACCCGGTTTTGAAATTAATCTACAATTCAACGATTAGACGACAACTACAATTAGCAATTAGAACAGTCAAATTATTAAGAAACAAAAAATGAATACAATTTTTTCATTTTCAATGTTTTCAACATTATTTTTTGTAAAAGTCTTCTTTTTTGAATGTCTGTCTAAGTTTCCTTATCCTGACAATCCACATGTGTCAAACGAACTTATAAACGCAGCAAACCCGGATCAGTATTGTATTTAAATATTCCTTGGTCGGAATTGTTGAATATTTTATTGGAACGCTGCTACCGTCAATGGGGATTGTTTGCGCGTTCCTTGTTATTTACTTATCTATATGGCAAACTCCAAATTACATTCGTCCGTTTGCTCAAATGATCCGGCTTTTTGCAGTCGTTGATATTGTATACGGATTTCTGGACTTGATTTGCCAAACTGTAAGAAGTTTTTAATTAGAAAGTTGTTTAAATTAAAGTTCCAGCGCGGTCGGAACACTAAGAACGCCAGGATGTTTAGTCTATCAGGTCCTGCGTCTTATTTGTCGTTTCAACTCCAGTGCTACACGTTTGGATTTAGGAAATTGGTCCAGGTTTTCGGATTCTTTATAATACCAATTGCGTACATCTACAAATACATCATTTTAAAAAAGTAAGTGTGCAAATCCGTCAATACCATTAACTTACTGACCTTTTTAAGAAACCGAACCCCGTCATTCTCATACATTTTAATCTACATTATCGGATGCGCTCTATTAGCAGGAGTTGAGTTCTTATCAGCTAAGAAGTCTTACTGCGACTTTGATAATCCAGACCAAACTGATTTCGGTGCCCTGTGGTACGATGACGAATTTCCAATTCCAATTTTACTCGCAACCAGAATTGTAAGTTTTCTTTGTAAGTTTGAGTAACACTTTCAATTTGTTCGTTTGAGTAACACTTTCAATTTGCTCTTTGTTGTTGTTTCAAAAGTTTGAATAGCACTTTCAATTTGTTCTTTGTTGTTTCAAAAGTTTGATTAACACTTTCAATTTGTTCTTTGTTGTTTCAAAAGTTTGATTAACACTTTTTGACATCAAAAATCTTTTTACTCGAATCGTTTAAACTTTGATATGCAAAAATGTTCAATCTCTTACAATCAAAACAGAGCAAATTCTTTAAACAAACAAGTGTCTTTCAAACTATACTTTCAAATTTAAGGACTATTTGTCGAATAATGTTTACAACACGATTAGCACTGTTTGCATGGTCAGCAGCTATTTAATTTCAATCTTCTTTGCGATTATGATAGTCTTGGAATTGAAACGACAAAATCTCACAAACAACAGCGTCATAGTAAAGTTACAAAGAGAAATTAGCAAAGTCTTGTTTGCGCAAGTGAGTGATTTAAAAGCATTAAAAACATAACAATCATTTTAGTCTTTGGTTCCTGTAATCTGCAACATTGTTCCCATTGTGCTTTCGAGAGTTCTGGTTGCTTTTGGCGTCCCACTCGGTTATGTCAGTTACAGTTTTAATGCAAAGTTGATTATAATGTTCCCCTTGTTAAATTCCCTTTCTGCTTTAGTTTTCATAATTCCGTATAGAAAGTTTTGTTTGAAGAAATTGAAGTTTCTTGTGACTAGAAAAAACGAGACAAGTGTTGTTGAAATCACTCAACCAAATAGATTAAACAATGTTAGTGATTTTTATTGATAATAAAGATTTTGTTGTTGTCGCCCAATTTAAAAAAGCCTTTAGTCCTTCTTTCTTTATTCTAATCGAAAACGATAAAAAACGTCAAAGATTAAAAAAGGAATCAAGTACAATTTTTCCATCTTTTTATTAGGCAAAACGTTTTGAGACGTGTTTAAGTAGCTGTTGAAACTCGCATTGTTTTTAGATGTTTAAATGACAACTTTGATGACTTTGCATTTTGATATGCAAAAATTAAGTTGTTGCTTCTTTTGGATTCAAAAACATCTTTATGTGCTAACCAGTTGAGTAGCAATATTTACACTAGTTTATAATCGTTAGAACATTCCATAACGATAAATTTTTGCATATCAAGAGACTATAATGTAAAACAACAAAAACGTCAAAGATTAAGAAAGCAAATACAACTACTGTTTAATTTAACTTAAATATTATTAAGCAACGAAAAAGGAATCAAGTACAATGTTCTCATCTTTTTAACAATCAAAATTAGATTTTGTTTTATTGTATTCATTTTTTCTTTGTTCTTTAAACGACAGCAGAATTTTCTTATTCGCAAATACAATTTTTATTTCTTGTTGCCACTCTATTTAGTCGTTCTTTCCTTATTCTAATTAAGAATGGCGTCTAGGTTCCCTTACTCTCAAAATCCTCACGTGTCAAATGAATTCATCAATATTAACGATCCGAACCACCTGGATTTTAACGGTTCTTTTCTCGACTACTTTGGACACTTTATGAACACAGTGATTCCGTTGTTAGGCGTCGTGACAGCTTCCTTAGTCGTCTATTTATCTGTATATCAAACACCCTTGTATATCCGTCCATTTGCTAAGATGATCCGCCTCGCTGCAGTCATTGATATCGGTTACGGACTTTGTGATTTGATGTGCCAAACGGTAAGTTGTTAAAGAGTTAGTTGTTTAAAAGAGTCTTTAAATTGCAGAGAGTCCGAACCTCAACAGACGTCGTTTTGTTTAGCTTATCCGGTCCAGCAACGTTCCTTCCCTATAAGTTTCAGTGTTACTTGTTCTGTCTGAGACGTTTTATTCAAATCTTCGGTTTTCTCACAGTACCCGTAGGTTTGTGTTGTTTTAAATTGAATTGAAAATTGTTTTTGTTGTTTGAATTTTGAAGAAACACATTTTTAAAATTAAATTGAAAAGTGCTTTTGTTGTTTGAATTTTGAAGAAACACGTTTTTTAAAACTAAGTTCAGTTTGATTTTGTAGCTGTAAGTACCGCTTTGCCACAAGCCTTGATTGCGGTTAGGCATTTCTTTTAATTAGTTAAAAGCAACTCGGGGCTGACGATGAAGACACGAACCAATTGATTAAATGATAAAGAGATAATTGTTACTATTTAAGCGGAGACGCGACACTTTTAAAAATTAGACAACTTCTTTGCAATCTAAAACAACGTAGTTATTGAAACAACTTAACAATTAGACAATTTCTTTACAGTTTAGAAATTAGATAGCTTTCAAATGTTAGATAGCTTTCAAACATTAGACAACTTTTTTGTGTTTAAAGATCATATCGAGTTTAAAAACTTTTTGATTATCAAAGCAGTCAAAAACGGCATAGCTTTTTTAACACTCAAAAATGCTCATTTTTCGAACAATTAGATTTGTTTACACAATGTTTTCGTTATTAAAAACGGAATAGCTTTTAACAATCAAAACAATCAAGAAATGCTCTAATTATTAAAGCAACGTAGTTATTGAAACAATCTGTTCAGGGTACATTTATCGTCACCAAATATTAAAGACGTAAAAGATCACTTTTATCATTAAAACAACAAAATACTTTAGAAACTCAACGCCTTCTTCTTGTTATTTGTTTTTTTACTTCTTGGTTTGTTTTTTATTATCTTCGATTGGCGCCTGGTTGTCTAATACAAGTTACTGCGAGTTTAACAATCCGTATCAAGAGGATTTTGCAAAATGGTGGTACAACGAAGCTCCAATTCCAGCACTTTTGGTTTCCAAACCGGTAAGTTCAATTAAACCAGCATGTTTAAAGAGTTTATTTATAGTCCCTAACCGGAAATGTCTATTCCCAGTTCCACACTTCGGTAACAGTGTGCAGCTACTTGCTGTCTATCTTTTTTGCTGGAAAGACAATGCTTGAACTGCGTCGAAAGACTACTTCCAAAAGCAAACAAGCTCTTGACATGCAAAAAGAAGTCGGAAGAGTACTCTTTGCCCAGGTTAGTCGTTTTCGGACTTCACAATTGATTAAAACTGGATTTAGGCGATCATCTTGTTGTCTAGCAGCGTATTGCCAATTGTTGTTCCGAGGAGTTTGATGCTCTTTGATCTTCCACTCGGATACTATCTAGACTTTAACAACTTCTTCCTCGCAACGTTTCCTTTATTCAATTCTTTAAGCGCTCTCATATTTGTTATGCCTTATAGAAAGTTTTGTTTTAAACTGTTGAGAAATGTTGTTCGTAGTCGACGTAAAATTTCGGTAAACGTGATTGATGTGAGTCCAAACAATGTTGTAAGTCCAAAAAACGGTGTTTTGCGTCTAAATAATAATAATAATAACACTCCACGTCCAAATAGAAGAGTCGTTTTTTGTTGATAAAGAACGCTTGAAACGATCTTGTTTTGTTTTGATTGATAAAGAACGTTTGAAACGATTATGAACTTGATCGATTTGATTAATAAAGAACGCTTGAAACGATCTTGCTAGTTTGTTGTTTGATTGATTTAATGATTTGTTTTTGATTAATAAAGAACGTTTGAAACGATCTTGCTAGTTAGTTTGTTCAATAAAGTTCGAAAAGATTTTATCACCTTCTGATTGGTTGATTTAACTTCATTGATGTTAATTATCAATTTTAAGTAGGAGAATTTCATTTTGATCTTGGTTGATTTAACTTCATCGATGCTAATTGTCAAGTTTTGAAGTTTCTTTATAAACTAATAAGACCTTTTAAATGTTACCCTTTACAACACTTATTTTGTGTTATTAAAAGAGTCAAATGAAATTAAAAATCATTGTCTCCGTGCAATTTTGAATAAACTCCTCAAAAAATCTTTTCGCTTCGTGCAATTTAATCAACAATTTCAAAATGTCCAGACACTTCCGAGATCTCAAATGCCAATTTGATTTTGCAAATACAAAAACAACGTGATCTTTAAAAGAAATCGACTACAATGTTGAAAATTAATTTCTTGTCTGCTTGTTTGAGTTTTTCCATCTAAACCGAAGCCGGAAAGTGTATTTGGTGCCAAAAGCACAAGTTTTTTGTCTGCATGGTTGGTATTTAAGTTGAAATGTTTTGTAGCGACAATTTTATTTGACACCAAAGTGATTTTTGTTCTAAGTTGCTTGTTTTGACAGTTTTGATTTGATGTTGTTTTAAAAGACAAGACGTTTTTGAATAAAGGTTGTTTGTTTATTACTTGTTTTCAAATATCAAAAAGATCTTTATTATCTCTAACAACTGATTCAAATATCAAAAAAGTCTTTATTATTTGAACAACTCATTTAAAAGATTGAATATATTCTACTCTCAACTTTCTTTAACAATCTAAAAGTTATAAAATGTCAAACACTTTCGTTTTCCTAACAGTTCAAAGCCTATTCAAAAAGTTATCGAATCTCAAAAGCTTGCTTTCCTAGCAACTCACTAAACTCTATTGTCAAAAGCTTGTTCAAATCAAAACAACTTATCAAAACCAACAATTTTCAGCTAAAAAGATGATAAATCCTCAAAACCCGTTTGTTTCTGATTCTTTCTTGTTCATTAATCAACAACACATCATTTACAACGAATCAATTTACTCTTATTTGCATCGTTTCTTGAATGTTGTGATTCCTTTAATGGGGCTTTCAACTGCTTCGATGGTCATTTATTTGGCTTTGTATCAAACTCCCTTACAAATCAAGGCATTTGCGAGGATGTTGTTAGTGGCAGCAAGTGCGGACATCCTTTTTTCTTTAATTGACTTGTTTACTCAAACGGTTAGTTTAATTTTTGATCTCTTCGGAGTTTAAAAATCAACTTACAGCGTTATAAAAGCACAGCGGTTGCTTTTATGTTCACTATGACAGGTCCGGCGTCCTTGTTAAGCTACGACGTCCAGTGTTTTACTCTTAGCATCAAAAGCGGAGCTCAAGTTTTGGGATATTCGCTTTTACCGGTTCAATACATTTTTAGATATCAAAGCTTGAAGAGGCAATTGAATCGTTTAAATCAACTTTTAAATGAAGCTTTTTTAGAAAGTCAACTCCGCCACTTACTTATATGTCTGGTTATATCATTATTTGCTTGTTAATCGCGGCGACAAACATTTGGTTATCAAATCAAGGATTTTGTACACTTGATCCGTCCAGCCAAGGAGACTTTGGACAATATTGGTATCAAGAAGTGCCGATTCCTGTCATTATCGTAGGCTCACGGGTTAGTTTTTGTGTTAAGGAGAATGTTAAAGGACTGTTGTAGTAAAACAAAAATGAGGAATACAGCGGCCGGAAACAAATGGCTTTCAAAGAAGAAGAGATTCTATTCGTTTATTTATTTTTGCAGCTTTGCAAGAAAGTAGGATCTTTTCTAACACTCTTGCATATCGATTGTCGGTGAAATTCCAATATTACTTAAAAGCTTCCGGGATTTGTAAACTTTATTTTTAAAAAATAAACACAAATAAAACCCTCCTTTGCGATATGTAGCACTTTTTTAAAGAATCTTCAACAAAAAGTGTTTCTCAACCTTTGACAGTTGGTACGCGGGAAGAAGCGTTTGATGCTTCTTTTTTTTAAAAAAACCCCCCGGGGGAAAAAAAATCCTCCGACCCCAAAAAAAGCAAAAAATTTGAGTCTTCACAAACAAGTTACCAAAACTTTGTTCGCTCAGGTATTTTAATTAAATGATCACAAAACATCAAAGCTTTCAGTCCTTCGTTCCTCTACTGACCTCGGTGTTTCCACTGTTCATTCCCCAGTTCTTCGTCGCACTAGACATCCCCCAAGGCTATGTTTTCGACTTCACCACAACGATAATGACGTTGTTCCCACTTTTCAACTCAATGGCATCGTTGTTTTTCATAAAACCTTATCGAATACGTTGTATCCAGATGCTGACGTCCTCGTTGTTTTGTAAAAAGATCAAGTTCTCGGACCGGAATGTAATTGACGTAAGTCCAAATACAAACCAAAATGGAATAAACAGAATCGAGGCGGTAAGCGCTCAAATTGTATGATTGTTTACGTTTGTTGAAATAAAAGAATGTTTGGAATGTGCAATAAAGTGAACTCGTTGACAGATTTGTATGTAAAACATGTCTTTTCTGACTTGAAAGCATAATTGAAACATTAAAATGGTCTTTTTGATTTGAAAGGAATGATTGAAACATTAAAATGATCGTTTGGAATGTTAAAAGATGTTTTTGACTTGAAAGAATGCTCGAAACATAAAAGTGTAAACGATATGTTAAAACGACCTTTTTGATTTAAAAGAATGCTCGAAACATTAAAACGACCTCATTTTAAGTGCAAAAAAATGTTTGGAATGTTAAAATGACCTCGTTTAAAACTAAAAAGCATGCTCGAAACATTAAATGGTCTCTTTGACTTGAAAGCGCAAAATAATGTTTGGAATGTTAAAAGATGTCGTTTTAAGTTAAAAGCGCAAAAGAATGCTCGAAACAACAAAAGGTTCTTTCTTTCCTCTCCTTCAAATCAATATGCAAACAAAAATCTTTTCGCATCCCAAACAACATGACACATCATCAAAAAAACAAAAACAATAAAAATGTGTTTGCGTTGTTTCTTGTAAAAAGTGTCTTCCTCTCTTTTTGTTTCAACTGAATTGATTTTTTCTCTTAGTTTTGAAAAGCTGTTTGTTTGAATTAGAGCATTTAAATATATTTTTGAAGTTAAAAGACAGCAAATATTTAAAGCAGCTTTAACAAAAAGCATAGGCGGCGTAAAACATCATAGATTAACATAATTTTCACAAAAAATGTTTGATCTCAAAATGTATTCACATAATTTCTTCTTTGTTCTTTTTATTCAGTTGCTTTTAGATAACATTTTGATTCTTCGATACGTTTTAACGAGAAGAAATTCTTCGTTTTATTGTTGAATGATTTTAACGACAAGGACTTCTTAAATTTACTATTGTTTGATTAAAGAGTGCTCTACGGGAGGGGGGGGGGCCCGCCGGAAAGAATGTCTTAAACAGCATCAAATTTGCGTACTTGAATGAAAACTTTGTTTAAATCATTCAATTCTTTGCTTTGTTTTGCAAATCAATTAATTCCTAGCATTTCCAGGCGACATGAAAGCGATAAGAATGCCTAATCACTATCAAATTCAATAACAACAACTCAAGACATTTGTTTGCCGAAAAGATTTCTCCACAACTTTCAACAAAAGATGCCAGTGGAATTCGTCCAGAACTCCAAGGTCCTCAGAGCTGTTGCCATTTTAGCTGTTTTGTTATTTCATATGTGGAACGCGACGTTTCCAGTTGGTTACTTGGGAGTCGATTGGTATGAATAACAATGATTTCAATTTAACTCGTGCTTTCAGTTTCTTTGTCATTTCTGGTTATTTAATGATTATGTTGTTAAGTCGCGAACAAAGTTTGAAGTTTAGTGACATTTTAATGTTTTATTACAGAAGAATAAAACGAATCGTTCCCGTTTACTTATTTGTTGTGTTCATTACATTAATTTCGTGTTATTTCTTGACTGCCAGATTGGAATATGACCAAGTTGTCTCGGAATCTATTCCGTCGCTGTTTTTCTATTCCAATTTTCCATTCGTTCACAAATTCGACTACTTCAATGTGGTTTGTTTTTAATGTTGTCGAAAAATCAATCTCATTCAAAAAGTTTAGTGGTAGCAAAAATGATATCAAACAACATACCGCCAAGAAAGGCTTTCAACTATCGAGCTTTCAATATTGCACAAAACCAGCAATCAAAACAACATTGCAAAAAGTTTCAATTTAATCGAAAACATTTTTGATATCACCAACAAACAATAGCATTTACTAAACATAAAACTTTGATCATTCAAAAAGCAATCTCATTCAAAAAGTTCAAAACAAAACATATTCAAAAAGCAATCTCATTTAACTAAACAATCTCATTTAAAAAGTTCAAAACAATCAATCTCATTTTATAAATCAAAGCATATTCAAAAAGCAATCTCATTTAAAACTTTCAGAAATCTCGTTATCAATTCTTGTTGCACACGTGGTCACTTAGTTGCGAATTGCAAGTAAAAACATTTTTATCAACTTTTTAAACTCAAAACATCTTTTTCAGTTCTATTTGTTTGTTCCATTTTTAATGATGATCATTGTAATTTTAAATGGAATCGGATTTTGTTTGACGTTGTTATTCATTTTTACCTTATGTTTTATATCTTTTTGGTGCCAGACAAATTCCAAGTCAAACGCAAAGCACATGACTCTGGATGGCCGGATTTGGCAGTTTCTGTTCGGATTTATTGCACATTTTGTATACCAATCAAAGCTTCTAAACTGGAGCGGCGGCGATGTCAAATCTAAAAGGTGGTATAGATTGTTTATGTGGAGTAGGAACACAACACCGGCGATTTTGTTGATTTTTATGCTTATATGTCCAGCAATTGACATGATGGAACAACAAGTTCAACGCTTTTTAGTTGTTTTCATTACTTCTTTAATTATTTCTATTCGACAAGATGAATCCGTTTTAAGTAACAAATTATTTGTCAGCCTAGGAGACGTTTCTTATTCAGGTTCGTTTTGTTTTAAAAACACCATTGAAATCAAATTATATTTTTGAATGTCAAAAGTTTTAAAGTTGTATTTAAGTTATGAAGTACGGGTGTTAAATATGTGTTTAATGCCAGAAGTTTTAAAGTTGTGCTTAATGCCAAAACAGTAGATGTTTTAATTCGGGAGTTACGCTTTTAAAGATGTGTTTAATCAAAAGCACTGTCGAAATCAAAAGATGTTTTAATTTGAAAAGTTACAATTTAAAAGATTCTTTGTTGTATTTGAGTTCTAACGACATGTTTAAGTTTTAAAGGATTCTCTATTGTATTCAATATCAAAAACACTGTCGAAATCAAAAGATGTTTTTGAGTTATGAAGTAAGGCTTTAAATTGTATTCAATGTCAAAACACTCTAATTTAAACGAGCAATGCCGATCTTTGAATTATAAAATAAAAGTTTTAAAGGATTCTTTTATTGCATTCAATGTCAAAAACACTCTATATTTAAAATCAAAAACTACACTTTAAAGATTCTTTATCAAATTCAATATCAAAAACACAATCGAAATCAAAAAATGTCAAAACTTCACAAACTACTCAAAACAAGAAACTTTCAGTTTATTTGGTTCATTGGCCAATGTTTACAATGTGCCGGTATAACTTTCTAGTTTTCCACTTAATTAAAGAAATTTCAACATTTCCAGATACCTAGATCCTAAAACATTTGGAGACAGCACAACCGAAGTCAACTACAAAGTCGGGGCTTGTTTAATTTTCATCTCCATCGCCGTTGGTTACTTAGTTGAAACGAGGTTTAAACGACTTTTGACAGTAATTAAGACGTGGAAGCAATTGATTAGGGTGTTGTTAGTTTTCTACTTGGCCATTACCATTTCATTAGTTGTTTTGCACACAAACGCGTTGGAGAAAGTGATTGTAAGTGTTTTTGAATCGGTTTAATTAAACTTTTAAGACAAAAACGACAACAAGCACGAACAATGAACAACGAATTGCCGATACTTTGATGTTGTGGGAGACGAGGGACAGTGGCGTGAGGTTTTCAAACAAAGAAGCACTAAGACTTAACCAGGAAATCTCAACGGAGTATCAAATATGGTAAACAAGTTTATTCAAAGACTCCGGATAGATTAAAAACACTTACAGCATAAACGATACCAAAGTCTTGGACACTACGTTTCCATATGTGCCTGGACATGACGAGAGGATCTGTCACGAGCTGGTTTGATTAACTTTTAAACTAAACAACTTTCACATTCCAGGGAACCGGAACAAAAAACATAATCATTTTCGGAAACTCCCATGCCTATTTAAACTATTTCGGAATTGCACACGTTTTAAAACCAATTGCTAAAGAAATAACGTTAATAGCAAAGCCAGCATGCATCCCCTCCTCTAAATACCATCAATATCATCAACTAAATTCGGTAACTTTACTTCAATGCCTTTTTTCAAACATCATTTTCGTTTTTTGTTAATCAAAATTGTTTGATTCACAAAACCTTTCAGCAAAGACGTAAAAACTGTGAAAAATTCATCTCGAATGCAATAAAAGCGATGCAACAATTCCGAAACAAGATCGACATCATTATTCCGTTGTTTGGGTATGATTTCCTAGTACTTTAAATCAACCTTAACGTAATTTATAGATGGTTCCAGCCCTCCGGATTCCCTATGGACAGACCAACTCAATTAAAAGACGAGATCCAAGACAACTTTAACAAGTTAAGTGACCTGGTTGGAGACGTGGTGTTTGCTCCAAGGATGCATTTAAGATTTTCAAGCAATTTGGGTCCGGTATATTTGGAGGCACTCAAACTTAACCGAACAATCGACACAATCGGAGAAGAAAAGAAAGTAAGTGAACTTTGTTTTCAATTAATAACTAAGATTCCAGGACTTATATTCCTTTCATTCAACTGCTCGAAACGCTCTTGATTCCATTAAGTGTCCAAAGTGTCTTAAAATTGATTCGCGAGATCTTTGGTGTCGTGGCACAGACAACTTCTGTTCAATCATTGACAAACGAGGAATTTTATACTTTACAGGTAAGATAGAACTTGTTCATAAACTCCATAAATTCCAGATGACCACCATCAAACAACTTACGGATCAGCGGTGCTCGGCAATTATTTCCTCGAAGTATATAAACATTACATGGAAGAAAAAAGAACTTGATTGTTTAAACAATAAACGGGTTGTTTAAAACATGAGAACAACGTTGTTATAACTTTGATGATGTTAAACGACTATTTAAAACTTCACTTTCCACCGACAAAAGAAAACAACTGCAATTGAAGTAGAGTTCCGAAAAACTAACTTTTGTCGCTCTCGCTTTGAGATCACGGCAAAAGTTAGTTGCGTTTGGCTCATCGTTAATATGCGTTTCGCTCAACTAGCTTTTGTCGTGATCTCAAAGCGAGAGCGACAAAATTGAGTTGAGAAGCTTAGTTTTCAACTTAGTTCTCCGGAACTCTAATCTAAACATTACTTCCAAGAAAAGAATAATGCACATTTATTAACTTATCGAAACTATTCAATTTGAACGTTCACAAACAAACAAAACTCGTTTAAAAAACACTTTTCTTCCACCAAACTTTCTTTTCGTTTTTGTCGTCCACGATTGGAGGTTGATGTGTGAAGTCGATTCCTGTTCCGGCTGCTAACAAAATAGAAGATCGCCTGTCTCTCGACGGCTCTGGATCCACTTCACATTCATTTGTATATTCAGCTGGCTTTGATGTTGAGAACTTCCAGAAAACAACGTTTGACTAAATTGATTAAATTTGATTTGAGTTGTTGGGAGCAAAAACACTTACGATCAGGAGACAAATGCCAATTGTGAGGAAAATGTGCTGCCATTGTGAATTAGAATGCTCGTCTTTAACGAAAATAAACACAAGAGGCGGGTCCAACAAACAAAGCGATACATTTAACAAACTGGCAAGCCGCTAAGACGAAGTGACTGTATTGTCTGAAACAATTGAGTTTTAAGAATGTCTAAAGAGTGTGAAATGAAAGTGTTGTTTGATTGAATGAGTTCGTTGAAATTTGAGAGCTCATTAAACTAATAAAGTTCTTTAAAACTCTAAGAAGCGTTTGAGTTTTCAAATTTATCAACAACAACAAACAACAACTTAATTTTCTTTTACCTTGAATGTAAAACACCACATTTATAGAAGCCTCCGCATCCGGCGCCTAAAACCATGTTGATCAGCGCAAACAAAACAACCACCATGAACGGAAGGTGTGCAGGAACGAAGCAAACACACAAAAACAGAATTCCTGCACCCCAAACAGCGATTGTATTAAAAATAATTAACTTCCGGTCTTCGCTTATGCACCTGGAAGTGTAAGATTCCAAAAAGTTAGTTAGATCCCCAAAAACACTTACTCTATGGTGTCTGACAAGTATCCGTAAAGCAACCTGAACGGAATGTTTAACAGACGAGCAATGGCAGAGAAGTTCCCTGTCTGCATGATTGACAAGTTGAGAGCGTTCCGCATGTAATACGGCGAGTAAGTTGACAAGAAGTTTGCGGAGAAGATGTCCTACAAAGATGATTGTTACGCAGTGTAGTTAGAGTTAAACTTACAGTGAAAGCGTTGATCCAGACTGCCCAGATGACGATGTCGGTGAGAATTGCCTAAAGACCGAGATTAAACAACCTTCATGTAAAAAACTCCACCCTATACGGAATCTTGCACTGTTCTCCGCTGATTTGCTTCATTGACTTGTCTTTTTGAATCTTTTGCAACTCAACTTTGCTCACGTGTTTACTTTTTTGAGGTTGATCTTGATATAAAAGAGCCCATGCTGAGAATATGACAAATCCGGCAATTGCATGTGAAAAATACACCAATGGCCAGCCAAACGACGAAACACATAACTGAAAAGATTGATACTGTTTATCTTGTTGTAAGAGTTTGAGTTTGCATTTGCACCGGTTGAAAGTTTTTTTTAAAAAAGTAGTTGTTTTTGACGTTTTGAAAAGCAAAGAATCGATTTCTTTCATTTTATTGAAAGCTTTATTGAGAACCCTTTTTAAAAAGTCTACATTGCAAGCGCTCGAACCACTGAAGCAAAAAGACTTGAAAACACTTCCGAGTATGCTCGAAGCTTTCTTGCTATTTATACTTAAAATGTTTGTTGTTTAGAAAGTTAATTACATTCATTGTGATATATTGTTAAAAACTCCATTAAAATTAGTTTAACCTCACAAAGTGGCCCAGTTAATAAAAGAGAGACAAAAAAGTCCACATTGCAAGCGCTCGAACCACTGAAGCAAAAAGACTTGAAAACACTTCCAGGTATGCACCTCATCATATTGTTGCTATTTATACTTAAAATGTTTTTTGTTTAAAAAGCAACAAGCTTCTTCCTCAGTTTGAAGTTATTTTATTACAAAACACCTTCTCAACTTAATAAAACAAAACACTCAATTCAGTAACACAAAACACGTATCAATTCAATCAAACAAAAAGCGCAACCCATTTTATGTTTACAACTCAATCACACTCAAATGTTTGTTGTTTAGAAAGAAAGCAAAAACTAATTTCAAACAATAGCAATTAGTGTTTAAAATAATCCTTGTTTGACAAAGAAGTTGTGCAGTTGTGCATGTTTTTTGTATCACCTTGTAGGTGTTTAGCTTAAAAACCTCGTCCAATTAAGTGAAACACCTCAAGACGATGTCTGGCTTCTTTATGTGTAGCGGATTACGCGGCGATCCGGCCTTCTTTTCGTCTTGGGCGGAAATGAAAGCTGGGCGGATTTGTTGCTGAACATTGCCGGCGAAAACAGTTTGAACAGAGTCTTAATATTCTTATGCCATAACGCCCATGTCGAGACGGTCGTCCAAGTTTTGTGTCTAGTTTATTGATTAATCTCGGAAAATTCTAGCAGCGATGGAGAAGTTGTTGGTTATTGCTTATTTCATTCCCATTATGGTAATAATAAACTGACGCATAAAAAGCTTTCATTAAATTTGTAGCAACTTGAAAAAAACAATGACGAGTTTGATCAGTCAATTAAAAGAAGTGATTGATTTTTAAAAGAAATAACGTTTTAGTTAAGTTTTATTCTGTTGGGTAGGGGGGGGGGGGCGGGGGGGGGGGGGGGGGGGCGGCGGGCCCACTATTAACTCGTCGCGACATTCTTTAAAAACTGCTTCCAAAAGCAACCTAGAGAAAAAACAACTAAAACTCAAGCCAATCGAAACTTTGTCTATCAAAAAGTTTCTTTGTTTGAATGTTTTTTTCAAGTCGACACAAATTTAATGAAAGCTTGAGTCAAAACGAAATTGTAGATTATCGGATTTTGCGGCAATTTGTGGGTCGTTCTCACTCCTACTGCGCATTCTTTACAAGACATGGTCGCCGATGAATAATGCTTTCAAGCATATGAGTTTGTATATACTGATTTTGAGTATAGCTGATTTGTGTGTTCTGTTTGTGACCCCGGCTGTAATGATGTACTTCTTGAACGGATCTTGGAATTTCGGTGAGCAATTTTTTGTTATGGTTCTCTGTTGTTTACTGCTAAAAATATCTGCACATACTTTGGTGTATAAACTGTAAAAGAAGACTTTCAACGCTTTTTTGTTGGCTTCTCTTTAAAAAGGTTTCTTCTCCTGTTTTTTTGAAAGTTTTGATTTCTTCTTTGTTGAAGTATAGTTTTCGATCTCAAAGAGTTCGAAAGCTTCGATTGGAATTATGAATGTTTTAAAAAGTTAAAAGTTTCGATTGGAATTATCAATGTTTAAAAGAGCTCGAAAGCTTTGATTAATTTTGTTAAACTGTCAAACATAATGAACAATTTAAATTCATTTGTGGTCTTCAAAACACAGTAACCTTTTTATGTTGGATAGTTTTACAAAGCTTCAATGCGTTTGTAGATTCACTTCATTGTCCGAAATACTAGTTAAAACTACTTTTATGTTCTCGCGAGGTGCGAGTTGTTAGTCTTAAAGCTTTAAAAGGAAAAAGTCAGTCTCGTTTTGTTGACTAAAAAAAGTCCCGCGCCCGCCCAACTTGATCAAAAAACTGTCTCCTCAACTCATTAAAACCCCCCACTGCAGTCTCCTCACCTTAAAATCTTTCAAATCAATCAACTGTCTCCTCAACTCATTATAACACTTCCAGGTTACATTGGTTGCAAAGTATTCTTTGCCGTCGAGAATGTAAATAAATTGTTGTCAGTAGCTATTTTGACATTGATGTCTGTTGAGCGGTTCTTTGTAATTTGTCGACCATTCAAATCATTTTGTTGCAGGTGAGCTTTGTTTTCAATCTTATATTTTAATCTTTTTTGTAGAAGAAAACGAGTAAGCAACGTTTTGTTAATCGTTTTCGGTCTACTTATTGCAATTATTGTGTTCTGCATGCCGATAATTTCGTACGCAAAGACCAGTGAAATCGTCACCGTTCGAGACGGAACACAACAAACAATTGCAGTTTTGTGTGTTTCTGCTTTGCCTGTAAGTTTTAAGTGAAAATGGTGATTGTTTAATAATATTTCTATTTCAGGACCACATTATGAGCATCTTCATAACGTAAGTCTTAAAAACTTGATTTTTTGTTAAAGTTGAATGTACTAGGTTGTAAAAAATCAAGTCGATTAACTATGTCAAACAACATCTTTAAAGTTCAAATAACACTTTTAAAGACGTTTTTGATTAATTGTGTCAACAACACATTTAAAAGAACAAAAGAACAATTTGTTTCTTTGATTAATTGTGTCAAACAACACATTTAAAAGAACAAAAGAACAATTTGTTTCTTTGATTAATTGCGTCAAACAACATCTTTAAAGTTCAAACAAGTCAAATAACACATTCAATCAAATAACACTTTCAAAGTTCAAACAACACATTCAAACTTCAAACGACGCCTTTAAAGCTCAAACAACACATTTAAACTTCAAAAGAACTAAAGAACAATTTGTTTCTTTGATTCACTGTGACACTACTTCGTTCAAAAAAAAAAAAAAAAAAAAAAAAAAAAAAAAAAAAAAAAAAAAAAAAAAACTTTCAAAGTTCAAACAACACATTCAAACTTCAAACGACGCCTTTAAAGCTCAAACAACACATTTAAACTTCAAAAGAACTAAAGAACAATTTGTTTCTTTGATTCACTGTGACAAACAATACTTTCAAAGTTCAAACAATACATTTAAACTTCAAACAAGTCAAATAACACATTCAATCAAACAACATCTTCAAACAACACTTTTAAAGTTCAATCAATTTCAGTTACATGTTCATTTTGGGATTTGTGTTGCCGTGTATTATCATTTCAGTATGTTATATTTGTTTGATTCGACATTTAAGAAAAACCGACGGTAGATATCAATCTTCTTCTATTTTTAAACAACGATCTTTTAGGACAACGCCTTTTCGTTACAAATCACACAAAACAAGTTGTGAGATCGGTTTTGACTGTGGTTACTTTCCATTTCATTTGCTGGTGAGATTGCTTATTTACAAACTAGTTAAAAGGCAAAAAATTTTAGGATTCCCTTTTTGGCTCTTTGTCATTCTTCCGCTCCTTTCGTATCTGGAGTTTATTCAATTTGAATTTTTGGAGAACGAAATATTTCAAAACATCCGGATGTTCTCTTCGTTCCTCCCGTATTTAAATTCCGCGTGCAATTGGATTTTCTACACCAAAGCGCTTCGGCACACACCGTTAGTTAATCAACCAAGACGCTTCCAACCTGACAGAGGTCCAAAATTCTTGCCTACAAACCAGACAGCTAACACGCGAGTTTAATTTAATCGTCTTTTTCATCTTGTAAATAAATTGTAACCGTCAAAGAAGTCTTTGCTTTTCAAATAAACTGTAGTCAATTAAAGAACTCACACAATTCTTTTGTTTAAATGATTAAAGTCTTTTGTTTCGTTATGCAAATAAATTGTAATCATTACAAAAGGTGTTTTAAATCTTTGTTATGCAAATAAACTGTAGTCAATTAAAGAACTCACACAATTCTTTTGTTTAAATCATTCAAAGCAAAAGCTACCGTCTCTAATGATTATAAAAAGCCATTCAATGTTCTTTTACGTGATTCGGCGGTGTGGACGGAAGTGTAAAGGGTACATGTTGATTAAGCAAATGGATGTTGTCTGGTGACAAAGAAAGCTGCCCACTTGCATTCCTGGATTATGACAAAGATAATCTTAAATTCGGTTTAAGAAAAGAAGGCCAATTTGGTGCTTATGAGCAAGCGAGCACAAAATCATGGCTTTCCTTAATGGAAACTAACCTTTTGAAGTGATGTCGAAACAGTTACAAGGAAGTGTTTATTTGAATTAGTTTAATTAGTTTTGAAACAAGAAGAAGCAATGCAGGAAGTCTTTGTTTAAACAGTTACAAGGAAGTGTTTATTTGAATTAGTTTAATTAGTTTTGAAAACAGTTAGAAGGAAGTCTTTGAAATGATTTCGTTGAATGCTTTTGTTTTCAGAAATGATTAAATAAAAAGGTACTCTGGCAAAGACGCACTTCGAACCAAAAGGAATGAGACTCCGGTGCAGAATGCGTTTTTAAACAAGATGTCTTTTATGTAATTATTAATATGTTCAAAACACCATTCAATAAACAATTCTGGTTGCTAACAAAAAAAAACAACTTTAAAAGAATGTTTAAAGAAATTGCTAATTCCGCCTATTTGAGCGCGAATGCATAGTTAATTCGTTGTAAAATTACACTTTTTATTGACAGGAATTAGTAATTGTTACTTGGTATATAAAGAAACGCTCTCCAGTTTCCAAATTCAAAGATGATTAAACAACAAGTATTCCTTTTGCTGTTAAGTGCAACGTTAATAGGCGCCCCAGGCGTTCACCGATGTAAGTTTTAACAACAACTTTTTGTTAAATAGCTTTTTTACTTTTAGCGAGTAGTCATCATTCTTTTCGAAGCAGTTTTGATTCGCCGTCTCGGTCATCAAGTGTTTTTGATTCTGAACCGTCTGAATCCTTTTCAATTAACTACAGATATGGTTTATGGGGGAAATCCATATTCGACACCGATGACACTCCAGAAAGCAAATCCATCTTTGACATTGACAACACTCCAGAAAGCAAATCCATCTTTGACATTGACAACAACTCCGAAGGAAAGTTATTGTTTGGAATCAAAACAACAGAATCGAGTGTTTTTAATCAAGAAACAACAGAATCAAGTTTATTTGATCAAGAAACAACCGAATCGAGTCTATTTGATCAAGAAACAACGCAACTTTAAACAACATCATCTTAATTGTGAATATTGTTGGTTTTAATAAATTATTGGCGATTTTAAAAGACTCTTTAAATTAAACAACTAATTTCTCTATGTCAGCGTTTTTCGGTCAAAATTGAATCGGAGGGCACATTCAGAGCCTACTTTTGTGCGCTGAGCACGGTTAAACAATTCACTCATAAAGACGGGTCTTATCATCTCGACTTGATAGTATAGATTCTTCTTACTTTGTTAAAGATCATTTCCATATAGACTAATGTGACCGGCAACTAACTCCAAAAAACTCATGCGTATTCTCCTAATGATAATTTCCGTGTAGATTACCAGCACATAACCCAAAAAGCTCATGCGAATTCTCCTAATGATGGCTAAAATGGTGATTAAGAAATTTGTGCAGTAGCATTTCAGTTAGCAAGTAAACCTTGTTGATTGAGTTGATTAGTTAAGAAATAAACTTGTTGTTGAGTTGATTAGTTAGTGAGTTTAAAAACAAAGAACGCGAACGTGCTTAAAGCTCCTTTAAAGAAATTACTAATTGCACCTTATTTGAGCGCAAACGTTTGTTGTAAAATTGCACGCTGCTTGAAATTAGTAATTGTTTCGGAAAAGATCACTTCTTTGTTTAGTATATAAACCAAACAAATTTCTCCAGTTTCTAAACTCAAACAATGACCAAATTTGTGATGTTGTTAATCTTTTTGGCACTAAGTCCGGCCGAAGCGTTCTGGTTCCTTCGTTGTAAGTTTTAGTTGTTTTAAAAGTAACTTTAAATGTTTAAACTTTAAGTACTAAGCCGATCCCGTTCATCTGTTAGTTCAACTTCCAGAGCTTCTCGTCTTCGCGCATCTGATTTGCAGCCAATAGCAGAGATTGTAGATTGGGGACATTATTCTAGTCCGGCAAGGTTTATAGATGGGGGACATGATTCTAGTCCGCAAGCAGAGATTATAGAAGAAGATTTTAATTTGGAGCCAACAACAACTACCGTACCTGAAATGTTCGGTTCAGACGACTCGGGTTCTAGATTGCGGTGATAAGGTTTTGGATACCTGCATTTCTGAATATATAGCGAAACTTAAAAGTCAATCTCAACAATAGTTTAATTGTGTGTAGCTTAAACAATTCGATATGATTGTATATTTTGTTGATTTAATAAATTGTTGTTTGAGGAACGTTTTTGATTAACAAATTCATTTAAATATCTTTAACGTTTATGTTGCAAGATGATTCAAACGTTACACCTTTTTAATTAAAAATAAGCTCTTGTCTTTCTAGTTAAAAATCTTGACGTGTTATCAGGATTCTTATGTTTTTAATTAAAAAACTCAATCACAATGTTTGTTTGCAGAACGTCTTAAATTTTAGACACTCTTAATTAAAAACTTCATTGCAAGAATCATTTTACTCGTTGTAAACGTTCCGAGCCCCGGGGGCCTGTATTTAAAACTTCATTGCAAGAATCATTTTAGACATTCAAATAAAGTTTTACTCATTTTTAATTAAAAAGCTCAATCACAATGTTTGTTTGCAGAACGTCTTAAATTTTACACATTTCTAGTTAAAAAGCTCAATCGAAAATGTGTTGTTTGCAAAACTTCATCGCAAGAATCATTTTAGGCATTTTAGATTAAAAACTTCATCGCAAGAATCATTTTAGATACTTGTAATTAAAAAACTCAATCACAATCTCTATGATTTTAAAACCTCACATGTCATTAGATTTCAACATTGCATGTCATTGAAATATCAAATTACACATTCAAACAAGTATTACTAAAAATCACATGTCATCAAATCTGTTCTCAACAACTCCGAAAAGAAGCAACCTAAAAACTTTCAATACCCCAATGCCTCGATGCCCCGATGCCACACTTTGGCCGCTCTGCCGACGTCATTTGCATATTATAAACTGATAACGAAACAAAGACGTTGAAAAAGTACTTAAATTCGAATCAAACATTTGATATGAAAAGAAAAATTAAATTTAACTTGCTTTAGAAAGTCAATTTTGGTTAAAGACGTCTCCGGATCCGAAAGTTTCGCTGGACCATCCAGTAGTCCAAAAATAACCTGGAGGAGACAGAGCCAACCCAAAAGGCGATTTTAAAGCGACAATCTCCTGCGTCGTCCGTCCCCGACCGCCATTATGAAACTTTAATCTTTTGCGGTTTATGTTTGCTTGAGTCATATCGTTCTTGTCATTTCGGTTGTTTTCGAACATTATTGTTTCTGAGTAGTTTCGGTTCGCTTTCGATGGAGTCCAAAACCGAAACCGATGAATCAAATAGCCAAAGTGAATACGTTTACGGAATACCGAGACAATTGACAGCCATGTCGTATAACATCGGTAAGTCGTTGTTTGAATTGATTAAGTTTTCTGTTTGTTTTTCAGACGGTCTAGATGATCGATTAACTTCGCTCCGTCTCGAATCTGTTTTCGACATCATTAAAAGGTTTGATTGTTTTTGTGTTGGGGACGTTGAGAGTGTTTGTTGTTGAAAGTGTGTTGTTGAAAGTGTTTGGTGTTGATAGTGTTTGGTGTTGAGAGTCTAACAAAACGTTTAATGTCGAGAATCTAGATGAAAAGTTTAATGTCGAGAACCTAACAAAACGTTTAATGTCGAGAACCTAACAAAACGTTTAATGTTAAAAGCCTAACAAAACGTTTAATGTCGAGAATCTAGATGAAAAGTTTAGTGTTAAAAGCCTAACAAAACGTTTAATGTCGAGAATCTAGATGAAAAGTTTAGTCTTGAAAGTCTAACAAAACGTTTGATGTCGAGAATATAAATAAAACTAATCTTAATAGCTTTAAAATGACTACAACAAAAGGTTTAGTGTCAAGAACCCTAAATAATCTTAAGAGTTTTAAACCAACCAGATCTATGAGAACCGCTAAATGATGTTAAGAATTTAAATAACAAAACACAACACAACAATACAGATTTCCAGAGTCAATCCAGACGTTTTGTTTTTGCAAAAAGTTGTCAAGAACCAAGAAAACGAAATACGCTCTACCTTATCTTCTAGTTACAAAATCTTCTCGAGCAGCACAAATTCTCGTTACTATGTTTTAATTCTGGTTCGCAGCAACATCCGTGTAATCAGTAATCAAATTGTCAGGTTGGAACGATCTTTAATGGACCGAAACTTCTTGTTTGTCGAGTAAGTATTGTTTTTCGGAACTTTAAAACCAAATTCCAGGGCCAAATGGAACAACTTGCACTTAAAGCTCATAAACACTCACCTGGAGAGCTGCGCACACTTCGGCGACATCCGGAAGCAACAATTCTATCAAGCAATCGACAAAATCAAGAAGTTTGCAACAGCTCCGAACGTTTTCGGACTTTTTGGTGGGGATTTGAACTTGGAAGACGGGGAAGCAAGTAATTGTTAGTATTTTCTACTTAAAACTCCACTTTTACAGGTCACAGAGCTGCCAGAGGAGATACAGGACGCTTGGATCGCTGGAGGATCAAACGAGGAGATGGAATTTACTTGGGACACGGAGTAAGTTGACTTCTTCTGGCAAGTTTAATCAACCTGCTTCAGGTTAAACAACAACAAAAAGGTTTCTCCGGCCAAGTCGTAATCGCTACGACCGTTTTTATGTCTACTCTCCATATCAGAAAGTGGATTTTTGGCTGGAAGGCAAAGAACGCACACCAGCTGATCTTTTTCCAAGTGATCACTTTGCAATTGTGTCCAAATTTACGGACCTTTCCGGTTTTGAAGGAAAAAATCCAAAAAAGTGTAACATTCTTTAAATGTCAATGTTTGATGTAACGAGTCTTTGCAATAAAATTGTAACTTTTTCTTTGATTGAGTTCATGCAAATTTTGAGACCCCAACCATTTCTTTGATTGATTGATGAGTTGAGTGTTTAAATATGTTTTTGCATCGTTGTATACGTTTTCATTGTTCAGAAAATCTTATTGCATTTAAAAAACTAATAAAGTGCTTTACTTGAGTGCTTAACTCAAAACATTTTTGATTAGTTTAACGAGTCTTTACAATAAAAGTGTAACAAGATTGAGTCTTTGCAATAAAAACACTTACCATTCCACCAATTGAATCGGTGATTGCTGAAGACAGGGGAGTGTACACAGTTAACACGGAAATGAACAGTCCATTTTGTTTCAATGTTGCCCAATTTGAACATAAGATTCCCAACAGCGGCGAAATCAGCAGCATAAGCGACTCCCTAAAAAATAGGGATTATGTTTTGTTGATCTTGAAGATGTTGTCATTCTGGTCTCTTAATTTAAATGTTCGTCAACTTCTTAATTTAAATGACATCGTTCTGGGTTAACAATCCCATAAGGCATAAAAAAGTCACACGGGTTTGGTAAAACATTGTGATTATTAAAGTTTCTTGACTCGAATGTACTTTTTTGAATCACACATTTTGCTTGATCACATTTGTTAATATATCTTAGTCAATTTTTGTCATTCAATCCCAAGCTTTTGTTGTATTATGTTTACCGCATTTCAGACATTTAAATGACATATGACTTAATCTAAAAGAGTGTTTAAAGACATGAAAATGTTTAACTATGATATATACAAAGTTTGCGACTATCCTTAGCGTTCAGACAATATCAAAGGGTAGAAAATGATAGTTTGTTTGTGTTTTTAATGAGACATTTACCAAAAGGTGTTAAACAAATTTAAATATTTTAAACCAACATTGTTGTTTCTTCTTTGAAAAAGACAAAACAAGGTTTGTTTACAAAAGACACAATCTCAAATGTAAGGAGTTGGGAGGAGGGGGGGGGGGGTGTGGAGGTTAGAGCAGGGGGTTGGGGGGGGGGGTGGGGGGGGGGCCCACGGGGGGGGCGGGGGGGGGGGGTGGGGGGGGGGGGGGGGATGTGGTACCAAGCGGACGTACCAGTGTTGTGGATAGGGGGATTGGGTAGGGGCGCGCTTTTTTTACGGGGGGCCCCCGATCTGTTTGTTGGGACATAGAGACTTACGACACCGAATACCAAGTGTTGTAGGGTTGGCGTGGGGGGGGGGGGGGGGGGGGGGGGGGGGGCGGGCCGGGCGCCGTGACAGGTACTTTGATACCAAATAAACAATGTTTTTAACTCTTTAAACTGCTCACCTGTAAAAACCTCAAAAACAAGACTACAAACAAATGAGCCTCGGCAGCAAATGGAATGAACAGTGTGGCAACAGAGGACAGGATTCCAGCCGCAAAGAATGCCTAAAGGTTGAAACAATTTCGTCTAAAGTCAATTTAAATAAAGACCTCACCCACTTGGCTCCATATCTATTGTACAGCTCCGTAAACGGAATTGTTGCCAAGATCGTGCCAATCGATACTGCCCAGTTTATAAGTGAAATCTCTCCAGGCGTGTAGTCAACGGAATGGAAGAATCCACCGGGGTGCTTAAAAGTTTGGTTAACTTGACGGAATTGTTATGTTTTCGGTAACTTACAGTAGTGTTTGATGACGAGGACATGCAAACAAGGGCTATGGAGAAGGTGAACACATTGGAAGAAATGGAAGTGAGGCAGAGGCACCCAACAATTAGAATTACATAGCGGAAACGGTTTTTTAAACAAGTCATTTTTGACAGGACCTGAAACGAATCTGGACTTTGTTTAAAGTGTAGTGCTTGATGAATAAACACGAAAAGTGAGCAAGAAACGTAATGTCAAACGTTCTAGATAAACAAACTCTTTTCGATAATGTCGTTCTTGTTAGTGCTATTTGATTATTTAAAAAGTTGTTGTTTTGAAAGAATGTTTTGAGTTGTGTTTAGTGATTAAAAATGATGTTTAGTGGGGGGGGGGGTTTAACGATAAAAATTGACAATAACAGTTTTCGCGGTAGACAGTAATTGTAACGTAAAGAGTTTACGCTGAGGACAAATCCATAATATAAAGAAATGCCAAAAAAATCCGTTAGAAGAGTTTATTGTTTCAACTCATCAAAATCACAAAGTGTGTCTAGAACAAAATTGAATAGCTTTTTGCGAAAGCTAGAAATTTGCATTCGCTCTCGCGACACAGTTTTAAATCAATAACAACAGTTTAAAACATTGATTTTTTAAAACTCGACAACTAAAATGACACGTTTAACGCTAAAAACTATCAAATTAGACCGAAAAAGCAACTACAATCATTTAAACATTAACAACACTAAAATTCTTAAAACCAGACTCAACAAATTCCACAACTCATCCCTGACGCATTTGACTTTTGTACCCCGTTTGACGAGTGCTCTCAACCGCTCAAAACATCGGTATCACGTTTTGGAGGATGTTGAGTGTGCAAAAAGCTTTAATTAAATGCAAATGCGAACGGATTTAAAAAATTGTAAGCATTCCAATTCTTTTTGAGCAAAGAAGGAATTGAATCAATTTGGCGTGCTTTTCAAAAAGTTAGATCGTTTTGAATGTGAAGAAAGAATTAGAATCAATTTCTTTGGCAATACCTTTTCTCTAAAAATTGTTGGTGGGTGGGCGGTTTCAAAAGGTTAGATTGTTTGAATGGGGGTTGGTTTCGTTGACGCGGGCGTTTGGGCCGCCCTTTTCGGGTTAGAACGTTTCTTGATAATAAGAAGATTTGAATCAAGTTGACAACTAAACGCTACCCTTTTCGAGAGGTTAGATCGTTTTGAATGTTAAAATGCCACATTTTGTTTAATCTCTAAAATGCAATCAAACACAATTTAACAAATCAATTTCATCGTTCAAATTAAAGGATCGCTTTTTTGCACTACGTTTCTTGACTAATCAAACATTTCTAAAAGCCGATTGTAATCTTCCGCGCCAAAATCCTATTAAACGAGCAGACCAGATAGCTAACGATGTTTTATTTTAATGATGACGATGTTAAGAGTACAAGAAATTTGAATGTTTTCGATGTTTCTCAATGTGTTATTGCGTAGAGAGACAAAAGTTCGCGTCAAAACAGTTTATGTAAATGAAAACACTTGAAACTAGACACACGTTTGAAGTTGTAAGTGTTTTCATTGATTGAAAGTGATTTGATTAGCGTTTAAAGACTTCGAAGACTTCGAAGATGTTCAAAAGAATCGTTACTTAAAAAGAAATACTTTAAAATGTTTAAATTTGAAAGACTTTTTTGATTTTAAAGGAAATGTCTTGTAACGAGAAGTTAATTAAAATAAGCAACCGTTTAAAAGGATAAACAATACTTTTTAGGCGCCACTATGAAAAGTAACAACAACTATTATCACCAAAAAGGCCATCAAAATCATCAAAAACAACCACTTCATCCAAAAACGACAAAACAAAGGTCAAGTTCGTCTGATTCGACAATAAACACTAGCCGTCTTTTAAATTTTTGGGTAATCCTTTTAGCGCTCCCCTTTCAAAAACCAAACAACACGCTTTACATTTTAGCGAATAGACAAATTTCGCTATTCGCGAGAAAACGACAAAAAAGTACTCGACAAAACGAGAAAGAAAAACTACAAACTATAAAAGTTGAAATTAATTAAATTGTTTCTGGAATGTTTTTGGCTTTTGCTAATTTCAAAGTTATTAACTCCCGTGTAGTTGAAATTTCAATTTTTTAAAGCTTATTGTTTTGATAAGAAAAAACAAATAACTTCACATTTAAAAGCTTCTTTAAACACTAAGCAATTTCGAAAACAGCCTCAACAGTTCTTTTTTTAAACAGCATCGGCTTTGAGAGTCGTTTAAAATAACTTCAAAAAGTTCATTCAAATCAATCTTAACGGCGTGTTTAAACATCAAACGAACTTCGGAAAACTGAATCAATTTAAGCCAGGGTGATGTCATTTAAACACTCTAATTTAAACATTAAAAAACTTCCAAAACAATCTCAAACAACTTCTTTAAACTCAACAGCTCCTTTCGCCTCATTTCCTCAATTATTAAGACAATTTATTATTGAAAATCTCTTTTGACAATACAAATTGATAGACAAACAAATATAAATCTAAGACGACATAAAAGAAGTTCAAAACTACACAAACGTATCTTTAAAAACAACAACAAAATAGATATATAAGAATATCAGGTATCTTTGGAGAATAAAATCAATTAAGACTGACTGATTGTCTTCGTTGTGGCGACGATTCCGAAGTCTTGTAGGCGTTTCAGGGCGGGTCGGTAAATGTCTCGCGAAACAGGCCGCATCATTCCACGTCCTTGTTTGATTTCACCTGAAATTGCGTTGTATTCATTTGATTTGACTTTTAAAGATTGAATTTGCTTATTAAAATGTTTAGTTTAAAGAGTTGCTTAATTTGAAGATTTAGAAAGTTTAGAATGTTTGAATTTATCAGACATTTTGATGCTTGTTTAGTTTTAACTTCAAACATTATTTGCAACGTTTTCAAACAACTCTTTAAAATACTCGTTCCAAACTAAAAAGGATCAAAAACTCTTTAAACTTAAATAAACAAATCACATTTTTAAAACAACATTTTCATTCAAATCACAAAACTGTTTAGACTTTTAAACCTTTTGCGGATCGACTTCCCCGAAAACCACCAAATTTGTGTTCCATCGAATTAAAAGCACAAAGTTTGCGTGACCACAAGTGTTCGTTTTTTATCGTGTCGACGCGTCTCAAGCAGACATTAAATAGCGACCAATTAAATTTAAACGTTTTGAATGCGCATTTCTACTACCACACAAACAAGCAGGACTCAATGAGCCGTGATTTTTGTCAATTTAACGTGGAAATACTAAGTTTGAATACAACTTGTTGATTTTTAAATTTATTCAACTCACGATTCAGAAAGTGCATCTTTTTCAACGAATACGCAAATTTCGTTGTCTATAAACAATTTTGTGCTTTTTAATCAGAGTGATTTTAGTTTATTTGTTGAAAGCGCAACTTTGGCGCGATAACCTTGTAAATTTGCATCGTTTTAAACAAGTTGAATCGTTTTAAAACACTTACCGTTTAGGAGCATGTGAGAAACAATTGCTGTGGTGTATCCGACGGTGCGCGCCATAGCAGAGTAGCCAGTTGTGTCTCCGTAGGCAACCAAACTGATCCGGTTTAGGCTCTAAAAGACGAAACATTACAACATCTAAAAACTTGTTTAATTTATACAGTTGATCCGGCCGGCAATTGCGCCTCAATGTCGTGGTTCAAAATAACAAGGTCACGTTCTCCAGGAGCGTACGCCAAAGCCTTTGCCAAGTGTGGAACCAAGGTGTCCAAAGGAGTTTGATGCCGTTCTGGGACCATTTCGGAGAACAAACCAAGTTCGTCCAAAGCTGCCATTTCGCGTTCCTGTAATTGAATGGAAGTTACATCAAAATACACTTATAAACTCACCTTGTTAGCTCCAAATTTGTCTGACACGATCTTCCGTAGTGAATCGGGAAAGATGTCTGGATCTTGGTTGTTTAAGATAGCAATTATTTGTTTCCAAGTAAGATCTGGTCCTTGCATCGGATTGAAGATATCTTTCCGTCTCAACTGATAGCAATCCAACAGATTTGAGGGCCCGAATAGCCTCTACAAAGCCCTTAAACAAACGACTTCTTTGATGTGTGCTTTCGAATTTAAACAAACGACTTTTTTGACTTCTTTGATGTGTGCTTTTCAAATTTAAACAAATGGGGGGGGGGGGGGGGGGGGGGGGGGGGGGGCCACCTGATAGCGCAAAGTTCCGCGGATCAGAGTGTTGCATTCCTTTTCAATTCCGTAAATGTCAGCGTATTTAATGGAGTCACGGTTTGCATAGCCAATTAAATTGAATCCGGGCATAAAGTCAACTGGATAGATGTCCTCAATGATTCCGCCGTTTCCTTCAATCTCCATGACTCGACCCTTCATTAAATAACGTGCCGGATTCATTAGAGCAAGCAAAACTCCCTTTGGCGACCAACTAAACGTGATGTTAGTTAAATTCAGTTGGAGTTTCAAAAAGGTTACCTAAACTTGTATCTCAAAGCATTTGAAGACGCTTCCGGGGCTGGCAGTCCACCACAAAAACTAACAAACGACGAGATTTTACCTCCCATGTCGTGGATTCGGTCAATGCACTCCATTGCCAACATGTGATCAATTCCAGGATCCAAACCACACTCATTCATTATGGTAATACCAGCTGACTTTGCTCTAAAAAATGATTTCGTTAAATTTAAAGATGTCAACGAAACTAATTTGATTTGAATGAAATGTATTTAATTGATTTAACTGTAAAGGTCGATCATTCTTGTTGTTTATTCAAGAAACTAATTTGATTTGTTTGTTAAATTGTTCATTAAACTTCTTTTTGGTAACCAAGTTAGAAACAATGTCACTTTGAAACTTCTTTTTGGTAACCAAGTTAAAAACGACGCCACTTTTAAACTTCATGCTAATGATAAAATTAAGAACGATATCAATTGTTTTACAGTCTCTTTTCACTTTTCAAAACATTCAATAAGATTCAATTTTCTGCCAATTTATTGCTCCAAAAAGCTCAATCCTTCTGTTCAAACAATTTCTATTGATTTCAAAGTTTGTTTTGCAGTGTGGGCACAAATCAGAAAGACGACAAATTATAGTTTTCAGTGATCGCGGAAGTGTGTCAAAATACTTTTGGCGTCATTTTTGAACTTTTTGATTTGCGTCACTTCGAAAACAATGACTGTGCACGAAAATTAATTAAGTTTATGACAAACGTCATATTTGATCGACAACAAATTTGAGAGAACGTAGCAAACAGCACGTATCCGCAAACAAATCTATGGATTTTGATAACGGTTGGATAGTATTTTGTTTTAGAGTGCTTTTGAGGAGGATTTAAAGTTAATCTTTGTGTTGTTTTGGAGTAAAATAGAAAAGCTTGATCAAATTGAAATATCAAAACACTTTTAGAACATAAAATGTTTCCAATCAAAAAAGTGTGATCTTTCAAAATAAAGAATCAAGAAAGTGTGATATTTAAAATCAAAGGCACTTTTGAACTAATCAAGAAAGCGTGATCTTTCAAATCAAAGACACTTTCAAAATATTAAAGCTCCCAAATAAACAATCAAATCTTTTTATATTAAAACAACCAAATACTTTCAGACTAATCAAAAAAGTGCAAACACTTTCAAACCAACCAAAAACACTTTCAAACCAATCAAAATTACAGTAAAAATCAATTAAATCCCAATTCAAAAACAAAGACCAGATTGCACGCAGTCAACGACCACATATTTGATCAGGCTTTTGTGGCTAGTTCTTGTGTATGCTTAAGTTACAAAAAACGTCATTTCCTCTCTCTAGTTTCAAAAATCCAATGAGATCCGTAAAAACAAACATTAAAGCACGCCTTCTTTTTTAATTGAAAATTTTGATATAAAAAAGATCATTTTTGTAAACTTGACATCAAATTTCAAACCGCTTCCTTGTTAATTGAAAAAGGTGAGTTTTTTTAGGATAATGTTTTAAATAATCAATGATGTTTATTAATTGTTTTGGCATTAAAATTGTTTGTTACTGTTTGTAATGTTGTTAAATCAAAACAATAATCATTCTTAAACATAGAATCAAATATGTCCGCAAAAGCCAATTAGATTACTTAAAAGTTTAGATGTGGAGTAAGTGGATTTTTACTACTGTAATCCTCGCCATTGTTCTTGTCCAATTGATTAATGCCGCTAACCAACAACAAAGAAGACAACCTCAAAGATCACGTCAAGTAGCAGCAAGACGTGCAGCTAATGCCAGAGCTCGTCAAGTACACAGAGCTCCAGTCCACGCTGCTCATAGAGCTCCAGTTCGTCGAGCACCCGTTGCAGCAAGAAAAGCACCAGCACGTCCAGCATCGCATCCAGTACGTCAAACTCCATCAAAACAACAAAACCGAAGAAGACCGGCGCCTAAACAAGCAGCAAAGCGCAAAGCTCCATCAGCCAGAAGAGATGAAGACGGAGGCGCTGATGGTAAACAATTCACCAACAACGGGCCCTATTTCTCACTTCCAGTTGTTCTCGGATCACAAAGTAAGTGTCTGCTTACAAAAAACATTTGTATTCAAAAACTTCAGAAGCCAAAGTGAATGTCGGCGTCGAGGGAGTTTATGGAGCATCTGTCATATACGGACCTAAGGTTTTGTGCTCTGGATGCCCTAGTCATGCCACCTTTGATCGGGAGTAAGTGTCTGGACCGGAATTAATTTAGTTCTTTAAATTTCAGAGCATCAACTTCATTCAAAGTTGAAGTTTCAAACAAAAACTTTTCATTCTCGCTGGGAACAGCAATTGCCGACGCTGGTGATGATTACATGGCCGTAGGATCAATGGAACTTAATCCAACGATGTTTGCAGTCGCAACAAAAATTCCGAATCACTTACACTATAAAACAAAAAACAGTGGACATATTGCAATGTGGGGACCAGAAGACGACGAACCAATGAAGACAACAATGCAAAAATTGGTGGAATTAAATGACAACAAAATTGTTACCTTCTACGCTCCAGTGTGAGTTTAAATTGAAGACTTCTTTGAGTTGAACACTTTGAAGACTCTTTTTGAGAACTTTAAATTAAAGGCTCTTTTCTTGTTTGAATATTTTAATGCCTTCTTTGAGTTGAACACTTTGAAGATTGTTTAAGAACTTTAAACGAAACACTTATTTGATTTCTTTCCTATTCATTCAAACAAAACTCTTTTTCAAATTTAACACTTTTATTTTTTCGATGTCTTTTAAGCATTCAACAAAGCGAGCCCTTTTTAAACAAAGCTTCTTAATAACTTTAAACGAAACACTTTTTTCAAATTGAAGACCATTTTCAAACAAAGCTTAAAACGTTTGAGAACTTTAAACGAAACACTTTTTAGAGACCAAAACGGAATGCATGCTATAACATTTGGACGCGAAGACACTACACATTGCAAAAGCAATTGGGCTACTTTTGACAACGTTCCGGTTGTAGTTGACAACCCTGACGACAAGGACAAAAGTCCGTGGATCATGAACATGAACTGTGTCCGAGTAAGTATTTACAAACTACCAAACTCCTCCAATGTAAATTTTAGTGGGGATCTTATGTCCAGCACGGAACGACCAGAGGTCGCCTTGAACGTCGGATCCAATTACTTCGTTGCTCCACGCCGTGACGCCGAACACATTAGTAACATGTTAGGAGCAACTTACAGCAGCACTTACTACGGAAATATGATTGACTGCTCAAAACGGAACACTGCTCCAGACTTGGAGTTCATTGCAAACGGACGGAGCTTTAAAGTCTCCGCGAATGAGTACATCAAGATGTATGTAAGTGGATTTTGTTTGTTTTGAAAGAAAAGAATTGTGGATTTGTTTTTAGAACAGCCGATCATGTTTGATTAACATTTATCCCAACGACGACGACGCTCAATGGGAATGGGAAGTTCCCTACATGTGAGTTCTTTTGGTTGGCGTTGTTTAAAATGTAGCTTCTTGATTAGGTTGGTGTTGTTTAAAATGTGTTGTTTAATTCTAAAGAAGTCTCTTGGTTAGGCGTTGTTTAAAATGTAGCTTATTGATTACAACTTAATGTTCTTTTATACCCTTTGGCAATTTTAAAGAATGTATTTTGACGTTTCCGTTTCCTTTAAAAGTTAGCCTTCTCGATTCAAAGAATGTTGGTCCGTTAGTTATTTAAAGCGTGTCTTTTTATGTTAGAAGTGGAAATAACTTATTGAATCTGAAGAGTTTTTAAAGCTTATCGACTACAACGTAGCTTTTTGAAAATCGTTAGTTACAACGTAATGTTCTTTAAAATGTTTACAGATCTTTTAGCCAATGTTTTTAAGCTCCTTAATTACAACTTAATGCTTAAAGAAGTCTTTTAAATTAACGGTCCCATTCTAACAACTCATTTAAACTTTTAATTGTTTCAGGTTCCACCAACGTCATTGTGTTAAGTATGACTACGGAGCAAAGCAGATTTCACTTGCTGACCCTATGTAATCAAATCAACAAACCATGTTATTCGAAAAATAAATTCATGTTAAAGCAATTAAGCGTTGGGGGGGGGGGGGGCCGCCCGCCCTTCCCCCAAAAAAAAAAAAAAAGGGGGCCCCGGGGGCCCCCTTTTGGGGGGGGGGGGGGGGGAGAGAAAAGCCTTTTTGAAAAGGGCCCCCCCCCGTCTGCCCGGGAGTCCGGAATTTTGGGGGGGGGGGGGGGGGGGGGGGGGGGGGGGGGGGGGGGGGGGGGCTTACAAATCGTCTAATTCTTGCAATTCCGGAGAGATATAACTGCTCGTGACCAGGTTCTTCCTGTGCTTAATACACAATTTAGCGACTGAAGGGTGGAAAGTGAACGGAAGCAATGAAATAACCAAGTCGTGCTCTCCAATCATCGAATCAATCATCTCTGGTTCTTTAAGAACTAAAAAGATTGTCTTTAAAAAAGTATTTTTTGAATCAAACAATTTTGATCTTTAAAATTTACAAAAGCACTTTGACCATTAAAGTGTTGATTGAAAGATTGTGACTATTAAAGTGCTCTTTTGAAATGACTATTAAAACACTTTGAGTATTGAAGTGTTGATTGAAAGACTGTGACTATTAAAAGTGCTCTTTTAAAGCGTTCTTTTGAAATGACTATTGAAGTGTTATTTTGAATCAAACGATTTTGTCAAATCGTCTTTGCGCATTTTGATCTTTAAAATTACAAAACATTGTGACTATTAAAGTTGATCAACTCAAAACGGTCACTTTCTTTTGATTGTTTTCATCTCAATTTTTGCATCGTTTTTGTCACATTTTAAATTAGAGTCAAGTTCGAAGTGTTAAAAATGATACCATCTAGGACGACTGATTCGATGTTCTCGCCGATTTGAGCTGGAAAGCACGAATAACACCAATTCCAACAATAAACACTTACCAAGTCGTTTTCCGTCTTTTGGAGAATCAGTAGCCACTGTCAAGGCAACATCTGATTGTTGTGAATAGTAATGAGCTAGAGGATCCGAAACCATCCCAGCGCCAAGCAACAAAACTCGACGGGCATCTCCGGCCATCACTTTTGCTTTGTGAGCAGAGCGGTTCCTGCAAGTAAATCAAGTTAATAACCGAAACAACACTTTCAAACAAACAAACTGATAAAGATCGTTAAAGACACTCTTCTCACCTTTGATCTTGGCGCAACGTCGCAATGTACCGATAATTAGGAGACAAACTGCCGTCCGAAGTGATAATGGCGTTCTTTACTTCTTGTCGGCATTGCAGGCGGTCAAAAGGCTGGTCCGTGGAGCAATTGAGCTGAAAAGATTGAAAGTCTTTTAAATGACAAAGAACTAACCAAGTCGTTGATGTACGGAGTTAACAAGTTTCCAAAATGTTCAGTAGCTTCTAACGGCATCTGAGCAGGCATGTTGTCAATAGAACAAACCAGACAACCTTAAAAAGTTGTGTTTTTAAATTGTTTATTGAATGAGTTGATTTGTTTTGATGAAGATAGTCAATAAAATTAGGCAACTCGAGTTGTTAGACTCTGTTAATTTGATCTTTAAAAGTCAAACAACTAGATCCTTAAAAGTCAAATAATTCGAATGAATCGAACTTTTTGATGAGTCAAACATCTAATTAACAAAGTTAAACAACTCGAATGAATTTAATTGATCTTTAAAAGCAAAACAATCTAATCAAATGTTTAAATGATACCTGACGGAGTGTCAAAGGACTCGTATGTTAAATTGTAATCAGCATCGTAGATATAAAACGGCTTGTCAATTGTTGTGCATTCTGTCATGAATTCAATTGATCCACGAGGGTCAGCGGAAATGTCACAAAGTGCAATCCTGAATTTTAATTTGAAGACTTTAAGGATCAAATCAACACTTACAACCGATGTGGCAAGCTTGGACATCCGGGAGTGTCCAAATTTTTGTTAACTGTTGGAGTCAACAACTGCTTCGCATCTGGAGTGGTGATTAAACGTGGAGTGTTTGCTTCCCAGTAGACGCCATTTATGATGACCGAAGCGTACGGAGCGATCTGGAATTGTTCAATTTGCCAGTTTCGAAGTCTTTAAATTTAGATTCTCACCTCAGACGCAAAAGTCGAGACATAACGTTCCGGGTGTGTTTGATACTCATCTCGGTCGAACTTTCCGCCTTCTTTGCGAATCAAATAGTCAGAACGCGATACAACGCATCCGTAAACTTTGTTCATTACTGAAAATTGAATATTTAGTTGTTTTTGATCTTCCGCGACGGGGGAGCAACTGAAAATTGAATATTTAGTTGTTTTTGAATCTTTCCGGAACTTGCATACAAACAAGCAATTACTTATCGGACTTCTTGGAAGCCCACATTTTTTATCAATCAATTAACTCCACTAATCCCCTGCAAACAAATGAACCCAACAAATAAGATAACAACAATCAACTCTGACTATTTAAACAACAACTAACAAAAAAATGCGTTAATTTGAAAATGCGAGTTTTCTTGTTTGTCGTTTTGACATTTTCTGTCGCTTTTTCTAAAGCGATTGAAAGCAAAAATGCCTTGCTTGACGAAATGAAGCCATGTAGCGGACATATTGTATTGGTCTTTGAATCAATGACCAATTTGAATTACGATCAAGTCCAGGTATGAACTTTTAAATGGACTTTGAATTAATTTCTTCAGTACCTACATCGCTTTTTTGGACAACGCCTATTCGCTCCAGACTACTTTAACAATTACGTTCGTTTGAGTTTTGCGTATCGGGAGTTTGACGATTTGATAGTGGCAAGAAACTTTGGCACCATGCATAGTTTAAAAGACGTTAAATTTTGTCTTGAACACGAAATTGCTGAATGGGGTAACGAATACGACCCACTTTCATTGGAAGGGTAAGTTTTTAGACATGTCATTCAAAACACCTAATAAATTTAGTGGCTTGATAGACTTTGCCGGTTTAAATCTCCGTTCTAACCCAAACGATGACATCGTTACAGCAGCGTTTTTTGTGTCTGGGACTCAAGGACTCGACGTGGAGTTTTTGGCTGCACGTGCCAAAGACATTCAAGATCAAGGAATTCGTTTGGTATTCATCGCTACTGGCGATAAAGCCGATGTTGATGTACTAACACAAATAGTTGGAAGTTCAAACCTTGTTTTCACTTACGACATAACAAAACAAGTACAAGATGACTATCGCAACTGGTTTAATAAAGTTATCAATTGTTAATTAATCAAAGCGACTCATTTGTGAACTTACAGAGTGGACCAAAAAAACGCTAACACAAAAAATTGTTTGTGTTTGAAACTTTTCGATTGATTTTTTTGACAAAAGACTTTTTTGTGTTTGAAACTTTTGATTGATTTTTTGTGTTAACGTTTTTTGGTCCGCCCAGTATTTAAACCAATAAAATACTTACCGCCCTTTTTGGCAACCTTCGGTAAAGTTGAAGGATCAACAAATTCATGTGGCAAGTTCTTGAACAACTCTTGCGCTCCTTGAGACACGTTTCCAGTTCCGGTGAACACAAAAATAAGCGGTCCAAGTGAATGTGGCAATCGGTTGAGAGCAATTTCGTAGCCGCAGTCGCGAACAGCGTTGATTGCCATGTGAGAGTCTGAATAGTTGTGTGCCAAGGCGATGTGAAGAAATGGAGTGTGATGCCCAAGCGCCAACAATCGAAGACCAAGTCCGTGGAGGATGTCAATGAAGCCAGCATATCCGGCCCAGCGTCCAAACATGACCAAACGACTTCCTTCTTCGTTGCAAATCTTTTCGTAGTCAATGAGACGGATTTTCTTTAAATGCAAGTGTTTTTAAAAGACTTTGACATAATTTAACTAACCCGATGCAAAATTGTGTCTAACATTTCCATATTGTCAGGTTGAGCTTTAATTGTGTGTGAAAAGAAAGCATAAGTCTTGTCGGGTAGCAATTGTTCAACTGGAACTTGTTTAACAGACATAATCAATTGAGCCGGAGATAGATCCTCTTGTGGAATTGCACCAGCCGCGATATAGTCCTGAACTTGTTTGTTTAAAAAGGTGTTTTTAAAGTTGTTAAATTGAGTTTACGTTTTTGTCTAATTGTTTGAAAGTATTTGAAAGTTTTGATGTTCTTTGTTGAATGAAATTGATTGAATGCATTTGAAAGTTTTGATAACTTCATTTTAATGACTGATGTTGATTTGTTTTAATGACATTTTCATTAAGTAATCTAAATCATTTTCTTTTAACACAAAAATGTCCGAATGTATTTGAAACGTTTGATAGCTTCATTTTAATGACTAGGTTTGTTTTAAACAATTGTCAAGCGAATTTCGAGTCAAATGTTAAAGAAGTAACGACACAAACGTCTGAACGCATTTGAAAGCTTTGATAACTTCGTTTTAATGGCATTCTCACTAAGTAATATCGATTCAGTTCTGTTTTAAACATTTGATAACTTCGTTTTAATGGCCGATGTTAATTGTTTTAAAGCATTTGATAACTTCGTTTTAAGGCATCTTTAATGACTATTTTAAACACCAAGCAAATTAATCAATCAACAAAAACTTTTATTATTCAATATATACAAACAATTAACATATACAAACAACTAAGACACGAGAGTTTTAAAGTTTTCAACTCCACTTAACTTCAACGATTGTTTGCGCTCTTGAACACTAATAAATCCAAAATCCGGGCCGTTGATGATCTTTTCGTTTAACTTGAAGTCCGAAACTGCGGAGTCGTCAATTCGGCTGGAAGAGGCGCCCATTTTAGTGAAAGGTTTAGCCAGTAAAATAAACTGAGTCGAGAAAGTAATGAATTTATCGATCTCCAATCACTTCTGTTTATATACACCTACTTACAGTTCGGAATTCCACCCAAACAGACCCAGAACCTGGAGTTTAACTAACTAACTTTAATTGGTATTACATCAATCGAACTCCGCGTCCACTTGTTTCTCGCCGTCATCAAACGAGTGCATCGATTCCCGTTAGATAATTACGTCAAAACGTTGTGAGCGTTGCTTTGTGATTAGCGATTTTAATGGTTAGTTGTTGTAATTGTTTGTGGGAGATGAAAATAGATTGTTACAATAGTTGATAAAGTTAGTAATTTTTAAACGAATATTGTGTAATTGTTTTGAGAGATGAAAATGGATTGTTACAATAGTTGATAAAGTTAGTAATTTTGTTTAGAAGTTGAGTTGACACATTCTAAAAATTAGTCATTTTCGGTGTTCTTTGTTGGACAAATAGGTCACAAATGTGTTGTTTTGATTGAACGAGCAATATGAAATTCAACAAGCAAGATTAAATTAATCACTTTAAACAATTTCACAAAATAGTGAAGATAAACTTTGTAGTTATTAATTTGTTTCTTTGCTGAATTGTTTGAACGCATTTGAAAGTTTGATAGCTTTGTCGACCAAAAAATGAAATTAGTTATTTTTATGTTCTTTATTGACCAAAAATGAAATTAGTAACTTTAAACAACTTTACAGTTCTTTGTTGATCAAATATGATGAAATCAATAATTTTTAAATATAACATAATCAAATTTATTGTATCTAATATGTACAAACAAGAATAAATAACAATCATTATATACAAACATCACAGTTGTCTAATAAGGATTCACTTTTGCTTCTCATCCATGACCCAGTTCTTGTACAAGTAGACGGCTGGACGCATTCTTGAGGTTGCCACAATGGCTCCGTCCAAGAACTTTTCAACTTTCTTCTCTTTGACCTCGGCGTCAACATCAGGATCAACTTCCTTCTTTGCTGGAGGCTCAGCCATTGGAACGTCTGGAGTCTTGACGATGCTTTGGTTTAAAGTATAGATGGAGGCCAAGGAGTTTTGGATGCAATTTGTTGGAGCCATAGTATAGAAAAGGTTTTGTAAGTAGCTGAACTGCTTGGTTTGACTGTCAATCTGCTCCGTTATATATACACTTTCGATCAGGTAACATCGGACACTAGGTACCACCTCCATTAAATGTCTCTAGGTTGATCAAAACAATACCAGGAACGAAAAAGTGTAAAAAGTTCTTTACTTGCAAGCACTAATTTGTGTTCCGGTGTGTTTAAACGGCCGCTCAAATCGACGCGTTCTCGTTAAAGCAAAATCGACGTCAAAAATTTGTTTGCGGTCAACGGAATCGTTAAAGTTGTTGTTTAAAAGTGTGTAGAGTTTAATGATCAAATTTGGAAGTGCTTTGCTATTTGAGTTGAGTGCAATCAAATTGCGAATTGTAAATGCGGACCTTTTTTGAAATTAGTAATTTTTGTGTGTTTGAAAAATGTTCTTGATGTTAAATTAGTTGGTAATTGAATGTTGCTTGGTGAATCAAGTTAAATGTTGCTTGCAAATTTTGTGTGGAATTAGTAATTAAATGTAATGGGTGTATCCTTGAATTTATGCGATTGTTAAAAATGTTATTTTTATTTGGTGAAATTGATTTTTCATTACTAAGGGTTTACGAAGTGATAACAAATGTTCTTTTGATTACTAAAGATCACAAAATTACTAAACACAAAAATAACTCAATTTCATCACCAAAAAAGTCAACTTTACTAATTACACCGAAATTCTAAAAACGCCTGATTCGTGACCGGAGACGATAGACATAATTGTTGAGACGTTTTGGGGAGAGTCGTTAATGTTCAACATTAAAATATTACAGCAATATTAGAAAGGCAAAGATCATCTTCGCCTTTTTTACTTCCAAGTAAGCGAATTTGTTTGTTTTTGATGTTTTTGATGATTTTTGAATTGTATATAAATGATTTTGTTGGCTGTGTTTTTTGGATATCACTTTTCTTTTGAGTCTTTAGTGAGTTTTATGCGTGATTTGAAGTTAAAACAACAAATACTTTTTAAAGAATCTTTTAACTCTTTAGTGAGTTCTTTTAATCAATTGCATCTACCAAATTAATTAAACTATCAATTTCCAGCAAAAATGGGCGCCTCGTCAAGTCGAATTCATCAACAAGCATCAATTTACGGCTTCAGTCCAGTTACAAGTGTTCAAAGTGGTCTGAACTTTTTAGACGGTGACTTCCGGCAGTCAACAGCGAACCAAACTGTCAATTCAAATGATTGCTTTGGCGATTCAACAAAAATCAACAGCGTTTTTGAGAAAAGCAAAAAGTGCTTTCAAGTTTTAAAGTTGAATTTGATTTGTTTGTGTTGTAATTATTGATTTGTTTGTGTTGTGAAGTTAATAAAGTTTTAAAAGAAGTTTCGATTGAAACAAATTCTAAACAATACCTTTTAATGTCAACAAAATCAATCATTTAACATCAAACACATTCAGCTACAAGAAACAACAATAATTAGAACTTTCTTATAAGTTCTTGTTAAATCGAAACATTCCAAACATTCCACAAGAAAAACAATAATTAGAAAGCTCTTGCCCCGCAAGATAAGTTCTTGTTAAATCGAAACATTCAATCGAAATCAATTTCTTACGTCAAACAAAACGAATGCAATTCGCATTGAGAGAAAAAAGTGAAGGGCATAAAATTAACGTTCCGGGTAATTAATTTGTTTGGTTGCGTGCTAAATTTGTTTGTAGGTTGGTATATAAAGAAAGAACTTATTTGAATGTTTAATTCAAAAAGTTGTTTGATTTGTAAGTTTTTTGACATAAACGTTAATTTTTAAAATTTTTAGATACAATCTAATCGTTCCTGTCAAAATGTCTCCAAGAATCACAAAGATCGTCCCACAAAACAGTTGTCAATACACTTCAAAGTGCTGGCAAGATTTAAATTCTGTTTCATATGTCGAAAACGTTACTGAGTCGAGAAAAGACAAAAACGAAGGTCATGTTAAAAAGTTCTTCAAAGAGTTGATTTCAACGGCTGCAGATTGTGGAAGATATTCAGGATATATTTAATTGCCTTTGTTTGATTTAAATGTTTGTATATAAAAGAATAAACTGATTTTGCTCTTTGAATTTTGTTTCGGAATGTTAAAAGTTTGTGAAGTGTTTTTGGGATGTTAAGAGTTTGTTGATTGTTTTAAACATCAGTTTCATTGTAATTTACAGAGTGGGCCAAACAAACGTTAACATAAAAAAGTCAATCAAGTTTTGTCAAAGTCCATAAAAAAGCTTCACAGTTCAAACATAAAAAGTCAACAAAGTTTTCTTTTTTTTTGCCCTTCTGAAATCAATTAATCTAGATTTCCTCATTTGTCACTTTATCAATCTATTTCAAAACAACAATAAACATTGATCACAGAAAAGAAATGTGTAACAAAAAGCTTATTAATTCCAAGAAAGAGAGACAAAAACGTGCCCACACATCAAAGCAGCGACTACAATTAAACACGTCAAAAACCAAGATACATTTTCGGAACACAGGTGTTTTCCGCGGGTGACTAATTTCGTCTGTGCCACTTATACTATAAAATGAGTGGACAGGGTGTGAGATTTTAACTAATTTAATATGTCTGCTGCTCCTGCATTTCGATTTGTCTTCACGGCGATTCGGTTGTAAGTTCTTTTCTACTGTTTAAAGTTTAATTGCAATTTGTTTAGTCTTCGAAATGTTCCACCGCTTTATTCTATACCTTTTGTGTTTGCTCTTGGGACATACATTAAATTGCTGCGGTTTCCAAGAATGTTGCCAGCAAACCCGTTCAAACCCGACCGCAATCCTTTTTTATATTGATACCCTTTTTGATCAATAAAGTTATTTGATGAGTGATTAAAATGATAAAAGCGTTTAATCTTCAAAACATTCAAAATGCTGTAACTAAATTTTAGATACTCTTTTAAAAAACGATACAATTGTTCTTTTCATAAAACTCATCTAAACGTATTGAAACTGTTGTAATTAAACTTTAGATGTTCTAAAAATCTCATAGCAATTAACACTTTTCTATGAAAACGATTTAAACTCGAAATGTTGTCATTAACCTTCAAACTTTAAAGAGCGTTTCAAGCTTTAAAGAGCATTTCAAACTTTGAAGTCACCTTTAATAATCAACTTTAAAGAGCATTCAAAATGTTGTAACTAAACTTTAAAATCGCTTTTACAATCAATTTAGTCTTCAAAACACTCCAACTTTAAAGAACATTTCAAACCATTTCAAGCTTTGAAGTCATTTTTAATAATCAACTTTAAAGAACGTTCAAAACTTTGAAGTCACTTTTAATAATCAACTTTAAAAAGCATTCAAAACTTTAAAGAGCATTCAAAACTAACCTCAATTGGATAAACACGTCGATTGGAAGGTTGAATGAGGACGCGAATTCCTTGCTTTGTAATCTTTTTGACGTGAGAGGGCGCAAGTGGAGCTCTTCGTTCCCATGAATTGATAGTTTCACGACGAATACCGAGGCATGGATTTTTTCGACCAACATAAGCAACTTGACGACGTTGGTTAAGTAAGTGACGTCTAGTTGTTGCATTAATAATTGAAAAACGTGCTTGTGGGAGCATTTTGATGAGTGATCTGGAATTTTGTTTGTTTTTAAGTTAATCAAATTTAAAAAAGTTGTTTTAAAAAGTCAAGTTAATTAATTTGTTGTTTAACTTTGTAATCTTTCTTGATCTTTATGAAATATTTTTTGGAAGTTTAAAGGCATTTTGAATATTATCGAACCGTGTAACATTAAACGTTTAAAAAACCGAATAGATTGCTTTAAAGAGAGACAAAGTTGTCTAAACTACTCAATAAATTGCAAAGCCCACTCAAAAACATATAAACTCTTTTAAAACCTCCAAATAAATCAAAGAAACTCACAATTAAATCGCTTTGTTATGTTTTCGGTCAATTAAAAACATTCAACGAGTTGAATTGACTGAAAACAAAAATTTAAAAACAAAAAACGCAAGCAATCACGAAATAACATAAAATCATATCAAAGTTCTCATACAAGAGCGGAGAGGTCAATTTTTGTGCATTTTGTCTGCACTGACCATTCCATACACTTGCCGCCATTCCATTCTTATCATTTTTCGCATAAACGCGGCAACAACAACTTGAATAGAAATGATCTGTGTACTTTTTGAGAGTTGGACGAACAAGAATTATGAAAATGTTTTCAAGTTAGCTTTAAAAAGATAATTTCTAAACGATAATGACGCATTTTTGGAAGCTAGAATCATATTAAACAACAAAAGATGTAATTTTTGATTAACAGAAAGATCATTTGAATCACATCGAATAACAACGTAATTTTTAACGTTAAAAGAACACTTAAATTTATTCTAGAGTGGAATAGTTTTGAATAACAAAAAGATGTTTCGATTAGCAGTGTTAAATAAACAAAGGCCACACCTAATAACAAAAAGACTCTTTTGATTAGGAAAGAGAACTTGAATCATTCTTTAAACTATAAGTGCTTTTAAACTAACAAAGCCTGTTTTTGATTAGAAAGATAATTTAAATCGTTCTTTAAATTAAAGCCATTTTAAACAACAAAAAGACTCTTTTGATCAACAAACTCCAAAACTGTTTGAGTTAATTTTAGAGTGGAATAGTTTTGAATAACAAAAAGACTGTTTTAACGACACCTTTAAAGCAATTAACAAAGGTCAATTAAAAACACTTTTAAAGCAAATAGATTAAAAAGAATCCCCAAAAACAACTCAGACCAAGTTCCCCATTAAGAACAAAAACAATTCAATCACTAGCACAAAAACTTTCCTCTCTCAACACGTTGGCGCGTGGAATTCTTTGACCTCTTCGGCGTGTGCTTCACTTTTGAGACAAAAATTTGCAGGAGAGACGAAATTCAATGACATCTACGTCGTGTCTTGTCCCGGTGAGGCAAAGGCGGAGCGGAGAGGTCATCTCGGCAGCAAAAAATCAGCAGCAAGATAAGCGTCGTTGTTTTGTAATAAGTTAAAGAACAAAAATGAATGAAAGAGATGCTAACTTAAAAGTTTGAATAGTTTAAAGAGGTGTGTTTCTTTAAAAGTTTTAAAATGTGAAAAGTATGTGTTTCTTTAAAAGCTTTAAAACGAGGAAGTGATTTCTTTTAACCTACAACTTGGGGGGGGGGGGCACCAACATTCGGATAGTCAAACAAATCAATTCAATTTCATCTCCACTATTTTTTTGGTAATGAATTCCGGTATCAAAACTTCTTTTGACCTACAATTTATTTGAATAGTCAAACAAATCAACGTATTTAAACAATCAAACAAATCAACTCAATTTCACTTGTAACTAATCAAAACGTTTAATATTTAACACTTTCCTACCAACAAATTCCAATGTCACGTTTCTTTTTGTTCAATTGCACATCAACTTAGTTGACTCATGACGCACAACGTATGATAAGAATGATCAAAACATGTGATTCTTGAAACAAAAATTGTTTTGTTTGAAAAGAAAATTTAAATGATTCAAATGATGCAATTTTTGCACGAAAGTTGCCATACATCCCTCTATTCTCCGCGCCGATCTTTGCAGTTCTGAACTCCACAAAAAGACAATTAATTCTTTGGCGCTAGACACCCGTTTCTTATCACTTTGGAAACATCTTCAAGGACAACTTTTAATTAGATCTCAATTTTGCTTTTAAAACGAACATATTCAAAATTTGAGTGTTCGCGGAACTTTTTTACTTGCTTTGAACTGTTCGCCATTCAAGTGAACAACGAAAACATGCCGAAAGATAAGGATCATGCATGCGTTGAAGAAAACAACGTGTCCTCCCGAAAAGACACGTTTTTCGGCTTCTGTCAATCGTCTCAAGTCGCCACGTGGTTGATGAGAACGGAGGTCTCGACGGAAAAAAGGTGGCGGAGATAATAAATATGAGGGTTCTTGAAGTTTTTAAAAGATGCGTTAAACGAATTTAATTTTCTAAAGATGTTAAAAATCATTTGAATTGAGTTTTGATTATAAAGTTGCTTCAAAGAAATAATCAAAAAGCTCAAACAAAGAACAATCTAATTTAAATTGAGTTTTGATTATAAAGTTGCTTTAAAGACACGTTAAACAAGCTCAAATAACAAACAACTTTTTAAAATCTCAACAAAAACGACCAAAAATCATTTTCACCCTCAAAATGTGAATGTTCTGTGATCTTTCAAAACTATGACCTTTATTGAACAAAACGGCGGCAAGTCACCTAACTCCTCATGTTTGAGGCATATCATCATCACTTGCCGTCTTATCTTTTTTGGAATTGATACGCAAAAACCATGTTAGAACAAATTGGCTTTTTGCAGTTTGAGATTTTGTGATGAATAAAAACTTTTTTGACTTCTCCGATTCAAATCATTTAAAAGTTTATTTGTTGATTTAAGACATCATTCAATTGAATTAACTACAAAACAATTTAATTTGTTGACATTGAAAATCTGAAGTACTTGTAACTACCGCATTCAAAAGTTTATTCGATGACGTTAAAAGGAAGACAATCGTTTAAAAACGCTTCAAACGCAAATTAACTACAAAACATTTTAGTTTCTAACCAAGTTTTTAAAGCAAAATAATCAATTCAACGCATTCAAACGTTTATTTGCTGGCTAAAAACAATTACGTACTTCAATGATGTCATTTTCTTCTTTGACGAGTCAAATCACTTCGAATTCTTAAAAAAAAATGTTATTAACGTTATTCAAACTTTAACTTACCGCTGGAGATTGCCGAGTTGTTGTTTGTATTTGTTCTGAAAGCGTGAAGTTTATAAACTACAATACTTAACTACTTACGGATTTTAAACTTTTCTTGTGACTCCACCACTTCTCCATTACAAACCAATGGATTGTTCCCACCTGGATTCCGAAGATACTTTTTGTTCGTGCATTTTAATGAAACAGTCCCGTCTGCATTTCTTATTTGATCAAATGCTTCGGCGTCTTCGTAGTTCTTGCTTCCGCATTCTAAAAAGTCAAGTTTATTTGTTCAAACAAAATTAACTTACTCAATTTGTAATTTTGTTGTTTTACAACGGAACAGTAGTTATTGCCTTCAGAAATGTACAAAGCAACTTTGTTGTTTTTCAGCGGAACCAGTCGTTTCTTAAAAGTTTCTTTGGTTGAGTCAATTTTTTGTTTCTTGTTTGAACCAAATCAATTTTGAAAACACTTTTTTGTTTAGCTGTCAATTTTTTGTTTCTTGTTTGAAAACACTTTTGTTTAGCTGTCATTTTTGTTTCTTGTTTGAATCAAGTTAGTTTTTGAAAACACATTTAGTTTTTGTTGTTTAAAATAACTTTGATATTGTTATTTAAAAAGGTTTCATGTTTGAATTGAGTTAGCTTTTAAAGCTTTTGAATCAAAGCAATTTTTGTCGCATCTTGTGATTGAATCAAGTTAGTTTTTGTTCGAACACATTTTTATTTGAGTGCTCTTTTTTGAAAGCACACTTTTTTGTGTGTTCGTTTTTGTTTCTTGTTCAAAAACATTTTTTGTTTGAAAGCACATTTTTTGTTCTAACACGTTTTTTGATTGCTCTTTTTCTAAATCAAAAAGTACCTTCGTCTCGTCAGTTCCAGATTCTCTGCATGTTACGTCTCCATTACTAAATAGATATCCTCCATCATAGCACCCAATAAAAACTTCAGGAGTACCAAATGGATCAGGTTCTAAAACTTATTCAATATTCTTTTGACATGAATAAACTTAACTTGTGTTATCTTTGTTCGTGATCTTGGCAAGTCTCCAACTTGTTTGCTTATTTCATTTACGCTCACATTGAATTGTTCACCAACTCTCTGGACCAGGCTGCCAAGGTTTATTATTTTAGGGTTCAGTTTGATTGTAACTTCTGCTCGCACCTGGAATTTAAACATTGATTAATTTTAAATGTCAAGCTTTAAAGTCCTTACCTTTAAATTGATGTTCAAATCTCATTGTCTCCGCGTCGTCTTCTGTTTTGTAAGCAATAAGTTGAAGTCCGGCGTCGAGATTGATCACAACAGGAGAAATGATTGTATTAACTTGTTCCATGTTTTTCAAAATCACTCTGAAGTCAGCAGAGAAGCTCTCCAAAGTCTTTCTTATGTTTTCCCTGCCCATATAATAAACTTCGTGGCCACGCATTTGAGTTAAGACTTGTAGCATCACTCTTTTCGAGTCTTCAAGTATTTGAGTGAAGTTTTGTGCCATCGACACTGATTTCTTCGCGTCGTTCTAAATTTTGATTTGTTTGTTGATTGAAACGATTCAACTCAATATTATTGGTCTGAACGGAAAGTTTTGAGATGTTTCTAGAGGCTCTTTTAAAACAAAGTAGTCAAACTTTTGATGACTTTCACAGAAGTTAGTTAAATGTTTTCTTCTTTTGGATTCAAAAACCGTTTGATGTGCTAGTTCATTGAGTAATAATACTTACACTAGGTTATAATTTGCGCAGGACACATTCCCAAACAAACTATTTAAACATTCCCGTTAGAACATTCCCTAACGATCAAAAAAGTCATCAAAGTTGTCATTTAAACTTTCAACATAAACATCTCAAAACTTTCCGTCCACAAACTAATCAAAAAAGTTAACAAAACCATACCATCCACCTGGTTACTCGCGGTGTGCTCTGGTCTCTACGCATTTCAACTGAACGTTTTGTCCTCCAACTTATTCGTTCTTCCATCATTTGCGACGTGTAAGTTGTTTGACTAAGTTGTTTAAATTGTTTTTTACTTGTTAAAAGAAACAAACTCAATGAATGTATTCGTGTTTCTTGTCTGACTAAAAATGGATTTTGAACGCACATACAAAACAGCATTCAACGTTTCAGACAGTCTGCTTATTTCCCATGCATCCATTGGTACGTGCACGATGCTGCTTACATTTGATACCGGAGCAGATCTAAAACATTGTTAATAAAATGTTTAAAGCTTTTTAAGAGAATTTTGTGTTTTTTGTTCTGACAAGTTTATTCAACAAAAATGTTTATAACTGAAGTTACAAAAGAGATTCAACTTTTTAAGAGAAACATTGATTGTTTTAGTCAGTAATATACTTGGAGTTGTTTGATAATCTCTTTAGCTCACATGAAATCAGTCTTTAACAAACAAGCAATTCATTTTTCTTGATAAGTTTGTTTCAACAAAACTGAATTTTGCTTCAGTTTGTTTCAACAAAACTGATTCGCTTCATTCAACAAAATTGATCCATTTCGTTTGATAAGTTTGTTCATTCACAACACTTTAATTTAACAAAGAAAGGTTACCCTTCTATTGTCCCTAATCCCAATCTCGGTTGTTTTGCTGGTCGTTGTTTCACGGGTCGTCGTCTTGGCGTTAGTTTATTGCCTGACACAATGATACCTCTTTGTTTTTGTTGTTTTCGCTTTGTTGCTGCGCTAAATTCAAAATTTGATTGCAACAAAGAATAAATTTACTTTGGCGATACTTTTCTAATTGCCAAGAAGTTGTACAGATTAAAATGATATTCATCTTGTGTCTGGACTGTTTTGTTAAGAGGTGCGCATCTAAACTTGTCATTTTAATCTCCGGCAAATCAATATTTACTTACTTTGTCAACGCTTCGTCGCAATCAAAATCACTTTGAGAACTAACTTGAATGCAAATTAACAAAAAGCACACGAGAACACTCCTCATCACAAATGCTAGACTAATTGATGTCAAAGCCTAATTTTTAAATTGAAACTCTGATTTTAATGTTTGAACACCTGCTTTGAATTTATTCGAAAGCTTTTGCTTTGATTTAATTAGTTTAAACACATAAACTTTGTTCTTTTTAATGTTTGAACACCTGCTTTGAAGTTATTCGAAAGCTTTTGTTTCTAATCAGTTTAAAGACATAAACTTCGTTGTTTTTGATACTTTATGTTCATTTTAAAAGCTTTTGCGTAAAAAAAGTTAATCTATGAAGTTACTGTAAAATCTCTAATAGAATGACACCCCAACGAAGAGATTGAAAAATAGAATGACACTCATAAAAAAGGTTCTGCGTACAAATGTTATTCAATGGAAAAAACAAAATTGGAACTTGAAGATCAGCTAAAGAACAGTAGATCAACATCAAAAACTCCAGCTAAGAGACTCGAAGGTGCTGGTCGCAAATTTAAAGACGCCGATTTCGATTGTTATGGCCTTTCTACTTTCGAATCTGATGTTTGCCCAATTATTTAATTTCATTACTCAATTACTTGCAGATTAACAAAGTTTGATATTTTGTTTGTTGATTTAGTTACTCTTTGACTAAAAACTTAAAATTTTTGGTTCGAAAAATAGAATGACATCCCAACGAGGAGATTGAAAAATAGAATTACATGTCATTCCATTAGAGGTTTTACGGTAATCATATTCAAATTTGATTTAATTCACAAAAACGTTCATAGAGTTTGACGTAAATCAAAAATTAATGTTTGTTTTGTCATTCGGTCTTATTTTTGTCTATTTCGCGTTGTAAAACATGTTTGCTTAGCTGGTTCGCCTTTTCTAGAATTTAGACCGACAAAGTGCATAACGTTGTTCGGAAAAGGTCGCCCACGAAAAGAATTGTTCAAGCATTCTCTTCAATCGTTAAACAAAGAAAGTTAATAAATCAATTTGTCTTTGCTTAAACAAAAAGAAAGCCAATTAACAAATCAATCTAATCTAACGTTTGTTTTAAATTGTGACCGAAATGTGCCAAAATTTCCCGGTCCCCAAAACAAACACTTCCGCAGACGCTTACAGTTTTTGTGGTCTGTAATTTGATCTCGCTTTAAAAAACGCACTTGACGGGGACAATTATTTGTGTCAATTTTATTTACATCGTCATTTAAATTAATTAAATGGCTTCGAATGAAACGCTTGTTGTCTTTGCTTATGTGGCATATCCGTTTGTAAACGATTGTTTTAATTTTAAATGGTCACATCCGACTCCTAAGTGTCCCTTTCCTGGATTTTTTATAGAGGTATTTTGAGAGTAGTAAAATTATCGTATTTAATTACTTTCCAGCTTGTTAACATTATTGCTACTAATTTAAACATGTCTATTGAATTTCTTAACGACGACGCGCTTATTGACATGAAAAAGAATTTTACTGTTCAAATTGAAGACAACGGCGGTATAGTTGAAAACTAATTTCGTTATCAATTTTGTTTATTAAACTAAACACATGTTTAAATTGATAAACAAAATCGATACCGGGATTGTTTTAACTTGTATTACAGAAGGTTTGTTTTAATAAATTGTCGTTTTGGAATGTTTTAAAGTGTTGCTTTTAAATTGATGTTTTGATAAAAGAAATTGATCATTTTGCAGACCAACTTAAAATGTTGCTTTTAAAATAGATGTTTTGATAAGAGATTGTTGTTAAAACTCGTTTTGATCAAAGAAAGTGATCATTTTGCAGACCAAATTAAAATTTTACTTTCAATACTTTTAAAATGTCTAATCAAAAATAACACTTCTAACAAGTTAATTTAGTTGTTCCAAGGCTTTCAAAATCTCCAATCAAAAAGAATACTTTTAATACTTTAACAAAGTTTTAACGACATCTTTAAAAACAAGTTCTTAAACATCAACAATTTAGTTCCGCTTTATTTGTTGCACACGGGCCAGCTTGATTTAATATGTTAGTTTAAACAATTTAAGGTGTTTTTATCAATTCATTTTAGCAAGTTTTTATGGAGAAACAACGTTTACCGATTGGAGGTTCGAACTTAGCGCGCCAATTTACTATGTAAGTTTTGAATAACCTTTATGTACACTGTTGTTTTCGCAAAACACAAAATTTGTTGTGGCACCTGCAAAGCCGTCTTTAACTGGATTTTTTGATATATTCGCCGTGTTCAGTGGAAGAATATGGATTGGATTACTTGCTATCTTTGCGCTAGTCCTCACAACGGGATTTATTATTCACCAAGTTGAATTGATGGTTATCTGTGAAAGGACTCCGAGTTTTGGAAATGCAAGTTTTTAGAATAAGAAAAGTGTTAATATTGTTTTTAGTATGCTTGGAAGTGTTTTCGTCTAAAAGTTTTTCAATACAGATTGATCGTTCAAAAGTTTATTTCTGGTTTGTTTTGTTCGGTCATTTAAAGAATTCAACTATTTCTAATTGAAACGATCGTGTTCTTTAATGTTTGAGTTATTTAAAGCATTTAAAAGATATTTCTAACGTTAAGATAAATTCAATTGTTGTTATAACAACTAAAAATTCATTTTGTTAAGAAAGCAAAACTCTTTTTATTTCAACGTTCTTTTTAGGCAACTTTTTAATTTCGTTGTTTGCTTTTTTGCATTGTGGTTTGGTTATTCGAATGTATACAATTTTGATTACAACAGAGGTAACGTTCTTTTCATAAACTTCTATTTAAAACACTTCAATGCTAATTTTTTTACTTTCAACGTTAATCAAAACACTTCAATATTCATTTTTATTTAAGCAAAGCACTTCAATGCTAATTTTCAATTATAAAGTTAATCAAAGCACTTCAATGCTCATTTTCAGTTACAAAGTCAATCAAAGACCGTTTTTAGGCTGTGAGCTTTTTCAATTCGAAACCGTTTCGTGACCACGAATTAGTTAACGTTCTAAAAGCACGTAAATACTCTTTAATATTTGAAAGTAGAAACTACTGGTGGAATCAGGACATAATGAATTCAAGTAGATCTCCATTCTTTGAGATTCGCGAAGCAATTAAAAACAATCCTATAAGATATGCCGAAGACTTTGTTGGTGCGGATGATGATTGTGTAGAACAGTATGTCATGAATCAAGTCCAAAAAAGCAATTGGATCACAGTCGCCACCAACGAAAGAATAATGATCTCGCGACACGACGGCTACTGCAACATGATTTACATGCCGGTGAGTGTTTAAGTCACTTTAAAACTAATTAAAACGTTCAGACAAACTTTCCCCTCAAACCGAAGGCGCTTTTAATGCGAGAAGGACATCCGCTACTTTCAAAGATCAACAAGACCATCTCAGAAGAAATAGTTTACATTCAACGTCTGTATGACAAATACTTTACTTACTCGAAACCACCAAAGTGTGAACAAACCGATACAGAAAGTCCAAGAGCGTTGAATTTGGTCCCTTTCTATATTGTTTTTATTATCTTCGGTGTAGGAATTGTTATTGCATTGAATGCGTTGTTTGTTGAAATGATTTTAAAACGAAAGCTTAAGCGAAAGATTTAACAATAAACAATATTAATCGAACGAGTTCGTCGAGGTTTGAAGCGCTTTTGTTTGATCAGTCGAGTTGAGTGCTTGAGTAATTAATAAAATACACTTTTAAAAATAAGCTTGAATACTTTTTAGAACAAATAAGATCTTCTGAATCAAAAAAGCACTTTGAGTGCTTAATTTGACTGATCAAATCACCGACAAGGGAAAAGAACTATCTTAAGGTGACTTTAAGGAATTCTGAAAGGCTCATCAGTTTTATCGTGTAAAATTGGTCCCTAAATATGAACTTCGTTTTTGCCCTCGAATGACATAAACTCCGGTACAGCCATTCAAAGATTACAAAAGGTCTAAAAGTTGCAATAAACAAAAACATTTTTGCAAGTTTTGGAGAGCTGGTCCTAAACAAAACAGAGTTCACATTAGACACCTAATTTGATCAGACCTAAAACTTGGTCTTTAAAATCAACTTAAGGACGTGTCTTTCCCTTAATAACCCAAAAAGTGATTGCAATCAAACAAATAAACAATTACAATTCAACGCAACCAAAAAGTTTATTTAAAAACAGCACAGGTTGCAATTTAATTACATTCTAGGTCCAAGCAATTCTTGGAGCTTGTTCGATAAGCGGATAAACCTTATTGTTACGTTTCAAGATGTCAAATTCCAAACACCAAAAACCGACAAGGCAAAACAAAGCACTCAAACACAATGTCAGCAATTGAAAAAGTCCTCCACTTGACGTTTTCATGAAGAACATTCCGGCCGCAATGAAAGTTGATAAATTCCAGGTGAGTCTCTCCACGTATCCATCGCATTTGGGAAAGTTAACGACGTAGAAGTTAATAGTTTGAACGCATATTATTGAAAGTCCGAAGCTCAAAACAAAAGCGCAAGAAACGGTAAATCCAGATCTGGAATTGAATGAAATTTAAGTTGGCACCGAGTCCGAAACTTGCATTTTTGCGTTCGCAACCAACACTTCAAACGTAACGGCGCCAAATTTGAAATAAGTTAAAGTGAAGACTGTAAAGTGACTGACAAACGCAGTCAACTCGATCCAGAAATTGTGAACTTGCTTTTCGCGCAAAAATCCGGCAAAGAGCACACCTGGAAAGAAGAACTTACTTGCAAAATGAACTTCCAGCTCTTACCTGTCAAGCATCCGGCTCCATAGAAACAAGCAATCAAGGCCATCGAATACTTGACACTTTCCGAATATTCATAAATGAAGCTGTTGTGAAGTGGATTGTTCGGACTGACATACGCGGATACCAGATACGGATAGTTGAATAATATTATGTAAAGAGCTGAAAATGATTGACAAACTCAAAATCTTCTTGCTTGTTTAATCAAATTTAATGAAATAGTCAAACTTCTTGCTGTTTTAAAAGGCCAAATAATATTTCAATAGAGAACAATGATTTGTTCTTTAAAAACTTCTTTAAAAAGCATTCTTTTGTTTATTGAGTGCTTAATTTGACTGATCAAATCGAAAAGCGTTTTTGTGAAAGAACGAATTTTGTGAAAGAAAAGCATTTTTGTTTGATTTGACTTTTCTTTTTGTGCAAGAAAAACACTTTTGTGAAAGAAAAACACTTTTGTGTGACTTGACTTTTCTTTTTGTGTGACTTAAAAAGTGTTGACAGAAAAGCTTACCCAACTTTCCTCGTCCGTTACCGATTCGTCCTCGACGGTCATCACTGTCCGGATTTCTATTTACTGCTTGTTGATTGTCCAACACTTTCAATTGAGACAATGCTACGGCATTCAAACAAACAACCAATAAGTGAAGACTGTCAATTTGCCAACTTGAACGATCGTGAGTCATGCAAAAGAAAGCGACGTCGAATGAAATGCTAAAACAATGAAGATTGCAAAAGTTGGATATGTGTTATTAAAAAGATATCTTGCTTGTGCGATTGCCCGACAAACAATAATTGGAAGTTTCAGACCCTTTGTTTGTGAAATCAATGCGCAGTGACCGAGTTTTATGTACCAAAGAGCTAAACGTGTTTCAACGTAGTTGTTTGCTTATCCAAAAATCAACTCACAAAGCACCATTGTTGAATAGATCATGCGTACTGCGTTCAATTGGTACTTCAACTCGTCGTAACTGTCAGTTCCGTAACGAATAAACAAACGCATAAACTCATAAGCGGCGTAGATCAAACTCATGCCCAAAATTGAAGATTTTCCACATGGGAGCACAATAAAGAACGATTTGATTGTGACGGCCATGAAGTACCAACAGTAAATGTGACCGGAACTTAAACTTTGCAAGTTTTAAAGTCGCGAATGTCAAAAACTCACCCAAATGTTTCAAGAACGAAATTCGACGACGGAGTTTCGAGCCATACACTTGCTGAAGTGCTGTTGGTCCACGGAGTTGATTTATCGGGTTTCGCCATCTTCTTTACTTGCAAGTACACGATGGCGATCAACAGAAACAGCATACATGGAAACATTTTGAAGGAGTCCAAGAAAACTTTCCTTAAAGGTCCGCCACGTTGTCGATCTCGAATCATCTTAGAACACCTTTTTTGATAGAAACGACGTTGGATTTGCACACTTTGTCCGCGAATAAATGTGATTTTAAAGGAATTGGTAAACAACTAGACTCTACAGTCAAAAAGCGAAGTGAATGTGTTTCTGTCACAAGACCCAGACTGATTTCGAAAACGAAAGTTCTCGTTGCAATAAAACGGTGAGAAAATCTATAAACTAACAAAATTGACACAAATTTTGTTGTTTATGTTTTTAAAGAATCGAGATTGTTTTGAAACAGCAAAAATCATTTTGTTTGACAAACTTTTGTTATGTTTAAAATTCTTTAAGTTTTGAAACAAAAGGCAGTTTTAATGTTTGCAATAAACAACTTAAATATTCAAACAATTTAACTGCATTTAAAGAATCGAGATTGTTTTGAAGACACAAACTTTTTTGTAGTCGTTTATTCTCTCTTACAACGTACTGGCTTACAATTTCATTTGAAATACATCATATCTTTTAAAACGTGCTGACTACAAAAAACAGTGGCGGAATTACAAGTGATTGAAAATATCTGAACGATTTGGAAGCATCAATCATCTTTCTCCACTCTGCAAAAATGCGGCAAAAGCTCGTAAAGACATATCAACTAACTTTAAACTACAACAACACTCTCACGACACAATATCTTAATTACATAGAAATTTAATAGATAAACAAATAAATACAATAAGTCTTTTACAAAGATTCTTCTTCGGCTCTGGTTTCTTCAAGAACTTTTTCGAACGAGAAAGGCGCAAAAACGTAGCCGTTGCCCTAAAAAGCACGCTTTAATATTGATACCTCAAAGTAAAAGGTACCTGGTAGAACTTAGAGTTAAACTCCACCCAGTGCAAACGGAGCGCATGCAAAAATGCGGACAAACCTTCCATCAGAACCAAAATTGAGAAAGTCAAAGATGCAAAGACAGCGAAGATGACGTAAGTTGAAATTGCTCCAAAGTAACCGTCTGTGACCAAAGCATTGCGCAAAACCATTGTCCAGAGAACGTCGGATAACTCTGTAATTGAACTTGATTAACTTTGTCGAAGAACCAAATCAACTTACGTGCATGAGCCAAAGACAACGCCCAAAGTCGAAGATAAGAAGCAGTATGTGAGATGCAGCCAAGAACAAACTCAATAGTGTGAATTGCAGAGTAGACCATTGTGTCTCCAAGATCGAACTAAACAGATGTAATTAACATTATTTACTAACAAATTTTGTCTGTTCAAAAAAGTTGTTGTTTTTCAATTTGAGTCAAAGAAGTCTTTTCTTTCAATTTGAAAAGCACACACCGAAAAAGCTATTCGTTTAAATTGAGTCAAAGAAGTCGTTTTTTAAAGTTTGCAAGCACATAAAAAGTTGTTGCTTTTCAATTTGAGTCAAAAAAGTCATTTATTTCTATTTTTCAATCAAGCAAAAAAGTCAATCAACAATTTTATCGTTTCCCGTTCAACCTGATAATATTAAAACAACTTACTGGTTGATTTGAACCATGGCCATGACCCATAGGTTTTGGCTGGGCTGTTTCGTCAGCATGGAACTGAACAGAATCTTCGTCAACATCAGCGCGAACACTCTAAACGTTAAAATGTTAGTTTGCACCACACAACATATTATAATTTTTCACAAAACAGTCACAAGTGACAACATAAAACAACATAAAAAAGGTTGCGGAACGTTGACAAAGTTACTGTTACTGTAATCGCCGTTTAACAAATTAAGCTCAACAAAGACTTTTAAGCAGCTCGTCGAAATTTTAAAGTTGCACAAAGCGCGTTGTAAATGTCGAACCTGGTAGCCCGTCTCCAGATAGTCATTCGTATCGCTGTCTTCACTAATCAGTTGAGTGTAGTTGGATCTTGGCGATTCCCTCTTCGGAATTCTCTTGCTAGCTCTCCACAACAAAAAAGGCTTGACAAAAAGCATAACCGGTATCGAAATTACAGCAACGAGCAACAATGTAGTTTCCACAACCTTCTAAAAGCACAACAATTAATAAACAGTACCAGTTGTTGATGAGCCGTGCCGCCGCCGCGCGCTTTGCTCTCTTTCCACAAAATGTAAGGCTTTGCAAACAGCATGACTGGCACGCAGCAAATTGCAGCCAAAAGGAAGAGTCGTTCAAAAAACGGCTAAAATCCAATTGATCTCATGGCAAAACAGCTGGAGGCTCTAAAATCAAAATAGCAAACCTGTCCGGGATACCAATAGTTGAGATGACACATCGGCAAAGCAGCTCCGCCCTTTTCGTTGTCCACAACGAAGCCAGAATCTCGACTTTTCATCATGAACTAAAAGAATCAAGCATTGTTGTATTGTTTAATGCTTAAATTCACCATGTTAATCAATCCGATAAGAAGTGATGGAGCGCAACTTGATCCTGGATATTCATAACCAAAGATTCGTTCTGGCTGAAAAGTTTTTAATTGAGATTGGAGCGTTTTGGAGTAAATATGTTTGTGTTTGATATTAGAACTTTTTTGAATATGCACTTGAAAGTTTTTTGTGTTAAAAGTTTGGAAGCTTTTTTGAAAAGTGAAAACGATGTTTGTGTTAAAAGCTTTTTTGAAAAGTGAAAACGATGTTTGTGTTAAAAGCTTTTTTGAATTTGCAACTGAAAGCTTTGGATCTGTAATTAAACTATTCTTTTGTCAAAAGTTTGGAAGCTTTTTTGAATATGTAACTGAAAGCTTTGGATCTGTAATTAAACGATGTTTGTGTTTGTTTTTAATCTAGAGTAACTTTTTGAATCTGCACTTGAAAGTTTTTTGTGTTGAAAGCTTTTTTGAATTTGAGTTTGTTTTTAACTAGAGTAACTTTTAGATTGGAAACTTTTTCAAACATTTAGATTATGTTATTGTTTCAGCATTGAAATGTGATTAGATAAATTACCGCAGCCGAAAATGAAATCCATTTGATGATAATTTCCAAGCACAAATAAATAAAGATAGAGCTGAGGAAGATCATTTGCGGAATGAATGTGTAAAGAATGTCAAGACGAGAGTTGAAATATCTAAAACACTTTAAATTATTGATTAAATTTTAAATTTCTTACTTGTAATTGTGATAGCTCAAGATAACGCCGAAAGTCATTTGTGCAATACCGATGATCACTGATCCTTTCATCTTCATTGAATTCAAAAAGTTGAGTTTGTTCATTTCGGCCAAGTTCCAAACAGGATCAACGCCGATTGGATAAGGTGCACTCAAGTCTTGATGTTCTGGGATCAGCATAACCGATCTTTCCGGACCGTCTAGAATCATTTTACGGAAGTTCTTCCGCCGAGAATGGATTCAGGAATGAAGATCCAAACAAGTTGAAAGATTTGCTAAAGCAATCGTTGTAGATGAGGCCGGTATAGATTGAGAACAATCCCATCAAGGCAATCAAATAACGACCGCCAAAGAAGTTTTGGAAGATCTGAAACAAAGTTGTAATCAATTGAATTGTAAACGTTGTTTGTTTTACTTCGTCTTTGATGCGTGCCGCTTCTAGTTGCTTCTCTTTCAAAATGAAGAACAAGGCTGCCAAGAACATAATGAGACCATGACCCATGTCGCCAAACATGAGAGCAAACAAAAATGGGAATGTGATCATCGTGTAAGGCGCTAAATAAGAGATATTATTAAAGCACTTAAACAATTTATATACCCGGATTAATTTCTCGATAAGAAGCGATTCCGTAAGCATCTACAATGTTTTGAAAGCCTCGAGTGAACTTGTTTGTTCGGTGATAAGTAGGCGGCATTTCAGAAGTCTCCATTCGATTCAAAATTGACGGTACCGTGCTGCCACTGTCTTCCTAACCAAATACATCAAATAAGCACTCCAATAAAATACTTACACTTCCACGCTTTAAAGCTAGTTGAATGTGATCCAAGTCAGAAATCGGACACCAACACTCAGCAATCAAACACTTTTGAGTCACATCGACATTGAACAAGTTAAGAGTGTGATAAATAGCCTTGATCTTACACGCTTTTGCCATCCACATTCGGACATTCTTAGCAGCAGCAACCAACACTCGATGCCGATGATCTTGAGGTTTGACCCAGAACAGTCTTCAAATCTTCAATTCGAGTCATTACACCAATTGACATTTCACGGCGTTCTTGTGGAGTATCTGGACAAGGATAAAGCGTTGCATTGAAACCTTCGCAAATCTTCCTGACACGTGACTTCAGCTGCTCGCCTTGGAAGAAAATGATGAAGACACTCTTGTTGACTGTGTTGCCAGTATGCGCATCAATTAAAGACTCGGTGATTTCAGACTGTCGCAAAAAGACATTTCCTCTACATGCGCGCCACAAAAGTCGTTCAAAAGCTGGCAAACGTTCACGTTGAATGACGCCAGCGACAAATCTAAACAAAATTGAAATTAGTTGGCATTACAGAAGTTATTAGTGAATGCGTACTTAAGTTGTGCTTTGGCGTTTTGTGGATCGACATGTTGGTCAATTAGACGAACACCATCGGCGCCAACTGGTGAACCGTCTTCATGTCCCAAAACATCAAGTGCTTGTCGTTCTCCCTCACTCTTTAACAATGATTTTATTAAGCAGTTAATAAAAAGACCAAGTGACTATTTCACATTCAAAACGCTGACTGTTGTTAATAAAGAAAGCAATTAAAGAAGCAATCACACAAACGAATAAAAGATTACCGAAGTCTTGAATGCATAGCAACCGTTGATTCATCTTGAAACGTTATATCACTAGAGGTTTCCTCAATCGGTGCATTCAAGTCCAGCGAATTAGCCAAGTCCCGTTGCGACGGATCATTTTGATGCTTTAAAACACAAATAGAAGCACGAACAAAAAACACCGACAGAAAGAACTCAGCATTTCAAATTTGAAATAGCCATCTTGTCAAATAACCTACCTCTTCGAAGAACTGCTGAGTCTTGCGCAAAATGTGCTTGAGTTCTGTGAGTTCGGCAAAGTTCTTTTTCAGCATCTCTTCGTTTTGATTGACTTCACGCAATTCGTTTTCTAGCTTGTCAAATGTGGCTTCCAAGTCAAACATCTCACGTGCTTGCGGAACTTCTGGATTTTCGCCTGTGTCCAGCATCGGAATTGAGTCTTTCTTGATTTCACGTTCCAAATAGCCTAAACAATAAAGTCAGTGCAAAAAGTTCTTTTTAAATCAATACTTACGAAGTTTTCGTTCCATTTCATCGCAACGCCTGATTTCTTTGACATATTTGCGCTGGAATGGATTGACTTCTGGATTCAAATCACGGAACTGTACAACGCCAAGCTCTCCCAATTCAGCAACGCATTGATAGGCAGCTTCATTCTGAAGAAACAGTTGGGCCAAGCAGATCTCTTCGCTTCGATGTATTGCATCCATCTCGATGAAAAGATGTGAATGGTTAAAGCCCTGAAAATAGAAAATGATTCATTGAATAAAACGAATAAACACGACTGGAATAACGAAAATTAATCATCAGCGCTTTTGAGAGAAGAACTGGAGCAAGTGAAAAAACCAATATCCACCGCCGACGAAGAATGATGTTGGAGTTTCTTTCCGCGTCTGCTGCATGTTTGTGCGCTAGTGGTCTCTTCCCAAAAGGCTTTCGTTGGCACAAAAAAGGCGCCCTTGGCCATACTGCTCAGTTAAAAGAGAAAGTAAGTGCGCGCACATCTGTTTTAAGGCTTCGAAGCAAATCATTTTAACAAAAACGAACAGGTGGGATAGGCGCTGGAATATAACAGTAAAAATATAATACGTTGCGTCCACGACGCATCCCACGAAAAAGCGAATGACTAACCAGAATAGAGCGAACAAGCAGCAGACAACAAAAAAACACGCATATCAGCGAACTCATCAACCAAAACCGCGACCCTTGACGTTTGAACGTTTATTGTTTAAACATCTACTTACTTCGACTGAACATAAAAAGACTTTACTTTAAAGAACACCACTAAAGAGATTTATGTCAAAAAAGACTTATCTTTTAAAGAACATTGAAAAGAAGAAATAGACAGCTAATCAAATATTATATCTAATCATGAGGGCTTTCGAAATTGCTGCTGACTAATGAAAAGCCTCTCCCTTCATAAACAAAAGCAGCGAAAGAATCGACAGCAACGTTGTAAATGGTTCCCGCAACGAATTTGGCTTTATGCAAAAACAAGCTTTCTTTCTCAAAAGAGTTTTGAATAACTTTGAGATGCATAAGTGTTTTTTGTTCGAAACGTTTTTCTGTTGCTTCAAAAAAGACTCTCAAAAGCGAATCTTTTGTGTTTAAATGCATTGATTTCACAGATAAAATGTAATCAAAGCTTTTTAAAGATCACAATGACAAAGGAAGATCGTAAAAGGTTGATTAACTTTCAAATCAATATGTCAAAAATTATGTGACTTTTAAACGCAACTTTTTAAAGATCACAAACACAATGCAATCAAAACTTTCAAAGTGTTCTTATAACTTTTTAAAGATCACAAAGACAAGGAAGATAACCGAAAACAACCTGCAATTTTATTAAGCGCGCCAACTCTTTTATTTTCGTGCCAAACACACTTTACTGCCAACTCTTTTCTTTCCGTGCCAAGTTCACTTACTTTTAGTATCAATATTTTTGCAGAATGGCCGTCGCTAACAAGGAGCCTCCATCTCCTAAGACTTGTGAAGAGCTAAATCGTTTAGAACGGCGTCTGTTCGACGTTCTCCAGTCACTTATTTTTTATGGTGTTACTTTTTATTTTTGCATCTACATGGAATTGCAAATGACTCGATCAGTTGACGACTTGAACGGAACAAACTCTACTATTTTGCTTTCAAACTCTACTGTTTTGGTTGCCAATTCATCTACTACGTCCATAACATACAGCGAACATGTTATTAAACAGTTTATTGCATCAATTGTGGCTAGTTGGAGTTTGACTTTCATGTTTCTTTACTTGTATTATCATATCCTTCACGTATCTTATTACACAGTCAGCCTCTTTATGATTGAGAACAAGTGGATAGCGTGGATGAAGGAGGAATTTAAAAGATCCAAAAACAAAATGGCTTTGTTGCATATTCCGTTGACCGAAAAGGTAACTAAAAGTTTTGATACATGTTTAAAGTACTCTTTTAACAAAGTAGTTCTTGAAACTCAAATTGCTTTTTATGACTTTCTTGATCGTTATGAAGTGTGTTAATGATGTGATTTAAATAATGATTTTGGAATTGTGCTGCATCGTTTATAAACTAGTTTAAGTATTACTACTCAATTGACTAGCACATTAAAAGGTCTTTGGCTCCAAAAGAGATAAGCATGCTTAACTAACTTTTTCATAACGGTCAAGAAAGATCAAACAAGTCATTAAAAATTGACTAAACATTTGAGAATATAATAAGTTTCAGCAGCTACTTAAGTAGTCTAAACATTTCTCAAAACTTATCCGTCTCAAATCAACATATTGAAAGTATTTGTTTAGAGACACAAAGGAAATTACTAAATTCCGCGAACACGATAGAGTCTCTTTTTTGGTCTGCACCGCGATTATTTTCGCCTACATCGGTTTAATGTTTATGACATGCCATCTAATCAATAAGAACATCTTTTGTAGTTGGGATCAACGTCCGGATGCGGAATGTAAAGCTGTGAACTTCAACGGACTTCCAAATAACGATTTTTATGCAGCGTACGCAAAGACTAATCCACTAGGTAGGGTTTTTACAATTCCGTTATTGAAATTAATTTTTAGCACAAACACTTTATTTCTACAACAATATTTGGAGAAAAATTAACTTGCCTCTTGGATTATCGTTTATGTCATTTGGATCTCTTCTTATGGTGGTTTTCATAATTGCAAATCAATCCTGGAATCTAATTTTAAGTGATTTTCGACGTGTTAAATCAAAGTTTGTTTCTACTTTCCGATTCACAAGCTTTTCAAAAAAGAAAGAAGCAAAGAAATTGCAAGAAATTCCTTAAACGAATTGTTTCATTCTTTAAAATCTACCTCATATGAATGTACCTCAAATCTTTAACACTCAGGGATTGTTTTGAATTTGCATAATAAATGTTTCTTTATTTTAAAGTGTCTTGATTCGGTGTGTTGCGTAAAAGCAACTACGCTTTTTGAACTTGAGAGAAATCACAAGCACACAACAAAACTAATTGAATCAATCACTTGAAAACATCATGCAAAATGTTTCGGAAGTGTTTCTAGTTGTTTTCAAAGCACAGTAATTCCAAAAGAAATGGAGTTTTAAATAGACAATAATCAAAGTTGCAAACATTTAAAGCTTTTGTAAAATGACAATCTATGTCTTAAAAGATCTCGACTTTTCGAGAAAGCATTTACGTCGAGATTTCGACAGTCTCGCACATTTTCGGTTTATATGGTGATTGTTTTAAAGGGATGGGCGTTAAAACATTAGGTTCATGAGACAATTTGTTGTTTTAGGTGACAGATGCGGAAATTGTAAATTTTAACTGAAAACCCCTCAAAACTTAAATTAAATTAACTTCTAAAAAACAACTTCAACGCACATTTTTAGTTTGTATGTGAAAACATCAGGTTCATGAGACATTTTGTTGTTTTAGGCGACAAATGTGAGTAGCAGTTCCTAACAATTAGATCTTATCTAAAGCACACAATACTGTAATTTCCAGAATCTGATGATTAAATGAACTATGTCCTTCGGTTTAGAAATGAAATTTGTTAAATAAACTAATCTGTTTGTGATGTTTAATGGAGCTTAATTTCTAATGCATTCACTTGCAAGTTTCCTTATCGTAATTGTTTTACTCCGTAAGATTGAAAACATTTCACATATTAAACAATAACTTTATTCAAAGTTGCTCACATGATTTATTAAGTCCACGATTCGGAATAAATTAACAGCAATTTAAAACAATTAGGCCAGTGAATTAGATGATCAATTTCAATTAAGCAGCTGCGACGTCAAGGGTACCATTGGCGGACTGGTACTCTTTCCAATTTGTAGTCAAATTATCCAATTTAATACAAGTCAACATGAAATAGCAATCTCCGCTTCCTCCGGTCACCAGCTAAAACATTTAATGGATTATTTTGATGTTTAAAATCGGTTAGACTTTTCAAACAAACAACAAAGAAAGTCTTGAAAGTCTTTTTGAAGCAACAAAGAAAGTCTTGAAAGTCTTTTTTGAATAAGATAACTTTTGTTCATCGTTTTTGAAACAAGAAAGAAAGCCTTGAAAGTCTTTTTTTGAAACAACAATTCCAATATTATAAAACAAAGTAAACTAATTACCTCAAATTCCGCACTTTCTGGATTGATACGTGAAGGAAACTGCGCAACTTTGCAGAAGTAGTTCTGCCGAATCTCAGACCTCGCCTTTCTTGCTGCTTGGTCTTCGTAAACGTCTACAGAGAAGTCAATCGACGTTTCGGTCAGTTTGTACTCAACAAAATGGGCATTTGTGGACAGACGGAACGGATCGTTGGCCTTCTTGAAGACGTTGAAGATGGCGTGCAAGAAACTGGACTTCTTTTTCAGTCCAGGAATCTTTATGGTCAAAATAACCTTTGATCCCGTGTCCCGAAGAACGCTCAGTGTTGCTTCACGTGCTGTTTGGTTCCTGTTCATTTGTTTTGGTTGATTGAAGCTGTAAAATAAACAATTAAGTTCTAAAAACGAGAATAGCGATCAACGAAACGAAATAATATTAGGTTGTTAAAAACGAGCACAGTGATCAACGAAACGAAATAACAAATTGCTCTTAAAAGATTGTTTTCATTACAATTTACAGAGTGTTTAAAAAGTTAAGCAAATAATTTTGATGTTCTTTCGAATTGAAACAATAAAAACTCTATTACAATTTGAGTTTGTTCTGAGGTCTACTTTTAAAAAATCATCTCAATCATTCAATTCAATTCAAAAACTTATTCACACTATCTCAATTAAATCAATTCAAACACTCTTTTCAAAAGACATGTTTAAAACATGTTGCAACAACCTATTATTAAATTGAAGACCTCGCTTATTCTAGCCAGCTCAAATACTCCGTTCAAAAGACATCTCAATCATTCAAACATTCTTTAAAACATTTTGTTTCTTTGAGTTTTAAATAAAAGGTAAGACTAACGCTTTCAAATCAAGAACGTTTCACAATCGATAAACACGAAAGCCTCGCTTATTTTACCTACCCAACCACAAAACAAGACCTCAAAATCTCGAATTACGAAAGTCCCCAGTCATAAACACAATTTTCGCGAATGAGAAACTCCCGAAAACACGCAATCTCTTAAATACAATTGCAAGAGCCGTTTGCCGACTACAACTAATATGCGGGATATGTGGAAAGTGCTAATAATGAAAAGCCGTTAATAATAAAAGTTTGGCCGCCGTTTTCGGCGACGGTGCCCCCAAAATCCTGCCAAACAAACCAAGTGTCAAAAGCATTTTTTAGCTTGCGTTTCTTGTTTAATAATTGAAGTGATAAAATAAAACTTGTGTAAATAAATTGGTATCTTTGCTAATTAAACATCTAAACAGCAATCAAAATGCACAAAGCAACTCTTTAAAAAACAAAAGTTAAGTTCGTTCTTTAAAATTAAGTTAAACATTCAAACAGCAATCAAAATGCACAAAGCAACTTTAAAATTTAGCTAACATTCAAAATGAGTACTTAACTTGACTTATCAAACGCAAAAATCAAGTTTATTCTTTAAAAAACAAAAATGAGTGCTTAACTTGACTGACTGGGAGCAACGCTGTTTTTTAACTCTTTAAAATTAAGTTAAACATCCAAATAGCAATCAAAATGCACGAAGCAACTGCTTAGCTTGACTGACTAGACGCAACGCTGTTTTTCAACTCTTTAAAATTCAAAAAGCGCAAAAAACTTTTCACTTCAAAGTTGATATCAATTTTTTGTTAGAAACATTTTTTTGAATCAAACTGCCAAAACACAAAGAAAGCACTGAGACCCTCGAGAAAACACTTAAAAATCAGGTTTTTCGAACTTGCCAGTACAGTCATTCCATTAAGCGACAGAGCGGATAGCTAATAGAGTTGCGCTCTTTACTGCGCGACCAAATTGGGTGGAAAATGACCTTCTCGTCGACTAACCCAACTTTTTAATGGGAAGCCGCAATTTTTGCTTAAAACATTGGAGCCACTGAATCAGTTGTTTTGTAAGTGTGAGTCATAGTTATTCGCGGGAACTGTTTTCGCATTACACGGAATGTTTGATGTTGAATTTTGTGATTAGAATGCTAAAAATGAATTCAACTCATCAAATTAGACAAAGTAAGTGTAAACGAATTCGACTCATTTTAATTAAAAATTTCATCAACCACAGAGTTTTTCACTCAACTCCACTCGGAGAGACCGAAATGGTTAGCGCACACTGGGCAAACAGAGCGCAAATCTCGACAAACACGGCCTTGCTGCAAAGTTCAACAGGTCGTCTCTATTTGGAAATCCGGCAAGTGCGTGAGCGCATCGATTATGTACAAACAAACAGGATCGTCGAAGTTGTTGATGAGTAACCGGGTGTTCACGCGGAAGTTTAAGTAAAAATCACTTTCTGGAGAAGTTGAAACTAAAAACACATCCAATTCAGCCAATTGCCTCCGCGTACAATAAATTTGAACACAAGTCAAAATTATTGAAGCATAACACTCGCGAGGTTGCGTCGAACAGGTTCCATGCACAACAACAATAATCATCGGAATTAATCCGATCGGTTTTTTGGTGCAGAAACCGGTGTCACGTGTTCTAAACACTTTGATTTGTGTAATAATTTATGCAAACATGAATAGAGTTTTGAACTTTACTTGTTTTAAATTTATTTGATTTGAAATATTGCTTGTTGTTTTGAAACACAAAAAAGTCTTGACAGCTTTTATAACAAACATTCTTTAAAAGCCATATTCGTTTTGAAATACAAAAAAGTTTGATGTCAAGAAAAGTGTTGTTGTTGTTTTGAAACACAAAAAAGTTTCAATGGTTTAAAATACAAAACGTCTCAATAATTTTTGTTTATAGCAAGCATCTTTAAAAATCAAATCTTCTTAGAAGTTCAAAAAAGTTTCAACTATTTTATAACAGCATGCTTGATGTCAAGCAACATCCTAAAAATCACATCCACTTCAAACTTCAACAAAGTCGTTGCAACAAATCTTTAACACCAAAAAGTCATTGCAAACTTAACTTCAAAAACAAACATTCTTTAACACCAAAAAAGTCATTGCAAACTTAACTTCAAAAAACTAGTCTTTTAAACACACTAATTGTTTAACACCAAAAACAAACATTCTTTAATTTCAAAATCACATCCACTTCAAACTTCAACAAAGCCTTAAAGTTAAAAGTAAGCATTCTTTAATTTCAACAAACTAGTCTTTTAAACACACTAATTGTTTAACTACAAAACAAATCAATAAAGAACATTCATTTAAACGAATGACTAAGAAAGTTGCGTAATCATTTAAATAGCATCATACCACAAATTTCAACACGAATTCCTTCACAATCACCCAAAAAGTATTTTGAAATGCAGTGTAAATGGAAACGTGGGAACAGGGCCGCTCAAAAACAAACTTTGCATATCCGTTTAATGCAACCTCCCTCTACTAACGATAAACAGATGTGGCATCTGCGTGTATAGTGGAGACGACGAAAAAGGAGCACGGACCAAGTTGTCTTTCTCTGTTTATTGGTTCAAACTTTCCTGCAAGTTTTGGGCGCAAATTTAAAGACTCTCTGTTTTTGCCTCACGGTCCCTGAAATCAAATTAGCTGCGCCGTCGATTTGCTTTTCTTCTTTTGCAGTCAACTGAAAGCGATTTTGATGTTTGAAGATACAAGTTGTGCTTGTTAAAGTATTTTTAAACTTGATGAGCTTTTTAGACATTTAATGTGTAAAATTGAAACGATTCCGATAGATTCGTGTTGAAATGAATAGCATTTTAAAACTATTTGTTTATAGAGTTAATTGAAAGTTCAATGTTTTCAGTAGTTTGCATTGAAGTTGTTGATTTTAAAAGAATTTGATGTACAAATTTAATTGAAAGTTCAATGATTCCGATAAGTTTTGTTGAAGTTGTTGATTTTAAAAGAGCTTGTTCATAGCATTAATTGAAATTGCAACGATTCCGGTAATTTATGTTAGAATAAATAGCATTTTATGCATACAATTGAAAGTTCAATGACTCCGATAAGTCATGTTGAAATTAATAACAGTTTGGTGCATAAAATTGAAATTGTAATGCTTTCAGATAGTTTGCATTGAAATAGTTTTAGATGTTCCTTTTGTTTGCAATTTTAAACGTGCAATAATTTATCAACAACAACATTTTATGCATTTAAACAAAACAATAAATCACTTCAATGTCAAATTAAGCCAAGGTCAATTGAAGAATCTGCACACACTTTACGTTTAAAGACAACAATTACGCAACTCAAAAAACACCGAAAGCCGCTTAACCGAAATGCAACAACAGCAAAAAACCAGATTTGTGCAAGCCCGCCCTCCAAAACTGCTCCATTAATCGACACTGACCCAAAAATTTTGCGCGGACCGGATTTCAAATGCCGAATTCATTAAGCGGACTTTCACTTTTGATTTTTGTTTGTGATTGTAAATAAAGAGAGAAGATGCCACGTTTCCACTTGGCACTTGTGGTTGGATGTTTTGTAGTTGGAGCGAGTGCCTTGCAGAGTAAGTGTCTCAAAAGTCCACAAGTTCGATTTAAACACTCAAATTCCAGACCATTTCGGAACTCCGTGCTATTTATGCGACTGTTTTATTCACTACGATGACCGGGACGTCTCAGTCAGTCAATCTCCATACAAAGTTATTGAAAATCCTTACACTGTCACCGAAGATAACTGTCTGGCCGGATGTTTGAAAGAAGAAGTAAGTTTTGGAGGTACTTTTATATTAATCAAGTTTAATTCTTTTTAAGGACTGCAAAGCCGCTGTTTACGGATATGTTGGAGGACGTCACGTTTTTACTTGTGAATATTACAACAAAGTCGACGTTAATCAGCCAATCTATGCGCCATACACAAATCTCTACTTAAAACGCAGCACTGAATGCAAAAAACAATGTTAGTTTTGAAAAGACTTTTTTGTTTGAGAAAACTTTTGTTTGAAAAGACTTTTTTGATTCCTGAGAAAACTTTTGTTTGAAAGTTGTTAAAAGGCATTGTTTGATTTATTAGATTGAGTTTGTTTTTGAAGTTGATTTTTATGTGAAAGCATTACTTAATTCTTTGAGGTTTAAATTGTTATAGCTTTTTAAAAGGCGTTGTTTTATTTAGAAAGCTTTTAATAACTCGTTTCAAACACATCAAATCATTTAACAATTTAAGACTTGCACTACAAAGCAATCGACGGGGCCCAAAACGACAAAGAAGTTCTTGCACGAAAACATCGATTTCTCAAAGTTCATCAGCGCCTGAATCCGTTTAACGTTGGACGATGACCTCATTGCTTGATTCCTTACATTGTAAACACACTACTTTAAACTTTCTGATCAATTTGGTAATAAATCTTTGCCTCTTTACTGTTTTGAATTTAATGCCCACATAAACTGCTTTTCCTTCGGAACCTTCCGGTTAAACACCAAACTCCGCATTCCGTATCAAGTGAACAGGTATTTTTTGCGTCAATTGCGTCTCAGTTCCGCTAAAGTAAACTTTCTCTCTAAATCAAATCATCCTCGCTTGATTTAACAATTCAGATCAATTAGTTAACGAGGCAGGCAAATTTGTTTAAACAAAAAAGTTTGTGAGCTTTTTTAATGAGACGCGTTTGATTTGTGATTTTTAAGGTGGTTGCTTATACTTTAAGTAGTTTTAAAACAGTTTGATTTGTGATTTTTAAGGTGGTTGCTTATACTTATTTCGTTGTTTGTGTTTTGGGGTCCTTTGTGTTTACACGTTTGATTTGTGATTTTTAAGGTGGTTGCTTATACTTTAAGTAGTTTTAAAATGCTTTGATTAGATGTGGAGAGTTTTAACATTTGAATTACTCTGTTGATCTAAGTTTATCTTGATGTCTCGTTTAGGAACATCTTTCAAACCTTTTAAATGTTTGAATTACTCTGTTGTCTACATTTATCTTGACGTCTCGTTTAGGAACATCTTTCAAACCTTTTAAATGTTTGAATTACTCTGTTGTCTACATTTATCTTGACGTCTCGTTCAGGAGCATCTTTCAAACCTTTTAAATGTTTGAATTGCATCTATTGGACACCTTTTAAATTATTGAAATAACTCAAAACACTTTGATAGTTCTTTAAATATTGAAATACTTTTTGGCCAGATCAAAAACAGTGCGCATATTCCAAAACATTCAAATTCCAAATTAAGGCGCACTAAATGTGATTAACAGCAAGCGGAGCTCCTCTCCACCCAGCATTGTTGTTGGCGCTAACTTCGACTAATTATCCGCCACAAAAATCAGCACAAAGTCAAGTGAATTAATGAATTGCGGTAGATGCTGCTTGCGCGCTCGGCTCCTACCGCCAAGACTTGCATTTTTTGCTTCACCGATGACGAAACAGTCGACAAATGTGATGAAGATTCAAATTTTGACCACATTTGTGTTATCAACTCGTGCGCGCAATGTTTTCACAATTAGCTAGGTGAAAACAGTCGATTCACATTGTTTTTGTTGTTGTTTGAAACAATAACTGCGCGCATTTGCAACGTGTTTTCTTGGAGTTCTTAGAGTTGTGGCTAATTTGGAGGGTTTGGATGGTGACGTAATAGTTAAACATGTTAAAGTTTGATCAATTAGAGGTCGTTCCTTTTGGTTTTGCGTGACTTTTTTGAAATGGTTTATTTATTTTAGTTTTCATGTTTAAACAAAACAACTTTCATTATTTGATAAGTTTAAAATTGAACAAAGTTAACTTTAAAAGTTGAATAGTTTTGATACATCTTAAAATTACCGAATTTGCTTTTAAAATGATATGTTTAATCGAGAATGCAAACAGTCTCATTTTTAATTGCTTTAGACGTTTAAAATTGAGCACGTTTGATACTTTTTAATTAAATACGCAAAAAGTCTTATTGTTTGATGCGTTTAAACAAAACAACCTCATTTTTAATTACTTTAATGCTTAAACATCTTTTTTGATTTCAAAACACTAAACTTTTTAAACGAATATTCAAAAAGTCTTATTGTTTGATACGTTTAAACAAAACAACTTCATTTTTAATTGCTTGATACGTTTAAAGTTTATTAATACTTCTCAATCGAAAATGCAAAACAGTCTAATTGTTTAAACATCTCTTTTGATTTCAAAACATTAATACGTTTTAATCAAACACGCAAAACATGAATCACCAAGTTCACATACAAAAACTACAACCAACCTAATTTTTGAGCATTTTACGTACCGTCTATGCATGTTTACCTTCTATGGAGCCAGGTTTAATGTTCTATTGTTTGTTTTCGCGCCAGCACGTTCGGCGCATATTCAAAAAATGCGCAAGTTTCTTGGCTGCAACGATCGGTGCGTGTTTGTGTTTCCAAATTCCATAAACAAGGTGACTTATACGCTTCTTGCATGCCAATCAACTTACGAACTTCGTTTTTCAAGTCGATTCCAATCAACTCCGCCAATACAAAAAAGACCTTGAATATGAACGTCACAGAGATCTAATGACATGATATAGTTGCGCGCCTAATGAACAGGCCAATAAAGGTCTCGCCGTTTACGACTGTCGTCTTTTGTGCTCGTTTTTTCTTTAGCAGTCGATTAGCGTTTAATATCCGTAGAGATTTTGTAATAAGCTTTTTGACATTTATTATTTGGAAAGTTGATTTGAATGATCAATTTGATTGTTTGGGTGATTTTAATTAGTTTGTTGGGGTAGATCGATTTGTTGTTTAAGTGATTTTAATTATGTTAGGTTTGTTTGCAGCGCGCAATAAAGTTAATCAAATTAAATTTATTGTTTGAGTAATTTTGATTAATGTTTTAAAGTTTTGTTTGCAGCGCGCATATTAAAAATACACTTTAAAACGTGGCTTTCTTAATTATTAGTTATAACCAAAACAACTAGGACACAAAAAGAGGCTTTAACTGATTGTTTGGGTGATTTTAATTAATGTTTTAAAGTTTTGTTTTCAAATCAGCTTTTTCATTCAAACAAATTTAATGTCTCAAACACCTTGACGCAAAGTTGACATTGCATATTGTAACAAAGCAACTCCGTGTTTATTCCATGCGCTAAGCGATCATTATTTACAAATTGAAAGCCATTCCGAATTGCCGAAAACCTGATTTGTTGGTTCCCGCCGCATTATTGTAAGCATTTCCGGCCTGCTCCCCTCCAAAAGAACGGTCATTTGTCCATTGTTGACACTGCCATTGTGTTGATGAATGGAGTTGGCGGTGATCGGACGAGGTGTAATGTCATTTCGGTCACTGTTTGTCTAAAAAATAAGTTTAATCGTTAAATTTTGAATTGATGTAACTGAATTAATTTAATTGTTTGTTTGTTTGAGAGATGTTTTTGTTAACATTGAACGCTTTAAACTCTAAAATCATTATCACTTTCAAAACGATTTGTTTGTTTCTAATCATTATCACGTGTAAAGGTGATTGAACGGCATCTTTTTTATATTAGAAAAGACATCATCACTTTCAAAACGATTTGTTTGATTGGAAAGTAGCTTTAAGGTTGACGCTAAACTCGAAATCATTTCACTTTCACGATTCGTTTGAGAGATCATCTGTCGTGTTCAATGTTTTAACTCAACTTGTTTATTGTTTGTAGAGATTTCAAGTTCGCGCTTAAGTTGCAAACATCGCTACTATTTCGTTTCTTAAACAAGCTTTTTTAAAGTCACTTTTAAAGATCAACTTCATCTTCTTCTTAACAAAACAACAAAACGAATCGTCACTTCTGTTTAATTATTAATTAAGAGACCCCATGTTCGCGTGCAACCACAGAAGATGACTTCAAGCGCTCGGGGTTAAGCCGATTTTTGCTTTTTCGCGCCTTCAAATTTGTGCACAACCTTGCTTGCCACATTAAGATCTAAAAACTCGACGCGAAGAAACCTAATCCCAATTCAAGACGAAAAGTGTTCACGGAAGCAACTTCTCCAAACACTTTTGAATTAAAGGTTACCCCCAGGCGCTCTCCCTTCCTTGACGAGGTGGTTTTTCTGCATGATCATTTTGGAATAGAAGACAAATATGAACGTGTTCGTGCGCGACACAACAAGTTCCATTCAATTGTTTGCGGTTCAAATCAATTGCTGACTGGTGATTGGATCCGGGCGGTGAGCATGTAGATAAACGCCCCGAAACCTAAGCCGGCTCTAATTGTATGGGTTTGAAGTTACGTGTGGATTTTTGAACTCTTTAAATTTCAATTGCTTACTTCGTGATCGGTCGGTATCGTTTTTGTTATTTAAATTGTTTGAAAACGACTAAGTTTTTAAGAAGTCGTTAAATTAAAATAAGTAGTGCTGCCACGACATCTCCAATACTAGATTACCTTATTTGAAATTGTCAAGGTGTTTTGTCGTTTCTAATCAAAGTCCAACCGGTGTAAAGGCGCATGTTAATTAGCAGCTAAGAAAGCAACCATTGGACAATTTTGAGATTCTACAATAAGTTTTTTGTCTCAAAAAATTCGACAGTCGAGTCGTTCAACACTGTCGCGCACAAAGCTTTAAAAAAACCCCTTTGTTTGTTCAATTTGACTTTTTCGTTTCAAACTTTTTTGATCGCTCAAATTGTTTTTTGAATAGCCTAACAACTCCTTCACTATTTTTGTCAATTAACCCAATACAATATCTTCGGATCGCTTCGCGGAATTTGTTTATTCAAAGAAACTTACAAACTCTTTTTAAGAATGGAATCCAAAAGGTTATATCTATTTTTGGCAATCTTTGCGCTCATAAACTTCACAGATGCGGAGGTCAAGATGAGTCGTGAGGGATGTGGAGAAAGTAAAGGCTGTTTGTTCAGACCGGCTGGATGTGACCCGACAACTGATTGTACATTAGGTAAGTTTGTTCAGGTAAACTTTAAACAACAAACAACAATTTAAGGAATGATCTTCCACGTCTCCGGTCAAAACCAATTGACAGTCCAACTAACTGCACGTAGCATGATTCCACCACCTCCGTTGCAGTACATTGCAATTGGATTCTCTCATGACTCACTTATGGTTTGTTTTAACAGAGTTTTTTGGTAACTTACAACAATTCCAGGGAGACGACTACGTTGCCGAATGCGTATTGAGTCCACAGTCTTCGTCTATGAGCGATCCCGAAGTTTTTGTCTCATACAACGGAGAAGGAAAATCAAATGACCGGACTTACTTGAATGCGGTAGTCTTTTTTGCCAAAGCAATAACAAAAATGTGTTTAGACCGAACACACAATTCTTTTTGACAAACTTGAAGGCAATGTTGTTGATTCGAGAATCAGTTGCCAATTTGTTCTGCAAATTGTGCCACAAATGACATCCAAAAATGGAAGAATTTGGAATTTGAATCACAAATACTACATTTTCGGAGCAACCGGACCCGCTCAACCCGATGGTGAGTTTTTAACTTGAACTTCATTTGAATAGCAATTATTGTTGGTGCTGAAAAGACTTATGTCGAATAGCAGTTATTGTTTGTGTTGAAAAGACTGATTTGAATAGCAATTACTTTATCAAAATTGCAAACTTTAGCGTTTTAAATCAACACAAACATCAAATGTTTATCTGCTTTGCAAAACTTATTCGATCAACTTGTATATTCTAATCATTTTTAGAACTGAACGCACATGACACTAGCCAAGGAAGTCACTACTATCCAATTGTATCAGCTCGTGCCATCAATCCGGCACTTATTGGCTCCAAACTTTATGAATTACCTCCAGCGTTCGTCGAACCGGTTACTACAACAACCTCGACAACCGAATCTCCAGTTGGAGAACAGAACACGACCATCTCACACGAGGAACACTCAAACGGCGCCCACTTCACATTTGCATCACTTATTACTTTGATAGTCGGATTGTTTGTCACATTAAACGCATAAATTCAAACATATTTATTCACAATACGCAATGGTCATTTTAATCTACAAGAAAGGTACAGATAGGCTTGTATGACAGCGTTGAAAATATCCGTAGGCAATGTTTAACGTTGTTTACGATCGTTGTTGGCACGTGCAGGAGGAGATGCAAACTGTAAATGTGGAGTTTGACTTGGTTTAAAGAGTTGAACTTACCGATTGGGCTTGATTTATGATGGACATTGATTGTCCCCAACTTGGAGATCTGGAATTTGTTAATTTATTATTTCGTATAGAAGTACTTTCGGACAGAATAATACTAATTTGAGTGTTTAAAATGTTATTAACGAACAAGAATGTTTTTATGTGGTTTGAATAACAAAATAATAAGACTAATTTGAATGTTTAAAATGTAATCAAACGTTTTAACCGCTTAAAGTTTGTTTTGAATGCCATTAGAAAGTTATTATGTTCTCTCGACAATTAAAAACGAAGACTAATTTTGAATGTTTAAAGTTTGCATCAAAGTCGATCTTTAAATCTATTCAATATTCTCGGAAATCAAAGAAGACTGATTTGAGTGTTTAAAGTTTGCATTAAAGAAGTCTAACTTTTGAGTACTTCAAATGTAATCGAACGTTTTGACTGCTTAAAGTTTGCATTAAAATCTATCTTTAGAAAATCTATTCGAATATTATCGGCAATCAAAGAAGAAGGCTATTTTGAGTACTTCAAAATATAATCAAATCTTTGAAGTCCACACTTAATCACAAAGAAGAACTCACAAATAATGTTCCCAAAGCCAAGAAACACCAGCATCGATTCCAGCAGCAATGTCTCGAATATTTCCACTATATCTCGAATACGTCCAGGTAGCGAGAGCAATAATTGAAAGAGTCAGAACCAAAGAGAAGATGGTAGCAATACTGTTTAGACCGAATAGTTGGAAAAACTCTTGGCAAATGTAATTGACGATCAAGAAAGTGACCAAAACTGCTGGTGTCTTCATCGATTTGAACAAGTTCTTGGCGCTGTTTGATTTGACAAACTCTTCATACGATTTCTGAAATTTGTTATTGTGTCATTGAGCAAATAAAACATTTATGTCGAAAAGGTTTCTTGCATTTTAACTATTACTATGCCGTTTAAAAATTATTAATTCTTGTAAAAAGCGAAAAAGACATCAGAAATGACTCAACTAATCAAAAAACGAAAACACTTTTTGCTTGAAAGCCTTTTTCAATCATATTGATTTTTTGAGAACTTCTTTTGTTTGAAACATACTGTAATTTCGACGTCTAGTTTCTCCAAAAACTCCAAGGAATATTCTGCACCTCCCATCTTTTTGGTCTTTTTAAAGCATCGAATGGCTTCGTTTCTTGCTTGTAAATGTTCAGCTTCTAACTCCGCCGTGCTAATGAATGGCATGTCACCGCCACAGACTTCTTGCATTTTTGTCACGTAAACTTCGCGAGCGTTAGTAATTGCAGACAAGTTATTGGCCTCGATGGTTGTCTAAAAGTAGGGATGGTCTTTTTTGGGTAATTTGACTTCAAAGACTAACAGATAACAATGATTTCGGCTCCGGTAGGGTTTCTCCACTGAAGATCTCGGCGTAGGCTTTGAAATAAACAAACAATTGACGACAAGTGACCGGCTCTCCGTTAATTTCTTTCGGCACCATGTTTTTAGGATCAACTATGCGAGGGACAAAGACTCGAAGTTGTGCCATGAACTCATCTCGAATATCTAAATAAATAAGAATCTTAAACAACATTCTCATTAGATCAATCCTACCTGTAAGACGCCCAGCAAAGCCGGGAGGACTTTCAGCAACTGTGTAACCAGGATGTGGCATCAAAAAGCATTCAAGTTTGTCGAAGGATCGACGAATTTCATTGCGTACGCGCTTCATGTCATCGTGCTGTGTGTCAGAAACACCCAAACGAACGTCCAACAAGCGCCTTCCACCTTCAAATCCATATTCAATTTCATATGGAGATCCCCAATCACGGACCAAGAACACTAGTGACTAAAAAGTGAACGTGATTGACCTAATCAGAAAGAACAAACCTGGAACGGCTTCAAATCCTTGCTGTCTTCAAGGACCAACTTTCCGTATTCGGCAAAGAACTGCAAGTTTGCCAAATCGTCTTCGTGGATGTTGTTTTGGAGATTGTAAACCTAAGTTCAAATAATAATAGATGACTGAACTCAAAAAACCGAACCTGCAATGATGAGATCATGGTTGAAAGAGCAAAAACGGTAGCGCAGTCTTTAACTGTGCTCTGCTGATCGAAGGCACCTTGTGTGTCCATGAGCAAAACAACCAAATCTTCTCCGTTCTTGTCCTAAAATCAATGATAGAATAAAGCTCTAAACATGATGACTACCTTGACAATAAAAGGTTGAGACCAAAAAATGATTCCGTCGGTGTCACGTTCTGATCCTCCTCTCCATGGAAATCCAGTCAAAGTTTGTTCGCGCTCCATCCAGTCCTCTCCAGAAGGCGATCCATCAGCAATGTAGTTTAGATATCGTAGAAAGAAGTTCAACAAGAAGCTTTTGCCTTTACGGAACTTGCCAGCAACTCCGATAACACAAACCTAAACAGTTCAAATATTATTAAAGTTGAGTTGTCAATTTGAATCGAAGACTTTTTTGATTATTTGAATAGCTTAATGCCGTTTTTGTTTTTTAAAAGTCACTTTGATTCGAAAAGCTCGCATTGTTTGATTAAATAAGTTGAATCCACTTAATTCATTTGTAATCAGTTTCTTATTTGATTAGTCAAATTAGTTTTCGAATCAAAGACTTTTTAAAAGCTGTTAAAGCGAAAGAGACATCTGAATATAAATGTAATTCAAAAAGATCGCATTGTTTGTTTAAAAACGTTCGATTTGATTGTTGCAAAAGCTTATTAGACTCATTTCGACTCAAAAAACCCACATTCTTTCCAGCAACTTTCGGGTCGCATAGGATCTTTTCAAGGGCTTCGATGTTGACCATAAAGGTGTGGTCTTCCTCCACTGGCTTCAAGATTTTGATGGCATCGGGATGATCAGGGAAGGGAATCTCCAAGAGTTTTGTACTCTTTGTGTCAGCAGAAGAACCGCTATCCATTGCACTGAAAACAGTGGTCAAAATTGGTCGGAGGCCACGCAAATTTATCAAAAAGCAGCAGACACGCGTCTGTCTTTCCGCGGCTGCAAGAGGCGCACCAAATGTTCAAAGTTTCAATAAACGCCGAGCAAGTGTCATTTGTTGCAGTCTAATCTTGAGTTCAAAAAGTGAGAGAATGATTAAAAGTCAAAATAGTAAGCTGACATCGTCTCTAAACAAATTAAACAAAACATATAATCAAGAAAGCTTTACTGCTAAGAAAAAACGAAGATGATTCAAATAAAACGCTGATTCCACGGGAGCCTGAACGCAATGGCAGACTGTTTATTGTTTCCACTAACTCACGAGAAAACAAAGTAAACAAACAAGTTGGAAATTTCGAAACAATAGAAACTCGGGTCAATTTTTGCAGTTAAACGATATTAAGAAGTCAAACAAAATTTATTCTAAGAGATCTGTGAATTCGACGTACAAAAATTATTCGGATCATGTGATTCAGTGAGAATAATAAAAGAAGAGGGCCGAGAACTCCAAAAAATTTGCAGTCAAACTCTCCACAAAGAAAAACGTTGTTTTCAAAACGACTTTTTGCTTCTTGGCGTTTTGTTTTTTTCGGAATTTTATTGAGCATTTTAGTTAGATCTGCTGAATAATGACCACGATGGAAGCTGTTTCATTTGCAAATTGGCGCTCTCAGACTGAAACTAAACGAGCGACTCAGCAAGAATGGATCCAGGTTTGTGTTGAAATTTTCTGTTTGTTAAAATAGCACTTTAAACTTCTTAAACTAATGCTTTCTATTTTCAGTACTTCAAAGATCACCCGCATTTGGACGATGATCAAATTCGACGCCTGGACTCAACTCTTAAAAAGGTCACAGCATTCATGAAACGAGTCAAAACAATTGGATCAACAGTTACACCCGAATCGTTGCTTCCTGAACTTAGCAAATTGAACTTGTCAAAATTTGTTGATGAAATTGCTTCAGTTGTTTGTGATGCAAAGGTCAAAATTGAAGAGTTGCCACCACTTGTTGAATTCTGTATCAAGGCCGCAAGCATGTATTCATTGTTCTCCGAAAACTTGGTTGCTGAACTGAAGAAGCGTGTTCCGACTCGCCGATCTGATCAAATTGCAAATCCTTCAAAATTACGAGTTGATTTGAAGTGAGTGGTTCTGTTAGTTGATGCTTATTCATTCAATCCCTTTAGGTTTATCTCTGATTTGATTCTCAATGGAGTGATTGGAACTGATGGAATTCAAATGTTCGGCTCAGTTTTGTCATTTTTACTCAATACAGATAAACAAGAGCATGTCAACGTTCCGATTATCTTGCCATTTTGTCAGACCAATTTGTTTGCATGCTCAGGATTAGTGCCGTTGTCATGTAAAAAGTCCGCATCTGAAGAAGAATTGAAATCTGTTGAAGAGTTGATTTCCTCTCGTTTTTCAAAAGAACAGCGCACTGCAATCACAAATTTGATTACCGACTACTTCAATTCGATGATTGAGCATTTGAATAATGTGCGTGGCAGAATGAATGCAACTTTGAAGTCGATAAAACGTCAAGAACGAACAAAAGGCGATGCGTTGCCAGAGGATCGTCAAATTTATGAAGACCAACGACTCTTGTTCACTCGATTGCATTCTAATGCCACAGAGCTTAGTCAGTGGATTGGAGTGGAATTGCCTGAAATGCCTGAAGAGTTGAGTGATGATGAAGGAGTAGATGTTGAAATCAAGAAGTCCGATACTAGCAAGCCGAATTCAACTGCAAAGCTTTTCCAAGATGAAGATACTCGATTCTTTTATGAGAAGTTAGGTTTGTTGTTTGCACTTATGAATTTGTTAAATATTAAACTGATTTAGTAAATGTTGAACAAGCCGCTGTGACTATGACACGAAGTTCATCACCGAATGAAGAGGAAGTTGATGATGATGCGTCTGACTTTGTTGAAAATCAAGTGGAGAATTTAGTTGAAAACATCAATGTTGAGGATCTTGAAGGCAGTGGTGAAAGCAGTGTGGAATCAGAAGAAGAAGCTGAAGTGGAAAATGATGTTCAACCACCAGTGGCCAACGTACAAGATGACAGAGCTATTCTGAACCGAGAGAATTCAGTTTTAAATCCGTTGGACAATGCAATTGGTATTTCGCTCAACATTGGAATGTTCTTGAACAAACTCTCAAATGCAATAAACAAGGAACGAATTGATGCAGCTGCGCTTGAATTTGTTGGCAAATTTAACACGAAAGGCAACAGAAAACGACTTGTTCAACATTTGCTTGTGGCTCCTCACGATCGGCTTGATTTGCTTCCTTTTTATTGCAGGTAACTCTACTTTTTGATTACAGTCTTAATGTGACTTTGCAATTTAGATTCATGGCTACAATTAAACCGGCAGTTCCAGAAGTTCCATTGCAAGTCGGAAATGCTCTTCTTGAAATGTTTCGCACAATTGCTAACAAAAAGGCTGTTGCTCAAAAGGGCTCAAATAAGAAGCGAGGAGGAGCAATGCATGTCGATTCAAAAGTTCATTTGGCAAAATACATTTCTGAATTGGTTTTCTTTTAAACATTGATTGAGTTGATTGCAAAGTTTAGGTTAAATTTGGTCTTTTACCACGAGCCGAAGGTCTTGCTTGTTTGCGCTTGTTGTTAGTTGACTTGCGACAGCATAAAGTTGACATGATTTGCGCTATGATTGAGTCAATGGGTTATTTTCTCTACAATTTGCCTGAAACTCATGCCAAAATGAAAGTCATTGTTGAAGTGTTGATGAACAAAAGTGCTAAGATCAAAGATGAACGACAAAAAGTTAGCTTTACTTGAAGTTTGAGAATGTTTATTAATCTTTCCGTTTAGCTGTTGCTTGAAAATGCCTATTTCTCAGTTGTTCCATCAAGCGAAGAATATAGTATGCCATTACATCGTCGTCCGCCTCTTGAAGAATACATTATCATGAAAGTACTTACTGGCAGTCGACCTGTTGGCGCGCTTCGACGTCTTGATTGGAAAAATAAAGAAGTTACTGGTGGGATTTTAACGTTTGCTTGTAATGTAAACTGCTTTTAGACTTTGCACTTAATTTGCTTGCTGATCCTTGTTCAGTGCCATTTGAGAAAATTGAGCGTTTGGCAAAAATCGTTGGCGGCTTGGCAGATTATCATGAATGGATTGGAGTTTTCATTGTTGATGACGTTATTGAATACATCAGAATTGCATTGGAAACAAACAATTTGGAAATGCATCAACGACTTTTCTCAACAATAGTTTACATTGGTCAGCTTTACAATTACACTTTGTGTGGGAATGCAGTCATTTTCAAGGTAATTATATTGGAGCTTCAAAAACATTTATCGTTCATTGTTTAGGTTCTTTATCAGTTGATCAGCTTTGGCTTGAACGCTACTTCCAATACGTCTGCAGATTGTGCTCTTCGCGTTCGTCGAGTTCGTTTGGCAATTGAGCTTGTTAACGTCGTTGGAGAATACTTCACAGACAAGCGACCCAAAGAGCGAATGGATTGCTTTTTGAAGTGAGTTGTTTTTGTCATCTTCAAATAGTAACTTACTTATTTGTTTAGTTATCTTTTCCAGTTCTATTATGACGCTGAAAATCGCTGGAAAGAGCACGTTGAAGACATTGGTGAATTTCCCCATGATGTTGGCTTTACATTGACCAAGCTCTTGAACAAATTCCGACCTAAAGACAAAGCAAAGTTTGCCAAGACTTTGGAAGAAGCTCAAGAAATCATTGCACAGCAGCAAGAAAAGTACAAGCAACAAGCAGAAGAGTTATTGAAGCAAAGCTCCAAGTTCAGTGCACCTGTTATTGAGCCGGATGAAGGTCGCCGAAAGATCAATGACCGAGAAGAAGAAGAGGATGACGAAAAGTGAGTTCTTATTTGTTGAATGACATTTTTGATTACGACTTTGTTTAGCATTCAAACTGAAAATCAAAACGACATTGACGAACAAATGCCACAAGATGGTGCAGACATGATGGATTTTAATGACGATAAATTTAAAGCAGATGATGACGATATTGATTTGAAAATGGCTAATACGCCTTATGAAGTGCAGCCAGAAGATGAAGAGTTCTTGCGTGATTTGGATCGGGCTATGACCGAAACGTTTCAGGTAAGATTAGGCTTGCATTCTAATTGATAGTAATTGTTCATTATTTTAGAGTGTATCTGTTGGCATGAAAGGACCTATTGTTGATTTGGAAGTTCCGCCCTCAGCACGTCAAAAGTTTGAGCGCAAGCTTACATTTGGTGAGTGTTTGAGGCTTTGTGCTTTATTCAATTATTGTTATTTCAGCTGATGACACGAAAACTCCAAGCACTAACAGCAGGCAAGAAGCTAGCAGTCCTCAAAACTCACACTTCCAGATGGCCTTGATGACCAAGAAGAATAATCGTACAGTTTTGAAATCAGTTAATTTGGAGCCCGCACAAGGAATGCATGAGGCCTTAATTGAACAGAAAGCAATGCAGAAAAAGCAACGCGAAGAGTTGAAGCAACTGACCTTGCAACTTGCACGCGAACAACAGCAATAATTTAAGTTGGTAATTGTTTTCTACGCAACGAGTTCTGTACATAAAGTTGTTACGAGTTCTATTCTTTGCGAATAAATTATTTAAAGCATTTTCGGCATTTATGAGGTACTAGAATCGATGCGTTTCAAGCTTATGTTAATCTGGACTTGGAGCGCGTCGATTTTAGAATCTCAATTGACGTATTGCATCTTCTCTCTAGTTCAATAATTTATTGTTTTGTTTAATCGATGATTTAAAGCCGCCATTTTAAATATGTACACACAGGATAAATAAATACAATTGATAAGTGTTTAAGGAGTTCCCGTTTTGGATCAGCTATTTGTTGATTGGGCCTTGGAGAAGCTCGTTACCGGTCATAATGGGAATTACTACGTCGTCCATGTTGGGCACAACCAAATTCTTTTCAAGCAACTGGACCATTTTTCTAAACATCAATTTTTAATCTTCAAATTTGATTAAACAACTTACTTTTCAATCCAGTCACTTAGAGTTGAGAAAACAACGGTTCTGTCGCCGATTTGAGGCACTGCGTGGATGGACATTTGAGGTGCACGTCTGAATGAGTACCAAAGACGATCAGATGGGAGGTGGCGCCAAGTTTACAGTCATTGTTCCTTCCAGCTTTGTTACTTCAACATTTAACATCAAGCGAGTTGACGAGACTTCTTCCATCAGCTTGCGGATTGGCTTGAGTTCAGAGGCTTCTTTGAAGAAGTTGGAGCTTGCAATCTTGTCGATTAAGTGGAGCACCTTCTTTCCGCCTTTCTTCTTTTCTCTAAACATTCAAGTTATTATAACATCTATTAAAGTTAAAACTTGCTTTCCGCTATCGTGCAATTTCATCTTAGAGCCGTAGTCCTCGTCCGGACTCGTCTCAGGAGATTCTGGGTATTTCCTCGTCGGAATAACGACTCAATGGACGGAAGTTCATTATGCTTGATGGAATTGAATTTGACGAACAGTCCGTTGAATCATGTTGTTCTTTAACATTAAAGTTTAATTGAACTTTACAAACTTTTAAACAAACCTTTGATTCGCATCAAGTTGACTCGAGTCTCAAGAGCTAATTTAATAAGTCCGTCGTATTTGATCTGAAAGAGATTGGAATTTTTGTGTTCTGATGCAGTACTCTAACCTCAAAGTCCACCCAAATTCCCCATTCGTCAATTACGGGTTCGTAGATCTTTTCAATCATTGGAATTGCTGAAATTTGTCAAATGAAATCGGACTTTGCTGTCAAAAATTACCTGTTCCGATGTTGAAGCCTGATAACTCAAGTGTTTCAATGAAATACGGCAACTAAAAGAATGAAAATTAAAGATTTGCTAATGAAACTCTCACATGAATCGTGGCCAATTTGTTTTGGATCTTATTCTGGACAGCGGAGCACCAGTACCTAAACACAATCTTTATGACCATCGAAGATTTAGAAACTTACTTGTCACGACAGAAGTCATAAAAGACTCGAGAGACCAGCAAGTTGGCAACTCGGACCAGTTCTTTTCCAGATGTTTCAGTCGGCTCATTCCATTTTGTTCGTCCCAAGTCCATGAATACAACGCCATTCTGCTCAGCACTCGTTGACTCGGCTTCAAGGATCTCATTCAAATGTCCTAAATTTTTTTGATTAAAAATGAGTCGAAATTGATTTGAACACAAAAAGTGTTTTTGAAAGTTGAAATCGCTTTGAACATAAAAGTGTTTTTTGAAAGTTGAAATCGCTTTGAACATTCTTTAAAACCTTACTTGTTAAATTGCAAAGCATGGAGAATGTAGAGGAAATAATCACTTGATAGGTCGTGATTCAACATCGGATTAGATGGCATGGAGAATCTTCGGTTTGGCATCGTGGAGAAAACGTCTTTAGGAACAGCAAATTTGTAGCATGCACGTCTCAAACGATGGAACCATCTTTCCTTCTCGCGTGCACATCGAGCAAACAAGTAAATTGTTCTGGAAGATCGAAATGATCGATGAGCAACGTGAGACTTGCGGAATCGACTCAGAATGCCTCCGCTGCTGAAATTTGAATAGATCTTTAGTTTGCAACTTCGATAGTTACCTTGTCGACGAATTTAAGTGGACGTCGGAGGCGGATCTTGGAACAAAAAGTGGATCGTCGTCGGAGTCTTCGGAATCTGACAAGTATCCATCAGCTTCACGACCAACCTCAACAGCTGTGCCTCGACGTGCTATAATTGGTTTTTGATCCTGCTCATTTTGTGAATTGTTTTCATTCTCATCGTCTTCGAGCTCTTCGGTTCCTCGCATTTCTGGAACATCTGTGATTGTTGCATATTCTCGATGATTGGAGAGGATTTCATTGTTCGCTGCCGACAATTTGATGCATATTGGATACTTTCTGCTGAACCAACGGCGACGTGCCAAGCGACGGGGTCTCAAACGTACCTAGAAATAATTTTAATGCAAACTTTTGAAACAACAAAGAAAATTTGAAAGATCAAACAATGTTTCTTAAACTTTTTAAATGAACCATTTAAATTTAACTCACAGTCGCATTTGTCAAGTCGTAGATGTTCTGCGCAATCATTCGAGGTTCAGACTCTATCAATGTGGGATCAGTGTGGAAACCGTGTTTTAGCATCACTTTGTCAGGTCTCGAAATTCGAAGCATTTTGCCATCTAAGCGGACAAGAACTGTTTGGACTGAATTGACATGGAAAGTGTGCGGATTGTAATGCTCGTCGTACAAGTTCATCCAGCCTCGATAGATCTTTGCTTGTGCAGGATGTTCTTCTTTCACACATTCTTCTTTGATCTGTTCCAACAATTCTACGTATTCAGTTGAGCTCATTTCATGCGGCTGAATGGGATCGGAGACACAAACGTACAAGAACAAAATAGTTGCGGCGTACAAGCCCCACAAGATACCCGTAATGAATCCTAAAAGTAACGCCGATTAAAACTTCCAGCAAGTCCACAAAACAAACCTGGAGAGACATAAGTGATAGCAGCAAGGACAACGAAAGCACAAAATCTGTATTTCTTGAGCGGAATTCGTCTGTAGCGTTCAATAAGGTCCCGTCCAAAGCGTACAACGTAATTTACTTGAGCGTTTTCGCCTAAATGAACCAACGGAACAGATTGAAGAATCTAAAAAGTCTTTAATTAAAAGACAATTCAAACCAATTTACCTGTTCGCCTAATGACCCAACTTCAGTTTCTTGTTCTTCTTTGTCTTTTGGCACTATTGGAGGATCAAAAGAACCCGGCAAGGCGGATGCTGTTGGCGCATCCGGAGTACTTGTCTCCTCGTCGACCATTTTATCACTTATAAGGCTAGCAGTTGAGTGGATGCTTGTCGAGCATGATTCACTTTGATCGTGGCCGCCAGTTGAGGAGAATGAAGCGGAATTGCGGTTTGGAGATGCTGAAACAAGGAGAGTGTCGTCATAATTAATGTCTTCTATTTTTGTTATTTGTGTTTGAATTTTTGCAAAAAGTCAACAAAAAGGAGCGTAGCCATGGGAGACGTGGAAGCGCGTGATTAATAATTCATACCCTATGCGCAAAACAGACAGAAAGTCTTTTCGGACCTAATACTTTTCACTTTAAATGTCAACAAGAGTTTAATTAAGCCAAAAAAGTACATTTACTGCTAATCCATCGTTCTGCTGCCTGTCCCAAGGCCAATTTCACCGGACGAGTTACCGAAACGGTAATGTTCTGCAGACCCATTTTGGAGAGACGACACAAACTAACACACTTGGAAATGGAGGGTACAAAATATTAGCCGTTATAAATAAACAAATTAGTTGTCAACAAACAGGATTTTCTCATTTTCTCAGCAGTCGGACTGTGCCGGCTGCTAAAATTTCACAAAACGGCCACATCATCAACAAGATCACAGAAAAGGCGTCCAACGCTGTTTTTAAACAGTCGTTTGCTTTTCCATGATTTTTGTTAGCGATGCAAGAAGATTAGCGCTCTTCCCGACGTTCCTGCTTGTTTTTAAATCGGCATTAAAAAAGTCATATCGGTGGAGTTTGCTGCTAAAGCGCCAGCCAGGTGTTTCTATTAAATAGGCAGTGCTGATAAAGTTTTGCAATGTTTTTAATTAAAGCGGCTTTTGCGCTCTATTGCAAAACTTATAACTAACAACTAAGAAATAAATGTTTAAATACGCATTTTCATGTACACATTACAACAAAACTTAAAAACATCACTCAAACTCGTTTAAACAAACAACAAAAGAAAAAGTCAATCAATTCAACTCAACTTTCAATTCGGTCAGTCAAAGAACATTTTTCGTTTTCAAACAAACTTTTTCAATTTTGTCAAAACATATTTAAAGAAACACTTACAGGACAACAAGAACTTGTCATCTGTGCTAAGGATTTGTGTAGAGTTTGTCACAATTCCAGAATTAGTGACTGTGAAGCGACTAGATGTTTCGTGCACTATGGCTTCTTCGGGAGTTATGTGCAAGTCCATGATTGAACGATCATCGACTACCTCCACGCCGGTCTCAATTGGTGACACGGATCGCTTGTTTTTGGAGGAGACCAAAAGACCTGAGTCGGAATTTGTTGTTGAACGGCGGCGCTCTCGAAACTTGCGCACAAAGTTGAAAGATCGTGTCTGAAATAAGTTTGAATTAGTAAAAGCAGTGTTTAAAAGTGATTCCGGAGCTTCTTGTTTTTGCGCAATAAACAAGGAACCGTTTCATCCCATCAAATAAACAACAGACTCAAAACAACTCGATTCTCGCATTCCCTGCGATAATATTCATTTGTTTGTGAAAAACACAGCCGTCGGATCAGAGATCACTTCGGCGGAGGGGAAATGACTCGCGGACATTTGTCTAATTGTGCTTAAAGAAAAGGTGTGAGAGGATTTTTAAAGAACTGCTCCTTTAAAAGTAATCAATTTTAGATGTGGTCGTTTTAGTCGTTTTTAACAAAACTAACACGAATTTAGCCTAAAGTCACAATCTGTTCCTAAACTAATTATTAGGTTGTAAAAGATTGTATAAACGCGACTCTCTTTTCGATTCAACTGCTTCAATGTCGTTAAAATCGATAAACATGACTCTTTTTTGTTTCAACTGTTTCAAAAACAATTCTTACGCTTTAACACAATAACAAAAGACCAACGCCTAAAGTCAAGTTCAATAAACGGAAACGAGACCCTTTTCTGATTCAACTGTTTCAAGAACAACTAAATGCAATCTGTAAAACAAAAAACACTTCTCGATTTAACTGTTTCAAAAACGTGTTCAAAAGTCACTAAAGATCATTAAAGTCAATAAACGTTGTTTTTTAAACGAGACTCTTTTTTGATTCAACTGTTTCAAAAACAACTTACCCGATTACTGCTGTCCGGAGTTAAATTGGAGGAGCATTCACTGCTTTGGTCACCTTCCGATTCGTCTAGTCTCAAAAATGTTTCTTGCAGAGACGAGGGACCAGAGTGGGGTTGCCTTTGCGGGTGATCCGAAACTAAAAAACAAAGCGATAAGTGTTCGGCGGAAGATCAGATTAATCGTGTGCTTTGCTCATTCTTTGTGCTTGCTTTTTATTGGGCGAGCATTGCAAAAAAAGCCTTTTCGGTCAAAAGAGCTAATTTGAACTGGTAAACAAAACTGTTTGTCCCCCGAAAATCCCCGCCGTCATAAAAGATTATCAAGAAAGCGACGCCTCTGCTCCGCACTTTCAAAACAACAACCGAAAAGGACGATTGCACTCGGAGTTTGGAAACAAACAGTTGACAAATAAACAACATGGAGGCTGAAAAACATTCGAGCAGACAAGGCGCGCGACCAGCCCGTAAACAACAATAATGCAAGCAGGTCTTTGGTCAACAAGCAAATTTCTCCGGCAACAAACCTTCCGCTTTAATATGTTCCGCGTGGCCGAAAGTGAGGATTTTTCGGAGTCCCATTATAAGCTAAATTGTTGTTTTCTGTGAAATTCACGTGTTTAATCTGCGCGCTTAATTTGAACGTAAACAATATAAAAGGTCTTGGAGATGCTTTTAAAAGAATCTTTGATGTGTTTTAAGTGCTCAAAATGTGTTTGACTGATTTTTATGCCCTTATAAGCTAAATTTTGTTGCTTAGAAAGCATCTTGAAAGTGATTTTAGTACTCAAAACGTGTTGGAAGTGTTTTTAAGTGACAGTGTTCAAAACAAATGTTTGGCGCCCTTAAAGTGATTTTAGTGCTCAAAATGTGTTGGAACTGTTTTTAGCTCCTTGAAAGTGACGGTGTTTAAAATAAGTGCTTGATTGATTTTCATTTATAAGTTAAATGTGTTTGATGTTATTAAAGTAATTTTAGTGTTCGAAATGCGCCGAATATGTTTTTAGCTCCTTAAAACTAATTTTAGTACTCAATGCACCGAATATGTTTTTCAAACAAAAACAATTCTTCTTTCGCAAACAACCCTTTCAATTTCATTTTTATTGCATTAAAAACAACGCAATCAAAATTTCATTATTGCGTAAACGGAATTTTAAAATCTCGCCGACAATAAACATGCAATTCGAAAACAAATGCTAATGAGTCATTTGCTTCTCAAGCGCTGCATGAATGAATTCCATGCAAGCAACCGTGACTGGACGTCGTTGTGGAAAATAAACAAACAAGTTGCACGACTTGGACATTATTTCTTTCTCACGATGTCCGTACAGGTGTCTCTGTGACGCAAAGACTTGGATATGCAATGTGGAATAGGAAAAAGAAAGGATTCTAATGCTTTAAAATACAAAAAATGCCTTCGGGACAAGATGTCTCGTCGTGGGGGTTTAATGGTGCCCTCCGCAAATGCACAAAGCCCATTAAACTTCTTGATAAACAAGCGAAGAAAAGTGCAGTAAGTGTTTTTGGTGTTCGAAATGCTTTTTGATGGCAAATGAGTTGTTTTGAATGTTTTTGTTGTAGTTTTTGAAGGAAGATGAAGTTAATTTTTGGTGTTTACGTTTTGTGTTGGCTTAGTTAAATGGGTGTAAGTTAGTAAGGGGCGTTATGGGGGCCAAGGGCGGGCACGGGACGGCCACTTTTAAAGACTTGAAGACACTATGTTCAAAACATGAAAGATTCCGATACATTTCCAGTGTGTCCACAACATAAAACCTTCCAAAACAACTCAAACAAAAACTACAAGAACAACGTCGCGGTCTAGCGAGTTTGAAAACAAAGCCGAAAGCAAACTTTAAAATTACCAATTTGGTTGGGCGAAGTTGAACGCGGATAAAAGCGAACACGAAGGCCTTCCATCTCTCGAGAAAGTGGGGGAGACGGAGGTCGCGAATAAATGCAAGTCCAAATTTGTTCACCCTCTTCCCTCAAACACGTGCTCCTTTCGCCGAAACTGCAAAGTAGAAAAAGTTAGTCGATTCACACGGTTATTGTCTTCGTTGGAATTTGGCGTCGGAGTTGCAGAAATTCAATTAATGTTTGTGTTTTGAATTCGTTTAAAGTCATTTTTTGAAATTGAAGTTGAAGACAATTTTGAGAAGTGTTTGAAATTGATTGAGGTCGTTTTGAGAAGCGCTTTAAAACAGAAGTTGATTGAGTCGTTTTGAGAAGTATTTAAATTCATTTTTTGAAATAGAAGTTAATCAAAGTCGCCTTGAAATTGAAGTTGATTGAGGTCGCTTTTTAAAATGCATTTTGAAGACAATTTTGAGAAGTATTTAAAGTCGTCTTGAAATAGACGTCGATTGAAATTGTTTAAAACAAAAAGTTAATCAAAGTCGCCTTGAAAGCAGTTTTCAAATAAAAGTTAATCAAAGTCGTTTTGAAATAGAAGTCGGTTGAGGTCGCTTTTTAAAACTAGTTTGAAATAGAAGTTGATTGAGGTCGTTTTGAAAGCAGTTTTGATAATAAACAACATAGAATTCTAAAGTTCATTTCAAAAGTATGTGTAAAGCATTCAAAATATTGTAATCAAAGATTTCGTCAACATTCCTATAAATCCAACAAAAACAATTAAAACAACTTACGTCTCCGAAACGGCTGGATTAATTCAAATTAGATGGAAACATTTTAAGTAATTTAGTCGAGTAAAAAGAGCGTGACACCGGAATGCCCGTACTGGTCATGTGTTTCCTTGCTAACAAAACAGGCGGTCGCCGTTTTTGACGGACCCAATTTAAAGTCTTAATTTTTTGAATCGAGACTGCACATGTTTTATTCATCAGCATGTCAAAATGTGGAACAAAAAACAGTGGCGCCAGTGGAACGTTTAGTTAAATGCTTTTTGTTGTTTGAGTGGCGTTTTAAGTCAATTTTGCGATCAAATATTTATTTTGCTTGACTATTCAACAGTTTATAATGAATAAAGACCGGATAAAAGCTAGCCGTAATAGAATAATCACCGTGTAAGTGATAAAGAATTGAATGCGCATAATTAGAAAGCAATGAAGAAGAATCGGGCAATTCAACTCGAAGATTGCAAGTTAAAGATTCAACAATAAGCAGAGCAAGATCAAATTGAATGTTAATTAGTTTGATCTCTTTCAAAAAATTGATGTTATTTGACAAAGAAACACCGTAAAGCCTCTAATAGAATGACACCCAAAAAGAAAAGTTGCTATTTTAATAACCAAAAACTATATTTAAAAGGAGCTTTAATCACTGAGGAAGCGTTGAAAACACTCTAATTCTTTTAACTTTCAAAAATGTCTTAAACCTCTTTAAAATTCTAATCGAAACAGATGCGTGCGCACTGCTTGATGAAAAGTTAGTCACTGCGAGAGAGAAAATCAAAAGCAATTTGTTGATGTTGACAAACAGAGCAGGTCAATTAACTTACTTCGGACGCTTGAGTTTCATTTTGACCGGCTAAAAATTGGAAGTTGGTTAAATGAGTTTTAGAAATTACCTATTGGAGATGCTAGTGGATTGTCTAAAATTTACAAGTTAACCAGATAAGTTTCAAAATGCTACTTACAGTCGAATAACTCGACTTCTTCGCTTGTTTGAGTTTCATTTTGACCGGCTGAATTTAGTGATTAAAGTTTACCGGATAATTTTAAAGTACCGGTTGGAGCTGTTGATGGACCGGCTGAAATTCAAAAGTTTATATTCAATGAGCTTTAAGGAAAGATTACCAACTGGAGATGCAGGTGGCTGTCTAACTGGATCCGTCTAAAGAAAATCCGAACAATTAATAGGTCGTGCAAGAAGTGTTTTGTCAACGTAATAAATTACAAACCTCCAATTTGACGTGAACGTTGGCTGAAAATTAGACTACATTAAAGTTTAAAGAACTAAAAGCGCACCCATGTAAGTGATCAATTCCTCCAAAAGTTTAGAATGAATAGGGACGTCGTTTGAGTGGGAGTTGCAAGTTCCGCAAAAGTGTGCAAAGCTTTTAGTCTTTGTTTCCATAACAATCGAGCTGCCGATGCAGGAATGATCTTAAATTGGTTAATTAACATCAACTGTTTTTGTTGCTTACCTTGATCTCTTAGACATCTGGCTTGACCGGAGAACTGAAAACATGAAATTAATGATCTAGTTGCAAGAGAAAACGAGTTACGTTGATATAAAGTATCATTTCAAGGGCGACTGGTGAGTAAGTGTATCTCCAAGATTTAATTCCACATTCATTCCAGGAATATGGACGCATTCGCAGCTACAGTCGTGGTTGTTGGCGTGCCGAAATACTAACACAACGCGCTGATTCTATTTACGATAAGATCGAGATGGCCAACGCGAACCGTCTATTTTATCATCCACACCAGAATGATCTGTCGAAAGTGGAAGCAACAAGAGATACGTTAATTCAAGTGCTTATTTCAACATTCATTAAATGCAAATGTGTTTCAAACAAGAAACGCTTTTTGTAGAAAGCAAATTAAAATGATTAAAGAAGTTTATTTCATCAAAAAGCAATATTTAAAGAGTTAACACGTTTTAAACAACAATCTTTTCCGTAAACGATTGTAGCAACTAAATGTGGAATCAATATACTTGGAGTCTCGATCCTGTTTCAATTCCATAATATTGAAGAGCCTGTTCATTCTCGCATTTGTACCCTAAATTCAAACAATCAACGCCGCAAAATAAGTAACAATTACCGTTGAAGTAAATCACTTTGTTTTCAATGGAGTTGCCAGTTGTTTGAGAAATAAGGACTTTCAAATGGCCGATGTTACTCGAATTGTAAACCTTGATTCGAGTTTTGGAGCGGTCCTTGAAAGTAACCTTTATGGAGATCATTTGTATGCACTTTCCTTGATTGCTAAACAGAACCGATTTAGTTGTTTTTGCGAGCTGTCCTTTTAAGTCTATTTGAGTGTTTTGGCATTGAGAAGCTTCTTTTGACTGCTATTTAGCTATGATTAAAATGATTTAGTGACAACAAAACAATGTCTCTAGTCGCTTTTTCTTGCTCAGAATTTGCAATTCAAATTCCCATTGTTTGAGGTTAGCAATAATTGTTGCGCGCATCGCTGTCTAGCTATGATCAAAATGCTTTGTTTTGATTGTTTTTCGTTTATGTTTGAACACTTCAATAACAAAAATGTCTCTAATCATTTTTAGCTGTGATTAAAATCGAGATGCTTCTTTTTACGTGCACAACTTTCTTGTTCGCTCTATCTACTTCGAAATAGCGCGCTTAACAACATTTGTTTGCAACTTCAATTTAAACTAACCTCATTTTTTGACTACTCGAAGATAAAAGCCAGGGTTCTAAAACAACAAAGATCAATAAAAGAGTACCTAAACAAACTAAAAGCCGAGTGCACGTGTAATTATGTCAAAATAGACCAATCATTGTGCCAGGGAGTGAGATCTTTGTTTAAACTGACGTGTTATTCTTTTATTGAAGCAGAAGAACATATTTAGAATACAAATGTTATTTCACTTTCGTCAACAATTCCTGTAAATGATTTGAATCAGATCCTCGATATTGCTAACATTATTCCTTCAAGCTGGTTAAGTTCTGATTCAGAAAGTGATCATAATTTATGTGCAGATGATATAATTTCAATACTTGACATTTTGTCTATAATTTTAGCCCTATCGATTATGCATAGGCTGCATAACTAATCAGGCATAATTATAGCACTGAAACTTGTAGTTGGTTTGTTCGTAATAAACGGGTTTCGGATGTTTTTATCGTTTGTAACTAATTGACTTAAACTGATCAATGCAATTCAAACCGAAAAGGATCTTTGCTATCTAATCTTTGCGCAGTCATTTCTAACACAAACGTGAACAACGCTCATTCAATGTTCTTCTCGCTAACAAAAGTTATCAAACGCTTTGAAAACTTTTTTGCACTTCTTCTTTTTCAATCATTTTGTTTATTTAATCAATTACGATAGCTTATCACAAAATTAATATTATTTTGCACAAAAACGATTCAGCATGTTAGAATTTGTTTATCTAACAAATTAACCCTTCAAACATGACATGTTTTCACATCTTTTCACAAAAACGATTAAACAGTATTTGAAATTTGTTTACATATTAAATTAGTCGTTTTCAAAAGAACATTTCGACTTCTTATCATTTAAATCATTGCTTTGAACAAACTAAACAACATGTTTTCAAAAGAGCACTTCGATTGCTTATCATTTAACTTATTGCTTTGAACAAACTAGACGATTAAACAGTATTCGAAATTAGTCGTTTTCAAATAAACATTTCGACTGCTTATCATTTAACTCATTGCTTTGAACAAATTAAATGCTTCTTTAAAATCATCGAAAACAAAAGAACATCGAAGAAGACCATTTCCAACCGTCTTGTCCATCTTTGTCAAAAAAGCCGTTCGGTACTTATTGACTCTTCAAATCCGGCGCCAACTCAAACAGTTCAAATCCACTCGGCATTCCCTCCGCACAGCCAAAGCCTCATTTTTTAAATAAACATCGCAAACATCGCGTTCTTTGACTCCAAAACATAGTTGTTTACCGACTCATTCGTGACTCACATTTGTTGTTAAAAACAAAGCGCAAATTCCGCGCCGCGACCTCGAAAAGTCACCATGGAGGCTGGGAAAAACAACCTCGACCAGTTTGTTTACGCAGTGTTTATTTGAACACCTCATCTGGCTCTTTGCTGCTAATTTCATAATTTCTGTGCGTTGCGGGTGGATTTGGAAATTGTGATTATTGAAAACACCATTTCCTTTCCCGGTGTTGTCGGCCATATCGACAATAACAAAAGTGCATAAACAACGTCTGTGGAGAAGGCAATTTCAATCCGGTTGCATTCAGTGTGTAAATTTGCTGGAAAAGTAGCAGCGTCCATTTCAAATCACTCTCCTGCCCCGATCGTTGTAAACAGTCCGGCTGCCTGGATTTTAGTCATTGTTTTTTTGCAAAGCTCTGTTTAACTTACAGTATGGATTTGCATCGCGAACGTGTTTGACACTTAAATCTCCATATTCATTTAACTGCTTTCAGATTTGAACTCCAAAACTTTCAAGATGTCTTTGCTGTCTTTCCCGCCTCCTTCGGAATCGGCATCGCCTGACTACTACACTTGCCTGTTCGGCCTCGTCCACGTCCATGTAAGAGAAAGCTTTCAAATTAGTCCACTTATTGATTCATTTCAGCAATTCATCCTCTGGGTCTCGATTGTGGAGATCATTCTTGGCATCGTGAGCATTTGCTCCTTCTGCCGAACTTGCAAATTGGACTTCTTGCTTCATGGCATAAGCATCCTTTGCTTGGCTCCAATCGTCTTGATCGGCAACCAAACAATGACTTCCTGGCTCTACTTCCCGTCTATGATCTGCTCTGTGAGTTCATTTAAAGACTTTATTGAAGTGCTTTGAAGATTGAAATTCTTTTGAGGTGTTTTTGAGGATTGAAAGGCTTTTGAGATGTTTTTTGAGGATTGAAAGCTTTGTGGAATGAATTAAAGTTTTGAAGATTGAAAGACTTTTGTGGGGGCGAGATGTCTTTTGATTGAAATTCTTTTGAGGTGTTTTTTGAATGTGATAAAACTTTTGAGATGTCTTTGAAGATTGAAAAGCTTTGTGGAATGTTTTTAGAATGTGATAAAACTTTTGAGATGCAATTTGAAGATGAACTTCGGAGTTTTAATGCTCAACATGCATTTCAAATTGATTCAGAGCTTTTAAAACAAACAAAATCATTTCGAATCATTTCAGGGCATTTACGTCATTCTTTGCATCCTTATCGTCGTTACGTTCTTCTGGTTGACTTTGGGAACCTGCTGCTGCAGTGTCACCATGGACTGCATTCACGAGTACGACACCAGCGACCGTTGCGCTTTGTTCTCCAAGTTCTCCTTGAACACTGTCATCGTCTACTTCATCAACGGCTTGATTACCGGTTACTTGTTGTTCGTTTTGATCCGCGATTACCAGTACATCCACAACTACGGCAAGTTCGGCGTCCCTGCTTAAACATCTTCGGACTTGAACGGAATCACTTCTTGAAATTATTAACTAAACAGCATTCCTAACACGCGTAATTTGTAATTTAATTGATGCATTTATGCATTTGTAAGTCTGGACTGTTACTGGTTCTTAATGCGTTTCAAGTTAAAAGAGAATGGCGTTTTGGTGTAAGGCAGTACTGCAATGTTTTAGGGGGTGTGCGGCTCGCAAGTCTTGACTTTGACTTGACTAAACAAAGTCGCTTTTGTTTGGGCGAACCGTTTTTGTTTGTCTTTGTTGTTTACTTGAGCAGTTTAATTTCATTAAATGACCCGGACTGTTTTGGTGTCTTTTAATTAAAAAAGATCTTCTTACGTAAAAGTGCTAATGCCAACGAAGATAATGTAAAGAGTTTGAGAGAATCGCGTTCAATTTGACCAACAAAGCTGAAGCAATTGTGAAGTTTAAGAATAATGATCGTTTTAAATGCGTTGACTATTTTGTTTATCAAAGATAAGTTTGAAGATGATCATTTAAATTAAACTGAATTGACTCTGTCGTTCGAGATTTCGGAGAAACTTGCTGAAGAGTTTTATGCTGATTACTTGCGCTTTATGATTTGATTTGCTCAAATACTTGCGGAATTCTTTTAAAGCACAACTCTTGTAACAACATCGTTTAAATGATTCAATTTCAAAAGCTTTGATGTCGACTAGCTCATTTAAATGACCTAATCTTTAAAGCGTCTTTAAACACAAAAATTAAGTCAACTAACTCAATCAAGAACATTTTAAAGAGCGCTTGACCACAGACGAAAAACACACATCAAAGAGCAAAGGCTCACGGAGCGTGGCTAAATTTCGAGACAAAACCTCAAAATGTCGTCATAGCAACACGCAAATAAATAAAATCTTGTTCACCACAAGGACATGCAGCTTTGCGGAAATCCCCTCGAAACATGAAAGTTCTTTGGATCCGACTTTTAATTGTCTAAGTGTTCGGAACTTATTGTCTAAACTGCAAAGTCCTTAATCTTCTTGACGGTTTAAGTCCTTAAGCGCCTTAAAATGAGCGGCTCGGCCAAAGAAGAAGGTCAGTTCGGATCTGTGTCGTCATCAAATTTAAATAACTTTTCAGATCCCAAACTTGGAGACAAGCCAGTAAACGATGACAACCTTCAAATCAAATCAGATACAGCGGAATTGCGGTCAGATGAACGTGATTCACCGGAAGAGGAGCCATCTGGAGAAGTTCATGGCCCTATGAGTAAACCGATGGCCATCTTGAAGCAACGTGACATCGAGGACGACTTTAAAGACGACGATCCGGAGAAGACAATTAAAATAGTGGTCGTCGGCGACGGAACAAGTAAGTCAAAAAAGCACTTACTTACTAAAAGACCCCAATAAACGGTCAATTAAATGAGCGCGCATTTGTGTCACGACTCCAGAGAATTTGGAAACATTGCAGAGTGGCAAAAACTGAGTTTAATGGAGTTTTTACACAAAAGGTACGCGTTCCGTTTAATTAGAGTATCCATTTATTGAGAGTTTTTGGTCAAACAATGGAGACACGTTTTGATTTCAGGTGGCAAGACATCCATGTGCACGCGATTTGCTCAGCGTGACTATGTGGGCAAGTACAATCAGGTAATTGTTTAATTGAAAGTGTTATTCGAAAATGTGGTTTGAATTGAAAAGATTGTTTAATTGAAAGTGTTCTTTGAAACAAAATGTTCTTTGAAAAGAAGAATCAAACCACATTTTTGTCATTGCATTGAACACTTAAATTAACTGATCGGACGCAAAAATCAAATCAACTCTTTAAAAGTCAAAATGAATATTTAACTCAACTGATCGAATCGAAAAACATTTTTGTCAATCAAGTTTTTGTTTGCTTGTCAAACTCGTCAAACTTCTTACTGTGTTAAAAGGTCAAATACATATTTTAATACCTCTAAAACGTTGTTAGCGTTTCATTTCAACGTAAAACAATGTTTTGTTCTTTAAAGATTCAAAACCAATCAAAAATCAAATCAACTCTTTAAAAACGTCTTTGATTTAAAAAAGTTTAGACAGTCGGAGTTGATTTCTTTTCTCGACGGATTTCATTAATCAACAACATTTATGTGATGTTCCAGGTAAATTTGGCGTGGCTTTTATAATACAACGTGTCTTTAGATTTTTGACATCGGAGGACAGAGCATATCTTCCAATATGCTCAGTAAATACTTATTTGACGCCAATTGCATAATTTTCGTATACGATGTAACAAACTTGCAAACTTTTGAGAGCATGACGGACTGGGTCACTGTTGTAAAGAAGGCAACAAGCAAACAGGAAAGAGTAAGTCCGAGTTGTTTGCAGTATTAATTGTGTTTTTCAATTCCAGCCAATTCACATGTGCTTAATCGGTAAAGATTGTTGAGGAATGTTATTTAAAAGTTGATCAGTTTAGGTAACAAAACAGACATGGAACATCGCCGCACCGTCCGCATCGACAAGCACACTCGATTTGCAGATCAATATGGAATGAGCTCACATTACGTCTCAGCAAAAACGGGAGACAGCATTGATTTGTCCTTTAGGTGATATTTTGAGTCAATTTGTTGCTAGTTAAAATGCTCCAACTTGTTTTTTAAAAATGAGTCAATTTGTTTAAACAATGCTTTGAGTCAATTTTAGTTGCTTTGAAATGCTCCAACTTGTTAATTAAGACGAGTCAATTTGCCGAACAGCTTTGCATTTGGGAAACGCTTTCAGTCTCTTTGTTTAAGTTACTTGAGTCAATTTGCTTGAAGTTGCTTGAATTTTAAAATGCGTTTTTGAGATAGTTTAAATGCTCCAACTTGTTAGTTAAAACGGCTCGATTCTTTAAAAGTTGCTTCACTTCTTTAAAAGCTTGATTTGATTCTATTATTACTTTGAAACTTCTTCAAAACACTTTTAAAAAATTAAAGGTTGCTATTTTTATCAAGTTCCATCTTTACTGCCTAAATTCGCATGATATGTTTTTCTGTTTGGTTGAATGAATTGCACTTAATCATCAAATTTGCTGATAGTTCACCTCTCTTAATAAGCACTTAAATTACTTTTCCTCCTTCACATATGAATAACTCCGTTTAGACTAATTGCCGCCGAAGTACTTGGTATCCAGCTGTCCAAAATCGATGTGGAGTTGTCGATTAATGCAATTGAAGCGCCGGTGGCCGTACTAGACGAGCCCACAAAAGAAGAGGCAGCTAAGCAGAGACAGGCGCTCCAAATAAAGCCGACTGTTACAACCAGGGAGCAGGAGGGCCGAATCGACTTGAAAAAAGACTATACAAAACAGTCTAGTGTCTGCTCCGTCCAGTAAATTCAGTTGCAATTTATTTTACGTAACTTATTCTCACAATAAACAGAAAATATTAACTTCAATCGTCACGTTTTTGGTGTTCTCGATGCAAATCGCTTTTTAATTGTTTAATGTGCGCACTCCAGCGACGATCACATGCGTGCGGACGAAGAGATAGCGGAAACGTTATTATTTGCACACGAGAAGAGCGAAAACAACGAACATCGCCAAAAAGCCGGCTTGTCAACATGAGCCGCAACAAACCGAAAGCACGAAGCAAGAGGTTTTGGCGCCGACTTAATTTGTCTCTTTGGTGGCTTCTTCTGGAAGCACGCCGTGTGGTATGTGCGCACAAGCAATCGGCTTTCCGCAAGACACAGCGATGCTGGAGTGTGCCTCTGTTCGATGTGAGCGATGTTGTTGGCGCGCCAAGCTGTTTGTGTGTGGTGACTGCCGTTGATTGCACTTGCGGTGGCGCGCTACCAATGCCTTAACTTGCTTTGAGTCATGTTTTGCAAACTCAATTCCCGAAATACCGATTCAACATCTCCTTCGATTATCGCACAACTGCTCTCCATATTTGATGTTATTGTTTTAAATAGAGGAGAGGAAGCGATAAGTGTTTTGAAGTGTGTTGTTTTTTTGAAAAAGATTTTTAAAATTGAGTTGTTTTAATCGATTTGAATGGTTTGAATGGTGGCTTGATTTGCTTAAAACGCTTCAAATTGATGTGAACAACCAAAACGTCTATTTTAAAGTGTTTTAAAGTTGCCAGCATGCATTCCCGATTCAACCCGATTCAAATGCTTTTAAACTTCCCACAAACCCCTTTAAACGTTGGTTTAAACCTTTAAAAAGCTTGGTTGTTTCCTGTTCTTTGCCCAAAACATTCAATTCTTTCTGATCAATTTTGTTTTCAAAGCTCAACTGCCATTTTCATTTCAGTCTAAAAATCATCTAAAGTCATCAACAAGCAATAAAAGTCATCTAAATCAATTTGAAGTCAACAAAAATCACATTCTCAAGCAAAATTCAATGATTCAAACGATTCACATGATTTGTTTACGAGACCCGAACAGATTGCCTGAAACACAAAATGGCTTGCATTCGCCGCATGCTTTGGCGTTGTGAATCACGCGTTCTTGCTCTCGTTTGCCTGAAACTAGAATGTCTATGCAAAGTTTTCGAATGTAACTGAGAAACTTCTTTATAACTTCGACACTCAAGATTAACAAAAACAACTTTTTTAAAACCTAATCAAAAAAATCGCGTTTCGTTCTGTTTTCGAGTCGATTTTGTTCGTTCTTGCGAAATCGTTGAAGTGAATTGATTTCTGTTCTTTTTAGGTGAACGCAAGTCAACCCAAAGAGATCAGCTGACGTTACTAGCCCTATTTGGAGGTTCAGTTCTTGGTTTGGAAAGGAACTGCAACTTCATCGACGCTTCTGTGTCGAACATCATGACGATACCAGGCGTTTTTCTACGATTTCATCTCAACCTCTAAGCGCCGGCCATCAAGATGGACGACGAGGACGTGGATCTGAACCAGTAAGTTGACTCTACATTACTTTTTGTGCCTTAAAAGTGAAAACATTCTCTTAACGGTCTTTAAAACAGTTTTTGATATCAAAAGTCTCAACTAATCAAATTGCTAAACAAAGAACGACTTCCAAAATGCACGCAAACAACCTTCTAATGCACGCAAAGAACAATTAGAGTCGAAAAAGCACATAGAATGAGACAGATCCTTAGGTCTGCATTTTTAATCAAAAACAAGTAGATAATGAAGTAGCTGGAGCCGAAGCGGAGCATAGCCACCGGCCCCAATGTCGACATAGAGTTGGAATGGATTGTTTGGGTTAGCAGCGACATCACACAACGAAGAACTTTGGGGCGGCGTCTGTGTACCCCTTAATCGTCCTCATTGATTTTGTGGGGTAGAGCGATTGGAGGCGGAGACAACTCCGGTGCACTCTAGTCCCGCCCCGAAACACCAACTCAGCTGCGTAGGCACAAAGAAACCACACACTTTTCGAATGAGACTCGAGGTCCGAAAAGCATTTCAAATGCTCCACCTCCATTTTCTATTTCGCCTTCTTCAAAATGCACTTCAACTTCTGTTCTCACGACTAGAGCATTCGAAATAGAGAGAGAACACGGGTCGAAGTGGGCGGTGCAGTCTTTGTAAAGAAACACATTCATCAAGACCGGGGTGGAAATCAAGCTGGAAGGGCGGCGCTTGGCTGGGAAATTTTGTTTGCGGAATTTATGCACACGTTGACGACGACTATGTTTGTACGCCCTGGTGGCGAGTTTTCCAGGCTGAATTTTACGCCAGATGCCACGCCCTTTCTATTTTAGTTGTCTAGGCTCTAGCTCTGTTGCCTCGTCGTCGTCGAGACAGTGCGGAGCTGAGTTGAGAAAACAAACGGGACGTTGAAACAAAATTGAAGAAAAACATTATTGCAATCTCATTAAGTATGCAGAACAAAACGTTGTTTCAGGGACTGGTTCTTCGAAGCTGGTGACCAGGCTCATCCCGTCAAGCAAGTTCCAAACTCACCTATACAAAACGGAGGCCCTGGGAGGGGAAGCGGAGAGTACACAGCACTCAATGTACCGCTCGAAGATGAGTTTTCAACAGCACAACCGGCAGGAATACTGCAAAGCACCTCTCGTCAAGTTGCCTACCAGCAACAGCAACGTATCTTCCAACGACAAGATTCTTCCAACTTTGTTGAGAACTCAAAGGTTAGAGCTAATTTTAACATTCAAAAAAGCAACTTCTGATCTTTAAAAAGCAACACATTTCGGTCTTTAAAAAAGCAACTTCAATATCCAAAAGACTAGTTTCAAAGAGTTAATTTTAACATTCAAGAGCAACTTCAATATTCAAAAAGTCAATTTTAATCAACAGTTTGATATGATTTTTTGCAATCTCTAATTCCCATTTAAAGTCAATCAATTGTGATGCATTTTAAGAATTCCCTCAAAAGTCCTAGCAATTCTTTAAAAAAGCAATCTCGATATTCAAAACATTAAACCTTCAATATTCAAAAAAGCAATCGCAATTTTCAAAACAATTAAAACTTTTAAATTCAGTACGAAGAGACTGTGCAGCAAATGTCATCTCAACAACAATCCCGATACGGCAGGCCATTCAAAGGAACGTGCATCAACAACATGAACGAGTTCTCCAACAAAGTGAAAATTACAACTATCCGGCCGGACAACAACCTCCTCAACAATTCCAAGTTGTGAAGTCTCAACAACAAGCTGACTGGGACATGATGCAAACGAGGCCGAACAGCCAGATGCAGATGCGCCCTGACAGTCAGATGCAAATGAGGCCGGACAGCCAGATGCAAATGCACAACCAGCAACCTCCGTTTCACCAAGGTCAATCCTCTCAGTACTTTCCGGATCAACAAGGTTTCAATGATCCACGGAACTCAAACAACCAGAACTTTTCGAATATGCCGATGCAACAGAATCAACCAGTCTACAAGCATCACGTACAATATGCCTCCACGTCGAACAACCAATTTGCATCAGCAACGGTTGAAAACAATGGGCAGTTTGTGTCGCAACGCCAACAAGGCAACACCGTCTACGTTCAACAACAAGTAAGTTAAATTGTTGCGTTTTTTCAAATTGGTCTTTTTGTTTGATGCATTGATCATTAGAGTTTGAAAACATTTAAAAGAAGTGTGTTTTCAAATTGGTCTTTTTGTTAATATTTAAAAGTAAAGAAGTATGTTTTCAATACAGTTTAAAAGCAGTTAAACAGACTTCAAAGCTATTCAGTTTATTTACAAAAACATCGCTTATCTTTAATTGATTCTTGATTCATTAGAGTTTGAAAACATTTAAAAGAAATGTGTTTTCAAATTGGTCTTTTTGTTTAATTTCAGTGACTTAAACTTTATTTAATAAACAACTTGTAGTCCGATGGATCTCAAAGACTGTCCGGAGGGATGGACCAAATGATGCCGATGTCTCAAGTCAAATCAGAAGAGTCACTTGCCTATAACACTACACCGCCTTCAACTTCCAAGAAATCTCAAAATCACGCTCAACAAGGCTCAAACCAAACGGGTAATGTACAAAAACAACGCAAAGCTCTCTCCCTCCAAGTCACAGCCTCAAATGGCCATTCAGCAACAGTCTAGCCAGATGCCTTCTCTCCAGCCGCAAATGCAAAGTAGGCACAAAGTCCGGAACTTACAATATTCATTTTAATTTAAGACCAATTTGTAAATCCGCTAATGCAAGAGATCCAAGCGCCTGCTCCGTCCAAGCCGAAAAAGAAGCCTGCGAAGAAGGCGCCAACAATGACTGACATCCAAAACAAATTCCAGCGTGTCGGGGCACTTTCCTTCGACACGCCTGAGAAGTCCACAGAGTTCTTAAGTATCTTGATGCAATTGCAAGTAAGTTTTGCATTTTTTTTGTTCAATCAATAATTCTTTAATTGTCAGAACAACCCGAATGCAACGGCGGACGAAAGAATTGCCATCTCCGATCGATTGGACAAGTTACTGGCGGGAGCAGACATCTCAGAACAAGCGCCACAGGAGCCAAAACCACCTTCCAAGTCCAAGTCTCGCAAGAAGCCAGCAGTTATGCAGCAAACAATCGAAGCTGCTCCGCCTGGTTACATTCCAAATCAACAACCGATCTTTGCCAATCAGCCGGCTCCTCAGATCACAACCAGCTCGAAAGTTATGATCGTTGAATATGGAAGTAATATATACTCGACGACAGGTCCAGGCACTTCATACACAACTCAAATTCCAATCCAACAGGTGAGTAATCAAACAAGTACTTAAGGAAACAACTTACTAATTTCAGGGCCAATCGATTCCTTTCAATAAAGCGCCAATTTCAACAACAGATCAAACAAAGAAGCCAAATCGCAAGAAACCAGCCAAGAAAGGAGGCGCTCAACAAACAGTTTCCATTCCAATTGACAGCATTCCAAACGTCGTCCAGACAAGTACAAATCAAATGGGACAGCAAATCCTGATATGCACTCAGTCCGGAACGTCTATTCAAAATCCGCCTGTGATGATCAGTTACGGTTTGTTTTCGACATCGTTGCCAAACATTAAAGTTTGTTTCCAGAGAACTTATTCCCCACTCCCAGCACTGGCGGACAGCAAATTATCCTTCAATATCAACCAATTCCGGCCGTCAGGAAACCCTTGACAGAGACGCCAAAAGAAATTGCAAGCAAGATTAAAACGGCTCAAGAAAACAGAGAAAACAAGTAAGTCGAAACGAAGTTGTTTGAGTTAAAAGAATTTAATTGCAGGGTTTCAAAGTTTTTTGACGATCTTCATGACAAATTGCAAAACACCGATTACATCTCGCCGTTTAAAAGCAGAGCAGACGTTGCTGATCGCTTGTTGCCATTTGCTTTCGATTTCGAGCCCAATTACAGCGACGAGTATATTGAAAAGGGTCAGTTCTTTGAGTTGGTTAATGAAGTTGTTGTTTAGTTAGTTGTTTGGTTTGGTCTGTTTTTTATAGTTGTTTGGGAGCTTTGCCGGGGGGGGGGGGGGGTTTGTTGTTTATTTGAGTTGATACGGTTGAAAAGTTTGATTGCTATTTGGGGGGGGGGGGGGGGGGGGGGGGGGGGGGGGGGGGGGGGTTGTTGTTGCATTTAGTTAGTTGTTTGAATTGATACGATTGAAAAGTTTGACTACTTGAATGATTGGGGGGCGGGGGGGGGGGGGGGTACAAATCAAACTGTTTAAAATCATAACAACACTTGTTTAGTTGATCACGAAACGTTTCGTCGATTTGTGCAGTTGGAAGACAGATTCAAGTATGTAAAGAACAGACTACGAGACATCTACTTCGAGGAAGCAATTGGGAAGCGCGAATACGATCATGAACTGAACATGCTTCTTTACTTAGACGGAGAGTATGAAAAACGTCAACTTGAAAACGACAAACTTGAAGCCAAAAAGGATCGAGGTTAGTTTCTAAATTAATTGCTGTCACTCAACTTGTTTTAGATTCGTTCCTTCGAGAGTCAGAAATCATCCGCGCAGGCATCGATTCAAGTGAATTGGAGATCAAGAAACGCCAACTGGTTGTGCCGAAAGACCTCGTTGATCCGAATACTTCATCTTACGGCACTTACGAGTACAACGACTTCGACGAAGGCATATTCACGAAGACCGAAACAACTCCTCCGCCTTCTCCGCCCAAGCTCATTCAAAAGACCAAAAAGAAGCGCGAAAAGAGCCGTTACTTGAATGATTCTGACATGGAGAACAGCGATGAAGAAGACAGTAGCGAAGAAGAAGAAGATGAAGAAGAGCAGAGACGAATCAAACGTGAACATCAATCAACTGTTACGGAGCTTATAGACTTGAACGCCATCGACACAATTGATCCAGAACCTGATTCTATGAACTTAGTCAGGACGCCCGATGCCGAAACACTTGCAGCCAACGAACAAACCGAAGTCATCGACAAAGCGCTTGATTTGCTTCCTCACGACCTGGAGAATGTAATTCCATTTGTGTTCACTCCAGAAGCGCCTTCGAAGGACTTCGACTTGCCACTCAACTTGCAAGCACAACCAAGTTCAAACTTTTCAAATCCAGCTTCAAAGACGTCTCAGCACATACCGTCACCGATTAACATGATCCCACCGGCCAATGCTCCAGTCAACTTCGTTCCAACTAGTCTTCCAAGCCAGTCAAAGACAGCACCTTCATTTGATCCTCAGTTCCGTGCAATGAAGACTCCTCCGAATCAGCCAAAGACTTTGGACTTCCAACATCCAAGTCAATTTGGAGTTCAAACCTCCCAGCTAAAAGAAGTGCCTACTTTGCCCACACATCTGCCTCTCAAGGAGCCCTTAACTGCAAATATTATGAAGTCTCCTCCCAACTTACTGCCTGGTCCTTCTGCAATCAACAACAACATAGTCGGCGAAAAACCTCATCAGCCTCAACTTGTTTTGAACATTCCAAAGATCAATGCAATCAACGCAGAAAAGAACCCTTTGTTGAATCCGCCAATTTTGAGACCTCCTTGTGAGGTTCGACGCCTTAGCACTTCAACAGTCAATGAATGTTCTTGCTAATATGGAGAAGACGTTGCCGAAGCCCCTCGAACCAGCTGGAGCGTTTGACGATCCTTCAATTCTGTTGAAGTCATATCAAACGCCAATCAACCAACCGTCTTTGAAGACACGTTTGTTGCAAGCAAAGCCTCCGAAGAGCATGTCCGAGTTGTCTCCTCAACCGAAGCAAAAAGCCGACCAAGTCGATCTGGATCCTTCAGTTCCATCAAAACAACCGGAGCTGGCCGCTGTAAGCATGAGTGAAAGTGCTCGTTTGATAAACAGCATGAAGCAGAAGTTACAACAACAACGTCAAAGCGATCAAGTTGAGACGTCTAACATGAAGCCTCTTGGGTTTCCGACTCCGCAAGTCAACAATCTTTCGTTCATGCCATCCGCTCCGCCACAAACAATCAAACAACGTCTTCTCAACAAAAAGCGACCAAGCGTCACAGCTGGAATGGAAGACTCCGACGACGACACTCCAATAAAGCCGCCAATGCAAACTCTTCAACTTCCTGTGAAACTTGGCCCTCCGGCTCCACTCGACGTGACTCCAACACAGCACAGTTTGTCTCTAAGTCGTCCGTCTCCATCGAATGCGCTGCCCGTTCGCTTGCGCTTCAAATTCAGTAACAACAACGCTGGAGCAAACGGAGGCGACTCCTATGCCGGATTTAATCAACCTCCAATCAACTTACCACCTCCAATTCTACCTCCCTTGAAGCTTCAAGAAACCGTGCCACGAATCGAGCAGCCTATTTTGAAGCCTCCAGTCGAAGCAGCAGCTTTGGAGATTAAGAAAGTTGACGAAGAAAAAGAACTTAGACGAAAGCGAAAAGAAGAAAAGAAGTTGCGGAAAGAACAGAAGAAATTGAAAAAGATGGAAAAGAAAGCTGAAGAAAAAGCTCCTCCTTTGAAGTTGAAGATTCGTTTTGGACCTAAAGATGAAAAGCCTGATCAGGACGTCAAGCCAGATGTGAAGTTGAAGATCTCTGCTCCAATTGCTCCAGTTGTTGAACAACCAAAAGGCCCTCCAGTTAAATTGAAGTTCAGTCTCGCAAAGAGGCGCGAAGAAGAGACAGAATTGCCTGTCAAGTCCGAAAAGGTCAAGAAACAAAAGAAGTCCAAGAAACGAAGTCGATCTCCAAGTGAAAAAGCTCCAGAACCGAAGATTCCACGTTTGAAGATCAAGTTTGGAAAAGATAAGAAGTCCGAAGCTCCCGTTCCGCTGGTCCAGCAAAAATTGGAGCCAAAGCTACCAAACTTTGCGTTCAATCCAAAGCCTCCTCCTTTAACACTTCCGACTTCATTGTTCAATTCATTAGCTCCAACACCTACAGCATCAATGAAATTGTCACTTTCAAATGTTCCGCCAACTCCGAACACTGCTCAAACAATGCCCTTGCTCACGCCAGTTGCTTCTACAGCTCCTGAGTTCTCCGATGACGAATTAGGTTTGGTTTTTTTTGTAGTGATATTAAAGTGTTTTGACAGACTTGTTTGATAAGAACTTTTTTTGAAATGATGCTTTTGAAAGACTTTCCTGACTCATTTAGTAAACGTGATTTTGAAAGACTTTTTTGACTACTATCAAGAGATCTGCTTAAAGCATCTTGTTGAAATCTGTTTTGACTCATTTCGTAGACGTAATTAAAATGCGTTTTCAAAAGCCTTGTGACTCATTTCGTAATTTAAAATGACGCCAATTCTTTTAAATGCATTTCGAAAACTACACGAACGATCTTTCTAATCGAAAACTAATCAAAACAATTTCAGAAGATCCGAATAACGACGAGAGGCTGAAGATGTTGACAAGCAAATTGGTCTCTAGTTTGACGAAGCACTAACAGCCATCCACACCGGTGTGTCTAATTATTGCCGTTAATTCGAGTTGAATAGTCAACCAAAAACGCTGGTAGTTTTACATAAAACCTCATTCTTTCTACATAGTTAAAACGATACGTAAAGATAACTTTGTTCCGCGATGTACGCAATTGCCTTTTGTAACCTCCTCCACGTTTTGCGCAAGTATTTCATGTTCTTCGGAATTCCTCAATAAGTTCGCTTTCCAATATAATTCTCGTCTCTCACTTCCCCCTCCTCTTTTGTCCTCTCTGGTCATTAAACTGCCGTCCACAAAGTGTATTTAGTAATTTAAATAGAGAGCTTGCTTAAAAAATGTCTTTTAGCCATTGAAACAGTTTGAGTTTTAAAGGTTTTTGAGATGTCTTGAAGTAACGTTTGAACGACATTCTTTTTAAGAATTCAAAAACACAAATTGTTAGTTTTCAAGGAGCGCAATTTTGATTAGTATTCTTCAAATATCGTCAAATACAACTTCTAAATCAAAGTTTAGTTAATAGCTTCGAAGAGTTTTCAAACAGAGTCAATTTTCAAATAGCTTCGAGGAGTTTTCAAATAGCGTTCGTCAAAAGACATTTCAAACTTCAAATTCAATGTGGCCGGCAAATGCGAAGATCCTCAAAGAACTTTCAAACAAAGTTAATTTTCAAAAGACATTTCAAATTAGACAACTTTTTAAATAGCGTTCGTCAAAAGACATTTCAAACTTCAAAAGACATCTCAGACCTAAAAACTCAACTAATTGTTTACAACATCTGTTAGTAGTTTAAATCTAGATTTTTATTCACATACTTCACTATCAAGTCAGCAAATGGGTTTATTTAGCGCGCGGTGACTCTCCATTTTGGTTGTTTTCGGAGAAAACGCCTGTTTCGGCGTCCGGATTCCGTTTCAATTGTTGCATTTAAGTTATTATACCTCCCTTCCGTCCACAATGCGTGTCAGCATAGAATTAGTATACTTTTGCGTTGTACTTACTTCCCCATGATTTCCAAACAAGATGCCATTCAAGTCATTGATTCTCCGCGCCGCCTCTACGTATTTCGAGTCATTTTATCCTGGTTCTTCGCGTCGTTGTTGTTATTTGTTGCAATTCTCCACCTCCCAAGTCTACACGTTTATTTTAACTATTCATTCTGCAAATATCCTTAAAATACGGGCGCATTCAATATGCAAATTTTGTTGGTAATATAAATTAAGTGAATAAAACTAATAATATTGTTTGTGACGGTGTGGTACTTATATGTAGACTGGAGAGTGGTTATTTGGTGCGGAGTAAGGAGATGGAGCCAAGTAGCCGTCGTGGCGATTTTCGTAAATTGAAGATGGAGGTTCTAAATTTGGCTTTAATTACTTTTTTGTTCAAAAACTATTTGTTTTTAAAAGTTCTGCAACAAAACTAACGCAAGCTTTTTTGAGTGTGTATTCTGAAGTTATCTTTCATTTTAACTCTTAAAACAGCTTTTAAAAACTAAAAAACAATATTAAATTATTCAAAAGGGCTTTCTTTGTTTTAACTCTCAAAACAGCTTTTAAAAACTAATAACTTCAACAAAACTAACAAAAACGAAAAAGTCAATTTGAACGATCAAAAAAGATTTCTTTGTTTGAAAACTTCTTTTGTTTGAAGACATTGTTTAAAAGTTCTAATAGATGTTTAAACTTGCCAGACGAAGGCCTGACTTGTTGTCCCGAATATTCGTTGTTTTGTACGGTGCTGTTGGAGAGGCGTTCGTAGTTTTCAGAGGAGGAAACCTTTTTCTTTCTGCAAATTAATTTTTCAATCTTTAACACTTGTTTACATAATTTCTGAACTAAACAAGTTAAAACCAACCTACCTTCCGCCGACGCACATGAAGACAAGACAAATTGCAAGTGTGAAGAGGACTAGGAACACTAGGAGTCCAAAAACTAACCAAGCCCACCACGGAAAACACCAACGTCCAAGTTTTGTGTATCCAGTGTCACACCCGTCGACAAAAGTGTCTCCAGTCGCTCCAGGTTGACTTGCTGACCAGTACGGAGTTGTCCCAGTTGAGTTTGATGGCTGGCTGGAGGATGCTAAACATGGAGAAATTAACAAAGTCCGTAAACACTCTAAATCTAGCACTACAATCACAATTACATTTAGTTGATCCAGTTGAGATGCTAGACAAAAATGACATCGCCGTAGAGGACAACCCAGTTAAATTGGACGTGCTGCTGGTGGTTGTTGCTGTGCCGTTATTTTGAACATTCGGAGTTGTATTTCCACTAGAGACTGTAACAAAAAATCAAATCAATTTCATTCGCACAGCAAAATCGCTTAAATTTTAAATCAACAAAAAAGACTCGAAACATACCGGAAGAGTTTGAAGATGTTTTTGGTGTGGTTGCGGAGTTGTTAGCGAATTTGCTTGTCGATTGATTCGTGGACGCAGTGGAAGCATTGCTGGCCGCCGATATGGTCGTTTTTGTTCGTTGTTGACTTGATTGACTTGAGTTTTGAGATCCTGAAGATCCTGACGAAGAATTTGAAGACGCTGGACGTGATGTTGTTGTGCCCTGTGCCAATGTCGACGAGTTAGAAGCACTTCTGGTCGAGGAACTCTTGCATTGCATCATAACTCCGCAAGTTTGTGTGTCGTCCATTGCTGGAATTTGATTAATTTTAAATGATTGTTTTGAACGAGACTTACGGATTTGACACAAAATGTCGTATGTGCTGTTGCAATTGCCATAGTGAAGTTTGTAGTCGGAATTCTGTAAGAACAGACAGCTTCCATTTGTATTCGTCGCGTTCTGAAACAAATATTAGACTTGAATTTAAAAGTTGAAAAGGTTTCTTAAACTTTAATCAAAACATTCTTTCAATTCAAGTTTCTTCTTAATTCAATCAACAAATGCTTTCAATTCAATCAAAACGTTCTTTCAATTCAATCAACGAATGCTTTCTACTCAACTTATGTTTTTGTCGTTTGCTAAATAAAAAGACCTTTGAAAATATAAACTCTATTTTGAACTTCAATCAACTCTATTTTAAACTTCAATCAGATGCTTTCAATTCAAATTTCTTGTTAATTCAATAAACTCACATTAATGATTTCGGAAGCGATTGAAGTGTTTAGTAGATTCATAAACGTGTTGTTTGGACACATCATGGCAATTAACTGATATTCAGAATTTCCTAAGAGCCCTCCGGTTAGCAGCGGAAGTTGATAGTTCTAAAAACACCCTCAAAATTTAAACAACTAACGAATCCGAACCGATTGGACGTATGATTTTATGTCATCAATTAATTCGTCACTGTCCAGGTGAGCTAGGAATCCTCCCAGAGATAGACACTTTTGGTCGGCATCCGCCCACGTCGAATTGGAGCTGTGCTGGATTTGGAAGCAGAAGTTGTGGCTTGAAACTTGGACCTGTGCGCCTGGACATGTGCATGTTTGTGATTGTGCATCTAAGTAGAAATTGAAGTTCTGTTTAACAAGTAACATTAAACTTACGTGCTTTAAATTCCAAAAAGACCAACAAAACAAATAAACATGAGAGTAAGTTGAATTTTAAACCCATTTGATCAGTTTGCACATCTGTAAGTGTCTGAAAAGGTCCGGAACGTTAAAAACACTTATTTTATTGGTCTGAACGGAATAGTTTTAAGATATGTTTAAAGTACTCTTTTAGATCGCATTATTTTTTAGAAGTTTAAATGACAACTTTGATTACTTTGCATTTTGATATGAAAAAGTTAGCCAAACTTTTGGGCCAATGACTTTCTTTGTCCGTACTAATGGAATGTTCTAGCAATGTTTGTTACACTAGGCTTTTAGGAATGTTTGCTGCAGCACATTCCCAAACAACTATTGTAAATCCATCATTAACACGATGGCTAGCACATTAAAAGGTGTTTTTGGATCCAAAAGTTTGGCTAACTTTTTGCATATCAAAATGCAAAGTCATCAAAGTTGTCATTTAAACTTTTAACACAAACATCTAAAAAACAATGCGAGTTTTAAAAGCCAATTTAAATCAAAACAATTGAAACTATCTAGTAAACAGTCAAAAATGAACGGTACTTTAATTTGTGGCAACCAAATCAACAACTTAGAGCGCCGTTTGATCCCCATAGCAATTTCGGGGGCTTGACAACATGGCAACCCGTCACAAACATTTCTATGGAGTCGTTCGTCGAACCACTTGTTCATTTAGTGTTTTCCTCCAAGTTCTAGTCTCCCAAAGCAACGAACGCCATTTATGGTCATTTTGGTCGAGAAATTTGCATTTCGCTTTGATGTGCATAAACGAAATGAGAACAGAATAATTTAAGATCTAGTGCGTGAGTGTAAAGGACAGTTTGGAATATCAATTTGTTTCGATGGACGTTCTGAAAATTGATGGTTACGGTGTAAATTTTAAATTTTTGTAACAAAGCAAAGATTAAACAACTTGTGTGGTTTGAATTGCAAATTAACTTTTAAAAGTGTGCTTGAACGTATTTGATTGTTGATTAACTTTGAAATATAATATTGAATTTAATTAGTTACAAGATTGGTTAGGTTTATTGATTTCAAAACACTTCTTTTTAAACGTGAACATCGATCTAGCAAGTTCAAATACAGTATTTAAACGAATCGAAATCAACTTTGTAACAACTTAATTACATTGTTGATTAAAGTTTTTGTGACTTCAAAACATTTCGTTTTAACTCTAAACATCAACCAGAAGTGTCGATTAACAAGTTCGATTTGATTAAGTTCATTTATCTTTAATATCAACCAGAAGTGTCGATTAACAAATTCAATTTGATTAAGTGTATTTTTAATTAACTCAACGCTTCTATCTCTAATTGGAGCGCTAAATAAATAGCGAATTATCTGACTGAAAAACAACGGTAACAAACGTGTAATTGAACCATTTCCTTTTGATGATAAGTTGATTTCTTCATTGCAGTAATAAACTTGAAATCCTTTGCGTGGAAGATAAGAACTTTCGTGACATTATTGTATCTAAAAGGTAACATTTGTTACTTAAAATCAATTACAAACATTTAATCAACTTTTATAAGCACAAATCAAGTCCGCTTAATTTCACCAAACAAATTGGTCCAGAAACTGGACTTTAATGTAATTTGATGCCTTCAATTAGCGCCATCCACACGATCAATGTTTGATCGGTCACCTTGGATTAAGTCTTCAGATCGCCAAGTCCATCATGCAGTAGACACATCTCAACAGTTTGTCCACTTAAACAGTCGCTGTGACCACAGAAAATCGAATTCGACAAAACTTCGTGGCTCTTAAAACAAGAGACAAGTGCGCGGAAGTTCACACATGTTGCGCAGGTAATTTGAGCAAACAATTAATTAGTAAAGTTTTAACAATTTGACGAAGTAAACGATTTCGACATTCGCCTAACAGAAAACAACTTAAGGCAATGTGGAGCCAAGTTAGAACCAAAAGTTAATTTGATTTAAATCCAATTATATGCTAATTATTTAACCGGAGCAACTGAATACTCCGCCGGCCACCCACTCTCGGCTTGGTCGGGTGCGCGAAAAACAATGTCCGTGCGCATTGTTTCGGGCCACGGAGCAGGAGTGATTGCTGTGTTGACACGGAAGATTAAGGACGAGACGGCTGCCGACTGATAACTTGCGTCGGGGATCCTCGCTAAACTTGTGTACCTTGTTGTCCGGACATTCAAGTTGTCCGGAGGCCAAGTTGATCGTGTGCGAACATTGCGCATGCTGGAAATTGGATTTGTTCTCTGAACTCGACGGCCACGATGATCTAAGCGTTCTGGCACTCCGGATCTGATTAGTTGATAGATTTAATTGACTGCCACAATGAGTCACTTCGGTGCAATCAGTTCAGTCAACGCTCTCATCAGCAAGGTTTTCACACAACCCAAAGGCGATTTAGTAAGTGTTTTAAGTGCTTCTTGACTAATCTGTTACCTACAGGCTGGTCGCTTAAATAGTCGAATTACGGTGGCTATTTTGGCAGTAAGTGCGGGACTCCTTCTTAGTACACACTTCTGGGGCGATCCAATTACATGTGAGTGAATTGTTTGAAACATGACTGCTTAACTTGACTGATCAAACACTTTGTTAACAAAACTTTCAAAGGAACGAATGCAAAATTGATTACTTTTTGAGTTGTTTTGAACACTGCAAACATTACAAGCATCACAATGAATTAAAACACGTTCTAGTCTAAAAACAATCAAAACATTACAAACTTCGTAATCAATTAAAAGCATTAAAACTCTCCCTAGTCTTAAAACACTGCAAACATTAAAAATCTTTAACATGACTGATCAAACATCACAAACATCTTTCTAGTCTAAAAACAATCAAAAGCACTAAAACTCTTTCTAGTCTTAAAACAATCAAAAGCATTAAAACTCTTTAACTTGACTGATCAAAAATGATTTGAAGAGAATTGATTACTTTTTGACTCTTTCTATTTTGCAAGAAAAACACTCTAATCGTTTAGGCTGGACGCCGGCTGAGTTTCCCAAAATATGGTCGGACTTTGTTAATCAATTCTGTTACGTGGAGGGAACTTACTATTCGGATTTAAAACACCCACTAGATTACAACGACGAAGAACGTCAGCGCCGCTTCATTAAATACTACCAATGGGTAACTTTAGTCGACAGGGCTGTTAATTGAATAGACGTTTAGGTTCCATACGTTTTGGCTCTCCAGGCATTCTTCTTCTACATGCCACGTTTTGTTTGGAAGATTCTGTCGAGCTTTTCAGGATACGATTTGAGCGGTAGCATCCAATACGTCGATGCAATTTGGCACAAAGTCCGGGCGTCTAATTTTCCAGGTACTTTTTAGACGTTTTAAATATTACAAATCTCTAATTCCAGCGAGACAAGAAGTTCTGGAAAAGCAAGCCGCGGTGTTCATTTGGGATGGCATACGGCTGTCACGGCGTCACAGTCGTGGACAAATGGTCACTTACTACGGTTGTTTTTGATTGTTTTTGGTGTTAATCGTTAAACTCCCTTTAGTTGTTTACACTTTTGTGCAAACAATCAATGCCTTCTTTATGTTCTACTGGCTAAACGATCTAATTGACTCGCCACTGTATTCTTTCTCCGGCATCTCCGTTATAACTGACATCCTAATGGGTCTGGAGTGGCAGGTTTGTTAAAAAAAGATATTGACTTTTAAAGTCCTTGAAAATGACTAACTCTGAAGACAACTTAATTTGAAGACTTTTTGCTGTTAGATAGCACTTCATCGGTCAAAACTGAATTGAAGGCACGTACACAGTACATTTTAACAGACGTTTAGCACAAATCCGAAGTCTGTTTGTCATTTACATCTTGCTAGGTCGATTTGGAATATGTTTTCTTAATTTCGCTAAAGATCAATTTCTATGTGAATTGAACTGATTAACAACTAACCTCAAAAAACATTAATAGGAACGTCTACTAGTAACTGAAATGGTAGCAAAACAATTGGGGCAGTAGCTTCCAGTATAAAAATGTTTAAACGTTTTGAGGACTTCAGTGATTAACGTTTTTGTTCAATCAAATTCAAACTTTAAGGACACCGGGCATTTTCCACGGATTACACATTGTGACGTTCCGCGGAGGATGTTAGCTAATTCACCGGTAATCTTTTTAACAATTACATTCAAAATCCACTTACTCCAGAAACAAACCGTCAACTGCGTCCTTACTTTGAACATCTATTACGAAAAGTTGTTATTGTTTTTGTGGTTCTGGATGTTGTTTGTTTGTTTGGTCAGCGCCGCAAACTGTGCAAGTTGGCTTATGACCCTGTGCATGCCAGAACGGTCACAACGTCGCCTCCGCGCCTATTTGAACGTTCATGTTGGATCCGTTTACATGGACAAGTTCCTTCGACATCTCGGACCGGACGGAATCTTCATTATGCACCAAATTGCTCTGAACATCGGCGACTTGCCGGCCAGGTTTGTTAAGAAAGTGACGTTTTAAAGACACTTTCCATTTCAGTTATCTGTCACTTGCGATGTACAACGTTGTAATTGAATACGACCGTGATCCACATCAAAAGATGCTGGAGAAGCGAGAACACGAAAACGTCTAAACAACGCAATTGTCGTTTTGTTAATTAAATGCTTTAAGTGTTGAAATAAAGACTAATTTTTGTTTCATTGTGTGTTTTTGAGTCGGGTTTGGCCAGTGAAGTGCTGACATTGCAAATAGTTCTTTTAACAAAACAGAATGAGTCAAATTTTTAAACAACACTTTCAAACAAGTACTTTTTGTTTGACTGTTTTTTGCATTTTTATCATGTGTTGAATATTCAACATACTAAATTTAAAAAGCTTTCAAGTAGAGTTTTGACTATAGTGAGCCATTTTAACGGTGAAATAGCGCTAATAACGATGATGTTTTAATAATTTTGCACGGTCTTAATTGTTAGACAAGTTGCTGGATGATAGCGAACCTATTTTGTTATGTTAATTTTTGATCTTTAAAATGGGATAAAAAAAATACATCAATATGCAAAGACAAACAAATTCTTGTTTTCTACTAACTTTGAATTTATTTGATTTTATTGAAATCACAGAACTATTGAAAGTTTTGTTGAGAACTCTTTTTAAAAAGTCCACATTGCAAGCGCTCGAACCACTGAAGCAAAAAGACTTGAAAACACCTCCAGATGCATCTCAAGCTTTCTTGCTATATTTATACTTAAAATGTCTTTGCGTGATTGCATTGACATTGTTTAATTAACAAAGCATTCCAACTATTTGGATAAAAATTTATTTCCTTGATAAAACAATATAACCGGAACATTATGGGAGTGTATGGACGGCATGTACGGACAAGTTGCAAAAAGCATTGACCACAATTAACTTCTCAATTCAAACAACTTTTAATATTCAAACAAAAAAGAAGTTCAAGTTAATTGTTATCAACAAATAAATAAGCACACTTTGTAGTCAGAGTTGAGGCATTGGCAACGTGAACGGGAATAACTGAGCTGTTGGCATCGGTTGGAGTGGAAATGGCAATGTTGTTTAAAAGTTACTTGCGGCTTGCTGGACGGACAGTAAAAGGCGATCCGAGCATTTCGGAGTCTCCATATTTGATTAGAACCAAGGCGCGAGTGTGGTCTGGGATCTTGTAGGCGACGTCGTAAAGACCTCCGCCGCGATGTTTGACAGAAACCTCTTCGGACGGACCTTTTGATGTCACAATTCCAACAAAGAGTAGACTGCTCCCTAAACAAGTTTGTTTAAAATGACCAGCATCCACACTTACCAGCTTTGGAAGTGTCGACTCGGAAGGTTGCAACTTCTCCAGGAACGAATTCATAAAGTCCAGATCCTTCAGCTGTCACTTTTCTCACATCGTCCGAACTTAACGTCTTGTAAGAGTATTTAGAAGAGCTCTTTGAGTGTTGATTGTGATGACCAATCAAGTCGGAATGATCCTTTTCGTTCCATTTTTGGAGTTGTTGTTCACTTGTTGTGATTTGATGTTGTGGCTGCAATTTTGAAAAGTGTTTTTATTACTTTGAACGTTGAATTAGTTTGAATTCTAATTACGTTGAAATCCAACTACTTTAGAGTCTAATGACTTTAAACATTGAACACTTTGAACTCTAATCATTATAAATATTGAACACTTTGAACTCTAATCGTTTTAAACACTTTAAATTTGATAAACACAACTTCTAACTACTTTTAACATTGAATTACATTGAGCATTGAATTACGTTGAATTCTAATCATTTCAAACTACTTAATGACTTTAGACTATGAAGTAGCGCAGCCTTCTTGCACTCCAAAAGCAAACCTTCTTTTTTAAACAATTAGAACACTTAAAAAGTTTTGATCCTGCTGGCAAGAACATACAGCTCGTGTTGATAATTCTTTTTTAAATTTACTTATTGGCAACTCTGCATTTAAGTGAAAGCAAAGTCCAGGCTATTCACACCACACTAATCGTTCTCTTGGAACAAAAAAGCACTGCATTGCGAGGGGACTCACGTTGGAACGTGTACACACACTCCTATTCTTTAATGTTAGTTAGCGCCGAAACTCCGCGATGCAGTTCCTTTCTTTGAATGTATTCTTTCATACTCTCTTGAAAGCACGACTTCCCGTCCGATCAGTCAAGTTAAGCAAGAGCAGGTCCACTCTGTACATTAATGGGGGACCTTATTGGAAAGGTGGATAAGGAATGCCTTTTTGCACTTACAAGTTTTGTTTTAAAGCTCTAACCGAAACAATCCACTTACACTGTGTTTTTCATCACTATAATTTTGTTGTCTTAAGCATGTTGTACATCATTTTAAAGCTCTAAACGTGGGCTACAACTTGCAAAAAATTCCATATTAACAGACATAAACCACTTGGAGATACGCCAAAAACAATGTACTCAAACTACTTTAAACACTGAACATTATTTTTTAAACTAACCGGCTGATTTTCTTGAAGTTGAAGTTCGTTGAGTGCTCTTTGGTGAATTTGAGCGGCTCTGTCGTAATGTTCATTATTGTCAGCAGCTGTGTAAGCATTTGAGTCGTAACTGAATGAATTGGACTTCTCAGATGATGAGAGTTGTCGACCGTTTTTGCCATTATGTTTAGAAGCAGTCGGACTGGACGGAGTGTTTGGATCTGAGGCAGGTGCAATGAAGACTTTGAACGGCGATCCACTAATAGGCGCGTCATCCAGTAAAAGACTAATAGTATAAAGTCCGGGCTCGTCCGTTGAGTACTCAGCTTTGCAGACTCCGTCCTGCAATTTTGTAAGTTTTTATGAAAGAAAACAACAAGTACCTCGTAGTCAGTTAGTGTAATCTGCGCCTTGGAAGGACCATTGATCGATGCCTTTAATTCACCTCCGCCCGCATCGCCAACATAAACAATAAACGACTGCTTCTTGCCAACTTGTCCAAATTCAAGTCCGGTTCCTTCGGCTTTGGCAAGATGAGCCTTTGGACGTCCAAGCAAGCTAACCGGAATGCGGAATGGCGATCCTGAAAGCTTGCAAGTGTAATCGGACTAGTTTAGTTCATGAAAACAGTTTATTAGTGCAACAAACAACTAAACAACACGACAAAAAAGCACAGGCAGACTGAGAAGATAACCGGCATTCGAATTTGTTGATTTGGCAAAAGTTTAAATGTTTTTAGTTTGTTTATAATAAAGACGTTGTTAAACTATCCAAAAAACCAATTCGAACAATCAAAAAAGTTTGAAACGAAAAAGTCAATTCGAACAATCAAAAAAGTCTTCAATTTGAAAAACAACTACTTTATTGTTTGAATGCTTTTTTCGTTTTTCAAATAACTCTTATTTTTAATTTACTTGACTGAACGAAAAATCAAAAAAGTCTTTAATTTAAACAAGCACTTTAAAAAAACAAATTGACTAAACAAAAGCAATTCTTTCTTTGCTTGACTAAACGAAAAAACAAAAAAGTCAATTTGAGCGATCAAAAAAACAAATTGACTAAACAAAAGCAATTCTTTCTTTGCTTGAAAGCTTTTTTCGTTTTTCAAATAACTCTTTGCTTGAAAGCTTTTTTCGTTTTTCAAATAACTCTTTGCTTGAATGCTTTTTTCGTTTTTCAAGTAACTCTTCTTTTTTATGTTTTGCCAGATCAACAAGTATTATTATTATTATGCAACCCTTATTTTTAGTAGGCAAGAAGCTCTTGATTAAATGGCAGTGTGGTTAATTTGAATAGAATGCAGTGAAACTAACAAAAATGCCCAACAACAGGAGACTGATTAGAAGTGATAAGACACGACATTGCGGCTTGAAATGTGCATTAAAAGCGAAGAAGCGACTACTGACTGACTGGAAAGCTTTTAGTAACACTTTCCGCACAGCCCAAACAAAACAGTTCAACACAAAGCCAAACAAGTTAATTTAAACCTTCGACTGGTTTCCCTCTGTGAAGAACATCTATTATGTGAAGTCCGTCTTGTTTTGGATGGAAACTTATGGTAAAATGATTGCCACCGGCGTGTTTAAGTGGAATTGATTCGACACGACCGTCTGGACATTGCATACGAGCTGTCAAATGCTTCGGATCGACGTCGTTAAGCATTAAATGCAAAGAAGCGTCCTGGCCAGCGACGGTCTAAACAGAAATCAATCAAGTCTTTGCTTTTAAAATTGAGTTACCTGTGAAAGTTGTTTTGGAGGATAGGCACGTTCAGACGAGGCATCAGATGAACTTGTTCTTGAACTCTTTCTTGCAGTCGGAAACTCACTTACATCGACGTTAACATCAAATGCTTGCTCTCCGTCGACGTAGATCTTTGCTTTGTGCGGTCCTGTTTTATTTGGAGTGTAGGAAACACTAATTGGCTGTCCGGATTCTTGAGATACTTCAGGGTCCAGAAGTTGTCCGCTTGGGTCCACGATGTCAACGTCTATCTTTTTGCATCCAACGTCGCGGGCATCGATGGCAAAACTTGTAGTTTGACCAGAAAACACATTTGCGCCCACGCCCGGACCATAAACATGCAATTTGGCCAAGTCGACTGCTTTTGAGACTTCAATCTGTAATTTGCGGACTTGTTAAGAGTTGCCGACTTTTGAAACTAACCGAAAATGGAGTGTCATCAATTGCTACTTTGTCTTCGGCGGCGCAAATTACATATTTGCCTGGTTTGTGGGGAACAAATGAGACTTTTTGGCGATTAAGTCCATCTGGAGACTGCTTTGAAGTTGGAGTTTTTCGGATCCGGTCAACCAATGACAAATCTGGATCATAAACCTTGATGTCAGGAGTTTTCGATGCTGAAAGTGATTTGTTAAAATTTAACGTTTTAAACTTTGATTGCATTTGTGGAAGTGTTATCGTTTTTAAGATTCTCGTGTCAAACTATGTAATAATTAACATTTTAAAATTACTGTGTCAAAATTATTATTCAAATTATTCTAAAACTATGTAACAGTTAACATTTTAAGATTCTCATGTCAAAACTATTCAACAATTAACATTTCAAAATAATCATTTCAAAAGTGTTTTGAAGATGTTAAAACTGCTTTAAATTTGCATAGTGGTTGTCTTTTAAAGTCTCGTTTCAAAAGCTATATTTAAAACAATGTAACAATTAACATTTCAAAATTATGTGACAGTTAACATTCAAAGATTATCATGCCAAAACTGCTTTAAATTTGCATAGTGATTATCGTTTAAAGTCTCGTTTCAAAAGTGTTATTCAAACTATTTTAAAACCATGTAAAACTTAACGTTTTAAGATTCTCATGTCAAAATTACTCAGCAGTTTAACATGTTCAAAACTGCTTTAAATTTGCAGTGTCTTTTAAAGTCTCGTTTCAAAACTTCTTTAAACATTACAGGCAAAACTCACATTCAACGAAGAAATCGAAAGGCTCGCCAACTCGCAGATCGTTTGAATTCGACTCAGAAGTAACTATTCTCGCTTTTGGTTGAGACTTATTTGTGCTTTCCGGATCAATCATGATTACAAATGGAGAATCTTTAATGTGCTCGCCTTTGTTTAGGACGTTAACTTTGTAAACTCCAGGTTTTGAAGGCTGGAATTGTTGATTTGAATTTAAAGAATATCAAAAACGCTTTTTACCCTGTATTCTACGAGTGCTGTGTTGTCTCCGTTGTCAACTGACTGGATTTCGGACTGTGATGGACCTTCGGTTGAGAATTCTGGAGTTAGTGGCATTAATGAAATTGTAAGTCATTTAAAACAAACCCAGAATGTTTGCGTCTCCTTTGGTGTCAACGTAGAAGACAGCAGGCTCGTTTGCTACGCCGCCTTCCAGGCCTGGTCCAACTGCTCGAACAGCCAAATTCGTTTTCGGAGCAACGTCGACCTGAATCAAATCAAAAATACTATTAAAATCCCTTCTGCGTTTTCAATACCTTGTATGGACTTTGTCCGAGGTGTTGACCATTGCAAGTGATCGAAACGGTGTGTGGACCTGTTCCAAGTGGCGAGTAGATGAAGGACTTTCTCTCCGGAGTGTCAGCAACTTGCTGGCTCGAGATTAAAAGATCATCTAAACAAAATTAATCAACTTACAGAATCAATTCGTTACCTTTATTGTGAACAGTTACCACAACTGGCTTGTTGCAATTATCAACGTGGAATTGGAAGCTGATCGCCGACTCTGGGGCCTTTAGAACAAACTCCGCGACCCCAAACAACAGCGTTAGATGCCATTGTTGGTTGAGCATTCAAAGCAAATGGACTTCCTTCAATGTGGCGTTTATCAACAAAAACGTTGACTGAGTGGAGACCAATACTTTCAGGAGTAAATGAATAAGCAATAGATGCTCCGACCTTTTGATTGTGGTTCTACCTAAACATTTTTGAGATTTTGATTTTGTTTGTAAACAAGACTTTAAATTGCTAATCAAATTGAACAATCAAAAAAGCTTTTTAGCACGTTAAAACAAGCACTTAAATTGTAGTGTTTCTAAATATCATTTCAAAGGTGTTTTATGAATACATTGCAAACAATATCAACAACAAGCACTTAAACTGTATTGTTTCTAAATATCGCTTTAAAAACTCGTCATTTGAAGAGATATTTTAATATGCAAACACTGTAAAACCGAACCTAATCAAAAAAGCCTTTCGTTTTAATCTTTTACGTTCAAATCAACTTTTTTAAAGTCATTAAAGAAAATAAAAAACAATCAAATCGCTTAACTCACTTAAACAACGAACCTAATCGAAAAAGCCTTTCGTTTTAATCTTTTACGTTCAAATCAACTTTTTATAACGTTAAAGTCATTAAAACAATCAAAGCTTTTTAAACGCACATTCAATTTGTTGCCACGTGGATCAAGAATTAGGACTTCGGCATTGTTCTTTTCTGTCAAGTTAACCAAACGGAACTTCTGCTGCTCACCAACTTCGACACGTTCTTTAAAATCAACCAACGTTGGAGCTGGAACGGCTCGGACAGTAAAGACACCCAATTTGATTCTGGCTTGTTCGTGAGCTCCGTGGACAGTGATCTAAAGAAATAGAAGTTTGTAAGTGGATCCGGCAAAACAACTCACCTCATGCTTTCCAACTTTCTTCGGAGTGTACGAAACATCAAAACGACGACCCGAACCGTCCAGCAATTTGATTTGAACTTGAAGTTCCTGACCTTCCGAATCAACAACTCGGACAATTGGTTCAATTCCTTCTCGTTCAACTTCAACCAAAAAGTGAGTGTCTCGATTGACGACTGGTTCTGGATCTACCCCGGAGATTCTTCCTTTTGGAGGAGCATCAGCACGTGGAAATTGTGACAAGAAAGTCATTACGGACTTCTCGTCCACGTTCGGATTTATCAACTCTTCCGGAGTTATCAACTGAAAAGAAATTGATTGAATTCAGTTGTTAATTTTAGGTGTTTTAACTTACCCTTCCAATTCCCAAACATTGCTCCGCCGCTTGCATTGCCTTTTTGGTGTTTTCTAGAGCATCATCCGGTCTCCATTGTCTCCAATTGTCACAAGCTCCAGGTACAAGTGCATCCACTAAAGCGCCCAAAGCCATGCCGTCGTTCCAGTCAGAAGTGAAGTTAGTGACAGGCACATCCGAAGGCAACCTGGAACGAATCCATTGGAGGAGACGTTGCTTTGGAGTTTGTCCCTTTGGCTGTTCTGAATTTGCAGTGTTCATTGAGATGGAATAGTGAAGAATGAGTGTCCAGATCAGCCCCATTATCAATTTTAAGTTGCCGTCCACGATGTGCATGCAGTCTGAAAGTGTCCGGAATGTGTTTAGATTTGGAGGAAGTTTAAAGTACCGATTGTAACCAATTTGATTCCTTCTTGTTTCTCCAAAAAGTTCAGAGCTTGTTGAACGTTGTCTAACTTTCTGTGTCCTCATTTGAGCTTTCTTGTTGTAACGTTGAGTCACGGGTCTTCCTGCCAACACTTCGATCAATTTTATAAGTTTTATTCCGTCACTGAGGTCAGTTTCCTTAAAATAGAACGGAGTTTTAGATTTGAATAATTTGATTTGTTTTAAAGAGTTTGTGAGATTTGAATAATTTGATTTGTTTGAAAGAGTTGATTTGCTTGAACGAAAAGAGTTGATTTGATTTGTTTTAAAGAATCAATGAATTTGAAAGAGATTATGAGTTTGATTGATTGTGTTAAGAGGATGGGTAAGAGGGTTGATGAGTGTTTAAAGAATCAATGAGTTTTAAAGAGATTATGAGATTTGAAAAAGTTGGTGAGATTTGAATAATTTGATTTGATTTGTTTGAAAGAGTTTATGAGATTTGATTTAAAGAGTTGAATGTTTTGATTAGAGTTGAAAAAAGTTTATGAGTTTGAAAGGCTTTGAACGCTTTAAAAGATTGACAGTGCTTTGAATCATTTAAAAGATTAGCAATGTTTGTAACACAGAATAACTATTAAACATTTCAAATATCTTTTTAAAAACAAACATCACTTAAAGAATCTTACCAAATTGGTTATGCTCATTCCACTTGCTAACAAATGTTGATTGACCCAACGTGTAAACGTGTTCTGCTGAATTTTCTTCCAACCCGCATCATGTAGCATTTGGCGGTCGCCTTCGACACTTTCTGTCATGTTTGCTGAAACAATTAAATCAAATCTCTTTAAGACACTTCTCGATCACGAATATCGAAATAGAAAATAATAAGCGAAAATTGCGTTACAATTCCTAAAAACTTGGAAGCAGCGCCTTCGGCCCAGCCTGACTTATCATTCGGAAGCGCTGTGTCATCAAGCAGGGAATGGAAATTTTGTTTTAACGTTGATTAATCATTCCTGTTGGTCGTTTTCTACGTCTCGAACCGTGAATAATGCACCCGAACGCAGTGTGGAATATCTTGACATGCTTTTAAATGTTTTGAAAGTCTTTAATTGTAAGATTTTAAATAAATTGGCCTTGAAAACAAAGAAGCTCAAAATTTAACAAAAAGTAAATAGATGTTCTCGATTCAATTTTTAACTGTCATGTTTTATAGCTTCAAAACAATCTAAACGATAAAACAAATCAAATTACACAGATTTAAAGCTATCGAATAAGTTTTTCATTTCATTCTTTTTAACTGTCATTTTTGATGGCTTCAAAAACAAAGAAGTTTTTACTTTCAATTCTTTTGATAACTTCAAAGACAATCTAAACGATCTAAACAATCTAAACAAATCAAATTACACATTTAAATGCCTTTAATAAGCGATTCAAATCATATTCAAAAACAAGCACGGTTGACTTTGAGTCGGAAGCTGAGAAAAACGTATGAAAAGAATCGGCTTGCGCGCTGGATCTCCAAAAAAGGTTTCCGCGCCCGATTTTTATCTTCAAGCAGCAGCATTAATGAAAACTAATTAATCCAATTGCGTAAAGAAATAACCCCCGGGCGTCGCCGGATCCAACGAGATTTGTTTCATTAACCGGCTAATTTTAACCGCACTCTCCCATCCTTCCGCTCAATAACATACGCTCCGAAATTTAAATAAACAAAACAAGCAGTGGAAATTGATTCTAAGAGTTGAATTGATTGAAGAGATAAAGTTTAGTTAAAATAGACTTTGAAAGTTATAATTAAAAGGTGTGACTATAAATATCAAATTACTCATTGGAATCTGTGAATCGTGATCAAAAACATCAATTTAAACGAGACAAAGTTATTTAAGTTACTTAAGTTACTTAAATTGTTTACGTGAGTTTAAAGAGTCTTTAAAAATGGTTAAAGGTGATCCAAACAGAACTAGGTCACAAATAACGCGCACCTGCTTAAAAAGACTTCATAATTTCTCATTAGATCAACTAAAACCAATCAAGACCAAAAGATAGATACAAAAATTAAGCGAAGGTGACTCAGAAGCGCAAAATCTTTTAACGGGAAGTGTTTGCCTTTAGCATGGGAGAGGCTTGTCGCCCAATCGAGCCCACAAATGACCAACAAGAAGACCGCGAGAGGAATGAACGAAGCACCCACATCAAATGCGCGCCACAGCTAACGCAAGTGGAAGGAAGGACGAAAAATCATCGGCGAAAACGACGGTGTCAACAAAAAGGCAGAGCGGGGCTCTTTTAGGCGTTCTACACGTTGGCCGCAATGTTTGATGTGCGGAAGCATAATAGTTGCTGAGATTAGGTGTGTTTTGGCGCTAATAAACAATTTCTATTTTTAGATGTTTGAGAAACGTTTAAAAGTGAAGCAAACTTGTTGTTTGATTGAATGAATGCGTTAAAGCACTTTTTTGCATCTTTGTAGACTTTTATGGTCCAAACTTGTGTTTAAAATTGCAGTTATTTAAAACAATGCTTTAAAAGAAAAGAATTTCTGAATAAACGTGTGCAAGATTCATGCTTTCAACAAAAATACGCATCCCGTTTGCTCATTTGATTGTTTGGCGCTTCCAAACCCGAACGCCAAAACAAGTTGTGTGGATTTGATCGGAATGCACATTGACAGTGAATAATTGCCTCCAGATAGTTTTTATTTGGTGTTCAGCTTTGTTTTTGAATGGATATCATTGTTTGAATGCTTTGTTTTTAAAAGTAACTTCTGCTCTTAAATGATGTTTTAAGAAATAACTCTGACATTGCTTTTAAACTAAGCATTCAAAAAACACAATTAAAATCAAACAGTAACTTTGACATTGCTCAAGTAAGCATCAAAAACAATTAAATCAAGCACAGTGCTAAAAATCCAACAACATCCAAAAAAGTCAACAGGATAAACAAAAATCTTTATTACTTCTTTAATATTCAAAATGTATTGCTTTCGAGAGAGACGGCAGAGCTTTTGGATCAAATAGAAATAAATAAATGTCGTTTAAGTTCTTTTTAGACTTCCGGTTACTTACAATCCCAAAAACGCTCCAAAGACTTAAAAGACATTTAAACCCGCATGATTTCTTAAAAATTGCAAGTCCAAACCCGTACGCAGTGGAGAACAATAAGATCATAGTGGAATATGTTTAAAAACTCAAATTTGGAGGCTAAAAACTATACGGTCGGATCAAATAAATTAAGACTCTTCGGCGTGCGGAAATGAGCATAACAGTTAAAAAGCCAAATGAAAGACTTCGCTAATTATGGACATTTGTTCTGTGAGGCGTTCTTGAAAACTTGTTTTGATAAATGATATGGAAACTATTAAAATAACGGACAAACGATTTCTCTTTGCGCATTTGAGCTGCTTTTAACAATAAGAACTGCTTCTGATCGTTTTGAGTCTGAATGATCAAATTCTTAAACTCTTATAACTAAAATCACTTTTAATAGCAATTTCTTCCAAAACATTCAGTCAAAAAGTTTGAATTTTAAAGTAATCTCAGTTTCTGAAAGTCGTTTTGAGTCAGAACAACTAAATGTTTAAACAATCTCATTTAAATACAACTTAGCTGATCAAAAAAGTTGCATTGTGAAGTTTTATAACTAACACCACTTTTTAAAGATATCTCGAGTCAGAACAACCAATGTTCTTCAAACTCATTTAAATACAACTTAGCTGATCAAAAAAGTCAATCTAACCAATTAAAAGTTCTTCAAACTCATCTAACTACAACTTAGCTGATCAAAAAAGTTGCATTTTGAAGTTTTATAACTAACATCATTTTAATAGTAGTTTCTTCTAACATATTCAATCAAAGTAACTAAATGTTCTTCAAACTCATTTTTTAAACACCAAATCAAAAAAGTTCTTCAAACTCGCTTTTAAAACAACACGGTTTGGCAATATCGTTTGAACATCATTCTAATCAAGTGATTATTGTTGTTAAGCTCTTAACCTCATTAAACAAAAACCTATAGAAACAAAAAGGACAAAAACATTTTGCTTTAGTGACGCGGATCCGTTGCAGAAGTCGTCAGAACAGATGCAAACTCTCTGGAATGCAGGCCTCTCTTCCACATGCCTATACTGAATTGTCCGCGTAAATGTTTGTAAGTCGACACATCCATCCCGGTCAGCAGGGATGTCGTAGTTTACACGTTGATCACACCCGGATCCTATCCAGAAGCTTCGGGGTCCGACCTGGAAAGTGGAAAACTGAAGACTTTGATAGTTTCAACTTAAGACTTACTTGCATGGACACAGTGACGCAAGTGTCTTGTTGTGGAGCGCATTCAACTGGTTCCATATCGCACCAAGGCTCCAGAAGGCTTTGCCGGACTTTAAATTGATCCAACTCCGTAGTATCTTCTTTCTGGGTCTTGCAAGTCAAGCACTGAAGTCGATGTGACGGACCAACATAAGATCTTGACAGCGCTCCACTTACAAACGTGCACAGGAACAGGAACAGCGACAAATTGGAGCCGAATTTGTTGCGGCGCCTCCTTGTTGGAGGCATTTATTAGTGGACGGTCCGCCACTCAAATGAAGCCGTTGTTAGTTGTTGGTGGCCACTTCGGACCCTGTCTGCTAAGTAATATGGAAATGAATTTTGAAGTCGGAATCTAAATTGAGACTGTTTTTCTAATTAATAAAATGCGCGCTCAACGGAACGTTCTTAACATTTCGAGTTTAAAATAGTGTTTAACTATTAAAGACAAGTAACATTAAAAGGAGTGTTTGACTATTAAGGACAAGTAACATTAAAAGACCTTTTGAATTTTAAAGCTAACATTGTTTTTGTGTTTAAAAGAGCTTTGAATTTTAAAGCTAACATTGTTTTGTGTTTAGAACGACGTTTAATGATTATTAGTTGACTTCAAAGGCTTACAAGTTAACATTATTTTTGTGTTTAAAATAGTGTTTGATTCTCAAAACTAACATTGTTTTTGTGTTTAAAACAACTTTTGAATGTTTAAAGACAAGTAACATTAAAAGAACAATTAACATTAAAACAACTTTAAACGATCTCGGCAAATCTTATATTCAAAAAACACAGCAAAGAAAAGAATTTGAGGACGAAAAAAGGAACAAGATTAATAAACCGATAAGCGTCTATGCAAACTTGTCACTTATGCTCAAAAAGCCGATCAAACAACATCCGGGCCCTCATAATAACAATTGGTTTTTGACGAAAGAACAAGTTTTTCACGAAAACCCACTCAAAGAAGTTCCGGCCTGACGTGGTCTCCGCGTTTTTCAAAAGTTTCAAACTTTTCCAGATCATCTTGACAGCAAAAACCATGTCAATTGTTTTTGGAGCATCAAAAACCTTGTGACTACCTCCGGAGCTGTACACTTCAAGAAAGCAAACAAGTCCGTAGACGGCAACGCAACTACCTGGCAAGGCGTGGGAACCCAATAAATTCAATTTATCTGCATCGTTTTTAGCCGATTGAAATACAAGTAGGCGCTTCCGGACAGACTTGGGACACTTACAAATAACAAAAATGCCAAAAAATGGGCGTTTTTAATTGAGCGCCTGTGTACGTGATTAACAAATGTTAGTTAAGCTATTAACCGATTAAGCGCGTATGACATCCGGATTGGAAGCGAAAGAGGATAAAAAATGTGTGCCCAAAAAGTTGTTTTAATCAGTAAAGTAGACTTTGAAAGAAATGTTTGTTTTAAAAAAGCAAGCTTTTTATTTGAAAGAACGGCGCTTGTTTAACTGAAATGAACAAGCTTTTTGATTTGAAAGAAATGTTTGTTTAATGTTGTTGTTTAAAAGAGTTTATAAACAATATCTTTGTTATAAAAGAAACGTTTAAAGTCGTCGTATTTAAAAAGCGAGTTCATAAAAGTGTCAAACTTTAAAATACTACTCAAACAACTATCCAAACTTTAAAAACATCTCGAACGCACTTAAACAAATTCAAAACATCAAAAGTCTCAAAAGCATTCAAAAGTCTTTAAAAGTCTCAAATTAAAAAACACCTCTCAAGAATTCAAACAATGCATTCAATAAACAAAAAGATTTGGCGGTTCGGACACCCTCTTCACGCTAATACTTATAATTCGGTATTATGTGGGTGAAATAAAACAAATCCGCGGATTACACCAGAGTGCCGGACTCTGATCTATGCTTCAATTGGGGCTAATTGCATAACTCCAGGTCGTCCAAACCAAAAGTTGGCTAATAAACTTGCTGGAGTTGTTGGGAACCTCGACTAACAAAGACATGACCTTCTTTTGTTTCACGCGACGGCCAACGCAGGTTTTTCAAAATGCCTTGCCTCCTTAAGTCTCTAGGACAAACTGCAAATTGTGCTGCAACGCTACTCATAAAAAATTTATCAGACACTTGTTTCTGCGCCTTCGCGACCACAAATCTCTGTTTCATCTCGAATCGTCTTCGCGGCCGTGTTTTTTGTTTGCGAACAAAGAAGTCGCCGTGGCAAAATCTCAGCCATAATAACATCTTTCTTTCTGGCAGGGCGGAAATTCGCCGTGACTCTCTTTGGCAAAAAACACTCACGAAACTCGTTGACTTAGCGCGCAACAATTTTGCACCTCCACACAGAAGGCGCCGAATTCCGAAGATGGAATATGTGCCGGCGATGATGAACTGTGTGGACGAGCGAAAAAGACGGCGGATTTAAGAAGAAGGGTTTAGGGTTTAAACTCTTTACGGAGCGGATACCCCCAAGGGAACGCTGGGATTCGGCCTGGCTCATCATTCTCGTTTATTTGTGTTTAGCAGTAAGGGATGTGTTGCAAAATGTAATTTTGGAATCAATTTCTCTTTTTTGACTTGCCGACCAGACCGGACACGAAATTAGGCTCGCCAATTGGTTTCGAAGGAGCTCTGAAGTTTTCCGCTCCGAATCCGAAGATTGAGAAGATTGCCTCGAAGAATGTTTGAATAAAAGTGTGCTTAGCGAAAACAAGTTAGTTCCTTGTTCTTCGGGAGATTATTTATAAGGTCATAAGCCACTGTGTTATTAGGCCGTAAGTTCCTAATCCATGCAAGGAATTAAGCGAGTTTTATGGTGATGTAAGCAGAAACTAAGAATTAAATAGTGTTATTTGGAAGCAATAATGGGAATTGAATATAAAAAGTTGACTCGAAAAGAATTTTTGATTCGGACATAAAAGTCTATTAAGTGACATCAAAAATAAAGAATCATTAAAGTCATGCTAATTTAAAATCAAAAAACATCTCTTTTTAAACGATTTCAATTAACCTTTTCAAATAACTCCAGTCAAGCTTTTCAATCAAACATAAAAAGTCTACTCGAAAAACATCTCTTTTCAATTCAAACATAAAGAATCTTTAAAGTAATGTTGATTCAAATACAAAAATGCCTTTTCTAAACGACTCCAATCAAACTTTTCAAACAAGCTTTTAAATATAAAAGACGATGTTAATTTGACAAAGTCAGAAATCTAAAAACAATCAGTCAAGTTGTTTGGAAAAAACAAGTGTTTTCGGCGACTCGAAACGACACATGTATTGGGCAGATAATTCAAAGAAAACCGCAATTTGACGCCAATCCCGAAACAATTGTGACATTTTTCGGCATTCAACTCAACTTGTGTTGGTTTTTAAGTAGATTTGCGGCGAAATCGCAGCTGGAACTTTTTGTTTGTTCGGCTACGTAAAATGGCGAGCACTTTTTGTGGTCGGAAATTATCAAAAAATATGAGACATGCAAAAAAGAAAAACTTTTCTTGAATGTGTTTTTAAGCCTTTCATTGAACAAGCATCCTCTTTTCGAATGTAAAGAACACTTTCATTATAAGCAACCTGAATTTAGAGATGCAACATTACTTTTAATGTTACTTTGAAAGCCAGCAAATAAAAAGAAAGATTATTTAAAGACAGATTCAATCCCTAATTAAACAGTGTATCGAATTTTTTTCATCAAAGCATTTTAAAAGACCACCTCAACGTTTAAAACCTCCAAAACCGAACCGACACGAAATAACCAAAAAACTCCGCCACTTACATGGACAGTTTCGGCCAAAAACAGTTTAGTTCAAACATGCGACCGGCATACCCGATTACCGGCACTTTTCCACCACCAATAACGGGTTATTGCTACTTTCGGCATGTTTGTCTGTGGCCACTAACACACAAACGGCTAACATGGCAGTCGTTATCCGCTTTAAATGGAAAAACAATAAAACCCCGAAATGGATTTGCATGTCTCAAATTGGCGGTCTCGCCGGGGAAGCCAATAAATTTGAATTGATTTTTGACTGTCGGGTGCTTATTATGGCGTGCTTTGTTATCTTATTCAAATCAGTGCACAACACGCTCCTTCTGATGTTTTTACATTGAATTTGATTCTAGCTTTTAAAACATTAAAGTGATCTTTAAAATTGTCAGTCATTTTTGCATAATCGATTGCTAACGTCTCAAAAGTTAACTAAACGGAATTGCTTTCGATTAACAACAAACATAAATAAGTTCTCCCAAAAAGAAAGAACAGCCCAAAATTTGAATTAAAAGTCAATAAGACTTCAATACCAACCTTAAATCAAAAATAAAATTTTAAGTAGTTGGCGTGAGTCGTTCGTGTTCTTCCCAATTAGAAGCATAAGCGCCCATTCTGGGTTGACCTTTTTAATTCGCATTCGTTTTGTGTGCTTTTTCTCACAATTTGATAGAGGTGTTTTATTTGTGTGTAAATCAATTTAATTGCGACTTCAACGCTTTTAAAAAGCAACTCATTAATTTAATCGCAATTCAAACATTCACAGAGATTAAATAAGTGTTTTCACATTCAAAGTTATGAAAAAGTTCAAAGCCTTTTTCATTTTCAACATCAAACAGATCAGAACGTATCGAATTCGATTCAAATCGAAAAGCACAAAACAAATGCAGTGTAAAATTACACTACGGACCCGGTTTGTCGAAGGCGTTCAGTTCATTTGGTTTTTAATTGGAACTGTCCGAACAGAAAGAGCCAATTACATCAAATTAATTAAGTCAATTTGAATCAACGGGTCCACAAAGTTTGTTTCTAAACGGATCCAGTGCGTTCGTGGACACAAGGTCAGCAGCGCTCTCTCCTGCCCGTCTAGATGGCTGCTCACGCGGGAGGAACAGTCGCTTATTGTTCGGCAAAGGCAGCTAATTTCGAGCAGCGCCACAACAAACAGGTTATAAAGAATAGATGCGCAGAAGGTGAAAGTTGACGACCACAATAATATTGTGATTTGGGGAGAGCAAAACACCCCGCCAATGTGACACCAGCCCACGGAGTTAAGAAACCGTCTCCATTGTTGGAATTGTGCACACAAGTCAGCGTTGCTCACGTAAATTTTGAGTCGTTTGATTTGATTTCGGAGATGCGTGACAGTGGATTTTGTTTCGGAGTCTTCGTGTTTGTTGTACATTTAATTGGAAATGCATCGGCACAGAAATTTGCCTCAGCGGTAGGTTTGAATTTGTTTGGTGATTGAAATGATAAAAGTATTTTAAAAACAAAAGTCATTTTAGTTGTTTGTGAAGGTGTTAAAACTAAACAATTAACAAAAGTCATTTTAGTTGTTTGTGAAGGTGTTAAAACTAAAAAGATTGGAAATTAAAAGCGATATTGTTTATTGAAAGCATATCTAAAACAACTCTTTAAAACTCGACTAAAACAACTCATTGCAGCTTTCAAAACAAAGCACACGGATTATTCAAATGTCGAGAGACGGAACTACGGTTCGGCAATGTTCGTGTGAAGAACAAAAGGTTTGCATGATGGAAATTCGCGAGCAGACTTATGATTGCTTCAATCAATGCTGGGACAACGTCAGATCCGTAAGTGGTTTAAACAAAGAACGTTTTAACTACTTTTTTAGATCACTAACCAGTCTGAACAGCTCAAATATTGTTTTAGCTCAAAGGAACAGGTCCTTTCCGGATTTGTCAACTGTTTGGAGACAAATATCAACAGGTAAGTGCCATTGCGGACAATTACATAACAGTTCTTCACTTTCAGTTGTGTAAACAACACAAACGGTCCTCAAATTCCAAACACGGACTTGCGCTTGCTGATCAAGAACACGGAGCGCCGGATCATGGGCAAAACTAGAGAAATTTTGAGAACACTCGAACTCCACGGAAAGGCCTTGTTGGAGAAGGCACTGGAAGTGGCGGCCTGCATCAAAGAATGCGTATTGGAGAAGAATAAAGTGCCAGATGGTTTTTGTTTCGAACGCAAAGGGCAAGTTAATAAACATAACAAATTGCTTTACTATTAAAGAAGATTTATGCAATTGAAAAGGTTTTGAATTGGAACAATGTTTTGAAATTGATTGCTTTGATTAAATTTGTTTTCAAACTTCAAAAGCTTTATTCGACGCAAGTCATTTTTGTTCTTTCAAAACAACATTCAAAAACTTTATTCGATGCAGATCATTTTTGTTATTTCAAAGCAGTCTTCAAACGTCTTTATTCAACTTTAAGCCTAGTTTGATCTTAACACATCTTTGTGCTTTCAAAGCAGTCTTCAAACACTTTATTTTCACAAGTCATTTTTGTTCTTTCAAAGCAGTCTTCAAAAGCTTTATTCGACGCAGATCATTTTTGTTCTTTCAAAACAACATTCAAACACTTTAATCAACTTTAACACATTTATTCTAACAAGAACTTCTAGTTTTCAATCATATCGTTCTAACAGGAACTGCTATTTTTCAACCACAAAAGTTTATAAAGTGTTATTTCGAATGTAAGCAATGCTTTTGTTTAGAACTTGAAACACCTTAAAATGTTTTCATTTCAAAGATCATTTTTGATCTGATTCTTTTAGTTGTCTTCCCAAAGTAGACTCTTATGACACCGAATTTACACTCAAAAAATGCATGAGAAGCACCAAGTGGAAGAAGGAGGCAGCGGAACTGTGTACTTGCTCAGGTGAATGCCGGCGTCAGGTTGGATTTGACGATTTCACTTATATCCAAGTTCACTTTTAGCGGAGCACAAGAATACTGCACATTGCTGGCACCGTTTGGAGCGTCGAGTACACCGAAAACAATAACTTAAACAGCGTCGGAGTCCGATTAGAGAATTGCATAAATTAATAGCCAGCATATGGAATTACCGGTCACCTACTTTTAAGCATCCGTTTATTGTTGACTTTTTAATAAAATTCTATTAGTTTTTAGTGTTTTGAATGTTATTTAAATGTAAAATAAACTTTATTAACTTAATTGATTTGATTGAGTTGAATGAGTTTTTAAGGTGAAGTTGTTTTGAGCGTTGATTGAAACATATTTGCGATACAAACAATGTAAAACAGCAGAAATGATAACTTTATTCAGAGATAATTATAACTTCGACAATTAAATTGATTAAAATACTCGCTCTCTAAAACTGACTTAACAACAAAATTGAGAGCACACAATTCATTTGATTATTTAAACATAAGTATGTGTTTTCTGGGTTGGGCGTTGAAAATCATTGTTTTGTGCGGAGTAGTTTTGTGGTACATAGTCATTTCTGGGAGCCGAGTGAACGTAATTTTGGGGTACATAGTCATTTCTGGGAGCCGAGTGAATGTAGGGCAAAGTTGGATAAATACTAGTAACATGAACGCTGATCGAAGTCAAATGATCATTCGCTGGAACTGAATGATTGTTGACTGAAGCCGGATAAGCATTAACTGGGATTGAATGAACGTAGCGTGAACTTGAATAAGCATTAACTGGGCGAGAATGAACGTTGGGAGAAGCTGGATACTCAATGTTTGAATTTGGGTAGGTATGATGAGCATTGTTTGAATTAAAATGAACGTTAGGCGAAGTCGGATACTCAAAGACCGGAGTTGAATGGACGTTAGAATAAGCCAGATAATCAATGTTTGAGTTTTGGTAGACATGATGAGCATTGTTTGAATTTAAGTGATCATTAGGTGAATCTGGATAATCAACGATCGGAGTCAAATGATCGTTGGGTGAAGGTGGATAATCATTGTTTAAAAGTATGTAAGTAGGACGGTTATTGCTTGAAGCCGGATAAGCATTAGGCGAGTCTGGATACTCAACGATCGGAACTGAATGAGTGTGATAAGCATTATCCGAAGTTGGATGAGAATGTTGAACATTGAATGGAGTTGGACGAGCATGTTTATTGTTTGGAGGTGATTTGCGGACAGCATCCAACGTTGCAACTTTAGGAATCCGATAGTGTTTGTGATTTTTTTGATCGTCTTCCAACTCGACATCTAAATCCAAAAAACGTTAAATGAGTTTAAAAGGAAGTTATTTAAAAAACCTCCAAAAAAGAGACGTAAATTATTGAAAGGAATGTTCGTCTTAGCAGCCAATGTGAACTTTGTATTGATTATTTTGTCTGACAAATTGACCGACACGTTGTATAATTGACCTTCAAAATGGACATTTAGTTGAGCAGACTCGTCCGGTTTTTGTGAAGTACAAAGCTAAAATTTACAAGTTAAACAATCAAACATAACTTTTAAACAAAATTTACATTAGATAACCATGAAGACCATCGAGGAGGTTCAGGATTCTGTCGAGCGTAATCCCACTTTTCAAACTCAGCAGCAGACATGTTGTCGTAAGCACGTTTCATGTCAGGGTCAGACAAAGTTTTATATGCTTTTTGGACTTTCTAAATTGAAAATAGATGTTTAAAGCATTTTAAAGTCTATTTCTTACCAAAAGCATTTCTTTTGCTTCTAGCGATGAGTTTTTGTCCGGATGACACCGGTTAGATTGTTTGTAGTAGGCCCTTTTAATTTCTTTGGCAGTTGCATGTTTGTGAACGCCGAGGATTTGGTAATAGTCTTGGTCCATTGTTTCAATTTAAGTTTGCAAGTAGAAGGCACTGAAAACAAAATTGTTTTTAAATTTAAAACCCCGATTGCTCGCGCAAACAAATTGCTTGATTGCAGCTTACAATCCCGGAACTTAGAAACGATTGATTTTTAGGCCATCTTTCTGGTAAATAATGATTAGTCAGCGCGTCGATTGATAACTTTCAGAGCAAATTGCGCCGTTGAGTAATCAGACCAAAAAGTAATTTCCGAACAGCAATCATATTGCATGTGATTAACAATATTGGCGTTCTTAATAAAAAGACAGGCAAGTTGATAACAATCAACACTTTGTTTAGTATGTTTTACACCTCATGCAACGCGAATTGGGATTTGTGTTTTGGACTAAGCATTGCGCCATTGTTTAGAATCTTGTTTTTACGCATTATTAAATGCTACAAATATAAAAATTATAATTGTGGCGAAAGATTTATTAAAGTCCAACGTCTAACATTCAATAATGCGTAAAGACATGCCACGAAACAATACGTTTTTAGCTTTTCTCATTATTTGTAGGCCCAGTTTAGAAAATATTAACTCTTCTTTAACATTACAATTTATTGAGCGATCTGAAAAATATAGCAAAACTTCGTCGAACACGTAAATGACGCATTTACGTTACATAGAGCATATCGTAGGCATAGTTTTTATCAGAACCCGACGTAACAAATTGTTTTGTTTTCCAATTGCATATTCTGTACGTAAATGTACGGACGCTAATTCTTCACAGTCGACATGCGATAAGAAAGTGATTAAAGTTGGTTCCTCTGAAAGGTTGCGATGACTAAGCAATGTTTACTATAAGAAAACGGGTTATAGGCGAAAGAATCATTTTGACTTCTGATCTTGCAAATTATTATTAAGATGTTAAAGGTCCGATTTTATGGAAAATTGAGAATTTAAAACAATATAATTTCGTGTTTAAACTAGGATGATTCATATACAGTATGGCTTTTAGAATGCTAACCGTTTATTTGCATTTTGCAAATCTTCCCATTAATTGCTCGTTTAGCAATGCTTATCATTTTAGTTTTCTCGGAGATCATTTTCGTAGAAACATTAGGCTTGTCATGCGGTCTTAATGTCAATAATGATAACAATATCTAGTAACTTTTCTTTACATGTTTGTGCTAAATTATTTTAACACAAGTATTGATTAATTTAAATGTTTTCGCGACATTCTTTGAATATAAATTTTTACATTGCTTAAAACTTTTTAGTTGTCACTTCATCAGCCAGTGATCAGAATGGTCATTATGTAAGTTATTTAATTAAAAACGGTGCAATTTACTCAATTCAGTGCAATTTTGACAGTTATTGTGAAAGCTGTAGGCATTTTGATAGGATCTTTTGGCGGTCGAGCTAGCAACGGTCGAGCACTTAAAGCGCCAATCAACGTTATGGTTTGCATTGGCGAAAAAACCATCAAAATCACAGCTGCTCCTACAGATGAAATTGTAAACATAAAGTGGATTGTTCATGCAAAAACTGAAAGATCCATAGAAAGCCAAAAAATTTACTTCAATGGTATGGCCCTATTTTTAGTTTTAGAATATTATTCGAATTTAGGCGAGGAATGTGAGAATGAGCGCACTCTCCTGTCTTATGGCATTGATCACGGCTCAACAGTTCAAGCTTATTTTGCTCAACGTGCACTGACTCTTGAACCTGAATCGTCTTTAATTAATATAACACTTCTGCATGCTGATGGAAACATTGAAACTAAGGTCTTTTCTTGGGAAAAGATCATCAATCTAAAACGTACTGTTTGTAATAAAACCAACAAGCCTGTGGATAGTCAGTGTATTTACTTCAACGGTATGATCTTATTTTTAGTTCTTCCAGCAATTGTTTGAATTTAGGACAAGAATGCGGCGATGATGATACTCTCTTATCTCATGGAATCAGAGATGGCTCAACAGTTCAGGTTGTCTTCGAACAAAACAAGCTGCCATTTGATTTCAGTACATATTTAATTAATATAAAACTTCTGCATGCTAATGGAAACATTGAAACTAAGGTTTCTCTTTCGGATACGATTCATGATTTAAAACGTACTGTTTGTAATAAAACCAACAAGCCTGTGGATAGTCAGCGTATTTACTTTCGTGGTAAAAATTTCCCTGTACTTGCTATAAAATATTTGAATTTAGGCAAAGAATGCAAAGATGATTGCACTATCAAGTCTTGTAATATTATTTCGGGATCAGAACTTGCCGTTTATTTTAAACGCGCGGCGCTCCCTCCTGAGTTTATTTCACCTTCAGTCAACATAAAAATCTCGTATCAGCATGAAACCCTTGACACTAAGGTTTCTCTTTCGGATACGATTCAAGATTTAAAACGCATTGTTCATGCGAAAACTGGTAAATCCATAAGTAATCAGAAACTTCATTTTAATGGTTTGGTTTATTTGTGTTTTTATACTTATTTTAACTTTAGGCAATGAATGTAGAAATTGTCGTTCTCTTCAATACTGCGGCATTCAAAATGGCTCAACAGTTTGCGTTTCTTTTATTGGACAAACACTCGAGTCTGGCTCGTCTTTAATTACCGTGAAAGTGTTCCATACCGATGGCAGCACGGAGATCAACGCGGCTCTTTCAGATACGATTGAAAATCTCAAAGGCATCATCCACGCAAAGACTGGTAAGCCAACGGCTGGCCGGAAAGTTTGTTTCAACGGTATGTTATAACTTACATTCTCTGTAACAATTGTTTAAATTTAGAGCAAGTTTGTGACAACGATCGCACTCTCCAATCTTGTAGCATTGAAAATGGTTCAACTATTTATTTCTTTTGACCGTTGTAAGTTTTTGTTCCTGTTATTCTAATCAAAAATATTTGCAGGACAAAATTCAGATACTGCCCTCAACATATTTGTCGAAGAACTCTATTTATTCTAAAGTAAATCTTGTACCTCAAAATGTTTCAGTTGTTCAAACTTATCCTTGTAGTTAAAGTGTTTAAATGAAATAAACTTCTTTAAAGTCTTTATTTAACTCTAATAAATGTCATTTGGATATGTGAGATCAAAAAACCGGACTTGAAAAATTATCACAAGGATCCTTTCAAATATGTTGAGATCGTTGACGATATGACTGGAAAGACAAACTAATCAAAGAAGTTGAATACAAATTGAGCGCCGGACATGGACACTTTCAGCTGAAGTTTATCTTTGTTACTTAAGTCCATTTCGGACTTAAAGATAAAAGCACTGGTGCAGGCGTAGAAGTGGCGGAAGCTAAAGTTCGGGCCGTTGTTTTGAGTGGCCGCTTCGATCCAGTAAACAATTGCATTCGGTTTGACATCCGGATTGATAACTTGCAGCTGAACATCGTTGTCTAAGACACTGTTCATTCCGAAGTCCTTGTTTGTGAAGTTCTAAAAAGATGGAGTTAGTTGTTTGGATCACAGTTACACTTACTTCCTCAAAAGAGAACTCAAAAAGTGTCTCGACATTCGTGACCGGAATGTGTGCCAGCTTGTCCAAGTTGATTTCATGATAGTTGTAGATGGAATACTCCTTCATCGGAGACAAATCGACTCCACAATATGTTTCGTTGCGTAAATTGTTAGAAACCAACGATGACTTCTCATTTAATTGGTCAGAATGAATCAAAAAGCCTTTCAAATAGAAAGTTGACGGAATTAGAAGCAAATTAGAAAATGCTTTGAACGTAGTGAACAGTTGTTTCAAACTTTGAATAGTCCAGATTGCCAATTGCATTAAATGGCCAGTGTAGAAATGCAACTCGACCGTTGTTTTGAACTGAAATGGTTATTCTGTTAGATTTAAAAGAGTTGTTGTTTGAAGTGATTGTTTAAAAGTGATGTTGTTTGAGTGCTTTAAAGAGTTGTTTTTCAGTACTTTAAAGAATTGTTTCGTTCTTTAAAGAGTTGTGTGATTCTTTAAGGGTTGAAGTAGCTTGTTTAAAAGTAGTTGATTGAGTGTGGGGTAACTGAACTACATCAAAACAATGTTCTCAAACAACACTCTTATTTAAAGTGATCTTGTTTTAATGCTTTAAAGAGTTGTTTAAAATAAACATCTCAAACTCTTTTAAACAATACTAAATCAAACAATTCAAGGGGTTCAAAAAATAGCCTGTTTTGATAGTACTTATAAGAAAACGTCAAAACAATCAAGTTAATTGCATTCTATCAAACTCTCCTAAGAGACAACTCAAATCTATTAAACTCAAAAGCAAACCTTTAAGATTTTCTTCACACAAGTAAGCATTATTTCCAATCAAATCAACGAGATCGCTTCTTGTTGTCAAATAACGATAATTGCAGTCTTCTCTTCTTTCAAGAACCAAATCAGTTTGATCGATAACTTCACTCGGCTTCAAAGACTCGATTGACTTGTCGAAAAAGTTGGCTATTTCGATGCTGTTCATGAACACAAGATCTTCAGGACGACTGAGGCGGAGTTTCTTTCCAAGTTCCGGAGTTATGTTAGTTGGAAACATGTAAAGACGTTCATCTTTCACATATGCATTGACAGACAGTACGGATCCGATGTCCAATTGAGTTGGAGGATAAAATGGGTAGATAGTCTGTGGCCAACAACTGTTTTGTCCCGGAGCAGTTGAAATTTGGACATCGTTACCGAGGTCAAGACTAAAAAGAATGATTAAATTGATAATTTTTGCACTTTTACTTACTCGAACCACGAAACGATGCACGATGCTCTTCCAGGCTTTGTGGCTTCCAATTTGATCTGGACTTTGAACAAGTTATTCAAGATCACTTCTTCAAGAAAGTCAAAATCATTAAAGTCCACCGTGAAGGCCGGAATAGGTTCACTTAACAACTCATATTCACCGCCAAATCGATCCAAGCTTGTCGCATCGTAAGGATCGTTTAAGGCAAACGATTTATCGGGCGGCCAGTTCAATCCGCACTCATTACTCAACAAAAGAGTCTTTTCAATTTTCTTCTCGCAAAAGTGAATGCGTTCAATTTTGTCGAATGCACAAACTGCAACATAAACCGTTGCTTTGGCTGGAATGACACGAATGTCGTTTGACACCAAACGCTTCTTCAAGTCAACAAGTGATGAAACGAAGTTCTCTCCGAAGACCGCACAGTCAAGTGTTTCGCTTACGATCAGATTTAACGGCACCGGATGTTTAAACAAAGATGAATGCTGATCATGCAATTCAACTGATACTTGGTTCTTCTCGAAGACGTTCTTGGCGACGTGGACCATGATGGAATTGCAATCAACAGCCGAAACAATGTACTTTTCAGAAGAGAAGCTAAAAGTTGACTTTGATCTCAAAGGTTTGTTGGAAACACTTACTACTTCTTCATTTCCTTTGCAATCACAGTGGTTAAGATTCCAGTCCCACATCCTAAATCCATAATGTGAATTGGAGTGACTGGATTTGATTCAGCAAGTCTTTTTACTTCGTGTCGAATCGCATCAGCAAACTTGTTGTTTCGATGTCCGTCGTTGATCATTAAGAAGTGCCACGCATCAAATAAATGAGATCTTGTGTTGTCCATTTCGATTTGGACGCGAATTTGTTCGTGTGGAGATGTTGTAAGTGTTAATGTTCTTTTGTACTGTTCAATCGCTTCGAGGATTTTTTCTAGAACAATTTGTTTGATTAAATTGATTTTGATGTATGTGTTTTAAAATGTCTTCAATCTTTAATGCGTCTTTCAAGTAACTTCATCAAAGCTCTTTCAAATGTCAAATTTTGGGGTTTTGCAGTCTCAAAAAGCAACTTCAAACTACTCAAACATTTTAGTGTGTTTTGTAAATTTGAAACAACTTCAATCAAAAAAGAACTTAACTCCATTTCAAACTAACGTTTGCCCTAAACATTTTTTAGTGTTGTAACTTTACAGTATACTTTCAAAAACAACTTCAATCATTTCAGTCTCAAGACCTTCACTCGCTTGCCATCAATCTCAAGAACTCTTTAAACAAATCAACTCAAACATTAAAAATAAACTAACCCTGATTGAATAACCAAACTGAGTAGAAACGAGATGCTTCGAAGTTGTTGGGAAAGAAATGATAGAGCCATTGCGGAATGCCTAAAAGGATGGAGAGCCTCATGTCCACGAGTTGGCACTTCTTCACTACTGTCATGACCTCATTATAGACCATAACATAATCATCTTGATGGATACGGTGCAGTACTTGGAAATATGTGGCCATCGAGGCAAAGTCTTCATTCTTTCGAATTTGTTCTCTAAAATGAAAATGTACTTTGTTTATAAATAAACTAACCTCGCCGTACTCAACAAACATCGAATGTCATCGCGCAATTCGCTTTCCCATCTAATAGAATCGCGCATTCTTTACGGAGCAAGCAAACGAATAAAAGCGAAGAACGCTAAAGACACAGTTGACATGCGGGTCATTTATGTGAAGCGGCTCCCGGGCAATGAGTGCGGTTTTGATTTATTGGATTTGTTGAGAATGAACTTGATTATTGAGCTTTGTCTTTAAATTAATGACATGGTTAGTGGATATAATCTCTGAAACACTGCTAGTTTTGAGTGAGAAGCACTAGAACGACGAAATAGCTAGTGGATCCATTTAATTTGCCAAATTATCGGCAAATTGGGAACTAACTTCCTTTTTTGGTCATTTGTTTCGAGTTAACTTGTTTTGCATAACGTTCCGGATCTGTGTAGTTAACAGTTAATCTACATCCAATTACAGCCATCCACAACCAAATGTCAACTGGATAACATCGTGGAGGCACTTTTCGAGTTTCCGTAAATATGGACTCAAACGAAAAAGCGGCTCTTTTGCTGCAAGTCCGTAAAACCTTCAGCGCCGCTCTAAAAGAATCAAATGGAGTTGTCAGCGACACCAACCTCAACAACCTCCTCCAAGGCTTCAATAAAGTTAGTTTTCGATATGTTTTGAAAGTCTAGTTATTAAAAAAGTCTTCTTAACTTTTGTGATATGTTTAAAAGTCTTATTAAATTTGAAGCCTTTTCGGTGTGCTTGTTGTTTTCATTACAAAACAAAAAATTCAAGTTATCAAAAAGGTCTTTTCAATTTCTTCAAATTAAAATACTTTTTAGTTAATGCATGCGTACACTCCAGACAACTTGTGTGCCAATTTTAATGAAATAAGTCAATTTACGGCACTCCTTTCCGAACAACTGGTACACGAAGTCCGCCGAAGAGCCAACAACGAATCTACAGATGTTTCGGCAGCAAGTGTTTATGAATTTCTGAGAGCATATCCAGCAGATTCTCGTGGATGGATGTTGTTGAAGTCTCTGGGGTTTGTTACAAGCAGTCGGTTACCGAAGATCTTAGATGCTTGTTGCAAGACATCACTGCCGTCGACTTTAATTAAAGTTTTCTACTTATTTTTTGACTTGCCAATCAATATCGATCAAACCGAAGTGGAGCACCGCCAAAGACTATATGATTCACTTGTAACTGTAAGTATTTGCTTTTAAGAACTTAAAATACTTGGAGTTAAAAGTCATTTTAAACAAGTGTTTTAATAGTCCAAAGTCATTTTAAACTTTTTGCAACTTAACAAGTGTCTAAACGTTCTTTAAAACAAGCGTTTTAAACAGGTGTTTCAAATCAGCGTTTTAAGCGGGGTGGGTTGGTAGAGTCATTTCAAATCAGCGTTTTAAACATGCGTTTCAGAGAAAACTCATTTCAAACATGCGTTTCAGAGATACGTCATTTTAACGGCGTCTCATTAAGTCTTTCATCAGCGTTTTAAACATTCTTTACAAACATAAAGTCATTTTAAACACATAAAATGCTAGCTTCAATAATCAAGATAAATCAGCGTCAAATAGCGCTCATCATCCCCAACAAATAAGAACCATTTCAGTTAATGTCAACACTGTGTTCGTTTGATGCCGTCGCCGAAGAGCTTATACAAAAAGATGATCTTGTTCTTTTGTTCATTGGCGCTTCTTCTCTTTGTCCGACTGAACATTCCATGTGGAGAGACGCCAATTTCACTTTTCTGTGCACGATTCTCAGCAAAGCCGCCAACTCTTCTGTCCTCAAATACATTCATTCCAAAGGCTGCGTCGGGCACTATTTGAAACAACTCCGGAATCAGCAATTAAGCGACTCTGATCTGGCTGCCTTCCTGTCAAATCTTGTCGACATGTTGAAAATATCCGCTGACTGCACGAATCTTTTAATTGACGACATGATAAACGCCAACGGATTTGAGATGATCACGGAGTTTTGCAAAAGGTAAGTGCCATAATGTTTATACAGCGTGGTTTTAAAGACATTTTAGAACCTCGGTTGAACATCTTCGACCACTTTTGGACGCCATGCTAAACTTAGTCTCCGCCGGCAACGAAACAGTCCAACTGTATAACCCAAAAACTCCGCTTTCGTTTTATCCCTTCCAACTGAATGCGCAAGTTGCAAGAAGTACAGGAACTGTACGTGTTCCAGAAGTCTTTTCCATCTTGGAACAAACATTCAACGCCAGCGAAGAAGAGAAATGTTTGGTCTTGTTAGATTATGCTCTAAAGATATTGAAAATGGAGACGATGAACTATTTCATACTCGAAAGATACTATCCTCTTTATTTGTTTGTCGAACAGATGCATGACAAGACTCTAAATGTCCAGGTGAGATTGCTTTTAATGTAATTGTTTTGTTTGATTGTTTTTGAAGTAGCTTTTTAATTTTGAAGACTAAAAAGTTGATTATCAAAATGTTGTCGATGTTCAGTAATTATGAATTGCTATGAACAATTTTGATTATTTTAAAGATTAGAAAGTTGATTATCAAAATGTTTTCGATGTTTAGTGATTCTAAAGACTAAAAACCTTAATGATTAAAGTAACTTTTTGATTTTAAAGACCAAATAGATTTTGTTGCTTCGATAGTTTTTTGATGTTAGTTGTGAAAACATTTTGTTACTTGAATATCTTTTTAATGTTTAGTGATGTTTAGTGATTTTAAAGACTAAAAAGCTGGCTGTGAAAATTTTTTCGATGCTTAGTGACTCTAACGATTAAAAAAGTTAGTTGTGAAAGAATTCTGTTGCTTCGATAGCTTTTTGATGCTTAATGATTTTGAAGACTAAAAAGTTTATTGTCAAAATGCTTTCGATGTTTAGTGATTAAAGTAACTTTTTAATTTTGAAGACTAAAACTTTATTGTCAAAACGTTTTCAGTGTTTAGTGATTCTAAAGACCAAATAGATTTGTTACTTGAATAGCTTTTAAATTCTAAAGACTATAAACTTTTTTAACAACCTGATAATTAAACATCGCCAAATAAACTTCATTAATCAAATAGCCTTTATTCAAATTCTCTTTTTAGAAAAAGACACTCGAGCTTGTCGAATTCGTTTTGAGAGAGTTAAACTTCATTCCATGCAAAGAATTGAGTTCCATCAACGTCCACTTACGGAAAGCAATTCAAGACAAAGACTTTGAACGATCTGCACTTTACTTACACTTTCTATTCGGCATTCTTTCAATCAATGTCCACATTAAAGACGCGTATCGTGAACTGCTTCATCTGGAGATCTTCCTCAACCACGTCCAAGGCAAACTGTGCTGGTAAGTTTAGAATACAGACTCCATTAAACATCAAATTTAGATTTTGCTAAACTGTCAGACGTGGAACGTGAACTTGCACAGAGATCGTTGGACTTGCTAGTTGCTACGACCAAAAACAACGCATTAAATGCGCAGTTCATAACCGAAAACTTGGAGATCAAAAGTGTCAAAGCAATTTTATCAAGCGAAGACGAAAACACAAATGACTTTCGGTCAACTACGGAGATGCTCATCAAACAACTACTGTTTCTGGCAAAAAATGAACAACTCTTTAGTTCCTTGCTTCAAATTCTCTTCTCCGATCCCGGAAACGTGGCAGTTTGCATGAAAATACTGAAGATGTTTGGAAGTATTTTGTTAGAAAGTCACAAAGTTAGAATAATGTGAGTCTTTAAAAACGACTAAAATCAATCAACTCTTTTTTGAGTGATTAACTTAAACGACCGAACCGAAAAGTGATTACGTGCAGGAACGAAATGCTTTAATCAATCAAAAGCTTCTAACACTTTTAAAAGTTTTGTGTAGATTTTAAATCTCTAAAATGTTTTGTTCTTTAAGAATTCCGAAATCGTGTGATTTGAAAAACAATCTCAAACAAAAAAGACTAAAAAGCTTCTTGTGAAAGAAAGAATTTTGAGTTTTTTGTTCTCTCAACAAACTCAAAAACTTTATTAACGTTTTGAATCATTTTAATGCCTCTAAAACGCTGCTATCATTTAAATTTTAATGAGAAGCTGCTTTAGAAATTAATCTCGAGCAAACAACAAACATTTTTGAAACGAACTTTGTCAATAGAATATTCCTATCAATCAAAAGCTTCTTATTAATCTGACCATTTTAATATCTTTAAAACGTTACTGATCCTTTTTAAAAACTCATAAAAAGAACTAAAACTAATTTTTCAGGTTCCGAAGAAGCGGGGGATATATTTGTTTGATGACATTGCTCTTACAAATGGAGAATGCTTTGAATGTCGACGACGGAAAGCTTTCAATGGAGAAGAAGTACTTACTGGAACACATCACACTAATATTCCGAGTCATAAGCCTAAGTATGCGGTACGAACCTTCAAATGCGCGGTACTTCTTGCAGGAGGTGAGTCGTTTAATGTTTTAAGTGGATGTTAAAGTTCCTATTTCCAGGTCAAGCCCGCAATTGTTGTTTCTATAATGCGCACTATGGGATGCTTCGGTCGTGCTGAGAAAGTGAACACGTGCGCCAAGATTTGGGACACAATCCAGGTTGATCAGATCAGAAAAGAACTGAAACTTTGTCATGCAGTGTTTAAAAACGAAAATCCGTAAGTGTCGTTTCAACTCAATATTTAAACACTTAATGTTTAGAATCTACGACGGAGCAGCTGATCAACTTCCAGCCAGGATATTTTGTGCTCTATATCTTTTAAGGATCATGTTCAACTTGGCAATGGACAAATTCGGCAAACAGCAAAATGACATCGAATGGGCCGAAGACGATTGGCTGAGCAGCGCCGAAAACGTTGAAATTGTTCCTGTTGTTTCTTGGACTAGATCTGTTTTGGTGCACCCGTCTCCAGTTCTTTGCATTTTACAGTTGTTACCTTCTATTTCAACTAGCGCTGTTGGAGGAGGTGATCAAGAACTAGATCAATGGTCCGTAGTTGGACAGTTTTACATGTCTTTGGTTCTGAAAGGTAGTTTTTACTTTATTTGGTTTTTAAAAAGTTAATTTAAGCGTTGCTCCGATTTGAACGAAATCAACAAACAATGTGCGGAGAACATGAAATGCCGAAGGTAGTTTTGGAAGTAGGCGAAATGTTGTTTAAAATCGAGAAGCATCCTTTGCTGTCTTCATTTCACTACTTATTTGAACGCCTTGCCAATCAGTCGCTGCATCCTCGAGAACTTAGACGCTTTCTTCGTTTGGATCAACCGCTTTGTTGCACGAACCTGGACGAAAAGACGGACAAAGACAACGGTGAAAACAGTGGAGGTCCTCTGCCGATTCCATAGAGTTAAAGCACTGGTCTCGATGTTGACTCCCCGTAATCACGTTCTCGTTCATCCTCCGCCGTTCGTCGAATTTGATTTGGCAGTTGAAGGATTCGCCTGCCTGTTTGCTCCGACGCTAGCCAACACGTCAAGCGCTCAAACAAATGCGACGGCAATAAACGAACGACTCTTTCCGCCAATGAATGGTTTGACATTCATGACGTAAGTTGTTTTTAACTTATTAAGTGTGTCACTTTGTTTAATTTAGATGGTTCTACCTGGACGAATGCAATCCAACAACTACGCCAACAAAGAATTCAAAGCCACATTCAAAAGCTATCCGGTTACTGGCAATTTTACGCTCCCTCGATAATCAACAACCTATAGTGGATGGACACGGAAGACAACTGAGAGATGCCTCGTCTGTACTGGAGAATTATATCACTTGCCTCTATGTTCATCTGGATGTGGTCAAAAAGTTTGTTTTTAAATAACAAAAGAACTTCAAACTAGCAAATGAGTTAAATCAACTTCTTGTTTGCATATCAAAGCATCCAACAAAAGTAGTTCAGACAATTCAAAAGTCTTTTTTCGATTAAAATCATTTTTACATTTCAAACAACTTCGTTTTGCATACCAAAGCACTTAACATCTCAAACAACTCAAACAACTTCTTCAAATCTTTCAAACAACTCAAACAACTCAAGAGACTCTTTTCGATTCAAATCATTTTTACATCTCAAACAACTCGAAAAACTTCTTTAAAACAACTCAAAAGACTCTTTTCGATTCAAATCATTTTTACATCTCAAACAACTCGAAAGTCTCAACAAAGCTTTCAAACAACTCAAATCTCATTTCTTTTTAGCTGTTTAATAATATGCACGGAAGAACACTTATTAGTGGACGAACTCCAGAACAATTACGTTGAGCCGAAACCATCTGAGAAGTGTGCCGTTATTCAATTGGCTGACCAACATTTGGCTCTTCGGCAATGGAATCATTTGTGTGTTGTTTTAAGTCGTTCATTGCTTAAATCTTCTCAAGTCGACATCCACATCAACGGACGCCTTGTCGGATCACAGAAACTTTTATACATCCAGCCAAATCTGGGAGGAAATCAATTGCAGGAGACAAGTTCCGTTCACGCATTAATAGGTAAGTTGCAAAGTCCAGAGTTTCGCATTTTAGTTTCATTTTCAGGAACCCCGCCCTTCCTCCGCCGAGGTGAGAAACTTGCTGGACTGATTAAATTAACTTACTTTTTAGCCTCAAACATCCGCTGGCGTCTGGCCGGAACTTTCCTGATCGAAGATGTCCTAGGATCCGAAGCAATTCGCCAAATTGTTAGACAACAGCCACATTATGTCGGAAACTTCCAAAACATAGGTCAAACTCCGTTGATTGGCGAGGAGAAGATTCTTTTGGCTGTAACCGCAAACTCCACAACCGAACTTAGCCTCCAGGCACTGCGTTCGATGATCAAAAAGTCAGACACGGAGTTGGTTGCTTCACTGGTTCGTTTTTATTGTTAAAGTTGTCAGTAATTTCTAACTTACAGCTCGGACTTTCAATAAGTGATAACAATACTCCAATGAAAATCATGTGGAATTGTGCCGGTCATGCAATCGGACCTTCGAGGAGCTTGGGAGCAATTGTTGTTGGCTATTTAGGTAAATACTTGGCAATTTAAAACAAAGAAGACCAAACAACACTATTTTTAGGAATGAGAACATTCGCACCAAATCCAGTAAGTGCCCTTTTGGAATCAATAGGAGGCGCTGGACCGTTGCTTGGACTTGTTGCAATGTGCAGTGACTCTCACGGACTTTATGCATCCTTGAAAGTTTTGGTCTCCGCCGTCCAAACAAACAAAACAATTGCAAAGTTCATCGAACAGAACCGAGGATATCAAACACTTGCTGTTTTGTTGGCGGAGAAGATGCACCTCTTCAATTCGCACATTCTACACCTAATCTTGGCCCTTGCCGGTACCGTGGATCTAGCAAACGAGTTGACAATCATTTCAAATCAACAAACATTTGAAGATTTGTTATGTGACTTGAATTTGTGGATGAAAGCGCCCGACGATGTAAAGAAGTTGCTGTTTGAACACTTCTACGAGTTAGTAATTGAGTAAGTTTTGGGTTTTTATTAGGGTTGTTGAGATGTTAGAGATGTATAGAATTTGTTTAGTTGTGTTGAGATGTATAGAATTTGTTTGAGATGTTTGAGTTGTTAGAGACTTTTGATATGAATAGAATTTGTTAAACGAAATGTTTGATGCGGCTTTTAAAAATTGTTGAGATGCTTGAGTTGTTTGATAACTTTGAAAGATTGCTTAAATGCTTGATGCGGCTTTTAAAGATTGCTTAAATGCTTGAGTTTGTTGAGATGTTTGAGTTTTTAAAGATTGTTGAGACGTTTGAGTCTTTTGATGTGAATAGGAATTGTTGAGATGTTTGTTGAGACGTTTGATATGAATAGAATTTGTTCAACGAAATGTTTGAGCTTTAAAGATTGTTGAGATGTTTGTTGAGACGTTTGATTCTTTTGAGGTTTTAAAGATTGTTGAGACGTTTGAGTCTTTTGATGTGAATAGGAATTGTTGAGATGTTTGTTGAGACGTTTGATTCTTTTGAGGTTTTAAAGATTGTTGAGACGTTTGAGTCTTTTGACACGAATGTAATCGATTAATTCAAACATTAAAATTTATTGAGATGTTTAACATTACTTTCAAGGCTTTTAATATCAATAAAATGAATAGCAATTGTTTAACGAGACTTTTAACATAAAAACACTTAAAACGTCAAACATCACTTTAAATTAATCAAATTTCAGCAGCAACGGAGACAATTTGAACAAAGTCCGTGCATCATCACTTCTTAATCGACTTTTGATTATGATTGTTGAAAGACCTTCACTGTTTGTCATCCAAAACGACATTTTATTCCGTTTGGTCGGAGCAATAATTCAACCTCCATGTGATGGAATTTCATTTCTTCGATTCGGCCAAGCTGTCGCATCAACTTTACCTACTCAATCACCACAAGCTCCAGAGAATCTTGAATGCCACCACAAAAACTTGCCTTTCCACATCGCTGAACTAGAAAAACAACTTCACGAACAGTCAAAAACAATTGACTTGGACAGTGAGGATCAAATTGACTCGGCTTTGTACTTCGTGTACGTTCGGAATCGTCTTCTGAACATTATGTCCACAATGCTAGCTCATTCAAGCGGTCAAGTGAACACGCAGTAAGTTTAATTAAGTCGACTAAAATGTGTGCTTTCAAACAGTTGCGCTTAAAAGATGTGTTTTCAAAGCGTGATTCGAATTAGCAACTTTTTAGTAACAAAAACTAAATTTATTCAAATGAGCAAACAAAATGTGTTTTCAAAAACTAAATTTATTCAAATGAGCAATCAAAAATGTGCTTTTCAAAGGCGACTCTTTTTAATAACAAAAACTAACTCGATTCAAATGAGCAATATCAACTTTGTTCAAATGAGCAACTTTTTAATAACAATAACTTTGAATCAAATGAGCAACAACTAGCTCAAACTTTTTGGTTCTAAACTCGATTCAACTAAACAATATAAAAGTTTAACTTCCAGACTTTGCGAGACAATTGTGAACAGCTTGGGATTTGGATGGCTGATGGCTTTGTGTGCACCTGGAATTCACAACGGAACAGTGTTTTTAGCCATGAGAATGCTTCTCACAATCACAAAGTACCCTCCTTTGATCAAACGTTTCAAAGAAGGCTCAGCAAATGGAGGCTGGCTACAAGTAAGTACTAGAAATTGATTCCAAAAAGACTCTCTGCTTAGGAAGCCGATTCTGTGCTGAGGAACAGAGCCGCCGTCCTTTTGGGCTTCAATGTCTCGGCAAAAAGTGGAGCTGTTGGATCTCATGTCGACGTAAATCCGGAACTTGCTAACTGTCCCGGATTTGTTATCTTAGAACAACTGATTAGCTACCACGCCGACCAACCGTACGCTTACCTGACCATGTTGGCACTCCTGTTCAACCAGCACAGTGCAAACATCCAACCAATCGAGGAATTCAATGTTGATATGATCTGGTCACATGTGTTTTCTTTAAATGCAAACAGTTCTGTTTATGACGCAATTGCAAAAGTTGACTACTGTCCCGGAGGCGCTGATACCGTTATTTGCAATGCTTCGTGTTGGACTTCACTACACAGATGACAACGGGCAACCAATTACAAACGAGTCACATTGGAGTCAAAACTATCCTTTGATGATTGTTCAGTTGATTTCGTTTCTCTATCAAAACCTGGAGAACTTTATATCCGTTTGTCACACTGACACCTTCGTTATTGCATTGTTTACAGTTCTAATACCGCCAAGAACCTCAGCAAACAATGGATTAAGTGAGTTTTTTGTACTGGTTGCAAATTGAAATGTTTTTGTATGTAAAAGAATTGAATTATTTGAATACTTTGTTTTTTGAGGCAGTTTAAAGTTTTGCAATTAAAATTTTTGTATTGGAATGTTAAAAAGTTGAATTATTTGAATACTCTTTAAAATCGAGATGAGTTTTTCAAATTTAAAGTTTAAGATGTTTATCGTTTTTTGAGGCAATTTAAAGTTTTGTAGAACGTGAAAGAGTTGAAGTAACTGATTTAAAAGTGCATTTTCTTGAATACTTTGTTTTTTGAGTTAATTTTTGCATTCTCGGTATAGAAAACTTTAAATCGTTTTCATCACTAAAAAGAACAATCGATAAACTTCATTAACTGTTTTAACTCATCAAAATTCATTCAAGCCATTCAACTTTTTTAAACTTCAAAACTTCAAAACTCATTCAAACCACTCAGCTCTTTAAAACTTCTCAACAAACTCAAAAGCTAGTCAATAAACTCTTCAAAACTTGTTAACAATCAAAAATGTTTAGCTGGAGCAAACAATCGATGTGCAAGGAGCATTCTGGACTTGTTGAGCAGCATTCTTTTAAACGACTTGTATTTGCAACATGATGAAAGCCATACTGAATGGTTACTTGATTCTTTAGTTGAAGTAAGTAGCTAAAAGAAAGCGTTGCCGACAAATTGCAATCTTTTTTAGTTCCTGGACGGAGGCGGCGCAATGCACAGCAACCAAGGCGCTTTGTACACCGACTTAGTCAACACTTGTCTTGAACGCTTTATGGGATCGGTAAGTTTAAAAGCATTTCTTTAACCAACAAAAACAACTTTTAGGAGATGTTTTTTGCTAACTCACCGATGTTGATGCCGAAGTCCGCCGACGGGCAAATAAATCAATCCGCGGAGTCAACTGCTGTAAATGTTGTACACTTTCTGTCAAAGGTCATCGATTCCGTGTGGAGTTGTTTGTATCGTGGAAATCCTGTCAAGATTCTAAAGTGTTTTTTGAAACTACTGGCCGATGCGCATGTTCTCCACAAAGCATCTGCTCAATTGGCATGTACCGAAAGTCATTTGGTGGCGCTATTTAGAATTGTTTTATATCTACTAAGTCGTCCAATCGATAACGTTGACAGTATGTTGTTTTAAAAACTCTATAAAAATTATAAGAATCGAAAAAATGAAAAATCAAAAAACTTTTTTGATTAGTTGAATCGTTCTTTTGTTTTTCAAACTAAGGACTTTTTTGATTACTCAAATTGTTTTTTGAGTTCAAACATCTAAAAGACTTTTTTGTTAGTTGAATCGTTCTTTTATTTTTCAAACTAAAGACTTTTTTGATTACTTAAATTGTTTTTGGAAGTTCTTGTTTAAACTAAAGACTTGTTCGATTGCGTGTACGCCAATTTGACTTATTTTTACATCCTTACAAAAAACACTTAAAAGCTACCAAATCTGTTTATTCAAAGTTCAAACACCTAAAAGAGTTTTTTAAAGAGTTTGCAAAACAACGACGGATCTATTTAATTTTCAACAACTTCTTTAAAATCACAACGATTTCAGCGCAAATGTCAGTTGTTGACACTCTGGCTGAAATAATTAGAAATCAACATCTCCTTCTCTCGCCAACCAGCAACAATCCTTTATTCTACGGCGCTTTGGTACATTTAATCTTCATGTTAAGCGAACCTCCAGATCTCCAACATCAAGCCTCTGCTAACAATCAACACTTACAACGCGGATCGGCTCAAGTGTCCGTTTGTGCTCAAAGTGTTTGGGGTATTTTGTGGCAGCAAAAGAAGCAGTTGTTGGAAGAGATATTCAAGCGCCAAATTGATCTGGACTTGTATTCCGCGAGAGCTGCTTGTGGAGAGACTGCAAATCGTTATTGGTTGCAATTTGTTGACATCCAGGCAGCCGGTAAGTGTTTCTTTAAACTAATAAGCTTTTTAAAACCACTTTCAGGATCAACGTCGACTTCAATGAATGCAGGAAGCTTAAAAGAAAGTGCCAGACAAGTCGGAGGGCAACTTCAGCAACAAATCCAGTCACGACTGAGTCGCGTTGCCCGAAGTGGACTTAAACGTTTGACAAGCAAGACTGTTTTGGGAAGCAGTGGCGCCTCATTTGATAAATGCTTCGTTCCAGTTCAGTTTCAATATGAACGTCCGAAAGTCGAACCGGAAACATTTCACATGTGGATTCGTGTTCATATCAGCTTGTTGAGGGAACTGATCCGAAATCAATCTCAGCGCTACGTCGAAATTCACGCTCACATCAGAAAGTGGTCGATGCAGGAGTGGCAAACAACGGAGTTTGAATTAACACGCGAACGTGGACTGTGGGGACCAGAAGAACGCTCCGAACTAGACAAATTTCAACTTGACACAACCGAAGGTCCAAGTAGAGTCAGAAAAACACTAATCCCCGATCCTCGTTTCTACCATCGCTATCCATACCGTCCTAATCTGGAACTTCCCGAATCAAAAGCAATGCGTGCCAAGTTTGCAATATCAAAAGGTAATCTTACTGTTTAAGTTGATTAGTTCAATTAGTCTGATTGTTAAAATTGATTCGCTTTTATAAGATCTCTTTTAGGTATTGAAGTTGTTAGACTTGTTCAAACGGGCTTAGTTTTTGGGTATTGTTTCTAGTTACTGAAGTTATTAGAATTGTTTAAGTTGTGGTATTAAAGTTTTGATCTCGTTTCTAGGTATCGAAACTGTTTAAGTTGATTAATTTTTGAGTGTCGTTCCTAGTTACTGAAGTTGTTAGAATTGTTTAAACTGGCTTAGTTTCTGTGTATCGTTTCTAGGTATTGAAACTGTTCAAATTGATTAGTTTTTAAGATCTCTTTTAGGTGTTGAAACTGTTTAAGTTGATTAATTTTTGAGTGTCGTTTCTAGTTATTCAAATTGATCCTCTTTTAATTGTTAGTCTTTTTAATTTGCCTTTTGGATGTTTGAAAACTTGTATTAAAAACATGTTCTTTCTAATTTTAACAACAAACTTAAATCATTCAAACGCTTTTAGACAGCCGCGCCTATTATGAACGGATGCGCCTACACCGCTTCCGTACAATGGATGAACGCATTGTAGATGCTCAAACAGCGGCCACCCAGCCCGTTCAAAACGAGGACGGCGGTTTTGATCCTTTCGGCGAACTAAACCTGTCAATGATTAAACGAATGGTCAAGAAGAATCGCGACGAGCAAGAAGAAAAACTTGAAAAAGAGAAAGCAGAGAAGTTGATTGAAGAAACAGTTGAAGAGGACGAAGAAACAGCGGCCCTTGAAGACAGTGAGTTGCCAGAAGAGATTCAAAGTCCAGTTTCACAAAAAGATGGCTTGTTAGCGGCAGATCCGGAAAATAGTAAGTGTTTTCGAAAGTAACGCAACTTTAATATTATTTTAGTCGATTCCTCTGCATCTCCGGATCAAAGCCAAATGACGAATTCACAAAATGACTCAAGGTCCAGCGACTCAAAGCCCGAACAGCCTAAACGTCCTCCGTCCAAAACAGCAATGATGAGTGAACAACCAGACAATCAAACCTTGTTAAGGTTGCTTGAAGACGGAGAACATCTCCATTCAATGTTCCGCTGTGCGCGTGTTCAAGGTCTGGACACAATTGAAGGACTTCTGTTGTTCGGACGCAATCACTTTTATGTTGTGGACGGATTTACTCTATTGAAAACTAGGGAAATCCGTGATTTGGACTTCTTGCCAGAACAGTAAGTGTTCTTGATGGAACTGCTTGATTAACTGAAGTTTTCTTTCAGATATCACGATCCAATTATTCCAGTGAGTTTCTTTTTAAATTGTTTTGATTGGAATTGCATTTTGACGACTTCTTTAAATAACAAATGTCAGCTATTTAGCGGAGACTGTTTTTAATGACTTCTTTAAATAACAAACGATAGTTTTTGAGTGGAGACTGTTTTTGATGTGCTTTTCGAGTTAAAATCGCTAGTTTCTTTAAATAATAAGTGATAGTTTTAAATAAGAAATGCATTTTAATGGCTTCTTTAAATAACAAACGATAGTTATTCGAATAGTGATTGTTTTTAATGTGCTTTTCGAGTTAAAATCATTAGTTTCTCATTAACATCGATGATTTTCGTGTGGAAATTGTTTTTAATGGTCTTTTTAAATAAGAGTTGCTTTCCTTTGCTTATTTCAAATAACAAACATCGGTTTCTCGTATAGAGATTGTTTTTGACGACTTCTTTAAATAACAAATGTCAGTTATTCAAAAACAATCTTTCCAATTCGAATAGCTTTTGTCAACTTCTCCAAAAACAATCTTTCCAATTCGAATAGCTTTTGTCAGCTATCCAAGAACAATCTTTCCAATTTAAACAAATCAATTCCAGTACATGGCAATGGGAAGTGCAAATCGTCAAAGCACCCGAACCAATCGACAATGTTCAAAGTTTGCATACGACGATGTCCGCGAAGTTCATAGACGTCGTTACTTGCTCCAGCCAATTGCTTTGGAAGTTTTCAGTGTTGATGGCCGCAATTACTTGCTTGCCTTTCCACGCAAGATCCGCGACAGAGTTCATCAAAAGTAATTTATTTCAATTTAAAGTAACTTTCTATCTCCGTTTTTAGAATCACATCAATGAGTCGGAATTGTGCAACCGAAACGAACAAGTTGATTTCAAGTTCGGAGACAGCAAAGGGAGCCGGAATGTTATTGGGACAGTTGTTGCAGCTTGGACAGCAAAGCATTGTTCAGCGTTGGCAGAACGGCGAGATCTCAAATTTTGATTACCTTATGTACTTGAATACAATGGCTGGACGGACTTACAACGATCTAAGTCAATATCCTATCTTCCCGTGGATTTTAAAGGACTACGACTCCGAGGTAACTTGTTTAAAAACATCATCATGACAATTAATCAAATTCCAGGTGCTTGACTTGACAAATCCGGAGACATTCCGTGTTTTGAGCAAACCAATGGGCGCGCAAACTCCAGAACGTTTGGCACAGTTCCTTAAACGCTACTACGAATGGGATGATCCAACTGGAGACACTCCGCCGTACATGTATAAACTTTCTTTAAACTCTAGATTTTTGAAAAACATCGAATAATTTTTAAACACGACGTACATCTAACTACTTACAAACCAACTACATAATTATAAACATTTATTGGAAACAATACAGCAAATTATTTGCAAGTATGAGGAACAGTCTCGAAAACAATACCTCCACCAGTAACAGCACGTCCGTTGCATCCCTTCTTTTGTTTGGAGCATTTCCAATTCGCATTCTTTTTGTCGACTTCCGCAGCTTTTGGCTTGCGCTTTTCTCCAGTTTTCGGATCTTGAATATTTGTCATGGATGTTGCACTAAGACTGTAAGAATATCCGTTGAACTTGAGATTTGGCCCGACAATCATATCATCAGTTAAAGTACTAAACAATAAACTTAATTCAATTCTATCAAAGATTAACTTACGCTTTCAATGGAGTCCACTTAGACTTTTCATCGCTTTCCTCTTCAACAAGCTTTGCGTTTGCGAGAGATGACTTTTTGCGGTTCTTTCTTCTCAAAACTAACTAAAAAGAACTTGAAATTAAAAGACCAAAGTGCAAAAACTATTTACCGCCAATAAAGCACTTCAAGTCGCATTCACATTTGTCAAGTTCCGGATTACTACGGCAAGGAAGATGAAGTCCGGCACGCTGAAAGAGGCATCTTGGCTGGTGGGAACATGTCTTAGCGCAGCCACTTTTGTGACATTTGTCTCGGCTTTTGTTGACCAATCCACTCTCAGGCACACAATGGTCGTCTCGAATGCAATCATTCAATCCACACAAATGACTCGCCTCAATACAAGTGTCCGGGAAAGCCTGAAGTCCATATCGCATTTTGCCCAATAGACGGAAAGCAATAAGGATTGAACCCTTTTTTGAGCTAAAAAAGTAATACAAAAACGTAAAAAACTTTGAACATACTCGATTGTGACCATTGGCCGATCGCGTCCTTTTACTTCCAGTTTCTTGCTTGCGATCCAACAATCATTTTTGTGCAATTCTTCGTTTTGAATATCTGCCAAATTACAACAAAGGTGCAGAACAGTTATTCGACTCACATAACCAACTTCTGCAAGCGGATCCAGAAGAAAACGTTCAAAGGCTCGAAAGTAATGATGGAAGATTCTCTTCTTGAACAACGGAAAAGTATCGTAAATCGAAGAATATTTAATTTGTGGCACTAGAAGACGAGCTAAACAATCAAATAAACACAAATCAAATAATTTAAAACCCACCAGTCAAATCGTACAAATCTTCAAACTTGCGCTCATTCTCAATCAACAATTGCTCGCGCCCCAGTTCATCAGTTTGACCATAATGACTGTCATCAAACGGAGTATAATCTTCAATCGGTTTGAATGCGCCGCGATATTCAGTCTTAATCATTGTGAAAGTTGAATTACGCAACAATTCCAAAAGTCCAGGAATGTCCAAGTAGTTAGCTGCCAAAATGAGATCGAACAAGACGGTTTGACAAGATTGCAAGAACTCTTTGGTCCAATCACTAATTCCATCTTCCACGTCAAAATCTTCATCGTGCTAAAAATCAACAAATTAATAATGAAATAACAAATCTAAACAAACCTGACACCACTGAATGACCTTGTTCAAAACTGTGCCCTTCACATTCGGCAAAATGACTGGATCGTCCATTCCGAGATCTTGGGACATGTTGTTGAGAGTAGTAGACAAGCGGATTACACCTCGATCAACCTCAAACTCTTGGTTGTCACTTGACTTCAAAACAATCTTCATGATTAAAGTCTAAAGTTCAAATAATTAATAGAAGTGAATAAAGACTTAAATACACAGGCAAAAACTTTTAAATAGTTTAACAATTTGTACTCTATATTTCACGTCCGGTCCGATCCCATTACGAGACTTCGTGCATTCACAGTCCATCTGCGCAACTTTCACGGATTGTCACGGTTCGGAAAGAGGACAAATTGAATTTTGAGGAAACACAAAACAACACATTTTAAACAAATAAAAATCAAGAATGAAAACGTTTAACAGTAAGCCTTTTGACAACTTCATGCAAAAATTGTCGATACTAGTTTCTGAGGTTTCTCCTCATACTTGCAAATAATTTGCTGTATTGTTTCCAATAAATGTTTATAATTATGTAGTTGGTTTGTAAGTAGTTAGATGTACGTCGCGTTTAAAAATTATTCGATGTTTTTCAAAAATCTAGATTTTAAAGAAAGTTTTTAAAATAATATATTTCATGTTTGGAACTCATTACTCCAGTGCAATGATTGTTTTGTCTTATTTGGTCCGGACCGAGCCGTTCACTCAGCAATTCCTCCAACTCCAAGGCGGTCACTTCGACTTGGCAGATCGAATGTTCCATTCAATTAAGGATGCTTGGATGTCTGCTTCCAAAAACAACATGGCTGATGTCAAAGAATTGATACCTGAGTTCTTTTACTTGCCGGAAATGTTTCAAAACTCCAACAACTTTGATTTGGGATCAAAACAAAGTGGAGTTGTTTTAGATAATGTAAGTTGTTAAAAGAACATTTGTATCATTTACATTTGTTTAGGTCGTTCTTCCAAAATGGGCACACGGCGATCGTCAAGAATTCATTCGCCTTCATCAACAAGTAAGACTTTTTAAAATTTGAAAGTTGAAGATGTTTGAACTTTGAGAGTTGAAATTGTTTAAAGATTGAGAGTTGAAGTTGTTTGATATTATTTAAAGTTTGAAATTGATATTGTTTAAAGAGCGAAATAGTTTTTGAAAATTAGAATAGTTGTTTGAAGAGCGAAATAGTTGAGAGTTGAGAGTTGAGATGTTTGGGGTGAAGTTGTGTGGCCTCTGGGGCGGGGGGGGGGGTTTGAAGAGCGAATGTTTTGGATACTTAAACTGAAGTTTCAATTTGTAAAGTATTTTGAAGTTATTCTTTAAAGATTGAGAGTTGAAGATGTTTAAAGTTTGAAATTGATATTGCTTGGAGTTGTTTAAAGAGCGAAATTGTTTTGGATACTTAAATTGAAGTTGTTCTTTAAAAATTAAAATAGCCTTTAAAGATTGAAATAGCCTTTGAAGATTACAATAGTTTTTTGAAGTCGATATTGCTTGAAGATGTTTGAATTAGAGTTTCAACTTCTAGAGTATTGAAGTTGTTCTTTAAAGAATTAAAATAGCTTTTGAAGACTAGAATACATCCTTTAACGACTATCAAGTTGCTTTCTTTAAAAGTTAGAATAGTTTGAATTAGAGTTTCAAATTGTAAATTAGTTCTTTAAACATCAAAGCTATTTTCAAAGTTGAACTTACTCAAACAAATTCTAGGCTCTTGAATGCGACTACGTCTCGGAACACTTACATGAATGGATTGACTTGATCTTTGGTTACAAACAAACTGGCGAGCCATCAAAGGACGCATTCAACGTGTTCCATCATCTATTCTACGAAGAGAACGTCAATTTCGATAACATTGATGATCCTTTGACAAGAAATGCAACTTTCGGCTTCATTAACAACTTCGGTCAAATTCCAACTCAACTCTTCAAGAAAGCCGCATCCCCAAAAGAAAATTAGTCAACTTGTTTCGTCTACTGCAAATGACAAGAACTCGCAGATCTCATACGTCCAAATCGTTCCTGGAGTTTCATGCCAAAAAGTATTCTATCATGTTCCGGAATCGTTGCGTCCGTCTAAACGACCAGTTAAAGGTAAGAACATTTAAAAAGACATGGTGGCTGTAAGTGTTTGTTTTTAGAGTTGAGAGCGGCCGTTGGCGACATCATTTTAAACGACAAGAATCAAGTTGTTGTCATTGAACAAAACAAAATCTTTCTTCCTCCGAACATCTCAATTTCGTGGGGCTTCTACGACCGCTCCGTCCGCATGGGTCAAATTGGAAGCGACAAGGTACATAAAGTTTACAGAACATTTTTGAAAGACTTTTTCGATTGGAAAGAACGATTTTGCAATTTCAATTAGTATGTTAACACTTCACTGACCAAAACCTAATCAAAGGCGTGTACAAAATACATTTTCCTATGCGTTTAGCACGAATCTGAGCTCCGTTTGTTACTTGCATCTTATTAGGTCGACCTGGAGAACATATTTTCTTAATTTCGTTAAAGATCAATTTCTATTTGAATTGAACTGATTAACAACTAACCTCAAAAAACATTACTAGACACGTCTATTAGCGCCTAAAACAATGGTGAAAAAAGTTGCGCTAGCCTCCAGTATAAAAAAGTTATCAATTTGAATTGTTTAATTCTTCAAACTTTTTTTAGTCATTTTGTTTGTTGGAAACGAACGACATTTACGAAATCACTTGCATGGCCGCTGTGGATAGTCGCCAAATCTTCGTAGGACTTTCAACTGGAAGCATTCTTGTCTGGACATTGGAGTCGGGATCTAAACGCGCTGCTTTGAATCGACAATCACAAGTCGGACATCATTCTCATTCAACTACAACAAGTACGTTGGCTTCAGCTGCTATGGGAGCAACCGCATCGGTGGCCGGAGTTGTAACAAATGACAGCTTATCTAACTCTTCTAACAACAGTTACAATGCTTTGGCATCGTCCAGGCACAAACCTGCTGTTCGAGCCAAAAAGATGCTAACCGCACACACAGATGGAATTACAGCACTGGCGATCTGCGCTAACCACAACTTCATTGTAAGTGCGTCGAGAGACCATTCCGCTGTTATTTGGCATCTAAGTCAGTTGACATACATTCGTCAACTCCAAGGACACAACGCTGCTGTCTCCGCCGTGGCTGCAAACGAATCAACTGTTAGTTTATATTTTGATATTGTTGAAAGAAGTCAATTTCAGGGAGACATTGCAACAGCGTCCGGATCAAATCTCTTTTTGTGGAATTTGAATGGTGATCAGTTAGCAAGTGTCAACACCGCCGAAGCCGGACTTTTTTCGAATTCTTCAAGTCTCATTTTGTGTTTAAGCTTCTCAACGGTTAGTTTTCATAAAGAAAAACAATTAAACCGATCAAAAAAGTCTTTAACTTGAAAAACAAAGAAACAAAAAAGTCTTTTTTTGTTATTGAATTTTGTTTTTAGTTGAACAGTTGGGACTGCAAAAACGTTGTTATGTGCGGAACAAAAGATGGATTAGTCAAATTCTACTCAGTGGAGTTCCAAAAAGGTTCAACCAATGCAACGGACTCAAATTTAAATGCAGGATCAAAGCCGACCACTAACGATCACAAAGCCTTAAAGGAACATTTCTTAAAACGCCAACAAAAAATCCAACAACACAGTCGAGGAAGTCGTCTTTCTTCTCGTGAGATCTCCGAAGATTCTCAGGTATGTAGAAATTGTGTTATATTAGTGTAATTTTAAGTTCCAGAGCACCTCTCCAACTCCGTCGTCAGTGAACACAGACGAATTGCGCTCAACAACTGAAAATTTAACTAGTCTTAATGTAAACACCGAATCAAAGCCAGAATGGCATCGTACATGCAAATTGAGACGGGTTCTTACCGAACACACTGCTTATAACAGTCGAGACAATCAACGTCCAGCACCGATTACTTCAATTGCGTCTTCAAAGTAAAACAATCAATCTTTTAACTCAATAACTTTTGTTTCAGAGATCACCGAACTTTGTTTGTTGGCGACGGAGCAGGCCGAGTGTGGCTTTGGAACATGGACCAAAGTGGAAACGGATTCCAAGACACTGTAACTTCTCCGGTGACTGCAACTGCATCAGGTAAACAGTTAATTTGATCAATTTCAACTGACTCAAGTATAGAAACAGATCAACTGTGTGTTGATTGCCGGCGTCCGTTCGCCGAATCTACAGGCACCACAAAAATAGTCAGCGCAGCTAGCGGCGGAGTTGCAAAAACACGCTTGAATTGCAAAAATTGCGGAAAGTGGTGTTGCGAAAAGTAAGCTCACGTTTGTTGTGACGCTTTTGTGTTGTTTAAAGAGATTTGAGATGCTTTTGTTGTTTTGTTAGGTGTTTAAAGAATGTTGTTTAGAAGTTGACTTTAAAATTTGAGGTATTGAGATGTTTTAAATAAGCAGCTTTTTTGAATATTGTTTAGAAATTGACTTTAAAATTCGAGTCATTGAGATGCTTTAAAATGACAAGAGTTTGAATGTTGCTTAGAGATTTGAGTTCTTGCTATGCTTTAAAGTTTGAAAACCGACTTTAAAATTTGAGTTATTGAGATGCTTTAAAATGACAAGAGTTTGAAAACAGTCAACAAAAAGAATCGTTCAAATTTGAGTCGTTGAGATGCTTTAAAATGACAAGAATTTGAATGCCTTTTAGAAATTGACTTTGAACCATCGAGGTGCTTTTAAAATGACAAGAATTTGAATGCCTTTTAGAAATTAACTTCAAACTTTAAAGTTTGAAAGCACTCAACAAAAAGAATCGTTTCAAATGTTTTGTTGTCGTTGTTTTTCAAATCAAATCAACTTTAATAACAAACAAATTTCAGCTGCATCAACGAGGAGATGAATCAGAAAGTGTCAGCTCGGCCAGTCCAAGTTTGTCGTCAATGCTCCACTCTGTTACGTCAACTTCGTTCACACTAATCAAATTGCTAATGAGATTATTTTGAACATCTTCAGTCATTCTAATCACGCTTCTTTGCCGCATTTACTTTATTGTTTAGCATATTCTAATCGATTGCAAAATATTCTTCGTACGCATTTAGGGGCTTTGCTGCTTCTGTTCCACGCCAGGGTAACCACGCATACAAATTCTACATTATGGTTGTGCATTTTGATAATTTATTAGTATTTATTCGATTAAGTATGATTTCTAATCAGATTCCATAGTATTTGGAGCCTAAAGTCCGCATTCAATGCTTTATTACTATTACTAGTTATCACCTACACACATTCCGAAACTACTTGTCAACAGAGGTCTATTATTTATTAAATAAACGATATTTAAGTAATTTGAGTGACTGTTTGAATTCCGGATCTTTCAATTCACAAACTCCAACAAGTCTTATAAGTATTGTAAGCAACTTTTGAATTCTGGACGTTTCAATTCACAAACTCCAACAATTCCTCTTCACAACATTCAAATTGCAACTCAAATTTCAAAGCTCAGCAAAAGAATCACGAGAATTGGTCACTAAATGCAGCGGAGAGATTTTGGGGAAATTCCACTGAGGCTTTGTCCGTGCGCACTAATTCCCCGCCTCAAATCAACAACATTATACACGTGTTAGGTGGAAAACTCCAGTGAAGATGCTTTGAACCCGAGCGCTTCACATAATAATTGCGCTTTATTCAACTTCGGTGCAGGTAGCGAATTTTTTGCCTTCCTTCCGCCGTGCTCACCCTATTTGACAACAAACGACCAGTTCTCTCAGCAAGAACAGGGTTCGCTGAACGAACGGTTATTTTTTGAATCGGCAATCGGGGTGGACTTTGGACATTGGCGATGAGGGATTTTTGATTAGATCTCATTCGCACGCTTTTTGCTTGTTTTTTCAATACATTGGTTGAATAAATTCTGTCTGGCTGGCCGATCCACGTTTTATGTGATTTTTAAAAATCGTTTGCTGTAATTTTTGCGGAGCACTCGATGAAATGACTACAAAAAACGTTCAATTATCACCATCCAATGTGTTTGTTGACTATAATTATTGTTTTCAATGAATTTCATAGAATTGAAGTTTTTAGGAATTCAGTTAATCGAATGTCCACAGTTTCGGGTTGAAAGTTGCTGAAATGCTTTTTTAGTCAAAGAAAAACTGTTTAAAACAGACTTTGAGAGCTTTTGTTGAAAAGACTCTTCAAAAATGTCTCGAAAAGTTTTTTCAACAAAGTCTTTCAACTCTTTTTAGTCGTTTCGCTTTTTGTTTGTTTGATTGTTATTGAAGTTTTTCCACAACTTCTATGCGTTTATAAAGCTTGTTCATTAAATTATGTGCGAATCTTACGTGTTTATAGAACTTTTTAAAGCGTACTCATGAATTTATGCGTTTAGTTGTGCTTTACAGCTTCTAACATAATTTAATTTAGAAGTCCTTGTTTGCTCAACAGTATCTTGTTCTAAAGAGGTTATCAAGCATGTCCGAAACGAACTTCATCACGAATTTCATTGCGGGTGGAGTTGGAGGCGCGTGCACTGTTATGGTTGGTCATCCGTTTGACACGGTAAGTGATCTAAAGAATGTGATAGTTAACTAAATTCTTATGTTTTAGGTCAAAGTCCGACTTCAAACAATGCCTGTTGGAGGAACTGCAGCTCCGATGTACGCTGGAACTTTTGATTGCTTCAAGCAGACGGTTGCAAGAGATGGATTCAGAGTAAGCTTGCTTTTCTGATGAATATTCTATGACTTTTGATTTTAGGGGCTTTATAAAGGAATGGCAGCACCGTTGGCCGGAGTCAGTCCATTGTTTGCAATTTTCTTTGGCGGATGTGCAATTGGACGATGGTTACAGCAAAAGAATCCCGGTGATGAGATGACCTTTGTTCAAAACGCAAATGCTGGTGCTCTAGCAGGAGTTTTGACGACCGTTGTTATGGTTCCCGGAGAACGCATCAAATGCTTACTTCAAGTTCAGACTTCAAGTTCCGGGCCAGCGAAGTACAAAGGGCCAGTTGATGTTGTGAAGCAGTTGTACAAAGAAGGTGGAATCAAGAGCATTTACAGAGGAACAGGAGCAACACTTCTTCGAGGTTTGCCTTTTAAGCTAGTCCGGTCAATCAATTAATTGTTGTCTGCTTTTAGATGTTCCTGCTTCAGCTGCTTATTTGTCAGTTTATGAGTTCCTCAAGAAGAAGTTTGCTGGCGAAAACAGCAAGGACAAGTTGACGCCTGGTGCTATCTTGTTAGCTGGAGGATGTGCTGGAATCGCTAATTGGTCAGTCTGCATACCCGCTGATGTTCTCAAGTCAAGACTGCAAACAGCACCGGAAGGCAAGTATCCGAATGGAGTACGCGATGTTTTCAAAGAAGTGATCAAGACTGAAGGTCCAGCCGGCTTGTTCAGAGGATTCACGCCTGTCATGTTGCGCGCCTTTTCCTGCCAATGCTGCTTGCTTCTTTGGTGTTGAGTTGACGCTCTCATTGTTCCGATTGATATCCTCTTAGAAGACGTGTCCAGAGTTCTATTTCTTAAACTTATTGTCAATAGATTTGTAGAATTTTAATGTGTTGATGGAATAAACTTGTTGATAGGTTTTATCTTTTAATTGATGAACTACTCTTTTGTTGTTGTTGAATGTGTTTGAACTATGAAAGAGTATTTAAAAGCAGTTTTCACATTGTTGTTTCAACTCAGTTGTCGTAAAACACAAACAATAAAATCCGATAACTATAAATCCTTTATTTAGTCATAACAACTTAATTGAAGGCCAATGTTGGCTGGTAAACTTCGCTGATGAAAGTCATATTGTCATTCAATGTCACTCATGCAAATCCTTCCTTTCCCCATCCTTTGCCCCGGGAGTTTTTGATCAAAACTTGAATTTTTGGCTCGAGAAGTGGCATTTTGATCGTGCGGTAGCCAATAACAAAAACTGCATGGTCTTGTGCGAATGGAGTATGATTCGACTTCGGCTTGATAGTGGCTGACTTTGACGGTAGTTTCGGAACTCGTGAGTTGGACGGATGACTAAAATCAAGTAATTAGAATTTGGACTTTGGACAAAATCGAAACAAACTCTCAAAACACTTACCACAAATGACTGGACCATTCTTGAGCAATTCAATTAACCCATCAGTGTTGACAGTTTGTGAATTGGCGTTGAAAGTGCAGGCTTCAGTGCTGAATGTTGCTGGAATGCCTTGCTTTTCCCCAGTGTAAATGTTTGAGCAAGTGCTTCCGTCTAAGCACAATTTAGTTTGCTTTTCAAGTTCGCTGAAATCAACAAATTATAAATGCTCATTAAAACAAATATTAGTAATACAAGCTCACTAAAAACATACTTCATTAAGTCTACCATGCTTTTTGACTCTCCAAATTTGTCGACCAACCATTGAGTGTTGAATGGAGTCTGTTCTCCCTTGGCTTTCGAGTTTGCATACTCCAAAAAGTACCCGACGGCACAGAAAATGCAGATGGGCTGTCCGTCTAAAACAAGCTGGAAATTAGTTGAAGCAGATTCAGAAACTTACGCTGACCCACAATGCGATCAATGAAATAGGGCTCTTTGGACCAGTTTACTTCTTCGGTGACAAATTTCGAGTGTGCATACTGAAAAGGTGTTATTAAAAACCAATTGATTCAAAAGAACTTACATTGAACATTGAAGATAAGCTGATTGATTGATTGGAGAGATATCGAACTGAAAGGGGTTTTAAGGTTCTATTAGGGTTTTATAAAAGCTTGAAAGGACGAACAAATTCAAAACTCATTCAATTAGTTTTTGTTCTTTTTGTTTTGTTTATTTGCCGCTGAAAGTTTTTGTCTAAAATAGAATTGATTTAAAGCTTTAAACAAGAAGTTCGATAAGTATTCATTATTGTAAAAAGCTGAAAGAGTCCGTAATTGCCAGTCACTTTCGTTCAGTTCTGCTGTTGTTGACACATTTATGACTCAAACTAATTTTACTGTTTTTAGAATGCTACTGAACTTTGGCGATCAGTTGATTTGACAACAAGCATGTGCATATCAGATAAGTTTTATTCATTTGCATTTGATTCTTTTTGACAATTTAGGTTTCTCGTTGTTGATGAGCTCGTTCATTTCTTGAAAGTAACTGATTTGGAAGCAAGCGCATTGAATTCGAATATTATCAGATAAGCTTTTAATCATTCACGTTTGATTCTTTTAAACAATTTAGGTGTTTCAAAGCATGCAATCCGACTCGAATGATGACAACGCTGGAAGCAAACTCAGAACTTGCAAATCTTTATGGTCTAAAAGCTGTTGTTTGTTGAATAAATGCTTGTTAGTTGTTTGGATATCTTTTCTGTGGTCAATGCTGGAATTGTTTGCAACTATTTGACTATCAGTAATTGCATAAACTTGAAGACGCTTTGGTCTTTTGCCATTCATTTCAAGAACACATTCACAACTTTCAAAGCCCTCTGGGATAGAAAATTACTTTATTTGGCAGCCAAAAGTCCCATAAATACGAAAAACAATTTGGGACAGTAGATTTTGTTTAAAGGCACAACTGAAAAAGATTAATTAAAATGAACTGGCAGTTTGATGGCAAGCGGTAACTGATTGGCTAGACTGTCTAGCAACGTTCTTGGATTTCACCTGCAAATTGCTACATTATTAAACGAGTGGATTTACACAAAAACTCGCCTTCTTTCAATCCCAAGCATTTTCCCCATTCTTTAATGGTAATTGATCCGTCTTTGTCGGCGTCACACTTCTCCAAGAATGGCTTGATGCACGATTCCATTGGGATTACTGGGGCTGTGATGGGAATCAATTCATGATGGCTAACGTGCTTGTCATGTGGCTTGATATCCTGGAAAGTCTAGTTTATGAAACAGTATTTAAATTTAACCCACCAAGTCGCAGAACTTCCAGATGACTGGATAGACGTGTTTCTTCTCGTCGTCCGATTCGGCCTGAGTGATCAATTCTTCCCATTCCAAGTTATGCAATTCACGACGCTTTCTTCATCTCCTTCATGACCTGGAACAACCAGTCAGACATGCGCTCCGGGAACTGAGCCATCAACTCGTCGGTACACAAATCAAGTTCTTTGCAGGCTCCCAAGTACTCCAAGTGGATTTTACCGAAAGACGGGTTCTCACAGTTTGTTGATCCTCCGCGCTTCTTGCACAAGCAACGTTGACGATACAGTTCGCACAAAGAAGAGAAGGTTTGGTTGTTGCTGGCACAGACCTGATCTTGTGGGTCATTGTCGAAGTCCGGACACTTGGAAATGCACTCACAAACTGGACGGTTCTTTTTGTCAACAACGCATTCCTTTCCTGTAAGTGTTTTTAAATTGATTTGATTTTAATGTTAATTCTCAATTTCAGTCATCTCTAATTTGAATAAGTTTGATGCGCTTGTTAAAACTCTTAAACGTCTTTAAACAACATTTAAAAACAAACCCCATCCACAAACGTGTTCGTCACAAGGATTCACGGCCGCTGAAACTTGTTTTTGATTTTAGTGTTTCCAAATGCTTACGTTTCGGTTCGGCTTTTGCCTCATCAATTCCGTCGAGGATGCTGTCCAAGTCGTCGAGGTCCTAAATTAGTGGATTAAAGGGCAGAAAGTTAATTGATACCTTGGCATTGACAGTCGTGGCAACCAAAAGGAAGACTAACACGAAGGCCAAACGATTCATTTTGGCTAAAACGGAATAGTTAATTGCGGACTTTGAAATCAAAGGTGTAATTATTGAACGCGACGGAGATAACACAAATTGTTCTGCTTGTACACCACTACTTTTCTCCCCTCAAATCAATTCAATTGTCTATAAATGTGAACGGCAAGTTGAGTGATTTGTTGTTTCGGCAACCTCCATTTCTTTGGAGTCGGACGACGGGGATGAACAAATAACAGCTGCGTTCATAAAGTTCGGTTGGCAACATTCATTTAGGCAAGAAACCCACACGCCAGGGACGGCAATTTATAACCATTGCGGCGTTTGATTGGAATCTTTGATCAAAAGCGACGTAGCAGTTGCATGGCGTGGATTTGCAGTTTTTAGACTGTGCTTTAAGTTAAAATTGGGTCTGGAGTTGCATTGGAGCAATTCAATGACTAAAAACAATCTATGCAAATTTTGAACAAACGCGCTCTTTAAACTCTTTAGAAAATAAACAAAAACGTCGTCAAAGTAATTGTTTATTTCCAAAACTGATCCGCTCCGCTTTTCTAAGATGGCTGTTTAAACTTTAGTGGATTAAGCGCACACTGTAAAAGCAACTGGTGTCGGACATAACAATTTTTAGGGAAACTTCTTTTCGAATCTAATGAATCAAACGAATCAAGTGAATTGAATGTTGATTGAACTGGATCAAACGAATCAAGTGAATCAAGTGCAAAACAAAACATTTTGGACACTCAATCATACCGATTGCATCCAAACCAAATTCAAATGATCTATTAAAGTCCGGAAAACAACAGAGACGACCAGTCGTCTCCATCGGTTATTAAAATTGGCCGGACATTCCAACCAGCCGACCAAACAATTGGATCAAAGAGGACATTTCTCAAATTTGCTCCTCACAAGTCCACATATAATATTTCGGGCTGGCACCCCGACGGCCTTTGCGTCCAACTTGTTTTTCTTGTTGGCTTGATTGGATCTCCTAAATTCGGAGCCCTCAATGCCAATCAATAACCGGAGGCTTTCGTTTTTTTCGCCGAAAGCCGTCAAACCTGCTCATTTTTTGGTGCAAAGAAGAGGAATTTCGAGAAGCTTTCGGTGACCAGCGGCGGGATTAGTCAGCGGAATCAATTGCAAGTCGACCCGGTGAAACAGTTGTTTCTTGTCAAAAAACGACACTTTAGAATAAGTAAGTGGTGTTTAAAAGTGTATTCGGAATTAATAAGTCTGGAAGCAATTGCTAAGCGAAATGAAATTGATTCTTGAAGTTGTTTAATTGATTCTTGAAGTTATGTAATCGACTATTGAAGTTGCTTAATCGACTTTAATTGATTGTTGAAGTCGATTTTAAAAGCGCTTTAATTGAAAGCAGAAACAGTTTAACTGATTGTTGAAGTTGCTTAACTGACTGTTGAATGAGTCATAAATAAATTGATTCTTGAATTTATGTAATCGAATATTGAAGTTGCTTAATCGACTGTTGAGGTTGTTTAATCGACTGTTGAAGTTGCTTAACTAATCGTTGAAGTTGTTTAATCGATTGTTGAAGTTGTTTAATTGATTGTTGAAGTTGCTTAACTGATTGTTGAAGTTAGTGAATGAATTTTTTGTTTGTGAGGTTAAGTTTTTAAACTACATTCGGAATGGTTACAACTTCCAGACATTCAAAACAAATTTATTCAAATCTATTTACATTTAAAAACATCAATTCGCGTGTTGCCGACTCAACAACCGTGACGCGGTCATCCCCATTGTTTATTATTTACAATGGACACAATTGATTTTGAAAAGTAATTTAAACTGTCTTCAATGGACTTGTATTTTCAAAAGATCCTTCTATTGCCGGAAGTTGTTGTTCTTCGTTGTTGAACATTTGAAAATGATAATGAATCCTTAGAGGACGATTCCATTCTGACACAAACTCTTCAAACTTTTCATTCTCTTCACTTTCTCCACTTTCTTCAAACTCTTCACTTCCAACACATTCAACATATTCAATGCCGTAGATCAAATTGGCATGTCAGTTTTCCTTTTCTTTTAAGAAGTTGTAGACAGCATCTTCGTCAGCTTTCCATTTTGTTGTGTCGAGCTAAATTCCACATTATTACTTGTAAATAAACAAACTTCTTAACCAACCTGCCCATTAATCGGAAATGAATTGTGATCAAAACCACTGCCTCCAAGTTTTTGTCCAATAAACTGGCCCAAAATGTCTCCAGGAAATGTTCCGTGCATCTCGACTTTGCCCTTGCCATAGATATTTGGTTCGGCGCCTAAAAGGATAGTTTTAAGTAAGCTTTGTAAAAGATTGCTACCTTTGTCGAGGATGTCTGGCCGAATTGTGGCCTCTATGTACACAATCCGGCGTCGATCTTCGTCAATCCAACTCGATAATTGTGAAGGATACTTCCGTCAAGAACATCTCCAAGTTTTTGAAAGACTTTGTGCTGTTTAATCTGTGCTATTTTGAAGAACGTAGACGGCAATGGCTTCATGGGAGAGCTCTTTAAACTGGACGTTGCAATGGCTGCATTGAATGAATAAACGGAGTTGCTTTATTAAGTGAGGAAATAACAAACAATTTCGCAATGACGCGAATCGTGTTAATTCGTATTTAATTGTGTGCGAAAAAGCATTTTAGACTTTAAATTATGCACTCTCTTTAAATTTTCAAGATCCGTTTTGAGACGCAATTTCAATGTCTATTTTGAAACAAATCAATTACATAAACAAAGCTTTCAAGAAGACTTTAAACATTTATTGAAAACACTCGCAACAAATATATTAGAACTCTTTTGATAATTTATGAATTCAAAAATTGTAAGTGGATATGCGTTTGTTCCTGCCGATTTGTATGGGAATGCAGTGCTTAGGACTTGGACTCGGAAATTGAAGGCAAAAATACGTAGACGAGGTAGTAGAACACTGAAGTTATTTAAATATTGTAACCTTTTCATTCGGAACCCACCTAGAAACAATCCGAACAGTGCGGGGAATGTGAACCTGGAAATGAGGTCGACTCGCTTCGACAGCTCCAGGTTTTCGCCGAGGAGGCTTTTTATCTTTGAGCTCAGTGTCTTCCGTCCCAAAAGACCCAGATCAAGCCGCATCGAAGGGCGATGAGAAGTCAAATTGGGAGCCAAGGTATTATTGTTTCCTTGCTGGAGAGCGGTTGTGTAGAAGTCTGGATGGACGGCTGACGGAGGACACAGGCAGTCCTGAAGTTTTCGGACAATTAGGTTGTTTCTACTCAAAAGACTTACCGGACTCATCAGAGATGGCAACTGCGCAACAACTTGCTGGAGACCGCCGATCTTCTTGCTCCGTTCCTTTTTCATGAATTCTCGACGTCCGTAGTAGTTAACAAGAGCATATTCAAGAAGCGCCGAGAAAACGAACGCTAAACAAGATCCAATCCAGACGTCGACGGCCTAAACTGATTGGAGTTTAAAGGATAATGTTACAAAACGGCTTGCCTTGATGTAAGAAACAGGAGGGAGCTTTGAATTGATGCCAGATGCTTGTGTTGTCATTGTTAGGAGACTAAACAGCTTGTTTTAGAGAGATGACTTTTGTGAAAAGTGCTTCTTAAAAAATGCGTAAACAATTAAAAGCATCAATCTTTTTGAATGTGATTTGTGAAAAGGATACACTTCTAAATAAATGTTTGTTAGTTAATTAGAAGTGATTGTTTTAAAAGATTCTCGAACAACCAAAAAACATTGCCTTTGTTTACTAATTAGTGTAAACAAAGACATCATTATCAAGCTTTTGAACATAATGACTTTAAAGAATGTTCAAACGATTAAAAGTATCGTTATCAAGCTTTTGAATATGATGACTTTAAAGAATGTTCAAATGACTAAAATCATTCTTTTATTTGATTTAAAAGCATCTTTATATTGTAACACAGGTTTCTTTCTTTAAAAGTCTATTTAAACAACCAAAAAGAATTTTCTTTGTTTACAAATTAGTTTTAAAAGGTTTTCAATCTTCAATGTCGCTCTTCAAATAGAGTTTCTATGTTCTACATATTTTTTAAAGTAGTCTTAATTGCAACCCTTTAATTTAACTTACGTCGTAACTCCCAATGAGACTCGAGCAGGAACGGCATCCTTATCCAGCCAAAAACTGACCCACGACACAACAACTAACATGCAACAAGGCAAATACAGTTGAATTAAGTAGTAACTTAAAAATGAAACAACTTAGTCTCTAAAGACTCCTTCCAAACTAACCTGTATTCGCGGCGCAACATCAGCTGCACACGAGCACAGCTATACTCGCCTAAACATGTCCGGATTGTTGCGGTTACGAAGAATCAAGTTAAAAGTCTTTATTTACACTTATATCGTAAGTGACCATTTAAATGGGAATGATTGAAGTAAAAATACACGTTTATGTCTTTTAGTTTCGAACTTATGTACTGGATTTTATATCTGGTTATGTGGAGTCTATTTGGAGAATTTAAAAAAGATTTTTGATCTGTAACGCACAAACATTGAATAAGTAAGTGGGTATTTGACATTGCTGTTGTTTTGCGAGATCTGAAAGGTCGAGTTTTTTGTTTGATGTTGTTTTGTGAGCTCGTTCATTTAAAAACTCTAAAATGTGTTTTGATGTTGCAAATAATAATAATGTTGAACTTTAAAGCCTCAAATCAGTTTTAAGTATCAAAAACATTTCTAAACCTTCAACCAACTCTTTAAACAAATGATAGAGCTTGTTTTTAACCTCAAAAACAATCTTCGTTGCCACAAGCCAACTACTGCAAATACTCACTTACTTTTCAAAACAATTAAAGCAGGGCAACAAAAAATCAACATAAAACATTAAAAGCAATTAATTGAGACGCTAGACATAAATGAACATTAACAATTCGTAACTGCGTAGAGTGACAATTAGACTAACAAAATAAGGCACTCAATTGAATTCAACGGGATAAAACCAAATCAGGAAGCGATTGTTAGCGTTTCAAACAATAAATATAGTCTTCAAAAGCCACCCCAATCGATCACATCAAATAAACAGTCCAGTAAAGCACTAAAAGCAATTTTATTACTCGCAACTCAATTCAAAGCCTCAAAGTCCAAAGAACTTACCGTTAAAGCATGCATAGCCAATGGGGAAGACCTAAAGCGGAGTTAGTGAAGCAACACATTGAAGCAAGCAAATAACACAAAGTCCGGCAAGCAACTTACCAATCTCGACACGACATCAATTCTTTTGGATCGTTCCTTGTAACGTCTCACAAATATTCGACAGCAACAGGCGTAGTAGTAAGAACTGACTGATTGTGGGTGATGTGCACCGCCGGAGCTGACGATCAAGTTGTGATAAGAACTGTCAGCTGGATGATTATTGCGCAAAAATGGATCCTGAGCACCGTTCCCACCCATTTTCAACTTAAATGCGGACTTTGATTAAAATTGACGTAAAGACAAACCTGGTAGTGTCCTTGAGTGTCAATTGACTGGGCACGGAAACGTGGCAATCTTTGCTGGCTACTTATGTCCTTTCGAGCCGCGTAGTTAACCAAAGCGAACTAAACATATAAAATGATTAAAACTTAACATGTTGACAAACCTCAAGAAGAGCGCCGAAAATGAACGCCATGCAAACCTGGAAGTTAAAAGTAAATGTAGAAAAAGACCCAGAGACTTACTCCAATCCACACATCAACGGCTTTTGTGTACGATACAGGTGGAAGTTTTGCATTTATACCGGAACTTTGAGTTGTCATTGTAAGTAACCTAAATTTGAAGACTTCTTTGAATTGTTTAGTTGTTTTTAAAACACATCTTCTTGGATGACTAAAAAAGACTCCAATTAGAAGAGGTTTGATAAGTTAACACAAAGGACTTCTTTTGTTTGAATCATTTAGTTGTTTTTAAAACACATCTTTTTTGAATCGTTTAGTTGTCATTTGAAGACTCTTCTTTTTTGAATTAAAAAGCAACAACGAAATCAAAAATATCTTCAATTTAAAAGTTTTGTTAACTCAAAAAAGAAGTTGCTTTATTTGAATCGTTTAGTTGTCATTGAACCCTCCTTTTTTGAAGTACCACTAAAAATCTTCTGTTTGAAGTTGTTGGTAACCCAGCCTGTTTGAATCGTTTAGTTTCTATTGTGAGTAAACTAACTTTGAAAATTAAACAAGCAGCAAAGAACTAAAAGTTTTCAGTTTGAAAGTTTTGTTAACTCAACAAAAAAGAAGTTGCTTTAGTTTGAATCGTTTAGTTGTCGTTTAAAGACATCTTTTTGAATGACTAACAAAAAAGTCTTCTTTTTAAAACACTACTTTTTTTAAAGCATATCTTTAAACTTACGTCGTTACTCCAAGTGTGACTCGCGCTGGAACGGAGTCCTATAAATTAACCATATTTACATCTCCGGATCAACTTTCTCACCTTATCCAGCCAAAAACTGACCCACGAAACAATTACTAACATGCAAGACGGGATGTACAGCTAAAACAATTCGAATTAAACACTAAACATTCCCCAAAACTCTCACCTGAAGCAAGTAGTAACTGAATTCACGTCTCAGAATCATTTTTGTTCTTAAACAACTGTACTCGCCTGAAAATAGACATTGAAACAATTAAAGCCACTTCAAATCAGCTAGCATATTAATTTTTCAGGAAAGCACACAAAAATCGACACCGCAAACTTGGAAGGTCCTTAAAAACGATAGGGAAAGAAGAAACCGCAAACGTTTAGTGCGTTACTTGTGTGGATATCGATTTTTAAATGTAAATTGGTCCCGGTAGTTAATTTCACTGACCTGTGTTTGTTTTGCTTGTGCAGTAGTCAGTTAGAACGTCTTGGAGCTCAAAAGATGGCAAACTTTGACGTAATCCGTCTTTTTGTTGGATTGGGTTTTCTGCTTTCCATTCATATTTGATGTCGTCGGTTGTGTAAGCATCTGGAATTTACCGTAATTGTCATAATGAACAACGATATTTGAACTTACAGCTTGCCAAATCGATAAGACACGTCTGGTGATCAAGAGGATAGTATTCCAGCGACATTGGACACGAAAGCACAAGAGACAACCTGTAAGTATTGATTTTAAGCGACTTTCTTGACAGTCTAATAACTTACCGAACACTGTATAAGATCTGACCGTTCGGATAGATCCGAATCAACACGTTTGGCTTGTCAATTAAGTGTCTGCGCGCTTCCCTGTAAAATTTAATTTAGATGTGTCATAAATGATATCCACTTACTTTTCGTTTTGAAAGAACGTATCCGGCATCCAGACTTGTCTCGACAGATCGGCAGAATCACTTGTAGCCAAAACAACAAACGGAGGTATGTGAGTGTTTTCGTCTGCAAACCGTTCATATGCCAGTCGAGCATCCCACCATTCTTCTCGAAACGTGAATTGTCTAAACAGAATTGAAGTGATTAAAATGATGTTTTAAAAAGAATAGTTTAAACAAACATTACAAATTAGCTTTTAAAGAAGTCGTGTTTGTTGTTTGAAGTGATTAAAGTGGTGTTTAAAAAGAATAATCAAAAAGTGCCTTGTTACAATTGTTTAAACAAATAAACAAGGCTTGTTTGATAACAAGTCTTTAAAAAAAAAGGTTCTTTTAAAAACACTATCTTAAGTGTTGAACTTTTAAATCAACTTCAAAAAACAGACGTTCGTTTAAACAGATAAACAAACACATTGAAGCTCTTTATCGCTTTTTAAAAGGACAAACAAACATGTTGAAGTTCTTTATCGCTTTTTAAAAGGACAAACAAACATGTTTAAGTTCTTTATCGCATTTTAAAGGAATATCAAAAATGAGAGTTGTTTAAACAGATAAACAAGAATGTTGAAGTTCTTTATCACGTTTAAAACTAGTCAAAAATGAGAGTTCTTTCATTTCCAATCAATTCAAAACAACTTACGCGCTGTATTCCATATTTACATCGTCGATTTTCGAAATACTGCGCAAGTAGATGTTTACAGATACAACGACAGGTCCACCCGTATCTAAAAATCAATGTTTTTACATAATTGTTAAAAATAATCTTTGTTGCTTGAATTTTTCGTTCGTTTCGAATAGCTTTTGTTGTTTTCGCGGATTTCCGATGAACGTGCACAACGAAACACAAAAACTTGTGAATTCTTGCGCGCCAAATCCACTTTGACGTCCGAATCTCTGTAGACGGCTAATCTAGTCGGCAGACCTTTTTGGGAGAACAAGTGGCCTGAGCGCTTAATTCAATTTCCACTCAACCGCAATCTATTGTCCTCCCCGCTCAAATTTATTGGCTCTTTTTCGTGTGAGCGTGATGAGATTTGTTTAATGGGAATCAGCCATAGTGCACGGAATTTGATTTCGACAAAACAAACAATCGAAATTTAATTAAAATCCGGCTTTGGCGTTGAATTTAATGCAGATGAAATGTTTATACGCAACAAAAGTTTGTCAAACAAAATGATTTTTGCTGTTTCAAAAGTTTGTCAAACAAAATGATTTTTGTTGTTTCAAAAGTTTGAATAACATCAATTTATCTTTATCGTTTTGCTTTAAAACCTAATTTGTTTTGACTACAATAGATTGGATAGTAGTTTTTAAAGCGTTTCTATAACAAAATCCAGCCATGTTGTCTATCATCTACCGCGTATTTAAAAATAAACACTTCAAAAGGAAACTTTTTGTCTCTAAACTTTGCTGGACAAAAAGTTCATAACATATTGAAAGTTTTAGACAACGTTTGTCATTCAATGTTTTTAAACAAATAGACAGATTTTGTAGAACTTATTTGACCTTATTGCAAAAATCAAATTGGCAAATCTGTGACAGAGATGTAGCAATTTTAACTTAAAACCTGTAAAGACAATTAAAGAAACTTTTATTACGCAGTGTATTCTTTGCCGTTTCGTCACTGCTCCGGCAAGTTCAAAAACATTTGTTCAAAAAATCATTCGATCATAAACAAAACAAATGGTCGTCGCCGTCGCTTGCAAATCATTCGAAAGCCACAACAACTGCTGTTCAAATGTTTCAAATGTTATCGGGGGCTCGGGAGAAAGTGATTTCATCTTTAAACACGCCACAAGTGTTGGCATTTGAGTCACCGCGAATATGCTAATCAGGAGAGTTTGCAAACAACGAATGCATTTGCATTTTAAATTGCATTGTTTTGGGCTTTTTTTGGGACGCGTTGTTGAGGTGATGAATTTAAAGTATTGAATTATTTTTGGATGATTGAAATGCGTATGAATAAGGTGACCTTTTTGAGTTTAGTTGAAGAAATTGGAGTTAAACTTTAATGGGAAGCCAAAATCTAATTTTAAAAGTGTTGTCGAGAAACAACAACTAAAAGTTAATTAATTCTTTTGTTTGATTAATTTAGCTTGACTAATCGAACAAAAAACGTTTTTAAAGGTCAAATAGATATTGTAATGCAAGGCAATTTTAGAATCCCGAAAGAATATAAGTTTTAAAAGCAGTGCCGAGCAAAAACGACTAAAAAGCTTTTACATTAAGTTCTTAACTTGACTGATCGAATCGAAAAGCGCTTTTGTGAAAGAACGAATTTGTTTGTTCGTCAAACTCGTCAAACTTCTTGCTATATTAAAAAGTCAAATAAATATTGTAATGCAAAACAATCTCAAACAAAAACGACTAAAAAGCGTTTACATTAAGTTCTTAACTTGACTGATCGAATCGAAAAGCGCTTTTATGCAAGAAAGAATTTTTTCTTTTCTCAACAAACAACAAAACATTTTTGAAACGAATTTTTCTTTTCTCAACAAACTCAAAAACTTTATCAATTTAAATTAAAGAACAAACCTGGCCAGCTGTCGTTGAAGCCTCGAGGTCTCACTCTCCAGTCGTAATCTTTCAATACCCGTTGGATGATGTCCTGTTCTTTGAGCTTCTTCTTTGGCCTTTTGTGCATCACAGACATGGAACGCGATGACGATCAGGCAGAAAACAAAGGCTGTAGACATTAAAGACCTCCAACTGTACATTGTGTGAATGATATGCCTGGAATCGCAAACAATTATAGACTAAAGTTTAGGGATCCGAAAGCTCACGCAAATTGGGGTCCGCACAGGCAATGCAAATTAGGCCAATTTTTGTTTCAACTGTGTCTACTTGTTTGCAAGTCAACAATTAGCGCCTGCCAACGCCGTCATGCAAGTATCTTTATTGGCATGAGTCCAATTGGTTCTGGAAATAGACTAATTAGTTTGTTTAAAAGTGTTTGAACAACTCGCAGCACGCAACGATTTGAAATGATATGTGTTTTAAAAGAGATCGATTTGTTTTGAACATTTAAAATGATATGCGTGTTTAGAAGTGTTATTTAATTTGAGTCAGTTTTGTAATCAAAGCGATATGTGTTTTAAAAGAGATCGATTTGTTGCGAAGAATGTTTGAAGGCGGGTGTTTAGAAGTGTTATTTAAGAGTGTTTCAATACAAAAGTAATTGAAATCAAACTTGAAATTAGAGTCAAAGACATATTAAAGAACAATTTAAATTTAATAGTCTGAAGTCATCTTAAAGAAAGAAGTTACATTTGATACACTGAATTCATTTTAAAAACAACACAATTTGATCAAGACGAACAAGAAACATTTTTGTCAAGTTTAAAACGCAAACTTCAAAGAACTTTGACCACAAAGCTCGAGGCAAACACGCAAACAATCAAGAATTCATACGCAAATTTCAAGAGTTTCGACAGCTCCATAAAGGAGTTGTTGTCGGGACGTTTCGGCTAACAAATACTGTAAAATCTGTCCTGCCGGAGAGGAAAGTGCTTTTGTGACCAAACAATGGAGGGATTTTAAAGACCGTGCAATTTGTTAATTGAAATCTTTGGTTGGATGGTCACGTTCGCCTCCCTTCTAAGTAAACATTTGCCGGATAGAACAACTTGCAGGTCATAAAAACGGAGACATTAAAGTTTGCCAATAAAATGTACACGCCAACTGCGATCATTAAGCTTAAAGATCATTTCGACTTCACGGAATTGCAGAAAAAGGGGCACTTCTGCAAAGAACAGTATCGTAAAAGACTTTAAACCCCGCAGACAAGTCCAAAATATACAACTGTCCAAAGGGCAGGTGCAAATTCCGCTGCAAACGTTCTTTAGCATCTCGTTTCCCCGAGTTACGAAGTTAAAAAATTAACAAACTCATTTGCTGTTTAAAACAATTGACTTGTTGCGATGGTTCACGATGACGACATTCGGCGCCTGAATTCGTGAGTATGCAAAGCCTTAGCGACACAGTGGATACAAGGAGGACATGGTTTTCAACCGAATGAACTTGTTAAGCAAAGGACACAATAGGTTCGGTTTCGAGAACAAACACTCTTCTTAAAAACTAATCAACAAATACGACAAAAAGTTTCCTTTTTCGGCATCAAAATTAATCAGCTAATGTGAAAGGTTTTCGGATTTGCTAAAGCTTCTTGGAATGTTCGGAGGCTCTTGTTCATTTGGTGTTAGGACAAAGGGAGCGTCGGAATCGGAGATTTCGAAGGACAGCAATTGGATGTTTGAACTGTTCCCATGCAAAACGTTTGTGATATGAAGAACTAAAATGCTCGGTCTAACTAGAAGAAAGTAAGAAAAAACAATAATTCCACCGAACAAAAGATGTCCGACTCCTCTGTGCCCGATAATGAACAACACACTCCGCGAACAAAATCCGTTGGCAACCTCGAACAAAGGAAGCCAATTGCGATTGCTCATCCGAAAATTTGCCGAAAAAGGAAGTCTTTTTTTGGAATACGGCAAATTAATTGATTTTGTTGTTGGAAGTTTTTGATGAAATAGTTCTTTAAATAGATTCGTTGTTTAAAGATTGTGTTGAAAAACGAACAGCGTTGTTCAAAAGATTGTTTTGAAGTTGTGATTAAAGATTGTGTTAAATGTGTATTGAAAAGTGAACAGCGTTGTTTAAGAGCTATATTGAGAAAATTACATTGAAAGAATTGATTGCTTAAGTGTTAAAAAGATCGTGCTTGGAATGTCATATTGAAAAGCGAATGTTGTTGTTCAAAAGATTGTGTTTTGAATGTGTATTGAAAAGTAAACATTTTTGTTTAAGCGCTAAATTGATTTCTTAAGTGTTAAAAGGTTATGTTTAAAGAATGTTTAAAGACTAGAACGTTGATTCTTACTTAAACGTGTTTAACGAATTATGTTTAAAGATTACGTTTAAATGCGTATTTAAAGACTTGTATTTACAACTAATATTGAAAGAATCGTTTTAAATGTTTAAAGCCGCATTCAACACAATCAACCAACAAATTTGTTTCAAATCTCATTGATAAACTTTTAAACAACTAAACATTTAATCTTTTTAAATATCTTTTCAAACATTTCAACAAACTCGGCAGACAGCAAAAAACACGCAATTCCCCCTCAAAAATCCCTTAAAACTCGTGCCGAATGCTCACGTTTCACACAAACACCAAAATCAACACCGGGGCAGTCGGGAACGCAAATGCAAAATCAAAAAAGAGTGACAAGTCGAAAAATGAATGAATGATGAGGTGCGCCAACGGCGAAAGCTCCCTTGTTCAAACTTCGAATGTGCCACAGGTGTACAATGTGTCTAGCGGAGAGGCACAGTGATAGGTGCTTTCGGGCACCACCGTAAAGGTGTAAACTGACAACCGTTTTGATTAAGCACTTGTTTTTTGAGTGGCTAATAGCGGACGGAGAAATGTTTGCTTTGGAGTGGCCGGAACTAAAGTGGCCAAATTATTAAAGCCCTCGGTGCAGAGAAATGCTTTTTCTCCGTGCAAATTCTGGAAATTAAATAAATACAAAACAATGTTTTGGCATCTAAGTTTGAGAGCTCAAACGACTTCTTTTGATTGAACGAGTTCGTTGAAGTTTGAGAACTCAAACGCTTTTTGAGTTGTTTGAGTCGTATTAGTCGACACTCAAAGTGCTTTTTTGCATCTTTACAAACTTTTATGATGCAAGTCTGTTTTTAACTTAAAACTATGTTTCCAGTTTAATAATATGCTTTAAAAACTAATAAAATGCGTCTCAAACAACTCCAAAGAAGACTCGAGCTCTAAAATCTTGACGAACTCATTCAATCAAAGCAAATTCTGAATAACTCCGTGCAAAACAATGTATTGGAATCGATATAAGCTCTCTCCAAAAGTGCCAGACAGAGTTTTTAAATCAAAAATATCAACAAAACAGAAAAGAAACTCCACGCCACAAATAAAGGCCTCGCCGGATAATCACAGAATGGCTCCCGAAATAACAAAGCCATTCATTGGAAAGTATATCTGCATTAATAATGAACGCGGTTGAAAGTTTCCAACGTCATAATCGGCAATTAATGAGAATCGATGAAATTGGACCCAAAAAGCTGTATACAGTTGAACACAATTGAACTTCACACACAACAATTCTTTAATTGAGATTGTTTTTGTTATGTTTGAAGATAATCAAAAATAGTCTTTAATTTAAAAGACAGCTTTATAAAACATTGATGTGCTTTTTTGTTTATTTCAAATGAAACCTATTAGAATCTAACTAGCAAGCAATGCGATTTGACTTGTTTGCTTATCTGATGAAAGTTTAAAGACCAGTAAATTGTTTTAAACAATTAATTTACCTATTCATTTGTTTATCCAGAAGAAGGCTATCAAAAATAGTGCAACTTTTAAATAATGCGATTTGATTTGTTTAATGGCAAAAAGCTTCTTCAAATTAACAAGCATCTTTTTAAATCAACAATATGCATTGATTTATTTGTTTATCTAATGAAGCGTTTAATAGCATTCAAAGAGTCAATTTAAACATCTCTCAATTTTAAAGACTAACAAAACAGTCTTCAAACAAATCAAAAGCAATCTTCAGAAACAATCTCTCGAATCAATTTCAAAGCGTCAATTTCAAAGACTAACAAAACAATCTTCAAAGAGTCAATTTCAAAGACTATCAACAATCTTCAGAAACAATCTCTCAAATCGGTTTCAAAGAGTCAATTTAAAGATCTCTCGAATCAGAAACACGCAATACTGTAAAGTCTTAGATGAGAACCGATTGCAAAACTCAACAAATTAGACGTCCAAACAGATTTCAGCTTCGGAGACAAATTGAATTATGCAACTTGGAGTGTGCATTAGTGCCACAACATCGGTGAACAAGTTTGCACTAATTCCGGTGCTTTCCGAAAAGACGAAACTCCACAAACTTCCAAGAAGGCGCCAAATTGGAGGTCAAAAAGTTGGGGACCGGAGAAAATAAACAAATACCTTTTCAAGTGCCAACATTGCTCTCCGAAAACTTCTTGTCACACTTTCGCGGTCCACGAAACGTGCCGGATTTTTAAGCTCTATTTGGCCCCGAAGTCACCATCATCGGCACAGAGCAAAAATGAAAGATCCCGGCGAGCTTAAGCCTTTTAAGATGGGCATGGTCGTTTAAGGCGGCGGCTAAAGACGACAATTGTCAACACTCACTTTCTGGCCTGCGTGTTAATATGGCGCCTGTGTTTCTTCGGGTCGCTCCCCTCGCCGACTAGTTACTTTTTGCCACAAATGGAAAGGGAATTAGTGCCGATTTTCTTTGTCCTCTCCGGCTTGATTCACGAAGCAATTTCTGGACACGGCGGTTCTGACTTCGTGTTCGTGGAGATTTTTGTACGGCGGACGTCTACGGTACCCCTTGTCCTTTACATCTTTTCATCTTCGTCATTATTGTGTTGGAGCACGGCGAAGAAGAATGCTTGAAGAGATTGCGTTTGTTGGCAAACTTCGGAGACCAGAGTAGTCGTCACAGCTATGAGTTTTCACTTGAATTGCCTATGGCGGCAACGTAGACGAATTCCGGAGAAATTTATTAGTTTTATGAAAGCGTATTTTGTTGTTTGATTTCGAAGACGTTCTGTTTTGTTCTTCTTTAAAAAAGATTTGCTAACAAGTTGAATACACATTGAAAGTGTAATTGTTTAAATTAATATCGGAACTTTAAAAAAGATTTGCTAACAATTTGAATACATATTGAAAGTGTAAGTGTTTAAATACATATCGGAACTTTAAACGTTCAATAAAGTTGAACGTTTGCTCTCAAACCAGAAACGATTTTATAATCAGCTGATTCGGTCAAAAAACACCTTCCCACTAAAGGCAGTGAAATTCGGTGCGGTGGTGCAAAAAATGTTGTCAATAAAATTGACACCAAAACGAAGCAAATAACTTTTTTTGACAACAAACAAAATGCTTTTTCGAATTGAAAAGTTTGCCAAGCCAAGTTTATTAACCTAACTTGATTAGACTGTCATCCTTTAATGCCGGACTTTTTCATTGTTTTTACCGCATTCCAAACGTTTAAATGAAATATCAACCACATAAAAAGTTAGTCTAAAGACATCAAAGTGTTTAACTATTCTCTTAATATATTTTAGTCTTTTGTTTGAACATGATCAATAGGACCTATACAATTTATATATACTAAAACGTGCGTCTAATAACGCTCTATAAACTAGGAAAAGAAAATACACTGGCGTAGAAAAAATGGAAAAACAAACATCAAATCTATTCAACAAAAACGTTTTTGGAACAAACAAAATAAGTAAATTCGATTCAAATAACTCTTTTGATTGAATGAGTTCGCACAAAAATTATGAATTTAATCACTTTTTGAGTTTCACAGCTCAGCGATTTAAGCATTCGATCAGTTAAGTTAAGTGTTTAAGTTTACACAGTTTTGAACAACGAAATGCATACAGAGACGCAAGGGTATAATAAAAACATGTTATTAACTTGACTGGTCAGACGACGAAGATTCTACAGATCCTCCGAGCCAGTAGTTCCAATTCAAAGAAGTATTACAAACCTTTGTTGACTAATCTCATTTCTCCAATTGAATCTGGATCAACAGCTTCCTATCAAGTCAATCAAGACTCAGCACTCAATATTCTTGAAACAAATTCTTCAATTCCATGCCATTCCGGCAAAAGCGTTTTTGGAATAATAAGTAAATTCGATTCAAATTTGCTTTTTGCTACATCCTGTAAATTGTTTATTCAAATAGCTTGTTTAAACAAATCAAACTGCTCCCAAAAACTTCATCCACGTGTGTGTCCACCGCAATTGGGACGCTTCAATTGCGTAAACTCCGTAAACTGCGCGAACAGAAACAGCGCATACAGATTTTAAAGAGCTACTCCGAATCGGCGGCCAGGTTTAATTTGAAACTTCGGAGAGTGCGCCTGGACATAGCGTAAAACGTGTTTTGCGTGTCCGATCGCGTCAACTCGATCGTTGATGAACATGTCTCGATATTTCGAATCAATTGGTTTGGTTTTAAAAATAGTCCGGAACGGATCACTTCTTTTTTCGGATCACTTTGTTGAAAGAAATGAATGTACTTTTTTAATTAGGCATATTGTTTTGACTTTATTTGAATTTAAAACGAAATCACTTCATTCTTTTAAAACTTCATTTTTTGCACAAATTCCGGTCTTTATCGAAAGTCATTTTAACGAGCTGATTCAAGTGGCGATTTCCTCCACTGACCTCATCTCCAAACTCATTGGACAAACATACTGTTGTATTTGTTGAAATTCCGAAAGACAATGGACGCCGAGCGCAAATGACCTTAACGCAGTAGTGAAAGCGCGTAAAGTCCAATCGGAGGATAATCAGCAATTGGTGAGGGTGAAAAATCAGCTCCTTCGCTGGCCATCACTTTTAATCTTTGTTGGTGCGAGCGCATGCGAGCGCCAAAGGCTATTTTTATCGTCCAAGTGCGCACTTAATTCCCCAGCACCAACTTCAGCTCTCCACTGACCGCCATTTCCTCGTCGTCGGCCAGACTGCAGAAGTCAGGAGTTCTAATTGTCTCGGTGATCATCGGTGGTGAATGCCAATTTGGACAGCATGACCTTGTTTGTCTAAAAGTTCGAAAATACGGTTAGTTTTGTTAAAAAATGTTTTCATTACAAAAATCAATCAAGCAAAAAAGTCAATGTTGTTTGATTGTTTTTCAAATTGAGTGTTTTTACAGACAGCTAAAATTTGTAAAGGATTAAAATCAATTTCTGTTTCGGAATTATCGAACTTTAATGATTATAATGTTTACTCTTCTGTTCATAACACTCCAATTTACAAAAACTGTGCACTGTTTGGTTTGTTAATTAGTTTAGTTTGCATAAATACCTCAAAACAAGTAAAACAACTTAAAGATATTATGTTAACAAGCAAGTTAATAAAGTTCGATAACTCTTTTTGTAGCGGCATAGGAGCTTAACATTCTCGAAACAGAGTGTTATTTAAAGTCTTTACAATTAGGACCCTATTTAAAAATTGACAAAAGTGTTCAATCTTTTCAAACACTCAAATGAAATTGACTTTTTTGTCAACAAAGAAAATGTTAAATTTGCAAGCTTTGTCAATTGCTAATAAAACAAATCTTATTTAGTCTTTCCTCACCGACGCAATAACTACGCCAGTTATTAGAGAAGTCGTTACACGTTCGTTTCGTCCACACAGTCCGACGGTTTGCTAATAAAAATGCGCAGGAAATGGAGGCGCATTTGCGTTCACCGACTAATATTTCTATACTATCTTCTAATCAACGTGGTAACAGCTAACAGAGCAAAATTGCCATCGGCTGATACGAGTAAGTGTTTTTGGACCTGACTGATTGTTGTAATTTCTTTTCAGCATATTCTGATGTTTTTCTTATGCCTCAAGATTTTGACTTAGCAAACACGAATCCGGGTGGGTCTTTTAAAATAGTTTTTAAATAAGTTGTTTTGCAGTGCACAAACCTTCCGCTGCTGAACTTGACTCGAATGCAAAATTCGGAGCTGTTTGAAGGCGACATCATTGGAATTCCGCCAGAAAACAGTTTTCGGAGATTGCACGACGATGTTGATGACGTTGCAAGGATTTTTGGTCAGCCAGTGAGTTTTAAACATGTTTCGGTGTTGATCGATGTTTATTTGACTGTTAAAGCCTTAAGAACTTTATTTAAAATGTTGTTGTTAGTTGATAATTTAATGAGTTTGCAAAGCTTTCATTTAAACAAAAAGTTTCTTCAACGACAAAAGTTGTTCTTGAATATTTAAAACAAAACAAAAAGTCTCACGTATTCGATTTCAGTTCCACAGTTCTTTGAACGTTGACACTTATGCAGACAAATTGTGGGAGAACGGAAGAATACCTTATTTGTTAGAAGAAGGAATGACCCCAACGTAAGTTCTTTTAAACACTAATCAAAAACAACTTTCATTTTAGACAACGCGCCGCAATTGCTCAAGCTTTCACTGAGTATCGTGACAAGACATGCATAAAGTTTATGCCAAAAGAAGAACACGATTATGACTACATTTACATCAAACGGAACGTTGCATTCGGGTAATTAGTAACAAGTTCCAACAGAAAGCAATGATTTTAATTACAGATGCTCTTCTTATGTTGGTCGAGCCGGAGGAAATCAGTCAGTATCACTGGAAGTAAATAAATGCTTCTCAAAAGGGGTCATCGCTCACGAGTTGATGCATGCAATCGGTATGTTCATTAACTTGATTGCTTTTAAAGTTATTAAGATGTTTAAAAGAGCAATTATAAAATGCCAAACAACCTCTAAAGTGAAAGTGATCGAGCCGAAAAGCGACTTTGTGGAATAACGAATCTCTATCAACGATTAAACGACTCAAAAGCGTTTTGCGAAAGAACGAATTTAATTGAGTTTTTCGTTTTCTCGACAAACTCAAAAACTTTACTAACTTTTTGAATCATTTTAATGCCTCTAAAACGTTGCTATCGTTTAAATTTTAATGAGAAGCTTTTATCAATTAATCTCGAGTAAAGACGACTAAACTTTACTGATCGAACATCAATCAAAAGCTTCTTATTGCTATTTTGTTTAGGTTTCTTCCACGAACACTCACGAACTGATCGCGACGACTACGTTGCCATCGATGAAAACAATATTAGACCTGGTAGGTTTTTTAAATCAAAGTTTAACGACAATTTCAACTTACAGGAATGGCACGGAACTTTGAAAAGTATCCGCAAAAGGTAATTGACACCCTTGGAATGCCCTATGACTACGAATCTATCATGCACTATCACAAATTGGCGTTTTCAAGAAACGGACGACCAACAATTGTTCCAAGAAACAACACCGCTGAAATTGGACAACGGTTTGTTTTGTCATATTGGCTATTCAATTAAAAGACTCGATTTTTAGATACAAATTGAGTGATGTCGATGCTTTGAAGATCAATCGTCTTTATCGCTGCGAAGGACCGACTACTGAATTTCCGTCTACTGGAGACTTCGACAAGGAGAAGGCTCGTCGTGTATCATTAGTCACTATGATGACTCCCCCGTCCAGCAACACCGCCGCAACGTCCAATGGTCATCACTTCAAGTGAAGAGAGGACAAGAAGTTCCGAGCGACCCGGCGGTTCAAGAACTTCCGCTGGTTTTTCGAGGTTTGTCCACTTGGTTTGCGGATGTTTTAAACCGGTTTCTTCGAAAGCGGTGATTTGAAATTGTTTTGAAGCTTTTGATGATTCATTAGAATTGAATTGAATACTGTTTTTGATTAAAAGCTTGTTTAATGTTTAAAGAACTCTAAACTTCAAAAGCTTCGCAAACAATGTTTGAAGATTTCTGTAATTCTCAAGTTCAAAATATCAAAGAAGTTTCACAAGAAATGTTTGAAGAATTCTGTTATTCTTAACTTCAAAGCATCAAAGAAGCTTCGCAATCAACAGACATTTTAACTTCAAAGCATCAAATAAGCTTTGTAAACAATATTTGAAGAACTTCAAAAACAACAAATATTTTAACTTCATAATTCAAATCTTTCAAAGCAACAAACACTTTAACTTCATAATTCAAATCTTTCAAACAACAAACATTTTAACTTCTTAACTTTAAATCTCTCAAACAACAAAGAAGTTTCAAAAACAAATTCATAATTTAAATAACATTTTCAGAGGATCGTCAATGGTGACTGTTTCACAACAACCGCCAACTATCATGTTTACTAGAGTCACTAGTGACAGGTGGAAATACTTAACTGATCATTACACAAGCACGACGACGCCTCGGCCAAGAACTAGCAGATTATCTGAAGTCGTGTCATCTGAAAAGCCTTCAAAGAATCGTTACACTTTGGTGACCTCAAAGTCCGGAAATAACAAATCTCTCGACAGTAAGTTGACTAGATACGGATTCTATTAAAATCACGCAATCTTTAGAGTGCACAAACCTGAACGCTCACTGTCACATGTGGTACAAACTTGGCCACTGCGAACACTCCAAAAAATACATGAGTCACTATTGCCGAAAGTCTTGTGGTCTGTGTCCTCGCGTTGACAACGAAGAGAAAGTAGTTGAAAGAATAAGTAAGTTTTTGTGTACACAGTAACATTGCCGGAAAACAGCAACAGCTCTTTGGCTGTCCGGTCGTCAAGAAAACATTAAAAATATATTAAAACCTTTCAGGACCAACAACGACGAACAAGATCTGTGTGGACAAAAACTTGTTCTGCGGATACTGGAGCCGAATTGGAGAGTGCCGATCAGAGTCTAAGTTCATGAAGATTTTCTGCAAACGTTCCTGTGGACTCTGTTAATTTACAAGTCTTTGTGTTCAATAATATTTATTGTCTGTACGTAATTTATAATGCTCATTGTTCCGAATTGTTTGTGCAATAAATTGGCGGGTAACTTTTGAAATAAACATTCTACAATTTCCTCCAGCAAGCAACTTGATAGACGGTTTGGCCGCTTTGGATTTTTTGGTAAGTTGGAGTTCCAGGCGCGCAATAAGTTGTTCTAAATGTCCGGCTGAACATTCTAATGAACCACGGAGTCTAAAGATAACGTAATTACATCTGAATTATACTTTTAAGTAACTAACTGTAGACAATTTTTGATCGTAGTGCGCGGAAGTAAAATTGATCCCATTCAAAACTTGCTCATTAATGCACTCGCTGTTGACCAAATGAAAACCGGCGTTTTTCGCTTCCTTGAATGGTGTATTCGCCTATAAAACGTTTCCAAGTACATCAAAAACACTTTAATCACCTGGTCAGAAGGTCTCAAATCTGTCCAACATAAATGACCATTTGACTTCAAGACTCTAAACGCTTCGTTAAAAAACCGTTGAGGATTCGAATACAAGTGACTGCTTTCCACATTTAAAACAATATCAAATTCAGAGTCTTGAAATGGAAGCTTTTCGGCATCTCCCTACAAATAAATTTAAAGTTCACTACAAATTTAATGCTCTCGCAGAAAAACAACAAAACTTGACAATGTTTGCGCGCTTTTCGCACAAAAAGCCAAACGAAAGCGTTTCTTTTGCTTGTGATTGTTTTTGATTGCGTTTTATTCGCTTACTTCGATTAGATTTGAGTTCTTTTTGCTTTGAATACACTTGTCGACGCCTATGACTTTGTTGATTTCAGGATGTGCTCTAAAATGTTAATGTTAGCTGTGTTTTGAATTTGAAATTACTTACTGTTTTATCCACTTGATGCTGTTGCCAATTCCGCATCCAACATCCAGTAAATTAGTTTTGTCGAGCTTCTCGTATGGCGGACACAAAGATAGAGCTTTTTCGTATAGATAGTAGTGGTACTTTACAGAAGTTTCGGTTTCAAGGCTTGTGAAGGCTCCCAGTTCTGGAGCATATCCGAGATTTAAGAACTCAATTTGATAGGTCTTTGCAATTTTTCGCATTAACGGGTAGAGAATAAATTGATCGAATAAGTAGAAATGTAATTGTTGTAGAAGAGATAAGATTTTTAAGAGTAAATTGACTAGCATTTTAATAACGGTCAACAATAGTCGCGGAATTTTCATAGCGAACAAGAGTCGTTGTTGTTATCAAACTAATAACTTTTTGTTTAGATTCAAGCAAGCTATCCGAAATGTCTGGTCGACAAGGAGGCAAAGCGAAACCACTCAAGGCACCGAAGAAGGACGATAAGTTGTTGTTGGATGTAAGTCATTTTTGATAGTGGCTAATTTTGCTGTTTGATTGGCTCTTATTTTATTGGTTATTGACGTCATATTGTTTCAGGAAGACATCGAATTCAAGAAGAAGCAACAAGAGGAGAAGAAAGCATTAGCAGCCGCAGCCAATCAAGCTTCAAAGAAAGGACCAATGGGCGGTAAGTTATTTTCGATGCTTTGGAGATGTTTTAAGTTCAATTCGAAATTAGTTTGGCAGTTTGATTAATTATGTTTGTTTTCAGGTTCTGGCATCAAGAAGTCCGGCAAGAAATAAGCAAGTCTTTTGAGCACGAGAGCAGCGTTCCTCTAACAATTTGGGATCTATTGTTGAAGTTATCTATTGTTCTTGACTGTGTACAATGTTGGAATAAATTGAGGTTATAATTTGGCGTTGAATATTGCTTGTTTATTGTTGTGTGTCTGCTTTAAATTGGCGCGTTCATGAATACAGTATGCATAGTGGCCGCGAAAGCATTCGTTGTGGAGTGCCGGCACGTCGGTGTTCTTTTGCTTTGCAGTGGGCCCGATTTTCTCTTTCGCCGTCAATTTGATCTCTGTCTCCTTGTTGTTTGCATGTGAATTTCCTGTTCATGATGACCCCGTCGCGACTGTTCCTCACTCTTTGTTCTAGGTTCACTAAAACTCGGCAAAATTCCGGCTTTTTCCAAGCCGTTTAATTGGAGTTTTCCATTTTTCAGTATTTACTTTGTGTCTATCGTTTACTTCCAATTTCAATCGTATTCGTTCACACTTTATTTACTTGCTTTCAGCCGTTGGACTTCTTTGCTTTCGCATCTCCAACCAACCGTTCACAACATGGGCATCGTCGAAGAGTTGTCTAAGAGCGCTGTTACGAACCCGTTCGGCATGCCACGCCAAGCACATTGTGCCACAGGTATTATTTAGGCATTTAATAGTTTGGTCACACTGTTCAGTCACTTGTAATGTTGTTAGAACGAGTTCAAAACAAAAACAGCGATCAAAAACGATCACCTGTTTGGAACTTAGCCACCGGACTTTAATTAGCTTCTGCACTGTTTCGCTCTCGTTGGCGCGTTAGGATTACGACGTGACGTGGCAACCGTGTTGCTGGCTTCCTTCTTGCATTTCATTCCCAAATTTCTTTATTAACGTTCGTTTCGTAGATAAAAGCAGTCTTATTCAAAGTGTTTATTGAATTTGTTGGCGTTTCAAAAGGATTCTTTGCGTTTAATTAAAAACTTTAAATTTCAGGATGTAATCTTACTTTTTACTTAAATGCATTAGTTACGGTCTCGCATTTATACCCCGCTTAAAATGACATCCGAAACGACGGAGAAAGAGCCTATTATTGTAACTCCGTTTGGGAGACGGCAACAAAACAGCTATTTTTCATACTCAGGAATCATAATTGTATTTCTAACTTGGTGTTATCTCTATTTCTCTTGCATTGGTACACTTTATGACGGGTTAACTTCCTTTTTTGTGGTCTAGTGACGATAGGATACAAGTGCTGAGCAGTGTGGCAATCACAGTGGCATCGTCTTTTTTAGGTGATGCGCCAGTTGAGTTCGGATCTGGCAAATACTACGCCTTGTGCGGTTTGGGCGGCATTTTGTCTTGCGGTATCACCCACACTGCAATTGTTCCTCTGGATTTGGTCAAGTGCCGTATTCAGGTTGGATTCTTTGTTGATTTAACTGGATCTTTAACTCCGCTGTTCAGGTCAATCCGCAAAAATACAAGGGCATTGTTGGAGGATTCCGAACTACATTGGCAGAAGAAGGCTTCCGCGCTTTAGGCAAAGGATGGGCGCCAACTGCAATTGGCTACTCATTGCAAGGTTTGGGCAAATTCGGCTTCTACGAAATGTTCAAGATTGCTTACGCCGACATGTTGGGACCGGAACTTTCTTACACCTGGCGTACTTCTTTGTATTTGGCTGCTTCTGCATCTGCCGAGTTCTTCGCTGACATTTTGCTTGCACCGATGGAGGCAACCAAAGTCCGTATTCAAACTTCTCCCGGCGCTCCACCGACTTTGCGCGGATGTGCTCCATTCATCTACAAATCTGAGGGCTTGAGCGGATTCTACAAGGGTCTTCCACCGCTGTAAGTAACAGCTGAATAGTTTAGTTAATCTTTGACTATTTCAGCTGGATGCGTCAAATTCCATACACGATGATGAAGTTCGCTTGCTTTGAGCGCACTGTCGAGTTGCTTTATGCACATGTTGTTCCAAAGCCGCGTGAGCAGTGCTCCAAATCTGAACAATTGGTCGTCACCTTCGTTGCTGGTTACATTGCTGGCGTTTTCTGCGCCATCGTCTCTCATCCAGCCGACACCATTGTCTCTAAATTGAATCAAGACTCCGGTGCTTCTGCTATTGGCATTTTGAAGAAATTGGGACCAGCTGGTTAGTTGATCTAAAACTACTTGATTGAAAACGTTGATTTCAGGTGTCTGGGGCGGTTTGGTTCCGCGTATCATTATGATCGGCACATTGACTGCTCTCCAGTGGTTCATTTACGATTCAGTGAAAGTCGTCTTCAATTTGCCACGTCCTCCACCACCAAGCATGCCAGACAGCTTGAAAAAGAAACTCGAAGCAGCCGGCAAGCTCTAAGTCAACCACGAGCACTTGTGATTTAGTTGTCTAGACCTTCGTTTATAGATGATTCTCTAATCCACTTCTTGTTAAATTTTAACCATTTTGAATAACATGCGAATAAATGAGTAACGTTGATTTGTTGGTTTTTGATTAATTTGTGTAGTTCAATATGTAAACTATACTTTTCGAAAGTATAGACGTTGTTAAAGCGATAAACAAAGTCTTCAAACTATTCGCAAAACAAAAAAGTCTTCAAACTGTTCGCGAAACAAAAAAGTCTTTGCTTTTTCACTTTAATAACTCTGCTGCTAAAATTAACACATCTGTTTGGATGTTGATTGCCGGGCGGGGGGGCGCGCGTGCGCGGCGCGGGGGAATTTGAAAGCACTGCTAACTACTCTTTTTAAGATTAATGGAAGCACTATCAACAATATGTCTCAATTCAGCAACAGTCCGAGAAGTTATTTTTAAGTACAACAATTTCAAAAGGTAATTTGACCGAATATTCATTGTTTTAATTTGAACTTCATTTCCAGACCAATTTATGTGATCGTTGACACGCTTCTAGGCATTCTGATTCTTTACTATTTCGTTGAATATGAGGTTTTTGACTACTTGCCAACGTTTACCAACAATACAGTCAAGACGTTAGAGTTTGTAAGTTCTTTTTATTGTTCAAGGGTATTCATTGATCTTTTTAGATAATTGAATGGATTCTTCATCACCCTGGCGGTCTCAAACTGAATAGTCAATTGAACAGCGTGCTAGCAGCATTTTTCCGTGGACATATTCAGCTATGGAGAGGTAATACTTGTTACTCAAAGTAGGTTTAGTAATCTTTTCAAATTTTAGCTTATATGTTCGTTCTTTACGGATCACAACTGGGCCAAGTAATAAGTTGTTCTGCATTGTTTGGCGCTTCAATCTTTCTGTCAGCCTGCTCTGATTTGATCATCTTGACGACAATGCATTTCTTTTGTTTTTACATCTATAGTGTCAGGTGAGTAATTCTAATTGATTGTAGACGACGCTAATAAATTTTGCGAAGCTTTGAAATTTGTTTTGAGAGTTGTTAACAATGCAAGAGCGCAGCGTTTGTACAAAATCGCGCAACGATGAGGCATTTTGCAAGAGAGCTTTGAACGCTGAAAAGGCAAAACATGTTGTCTGCTTTTGAGTTATCATTTGCGGTCGCGGTCCATTTGATAAGATTACAAAAGTTCTTGTACTTTTTGTTTATTTGTTTCGAGTTTGTATATAAGTGGATTTCCTTCTAAAGATGCACGATGAGAAGTCGGCACTTTTGCCTTCGTCGAGTGGAACATCAAATGAGAACAGTTATGGATCAACAACGGTAGACTTTGATTATGAAAGTTCCTTGCAGTTCTCGAACACTTTTAGACTAATCATTGCAAATCAGTTCAAATTGTTTGGCAGCATTTGAGAGCAGAACATCAAAAGTCTGGCAAGATTTTAATCAACGATGTGTTTGGAGTAGCGGAAGCTGGCGAGTTAGTTGCCTTGATGGTATTTTAGTTATGAATGACTTATTTTAACTTCAAAACTTTAAGGGACCAAGCGGAGCAGGAAAGACAACTCTACTCAATTCACTGCTCGGTCGGAACTTAAAAGTTTGTTTTGAATATTGTTTAGACACATGAATATTTATTGTCAGGGTCTTCAAGTCAGCGGAGATGTAATTATAAACGGGAGAAAAACTAGCACAGGTCAAATTATGGATATTAGTGGCTATGTTCAACAAGACGAGCTTTTTGTTTCCACACTTACAGTTCAAGAACACTTAAATGTCCAAGCAAACTTGCGTCTCGTCAACATGAATGCAAAACAACGAAAACAGCGAATCGAAGAAGTGAGAATAACAATCAAAATCATTCTGTAACTTCGTTTCATTTAGATTATTCACGAATTAGGTCTTCGAAAATGCCGCAACTCAAGAATTGGAATCAGTGGAGTCAAAAAAGGCATTTCCGGAGGAGAACTAAAACGACTGTCATTTGCCAGTGAATTACTAGACAATCCGCCTTTACTGTTTTGTGACGAGCCTACAACCGGACTTGATTCGTCGATGGCCGAGTCGGTTGTCAATTTAATGCGTTCTTTGGCCAGCAGCGGACACACAATTATCTGCACAATTCACCAACCATCTTCAGCAATTTTCGGAAAGTTCGACAAGGTTTGTTTTGGTCAGAGTCATTTCTATTTAACAGTTTTAAGGCAATGTTTTTGGCTTCCGGTCGCTTGGCTTATTTCGGCTCTCCGTCCGACTCAATCAAAGTGTTCAAATCATTCGGTTATCCTTGTCCAACAAATTACAATCCAGCAGACATGATTTTGGATGTGTTGTCAATAGAGCCGGGAAAGGTTGAGGAGGGCAAAGAACGAGTGCAGCAAATTTGTGACAAGTTCGTTGATTCACCAGCCGGAAAAGACTTACAAGATCGAATTGATCGGAGCAAATTCAACTTAGACGAAAAGAAAGCCGAATCGTTTCGTCAAATGGCTCCACTTTATTTGCAGGCACGTTTTTTGCGATAACTTTTAATTCCTAGAATTTAGGTTTGGTCACTACTAAAACGCTCAACAATTGACAACTACCGGAATCCAGGACTTGCTCGCGCAAAGATTATTCAAAAGACAGTTATGGGATTGTTTGTCGGCCTCTTGTATTTCCAAACCACTTTGAATCGAGTCGGAGTCTCCAATATCAACGGATCCATATTCTATTTAGTGTCAGAATTGACTTATTCAACTTTGTTTGGAATTCTTTCTTTCTTGCCTGCCGAGTATCCACTTTTAGTGAGAGGAATATCATGACAGTCTTTATTATTTGCCGAGCTACTACATCGGACGCATCTTCTCTTATGTTCCGTTGTTCACATTGGACGGAATGTTAATGATCAGTATTGCCTACTGGATGGCTGGTTTAACTCCAACGATCACCCGGTTTTTAATTTCATTAGGTTAGTTTTGAAGTTAAGTTTTAATTTCTGTTATGTTTAAGGCATTGCAATCTTGACCGAACAATCAGCAGCTGCATTTGGAGTCATGATTTCGTCTTGTAGTCCGTCATACGCAGTGGCTGTTTCAGTTGCTGGTCCCAATTTTGTCAATTTTGTCTTTAACCGGAGGTCTTTACGCCAACATCGGAGAGCTTCCTGTCTACATCAGTTGGTTTCAATACATTTCGTGGTTCCGTTACGGTTTCGAAGCGATGTCAATAAACCAGTGGGTCGGAGTTGAGGAGTTATCAGAGGACGGATGTGTTTTGCCCATTGAGAACAACTACATCAACTTAAACTTGGCTCAAACAAACTGTATTCGCGCTGACGACATTTTCGATCAGTATTCATTTAATAGGGGAAACTTTGTAATCGATATTGTTGTTATGTTTGGATGCATTTTAATCTTCTATACCATTGGATTTGTAGGCTTGTTGATTCGAGTTCGACGTTCTCGATGAATAAATTTTATTTATTGTGTTCATTTGTCAAACAAACTTCCAAAGAAACAAAAAAGATTTTTGAACTTGATTAATCTTTGTCTTTTTAGACTTCTTTCAATCACTTGGACTGCTTTGAACACATTTTGGCGAGCATTCAGATCAAAGAAATGGAATCCATTGAAGCAGCGAGTCGACTCGGTTCAATTGGACAGCCGGGAAATGTTCATGGTCACTTTGTTATTCATCTCAACTGTTTTCTTGTTGCCAACGATCTTGGTCTACTTTTTGGTCTTTTATTTGGTAAGCTTTTATGATAATGCGGATGCTTATTAATTTTTTAGCTATGGACGATGCTTTCAACGACTCAAAAGCTACTGCAATCTGCCGCTCAATCCTTGCGCATATTGGCAAAGACGGAAAAGGAAAAGACATCCTGATTTCAAATGATCTCGTTTGTTGAGTGCAATAAATTGTATTTATTCTATGTGTGATTTGATGTTGTTTGTTGACGAGTAAAGAAGTTTGAATCTTTTAAATGATAGTTGATGTTGTTTGACGTTGTTTGTTGGCGAGTAAAGAAGTTTGAATCTTTTAAATGAGCGTTGATGTTGTTTGTTGACGAATAAAGAAGTTTGAATCTCTTAAACGAGTAAAGAAGCTTGAATGTGTTTAAATGATTAAACAAGTTTGAATCTTTCAAATGATTAAACAAGTATTGTTTTTATTGACTTGTTGATCCCAAACAAATATTATCTATCCCTTAAAAATAAATACGTTCTTTGCATATCGACTCTGTTAACATAACTTTTAACTAGACTTTCTTCAAAACAATTTCAAATGTTTGCAAAACTCAAATCCTTCAACTAAATTGATTTAAAGAATTCGGCAGATTAGCGCCTAGAGACTGCGGAACAAATGCAATAGGAAGACGTCCACTGAACGCATGGCGTAAATTAGCGCACAAATTTGCCGAAACAGTTTGCGCAACATCTTCGAAACAGTTTGTGCAAATCCGGAATCTTCAAATTGACTTAAAGTTTGTCTCCAACAAAGGACGTCGAGGTTCTTGATGGAAGTTGACCGGACATCGTGGCCAAAAGTCCTGCAAACAATGGCCGGTGTTTTTTGCATAAAGTTTTCGAGATTATTTTTACCCATGACTCCGTCTCCGAATATCCGGACCTCTTCTGGCAATTCGTATGGGTCTCACTTCTCCGCCGTACAAATTTATTATTTCAACAAGGCGGACTTTTGCTTTTTAGTAGTCCGCTCGGAAATACAAATTTCGGTGAAAACGAAAACCGGAAAGTGACGTGAACTTGGCGCCCAAGCAGCAAGTTGACTATTTTGAAAGTATTAATGTTTTACGGATTTGTGAACTCTACCAAAACTTTACGTTGTTGTGTTTAAGAAGTTTGTGCTTGCAAAAAAAGAGTTGCGCGGGCGTTTGAATGTTTTTTAACAACTTTATCAGAGTTTGAAAGCTTTATAAACAAATTGACTAGTTAGTTGCAATTTCCGAAGTGGAAGGTTTAAGTGAGTTTACTTACTCGACACCTAATCCGGTCATCGTCCACTATCGTCCAGCCATCTTGAAGACGGAGTTTAAAGTGCCGGTAGAAGGCACTTGCAGCAAGTGGCTTTTCCTATATTCCATCTTCTGCTTCGTCCATCTCAACGTTGCCACCACGAAACAAATGACTTTTTCCGCCGACCGTTTTGGGCAGTTTTGGGGGAGCGCCAGCGTGTTTAGGTTAGCCGATGGGACGGATGGTGGAAGGCCAAAACGTTTAAGCAAGCTTTTTGTCTTCTGCTGGACCTATTTGCTTTGTTGGTTGTGTTGAGAGTAGTTTTTGGTCGGCGGGCGGCATTGCGTGCATAAATTAGCGGTTTTTGTCTAATTGTTCGAGCAATTTTTCCCGATTTCCATTCACTGCCACCACAAACTGAATTATTTAATTGGTTTTTACTGGGAAAACTTTGCTTTTGTTCTTTAAGTTGAAAAATAACGAAAGTGTTCTTTGTGAAACGAGAAAGTTGCTTGATTTGAAAAACTGTTAGTGTTCTTTTTTCCACTAGCCAATCAAAAAAGTGACTTTATGTTTAAAATAACAACGTGTTTTTTGTTAAGACGTAAAATTTAAGAAATGCCTTTAAAAAACCCAAGTTGGCCGGACCGATTGAATTACTCGTCTATTTTTCGGGACTTGTTGAGTTTTGAATTTCCAAGATGGCGGGCACTTCCAACTTAAGAAGCCATCCAAGTCGTGGCAGGTTTATTACACACAACCACCGTTTCTTATTATGCTTTTTGATTGCAAAATGAAATCCGAAACCTCCTGACTTTTAAAGTGATCTTCTCCGTGAGTGGTCGTGGAATTTGGTTTCTTTAACTATTTCATTAACGTTCTCTTCGGTTGATTTCAACAACCACAAAAGCAAGTTGTCTTGTTTCTGTTTGGGGATTTAAAACGTCATTTCAGACTTCGAAATCCGCACTAATCTCCACACACAATTCCGAAAGTCCAAAAATCTCCACTCAAGTTTGTACACGAAAAGACTTTTTGATTTGACTAATTTTCTTCGTCGCATTGCTTTTGGCCAAAAAACAAAAGTCGTCTTGATTTAATTTCGCGCGCCTCGCAACTTCTTCATTGCAGTGTTGATTGAATTCCCCCTTTTCCGTTGTTGTTGTTTCGCGGTCACAAAAAATAGCCTCAACTTTCTGCTTATCCGTAAACTTAAGCCTAATTGAATCAGCAGCGCGGACGCTTAAATAAGTCCGGCGAATTTTTAAAATTTACGCAAAGAGGCCCCAGGCATTGCCGTAGTGTGCATATTATGAGTGTCCGAGTCGGCTAGTTCGGCTAACTTTCTGCGCCGAAGTCCAATTTGCTTTGTAAATATTTACTTTTCGACAAGCGGTTCCGGTTTTTCGTGTTAAGTTTTGAAGTAAGCTTTAAAACAACAACAACATCTTGAATGTTATTGTATATAGCGAAATTCTTATTTCGCCAACGCTTTAAATTTATTGCTGTCACTCTGCTTTGACAATTCTCACGGCGCTTTTCACAAAACGTCGCCAAATCTCGGTGTAAATCATTTTTCCCGATGACTTTTTGTTTAAATGTGTGGCTTCGTAACATTTGTTGTTACAGTTTTCTTGAATATTGAAATAGTCTCAGTTTGAAAATAGGATTGCTTTGTTTTGAAGTTAACATCATTTTGAGTTAGTTCTCATTTTGAGTAACTTGAAGTTACTCTCTTTGAAGTACTGTTATAATTACTTTCTTTGAAGATCGAAATTGCTTCTTTAAAGATTGAAATTGTTTCTTTGAACATTGTTTCTCTGAACACTGTTTGTTTTGAATATTGAAATTGCTTCTTTGAACACTGTTTGTTTTGAATATTGAAATTGCTTCTTTAAAAGTCAACATCATTTTGAAGTCAGCAATGCTTTAATTACTTTCTTTTGAAGTCAGCAAAATTGCTTCTTTAAAGATCGAAACTACTAAAAGTGTTTTCTTTAGTGCTTTTTCGGCACTTGTGAAAGTGAATGAACAATTTCGTTGCGCAGGGCGGGTAATTGTTTTGCGTGCGGCCATTTGAGACTAATAATAATGATTTTTGCGTGAAGAGTTGCCACGTGCGCCAATTTATGAATGGACTTGGCGCATTGTTTTGGAGGGAGAAATTTGTAGTTTTGGTCAATTGCCACCTTTGTTTAGACTTTAGTCTCGACTTCTTAATTGCTTTCGTGCAGGTACCGTTTGGCTGAAACGGTATTATTTAAACTCCAGAAAGTACTCGTAAAAAACAACAAATCCCTTAATGACTTAATGGCGCGCGAGCCTGAATTGTTTTATTGGGCCATTTTGCGTGGCGTTTATGTGCTAGTTTCTCACGCCTGCCAAGTCAACAAATCAAAGCGTTTGCATGTACATTGCAGAATTCCCACCCGCCTGTTGAGCGTACCCCAAATCCACCGTCGATGAGCCAGCGCGGCTCACCGACGAAAAAACAATTCAGTAGAGAAGACCTCCGGCCACTACGACTTGTATACGTGGAGAAGGGACAAGTCCCTGGGGAGACAGTGGCGCAGAGCCGAAAGACAGTTGGTGCCTCGGCGATCAGACACGCTTCCCAAGCCGCACTCCTCCACTCAATTGATTCTTTTTGTTTTAGGCTTTTTCGGCGGATGTGCATGAGCTGTCTCGAGATGTAGGGATTTGTGAACTTTTTCGCCGAAACTCATGCTCTTTACTTTCAATGGCTTTTTGGACGGACTTTCCACTTTCGTGCATTTTTAATTGGTTTCGAGGTCGTCCTTCTTTGTCTTTTCTATGAATATGGTAGTCAAAGCTTTTTGTGATGCATTCGGTTTTATTAACAGGTATTGTCTTGAAGTCCTTTTTGTAAAAAAATGCTTCTTGTTGTTTTTTGTACAAAAAGGACGCCTTCTTTGCTGTCCATTTCAACTCATCTCGTTTGCATTCAAAAAAGTAGTTATTTGCGCGCGTTATTTGCCACTGACATGCAAACTTTTGAATTGTTTCTCATTGGCAATTCCACCGACAGCCAACAAATGAATGAGATGCTTCCTTGCGCGACGAGTTTTTCAACTTTCTTCGAGTCTTTTTGTCTTTCCGAAGTTATTAGTGACTTTTGTTTTAAAATGTTAAATGTTAATAAGTTTTGTTTAAAGCAATTTGCAAGCTTTTACAACGACAACGAAACATTTTGTTTGTCTTTAAACAACAAGAACACCACTTCAAAAATTGATCTTTGTTTAAAAGTTTGAATGTTTTGTAAGCTGCTTTAAAACTGCTAAACAAAAAGCTTTGCCAACGAACAGTATTTAAAACAATTGATATTATTTGAATGTTTTGTAAGTTGACATTTAAACATTCAAACTGCTAATGAATATAAATTAGCCGCTTCCAAAAGGCATCTACTTGAATTGTTTTACAAGTGACATTTAAAACATTCAACTGCCAAAAATTAGCCCTCAAAAAATTGGACTTCAAAGAATTGTTTTGTAAATTTCTTCAAAACGCCACTTCAAAACATCACCTCTTAAAGAATGGACTTCAATTCTTTTGCAAGTTGCTTCAAAACATCGCTCCAATAATTAACTTCAATTCTTTTGCTTGATCAACTTTTATTTTATATTGTTGTTTGAAGTCATTTCACATATTTTCTGATTAGTTAAACTGAAAGATCTGACACATCGCATAAACTGTACGTGTTGTTCGGCTACAATCTCCGAATTAAATATTCAAAATATAAGGGCAGTTTAAAAGGTCGCCAACCATTCAGCGCATTTCGGGAACTTCGTACTCTGTTCCTGCATTTGTAAATGGCATCTGCCAACAAGTTTTTGGGATGTTTGCCGCGCCACTATCTTCTCTCCTTATTTATTTACAGCCGTCGGCAAAACTTGCCTCAACAACATGACAAAAAAGGACCGCGTCTCATTTTACTAATTTTCTCATTAGTTCGACGTGTTTCTGTTGTGAATTTGAAAGGAGTTTTGCGTGGTCTCGACGAAATTTTGATTATGTCCGTAAATGTAAATCAGAATTTATTAGACAAGTAAAATTGTTTCAGTTGTCTTTCAAGATCATTGGAAACTTTCTTTAACGTTCTGATCAATTTGTTTAATTTGTCTAACTAATTCAAAAAAACAAACTCGTTTCAAAGAATTAAAAACATCTTTTGAGTTTCTTAATTCAAACTATTCAAAAAACAAACTCGTTTCAAATCATTTAACTATATCAAAAAACCCAACCAAAACACCTGGATCCCATTTTAGTCGTTAATTTATGACTATTGCTGTCTCCAAGGGAAACAAATAACTTGCCCCAAATCGCGATTAACCGAAAAACACATGTTTCCGGACTCATAAAGCCGAAGATCATGGGTGCCATTTATTGGGAGCGTGTGTCCGATTAATCTAATAATTTAATCGAATGTGCATTGTGTCCGGCGCCGGCCAGTTTGATTGTTTTGATGCGTGCATTTCGAGGCAAATGCGAAAACTTAATTATTAACTTCCAGGTGTGCCACTGCCATTTTCTGTAAACAATCCGAAATGCGCTGAAGACATATTTACGGAGTTGAAACAAGCCATCAACTTGAAGTCAGCAGTGCAGGAGAGACTTCTTGGTCGGTGATGAGGTTGAGGCCACCGTATTGTTTCGTTTTGACTAGTCTAGAAGCGTGCCATCCGGAAAGCCAGACGACGAAACTAGGGCTGAATGCCCTGCGAAGATCTCGTCGATCCGTGTGGGTCTTCCGACCTCTATGACCATGCAAAAACAACGAGCTTGCGGGTGAGCAGTTTGATTTAAACCTAAACTTGAGTTGTGTCAACAAAGTGTTTGTTTAGAAATGTTGTTTTTGTTTTGAGCAATCGAACTTTAAAGATGCTGATTTTGTTTTGAACACGTTTGAACAATCAAAGTTTAAACGTAAAGTTAAGTTGTGTCAACAAAATGTTTGTTTAAATCAAAAACTAACAACATCAAAAGCACAAATCAATTCTAGTTTAAACAGTCTGAGTAAGCAACTTTTAAAGAATGCCTTTCGATTGTGCCAACAAAATGTTTACTTGAAAGAACGAATCAAATTTGTCTTGAACACATTTGAACAATCAAAGTTTAAAGAATGCTAATTTTGTTTTGGACAATTAAAGTTTAAAGAATGCTAATTTTGATTGTGTCGACAAAATGTTTGTTTAAATCAAAAACTAACAAAGTCAATTCTTTAAACATTCACTATTTTAGCATCGACGTTCAGGACCGACAACGATGCCAAGTTCATCTCCACTTTCTTCTAATTATTCAAAACCACCCCATTCTTTTGCAATTCAAAATACGGGACACACAGAACAAAGAATATTCCCTTTAAAGCATCGGTTAAAGCCGGAAAAGCTCAAATTCTTCCTGTTCTTGTCTATTTTTCTGTCACTGCCGTCGGCCCAGTCAATTAAATGCTTCTGCACAGACGATCATTGCGTACCGGCTTACGGAGTCTGCGAATCCAATGTTTGTTTGGTAGGGTTTCGGAGTTTGTGTGCAATAATTAATTAACTACTTACAGGTTGGACTGCGCCGCCCGGACTTGACTGTAATACGAACTTGTGGAGATGAGCCACTTGGTTGCCAACATAATTTGGAGCACTGGGTGGACCTTGTGCGCATGTGATCAGCCGTTCTGTAATACTTTCTCCTATCTGCGCGAACTGACACAAGACAATGCCTTTCCTCCACCGCCACTTACTGCCAATGCTCAGCCTCAAATGCAGCACGACGACAACGACGCCAACTACCTGAGACGTGGGTCTGAGTCACGCCATCGTGATTTGATCATCGATGACGACACTCGAATATTCCAGGTTGGATCTTTCGTAATTTAAGTGGAATTGTTTAAGTTTAAGAGAGTCGACGGCCCTCCAGGCGAATATATCGACGAGCATGGAATGAGACGACAGGGTAGGAATAAATCTAAAAAGAAGTTTTAATTTAACCCTTTTAGCAACTCTATCCACGCGGACTTCGCTTCTAACGTTGCTTCTTGTAATTGTCCCGGTCTCCGTTGGCGCAGCAACTATTCTAGTGGTGTCGTTTAACTATTATTGCCATCTGTGTTAGCTGTAAATTTATTAATCCCCAAATTGCTGCAAACCGGACGTGCCATCAGAACTTACTTAACTTGCAGCAACTAGTCTTCTTAAATATTCCATGAGTTTCCCATACAAAAACTGCCTACATTCAAATTCCCTATCATTCTTGCTAGGTTTATAAGATTCTCAAGTGTTTTTGCATTTACAACTTTGTTATGTGATTGTTTTTGACTGTAGATGTTTGAAATTAGCTTAGCTCATTTGTTTATTGTGTGCATAAATAATTCCAATAAATGTATCATTTTTGAATATATATTAACTGATTCAAGAACTAGTTAATTATTAAATTGACGTGTTATTACAATTACTGTTTAAACAGTTTCTTTAATTGAATCGTGTTGAAACCGTTAAAATAATTGTGTTAAAAGAATGATTCAACTTTCATTTTAATGATCTTGTTTTTCGAATTGTGTTAAAATAATAATTCGATTCGGTTTCATTTTGAGACTATTAAACATCTGCTTCAACTTTCGTTTCAATGAGTTCTTTGAATGTGCATTATAATTTTTGTTAACTTCATTTCAAAGCTTTCAAACAAGTTCTTTCACTTCAAAGATATCAAAAACAACTTTCATTTTAATGAGTTCATTTCAAGTTCATTTCAAAGCTATCAAACAAGTTCTTTCAAAGATATCAAAAACATCTTCATTTCAAAGCTATCAAAAACAACTCAATTCTTTCAAGCACACAACTCAAGGCCAGTAGAAATTAACGTCGTTTCCACACAGCACGTCAACTTCCACTAAAGAGCACAGAGCCAATTAGGTTATTATTCAATTTATGTACGGGCGCAAACTCCAGCCGACCAACAAACAAAGCAATATCGATTTCGCATGCTCATGAATCAGCGTGTGAATTCCACAACCCAGGCGGCCAAAACTCAGTCGGCCTTGACGACGGGCATTTGTGTTTCGGGACGAAAATCAGATTGTTGCGCTTCGCCACGCAGCCAGAACGATTACAATTTTGGGAGATTTTTTCGGTTTCGTCGATAGACATTGATTATTAAAGATGTTTCGAGTCTTCGATTACTTTTATCAATTTAGTTTGTTAACGAAATCAATCGTTTTTGCAGATTTTTTAAGTTTGTTGTCAAAGTTAGGTAGATTTTGTTTACTTTACCGATCTTTCTTGATTTGATTCGAAGTCCATCCCGAATTATCCACAAAGTTCCAGGCCTTCGTTGTTATTCTTAGATTTTATCGAAATTGCTTAACAGTTCGTCTGGCGTTCTTGTTGTTTACGTGTCTGCTTTGTTCAGGTGTGATTTTTCGTTACTAATTTAAGTTGTTTTTAGCTTTTCGGAATTTGCTACACGCAGCTGGACAAAATGACCTGTGCAACTACAAACAACTCCAAGCGCTTGACGGCCAAAGAGGCACATGCCATTTTGGAGGAAGTAAAGAACAGTGAACTGGATCCTGGACAAAAATGGTTTGTTTTCTGCGGACTTTGCGGACTTTATTGACTGGTTTTAGGTACTTGATCTCTAAGGAATGGTGGGATTCGTTTATTGCCGAGCAGGACAAGTACAAATGTGAATTGCTGTCAGAAATCACATTGCCGCCGATCAGCAACGAAAAATTGGTTCAAGGTTCGCTTTAAACGTTAGTTCAAACAAGTTAACTCTTCGTTTCCAGTTCCAAGTAACAAATACTCCAACTCCTCTACCGAATACAAACTCAAAGAGAATCTGGTCGAAGAGGTGGACTACACTTTGGTGCCAGAAAAACAGTTCTCATTGCTCAAAGATCGTTTTGGCGTCGAAAACAAGGATCGGGACGTCATCTCCAGGCCAGTCGTTGTTGGAACAGTCCTGCAAAAGGAACCCTTTGTGGAGGTTTATCCATTGAAGTTGAAGGTAAGTAGAGACTGATTACATTGTGTTAAATTTAATGATTCCAGGTCGCAAAATTCAATCGTCGAGACGATGTAAAGACTTTGGAAGTCAGTTACGCCGACTCTTTTGACGAACTCAAAACAAAAGCTTTCGACTTGCTTCACATTACAAAAGACCAAAGAGAATCGTCTCAAATTCTGGTTGAGAAGTCAGACAACGACTTCGAAGCGATAAGCGAAAAGTTGACAGCTGGACTTGACTCAATTCTCCGCATGGACATGGTGTTCTACGTAGACGACGGCTCGAAAAACCTGCGCAGTTCTTCAAAAACCACAGACGAAATGAACGGAAACACACGTCGTTCTGGTTACTACGGATCTGCGTATGTTTTTGACGAGCTTTCTAGATTAAATTGCAATTCTTTCAGAGCTGCTGAGCGCGAACGCTTCCCAGCTGGACTTTGTGGCTTGCAAAATTTGGGCAATACGTGTTTCATGAATTCGGCTCTTCAATGTCTAAGCAACACTCCGGAATTGACGGAGTACTTCTTGTCAGATCGGGTTTTCGACGAAATCAATGCATCAAATGTACTCGGAACGGGTGGACGTCTTGCCAAAGCTTATACGGACTTGGTTAAAAACTTGTGGTCCGGCAACAATTCAGCTGTAAAGCCTTACGAGTTCAAAGTAAGTTTTGCTTGAAGTGTAAGAAAAAACAATTCAAACAAAAAGTGCAAGCAGAAAAACAATTCAAACAAACAAAGTCTTTTTCAAATCGTTCTCATTTTTTGTTTCTTTCAAATTTCTTTGTTTGAAGTGCTTGTTTGAATTGCTTTCAAATTTCTTTGTTTGTTTTTGAAAGCTTTTTACAATAATGACAGAAACTATAAAAACAATTTCAGTGCGTGATCGGACAATTTGCTCCACGTTTCAACGGCTATGCACAACAAGATGCACAAGAATTGATGGCTTTTCTCCTCGATGGCCTTCACGAAGACCTCAATCGCATATTCAAAAAGCCGTACATCGAGGAAAAAGAAAGTGACGGACGGCCAGATCATGTGGTTTGTTTTTAACATCAACTTTCTGAATGTAACTTCCATTTCCAGGTTGCTAAAGAGGCATGGGACGATTACAAGAGACGTAACGACAGCATCATTGTTGACCTCATGCACGGACAGTTGAAGTCTACGGTGGTGTGCAATGTTTGTGGCAAGGTCTCAATCAAATTCGATCCGTTTTGTTTCCTGTCAATCCCGGTGCCAACGAAAGAAAAGGCCGCCAAGTCTTCAATTGCCATCTTCCACGCCCAGCAATGGAAAAAGGTACATATTTGTGCAAGTGTTTCAAAAACATCCTTTCTTTTCAGATCAGCATTCTTCACACAAACAAAACTCTCGTGAAGCACGTCGTGACTGCTTTGAGAAAAGAACTCCAATTAAGCGACTCAAAAGATCGCATCATACTGGTTTCAACTACAGGTCAAGTGAGGAACATCTTGGACGAAGAGTCTGTGATGCCTTACAACAACTATACGGTCTATTCACAGCCACGCACAATTGCCGCCTACGTCGTCAAGCCAGGCGCTCTGCTCATGATCGAAAACATAGCTCCAAACAGCTACCAACGCTTTGTCACTTACCCGATTGTCATCAACTACAAGCACACCCTGACTCGGAACAATCTTCTGCACCACGTAGCTCCGATCATTCAGGACAGGTTCTGGCGTGAAAGTGTGAAGCAAAAAGATCAGGCAATGAGTTCAAAAGAAGTGTCTTCCGTGTTCACCGAAGCGCTCAAGGACATCTTTGTTGACAATCCGAAACTTTCACAAATTCCGATGCCAGCCAATCCCGACGAGGTCGTCGATGTCAAAGAAGCACGATATCCTCCGTCGATTGCGTTCCATTGGAAAGACACAGTCAATTTTATCCCGCCAAACCAATTTGATGTACGTTTTTAATGTAGTTTAAGGTAAATTGCTTTAATTTAGAACAACATCGAAGACGGCGGTGAAATCAATCTTCAACAAGCCGGTAAACGTCAATACACACTTGAAGAATGCATTGAAATGTTCACAAGTCGAGAGCAATTAGACGAAAATGAGGTTTGTTTTTGTTTGATAGCAGAACTTGAGTTGTTTGATGACTTTTCTGAGTTACTTTGTTTTGATAGCAGAACTTGAGTTGCTTTGAATTGCCTTGTTTTGATAACAGAACTTGAGTTGCTTTGAATTGCCTTGTTTTAATAGCAGAACTTAAGATTTCTTTGATAGTTTTGAAAAGTTGCTTTGTTTGATAGCAGAACTTGAGTTGTTTGATGACTTTTCTGAGTTGCCTTGTTTAATAGCACAACTCGAGATTTAATATCTACTTTGACGGCATTCGATAAGCCTTATTTTACTTTAAAAGCATCTAAGAATTGGAATTATTTTAAAGTCTTTGAATCTTTTCTTGACACACTTCATAAATTTAAAAGCATCTAAGACTTATTTTGATAGCATCTTTTAAATGAGCAACGTTATTTTTAACAAACCAAACAATTAAAATTCCAGGCATGGTACTGTCCGCAATGCAAGACTCATCAATGCGCATTCAAAAAGTTGGACGTTTGGAAACTTCCCAAAATCTTGATCGTGCACTTGAAACGTTTCCAATATACTCGTTACAGTCGAGAAAAGATCGACACGGATATTGTAATTCCAGTCAGGTAGGACGTCTAAAGCAATCTTTACATAACCAACCTTGTTTAGAAACTTCTCTCCGTATGACAAATTAGCTAATCAAAAACACGAACCGGTTGCATATGATCTGGTCGCAATTTCTAATCACATGGGCGGTTTGGGATCTGGTCACTACACCGCAAAAGCCTTCCTCAAGACGTAAGTTCTCACTCCTCCACATTCCATTCAGACCTTTTCAGAAACAAACAATGGTGTGATTTCAACGACAGTTCGGCGATGGTGTCTTCTGATCTTCCGGATCCGCTGATTTCACGTGAAGCTTACATTCTAGTCTACAGACAACGAAGCGAACCTGCACCCCAGCCACAACGCACATCAGGACGCGTGACTCGTCGGTCAAAGATGTCAGAAAGTGAACCAATGGACACGTCGGAGCACTAATTTCATGTTCCAAACAGTCTAGTTGTCTTTCCATCCTCCAAAAACCGTTCAATGTGCACGTTGGTTGCTGCAGCATAAATTTTGTATCGTATTACTTTGATCGTGTTTGTTTTGTACTTCAAAACTGACCTATTTGTTTATTTGTGAGAATAAATCTCTAAAACACGCAATTAGCAATGAGAACGAAAGAAAGAATCAAAAATGTCAATGAATTTAAAAGTTTGTTCGAATTTGAAGAGTTTGTTTCTGTGTTGTTGTCATTTTGAAGACGATCGTTTTCGGCTGTGCTTTCTGCATTGTCTTCGTGAGCAATTTCGTTGTCCGCGCCGGCCATTTCTTCTTCTGTTAGTTGTTGGCGCTCTTCTGTCGTATCAGTTGAGAGTTTGTGTCTCGTCTTCTTCAATTATTGATTCGTCCACTACTTCGTTGTTTATTTCTTCGGTTTGGCCTGGATCGTCATCATTGCCTTCGGAGTGGATTGATGGGCGCGTAAAAACTTCTTGAGTCGTTGTGGAGGCTGTTGTGGTAGTCAATTTTGTTGTATGGCGACTTGAAGTCCTGAACGGCATGTGTTTGTGATGACTTCGGTTGACTGCCGATTCTAAAGAGTTAATGTTTAAACAAAGTCTAAGTTTTTAACTTACCGAAGTTTGGAAGTTGTTTTTCGCGGAGTTTGTCGAGTGATTGACTGGAAATTAACTCCATTTTGAGCGCATATGGAAGTTCCAACAAGCATTTGGCTGAATAGTTTAAATGGCGGTCTGATACGAAGACTCGTGACTGAAATCCAGTGTTTTTGGTCTAAAAGTTGTTTAGTTCCGAATTATTCCAATCCTTTCTTACATTTCGTTGAGATTCCACAAACAAAGTCAAATTCTTGTCGGCGCTGTAAGAACTTAACCGAAATGAACTTTGAGAGTTGCGCTCTGGCCGATGTCGATTTATTCGGGCCTTGTGGGGTCTAAAGAATGAATTGACTTGTAAATGTTAACTTTTGATACCTAAACAACAAATCGTAAGCGCAGGTCGAAGAAATGTCCTTATGCAGTTTGTGTACACTGTAAAGACGAACTTTTTGCGAGTCCAGTGCTAGTAAGTGCTTCTCCGGCTGTTCTGCTTACAAATTCTGGTTCTAAAAGTGCAATTGTTTAATAAAAAGTTGTTTAAAATCGAACCCTCAGCGAAGTTCTTGACAACAAACGTCTCCAGTGCTTTTAAATATCCGGAAGAGTCCATTTTGAATTGACGAATTGTCCAAAAAGATCCGGCTGATTTTGGATCCACAAAATATATAATGTCCATGTACACGGAGTCCATAAATGAAAGTTCTAAATTTAGGTGTTTATAATAGGTTGCTGGAAACGTTTTGATTGTTTAGTTAGTGTCGACTTCAAAATGTTTTACTTGTTTAGTTAGATAGTGTCAACTTTAAAAGTCAATTTTGAAAACTAACTTCAATCTTCAAAATGCTTTATTTGTTTAGTTAGTGTTGTTCTTAAAGAAAAGCAATTTCGAGAGAGTTTTAAAATAGCTTCAATCTTCAAAATGGTTTACTTGTTTAGTTAGTGTTTTTCTTTTAAAGAAAAGCAATTTCATGACTTTAAAACAACGTTGCTTTCAAAAACAATGTCAACTTTTAAAAACAACGTTGCCTTCAAAAACAACGCTAAAACAATTTCAATATTCAAAAAAGCAAGTTCACTATATTATTTTTTAAATCTAACTAGTTTACCTGGCTCCATTGCAAAGGTAGAATTAGGCATATATGAACAGACGGCATACGTCAACGAGTTCAGCAAAGAATACCTAAAAATGCGTAGATTTTAATTGCAGCCATGTCTCCCAAAAAGCTAACCGGAAGATTTGTGATCCAACTAATGCGCTCTGTCTTGGAAAATCTACAGGCAAGACGCAGATCTGATTGTTTGCTCTTTTGAACACCATTTTCAAGCTCAAGTTGCCGTTCGGTTTCTTGCTTTGCCAGTGAAATTGAACCAAATTTGGCAAGCAATACGTTAAATGTTGTCGGATGTCAACAGCTAAGCCTTTGAATTGATTTAACTGGTCGGCGCGTGCAAATATCAATTGGCAGTCCTGGAATTTGTTGGTAATTAAAAGAATAATGATTAGTGATTGAGTCAATCTTTTAAACAGAAGAAAAGTTGTGTCGCGAGATCGAATGCAAATTTCTAGCTTTCTCAAAAAGCGTTTCAATTTGTTTCGTCGAAATAATAAACTTAAGTTATTTGGGCATTTCTTTCAAATTAGGGATTTGCTCTCTTAGTGTAAACTCATTGCGCTCTCAATTATTGTCCGGAAACAAAGGGATCAAGCTGCGACAAGTTGAGTTAGTTTTTGATTAGAACTTGTCATTTTTTAAAGACCAAATCGATTACTAAACACATTTTATAACTTAGTTTAATTATAAAATCAATCTTTCAACATTGAATAAGATTTTAAACACCAAAACGCTCTTTTAAACACATCAGTCAACTATTAAACAACGTCAACTTTTGAATAAGTTTAGCGATCAAACACTCTGTTGAAAAATTAGCAAAGTAACCTTTTAAACACATTTCATAACTAATAAGAAAAGCAATCTTTTAAACTAACCTGTGTTATGGCAAAGACAAAATAAGTTTGGTTGTGTTGTCGACCCGTTTGAATCAAATGTGCAGGATCACATGTATTAGTGAAAGCGTGGAGAACCCGTATTGTGAAAAGGAGCATAAAAATCTGGAGAGCGTTCATTTTAACCGTTCGAGACATTTGTAATCATCAAAAATTGCCAGAACTTTCAAGTACATCGATGTCAACGAAAAATCTGAAAACTTTAAACATATTTAAAACCTTCAAACTCCACGAATAACAATGCCGACTAAATGTTTCACCGGAAGTCCGTCGTGGACACAGCGCCCATTGTTTTTGGGCAATTAAGGTGTGGGAGGGAGCGCAGCAGGTGGAATTGCACGTCAAAGCGATCAAAAATGGCACGGAATGTTTAAAAAACCCTCTGCGCGCAAACAGCCACAAAGATCTGGCGCTCATCATCTTCAATGGCCAAACAAAAACAAAGGCGGACTTTTTATGTCATTGAATCGGAGCGAATCGTCTAAACTGTAACAATCTCTTGGGACTCGAAAAGATTCTTCAAACCCGTTTTAATAACGATTATTTTGACTTGGACGGAGCGGACAGTTGATTTAAGAGATAAAATGTGGTTCTGAGCTGTGTTGAAAGTGCGTTCTAATTTGAAAGATTAAAATGTGCATTTTGATTGTAAACTTCGAAAAGAACTGAAAAGATAGACTTGTAAGTTGTTTTTAATGCTTCTAATAGCTCGTGAGTTGTTTTAACTGCAAGGTTCGAAAAGAATGACCAGTTTGTAAGTTGCTTTTAACTGCAAAGTTCGCAAGTCATTTTTAATAATTCTAATAGTTCACAAGTCATTTTAACTGCAAGGTTCGAAAAGAATGACCAGTTTGTAAGTTGCTTTTAAAAACAATTTTGCATGTTAAACTAAAAAATAAATTCTTTCATTCAAAGCAGTCTTTAATATTCAAAGTAATCAACTCATTCAAATCAATAAAATGCAGTGACTTGAAAAAGCGCTTGTTGTTTGATCAGTCAAGTTAAGCACTCTTTTGATTCACACTGTAAAAACAACATCAAAATCGCTTTAACCGAAAAGAAACATCATTTTTATAGAAATGCAATGTATATAATCTTATGTGTTCAAAAAAAACTCCAAAGCCAAGAAGGATAAATAATAGTTGTGCGGAAAGCGCTAAACACTCTAGGATTTATCTGCTTGTCCGGAGTTATTGATGAGCGCGGCAGTCGTTTCAAAAAAGACGTCCAAAACAATAAAGAAAAGAACTGAGTGATTTGAAAACGATAAGCCTCAAAGCGTCCCAAAATTTCAAAGGCAATCAAAAAATTCCAGATTCTACGTCAAAAACGTACAAAAAACACGCAGACGGACTTTTCACATAAAACTTGCCTACCAAATTAGTTTACTATTTTTGGTGTCTCCGCAGTCGCCAAGCAAGCTTATTTGCATATCTGAAAGCGCTTTGCACATGCAACTTGAGTTTTCTTTGTTGCGTAATTTGAAAACGAAATTAAAAGTCGCGTTTAAAGAATTTGAAAACACATTTTAAAGAAAAGACAATTTGAAACATCAAACGAAATTAAAAAACGCTTTTTAACAGATGTTTTTGGTTGTAAATTGTTATTTATGTCAGTAAAGAACTATTGGAGCCAGAACCGAAGAAGATTACTTTATGAAAGAGATGCTAAACGACAAAAGAAGGCAATTTAAATGAAGAGCATGCCTCTTCGTTACATTTAGTCGAACTTTGAATAACTTATTGTTTGTTTCAAGAACGAATAAACAGGTCTTAATTAAAAGTCGCGTTTAAAGAATTTGAAACATCAAATAAAATTTAAAGAGCAAACGAAATTTAAAGAACAAACAAAATGTTTATGTTAATGTTTCTTTTGGTCCACATAGTAGCAATTTTGATTTGAAATACAATTCCAAAGAAGTTTAAAATACCGCATTTTTCTATATCAGTTTACTTTTAACCGAAAATCTGTGTTCTTTGTTGTTAAAAAGCACACTTTAAGGAAAGACAATTAACAAATTGATTTTTGACATTCATAAAGTTCATGAAATCAAAGTTGCAAAAACTGGCACTTTTGTTTTGTTGTTGCGTGCCGTCGCCGAACAATAATAACAAAATGTCTTCTTCCCGCCGACAAAAATGGGCCATCATTGTTCATGCTGGAAGCGTTAGCATGCTAAAGAACCGCGCCACTACAATGAGTTCAAAATGGAAGAAGCGTCGGCCCGAAAAGAATGGGTTACTTTTTGGGTTTTTGAAACGTTCCGGAATTTTAAATGCAATGAGCCATATTCGGTTTTATATTCGTTAAGTGGTTGGTTAGTCTTTAAGAGTTGTTTTTGATGTTAGGTTTGACAGAGGAGTTGTTTTTAATGTTAAAAAGACTTCAAACGATTTGATTGGTGAACAAAATGTTAAAAGACTTTAAAGCTATTTAAAATAAGTTAGTTTTTGAAGATCGTCACAACTTTTAAATGATTTGATCGGTGAACAAAATGTTAAAAGACTTCAAACAATTTGATTGGTGAACAAAAAATACATAATTCTTATTGTGTAAACAGGACATTTGCGATTAACATAAGACTTTAAAGCATTCAATCAACAACAATTGCATTTAAAACGCTTCAAACAATTAAAATCATCTTAAAAAAACTTCAAATCTCATCAAAGTTCTCAAAACAATCTTTTCTAATCTAGCCAATTTTCTTCTTCAAAATAACTTTTGCTCGAGCAAGACAATTTTTGCGAAAAACAATTGTGACGAGGAAATTTCATCAGTGGCGCGCAATCCAAAACTTTTGGCAAACTCAACTGAATCGCCAAAATAAGGGATTCAGAATTTGCGCACTAAATCCAAGTGTTGGCTAATTTTTGAGGGCGCAACAAAGGACTATGCAAATTTTGCAAGTGGTCTTCGCTCACGCATCGAAACTCCAAACAAACTGTTGAATTAAAGAATAGGGCCCAAATTTAAAAAGACGGTATAATAGCGGAGGCGCGCACGGACTTGGCGCATGAATTTAGCGCCCTCAATTGCTCCTTTTCACTTGAATTTATAATGAGGCAGTGTTTGTTTGTACTATTTGAAGAATGTTTGACATTAGTAATAAAAAGCCTTTATTCAATGTTAAAAGCAAAGAAATATGCTTTAAAATTATGAGAAAACTGCTTCATTTAAAAGACCACCTAGTATCGCTTGAAAGCTATCTTATGACTTGCACCACTTTCTTTTGACTGCTCCAATTTAGTGCTTCTCTCTTCCTCCATTTGAAAGCTTGTCCTCATTGGCCTAGCAAATCAGTTTCGCCTCTTTGATTTGATTCTATTGTTTACATAAACAATAGCAGCCGATTGTGATAATTCTGTTTCTTGGGGATTTCAGAATGGTGTGTGTTGCAAACAAACCTAAACGCAAGTAGCTGGGGTGTAATAATCGAAAGTTATCTGTGTGCGCGTAAAGTTTTATTGATTTTTCTTGCAGTGCCAAACTTATACGTACACGTATCAAACTGTTCACGATAGGCGCACGGACTTGGAGACTTTGTGCAAAAACTTGGCGCCCTCAATTTCTCCATTTTGTTTGCACTGTTTGATTTGTGAGAAAGTTGTTTGATTTTTGTTTTTGTGAGAAAGTTGTTTGATTTGAAAGATCAAATTGATTTTTGTTTATGTAATTAATAGATTGTCAAAAAGTCTCCAATAAAATGAACAACAAATGCACTTTAGAACTATATCAATTAATTGAATGCAAATTGAATCTCTTTGTTTTTGCCAACAAACAAAAATTAAATGCACCGGATTAATTTCAAAACAACTACAGTTTTAGGTGCTGCTCCTTCAAATAACCATTGTGTTCAAAGAACACAAATTCAACATTTGTGGATTATGGTGGTCGGATACAGTGAAAACCTGCAACATTTGAGGGCGGACCACCGAAATCACTGTCTCGGGCTTCGCCGACTGTTTTTCTTCTCCAACCTTCTAAACCGAAGCCTTCCAATGGAGGAGAGCCAAAAAACATAGGGTCCGGTCATGCAAGGCTTCACAACCACTAGAAGCATTGGACTTATGAAATCATACACAAAAACAAACAATAACACGGAGTTTGCGGGTGGAGACCGTCCCTGAAGCCAATTGAATCCGTTGACCTTGTTGGATTTTAATGACTGGGATTGATTATTGAACTCGTTTAGTTAGTTTTCGGCTCGGTTTTGATTTAAAATGCTCAGTTAATTTGTTCCTGTGTTCGATATTCATTGCGGCTATGAAAACAAAACTGATCCTGTGGACGTTTTTGTTTTTTGACTTCTTTGAGGTTGGTTGTTTTGTTTATTAAAACACTTCAAGTTGTGTTTAATTAGTTGTTAAAAGAATATTATTACCTTTAAATTGAGAACAACATTTGTTTGTTCTTCTCTTAAACCAACAACAAAAACAATATTTGAAAGCGCGCATCAAAAAATGAAAAAGTTCAAAACAATCTTTTTTGTTTGTCGATTGAAACAACCGAAAGAACTCTTCAAGTTGTGTTTAATTAATTGCTAGAAGAATATTATTACTTTTAAATAAATCCACATCTTTAAGTGCGAAGTTTCGGACTAATTCTATTCCTGCTTTAAAACATTCAAATGTTTGAAAAAAACAAAGCTTTCAAAGTCCAATATTTATTATCAACAACTTAAAGATCATCTGGCGAGTCTCGAGAGTTCCAGTTTCAGACGACGAAGATCCAGACTGATCTAAAGCTGCAACTGGAGGCGGACTTTCGGATTCTGAATGCGGCTCTTCTTCATCAGTGCAAATAACTCGAATTCCACCGTTTGCTTGAATCCAGCGGTTCTCCTGATCACTCCTTAAACAGATAAACATAAACATCATAAATTACATAAAAACACATACCAGTATTCAAAGATGAGAACAGTGCTATGAACAAACACGTCAGCATCAATTGAAACAACTACATCTTTGAAACTTTGTTCATCGTCGCCCTTAAACTCAAATCTCATTGGACTGACAGTTAAATCACATACGTTAGTTAACTGATTTGGAAGAATTCGGCATTGCACATGAAGCGGTTCATCTTGAGTGTCGATTTCGACCAAGCACGTTACCTAAACATAAAGAATAAGCATGCCTTTTAAAAACAATTTACCTTTATAACCTGCGGACTTCGGTTAGCCCAAAAGATTAAATGATTGTCTAGGCCTGTGGATATCATGTAACCTATTACGTGACAAGAAGACAAAAGGAAATGATAAAAGTTGTTTGAAGTCTGCGCTATAAAACCGGGGCTAAAACTTAGTTTATGCGCTGAGCTTGTAGACTCTAAACTTTTAAAAACAATGTTTGATTTAATCAACTTTAAATAGTAACTCAAAACTTAACAATTTAATTCCAATAATTTCAGTTTTCTCACTCGCAATTTTCGACAAACACAACCGATGTCTCAAACTCATCGTTGCCAGGAATTACAAATCCAATGCCGAACTTGACGACAATTTTAACCACCCAGATGCCAAATATATCTCAAACTCCGTTCGGACTTACTACAATGGCACCTCAGTTTACAACCACTTCATTTCAACCACAACTTACAAGGCCAACACCGACTCCGGACTTTAACGGCCAACTCCAGGTCAAAAGTAAGTGGATGCTTTTGAATTATATTAAACATTAAGTTTCTAGTCGGGCTTTTGTTTTCCAATAACAGTGACTTCATTCGCTCTTTGATGGGTTTTGGACAGTCGACACCTGCAATTCAATTGGCACTTAGGGACATCAGTGCTCAGCAACTGATTCCTAATGTTAATTTAACATTCCAGTGGTACATGGACAATTGCGAAGAATCAAGAGCGGCCGGACTTGCAAGTCGCCTAATTACTACTGACAATGTAAACGTAATCATTGGACCGGCATGTCCGAAGAGTATATAAAACACTTACAACTTTTAAAGTCTAATAAAATTGTTTTAAGGCATGGTCTCCGCGTCGTCACTTGCCACTTTCAACAATGTTCCACTAATTTTGTGGGGTCCTCCATTCCCTGCCGAGCTAGCAAATGCTCAAAGGTTTCCTACACTGATGAGTGTCAGCGTAACAACTGAATCGTAAGTATTTGTTATGAAATGAATAAACATTGTTTTTAGAATCGGAGTAGGAGTTTTCGGTCTCATGCAACAATTTGACTGGAAAGAATTTGCCTTGGTTTATACGGTCTATGACAGTGTCAGAATTTGTGATTATGTCCAACTTGGAATCCAGGTAAGCTTTGTTAAAGTTATTGAAACGTCAATTTAATCAAAAAAAGAATTGAAAAGCTTTGTTGACTTTTTGAGTTGTTTGATTGGTCAAACAAAAAAGAATTGAAAAGTTTTTGTCAATTTAATCGACCAAACAAAAAAGAATGAAAAGCTTTGTTGGCTTTTTGAGTTCTTTGATTGGATCGTTTGTGTTAATTTGATTTAACGTCTCCATTTCAATAAAGATTCTATTAAATGTTTAAACGCATCATTTAAAGCAATTCAAATGTCCAATACCTCTTTCTAATTTTATTCTACGTCTTAAATTTAAAAACCACTCCATTTAAATAGTTAAACGCATCAATTCAAATGTCCAACATTTCGTTCTAATTTGATTTGACGTCTTAAATTTAAAAACCACTCCGTTTAAATGTTTAATATTCACTTTATACGTTTAAAAGCTTTGTTAACTGTTTGAGTTCTTTGCTTGATTTGCCTTGCAAGCGAGGGGAATCGTTTATGTGATTTGACTTTTTGATTGCTCGATCAAAAACACCATGTTTGAAAGCTTTGTTTATCCCCTCTAATCTAATTTGACGTCTTCACTTTAAATGTTTCAAAGCTTTGTTTATCCCCTCTAATCTAATTTAACGTCTTCACTTTAAACATTTCAATAATGCATTTTTAGAACGTGTTTGACGACCAAGCAATTGACGTTAACATTACTTACAAAAGATCAATTCAAAGCACAAACGACTCGTTTTTGCAAGTTCTCCAAGTAATTCGTCAAAAAGCTCGAGGTACTTTTTAAAACGTTTCGTTTAACCACATCATGTTTAGTAATTGTTTCTTGTTTCGACAACAGTGCAGACATCCGTAAATTCTTGCTGGCTGCCTACGACCTGGACATGTACTCCGACGAATATGTTTATGTGATATTGTCTGTTACCACGCAAGGCGGACTTGTTAAAAGTGAGTTTTTTGATCTAAAGAGTCTGTACATAATTATTTAGCAAATGGAACACTGGCAGAATACTGGAAGTCCAGCAATAACTCAATTGACGGCCGAGACGACGATGCATTGGTAGTCGCCCGAAGGGCAATTTTGGTAACGTTATTTAAAGTTTTTGCATTACTTCTCATTTAGTTCGGCGTTGGCAACGAAAACACAAACTTAGTGGAAGAGTTTGATTCTCAAGTTGAACAGAACTTTAATCAGTATCCGTTCTTTTGTGATTCAACTTGCATGGGAAATCAAAACGAGGTTTGCTTTAAAGTTATGTCTTTAATAACAATCATTTAAGGCTTCAACTTACTCTCGTTATCTCTACGATGCTGTCTATTTATACGCACTGGCACTAAATCAGACCCTACAGCGTGGAAATTCAAGCGCCCTGCTTGACGGCTCCCTAATTGCCAACAACCGATCCTTCCAATTTAATGGTAAGTTTTTACAAAGTGCTTGAAAGCCATAACGGTCGAAAGTTTAGGAACAACCGGACTTGTAAACATCACTAAAAATGGAACCAGACAGCCAATTTTCAACATTGTAGCACTGGACAAGAACAATACATTAACTTCATATGCCTCATTGAACGTTCACGGTTACAAAAATGTGGTAAGTACGTCAAGAATGTTAACAATCTTTAAATTAGCAATCTTTTAAGACATTTTTGAGTCTTTATGACGACGAAGAGAATGGAATATGGACCGCTCGTGACGGACAACGTCCTACAGGAAGACCAAAATGTGGATACAGTGGAATGGAATGTGTTTTGGGCACTGGAATCATAATCGGCGTTGCAGCCGGCGCAGTTATTATAATATTTTTGATCGGCGGAGCTTTGGTTGCTTATTTTTTGCGGTAAGTGTGGCGGAATTGCTAAATTTATTGCTTTATTTAGTGAACGTTCCAAATACCAAGCAATTTCGAAGCTTGAATGGGAGATTCCCTTACATACATTTGACTAAAGTGGAAGTCCAACAAATGGAGAACCTAAAAAGTATGCGCAGTGTCCAAAGCATGACAAGTGGAAACTCAAGAAACGAAGAGAACCTGGCCGAGACAGAGAATCCATTGCTTCTTTTTCTACAAAAAATCAGTCGTCTACGCAAACAAACATCCCTTTCGAGTCAAAATCACCAAATCCGACATCAATTTACTTAGACAAGTAAGGACTTTAACTTAAACGTTGGTAATTTTGTGTCTTTAGCTCCGAAACTTTGACCACGATAATGCAAATCGTTTTATGGGCCTCTGTGTAGACGGACCTATTATCTATTCGGTTTGGAAATATTGCCAACGTGGAAGCTTGCAAGTGAGTTTTGAATAGTTGAGTTATTTGATAGCTTTAAAAAAGTTGTGTTCTTTTAAATGCTTGATTAAATTGAATTTGTGCGTTCTTTTAAATGTTTGATTAAGTTGAATATGTGCGTTATTTTCAACTTAGTCGTCGATATCTTTACAAAAGTTTTGCATTGTTTTAAAAGAGTGTTTTTGATTAAATTGAATATGTGCGCTCTTTTAAATATTCGATAGCTTTACAAAAGTTGTGCACTCTTTTAAATGTTTGATTAAATTGAATACGTGCGTTCTTTTAAAGAGTGTTTTTTTATTAATATTGTGTTTTAAATGTTTGAGCTTTAAATTAAATCACCGTCTATTAAAGTCAAATTGATATCTTACAAATTTGTGGCCAACTTAGCGTCAATAACCCTAAAAAATCACTCAATTAAAGCAATCAAATAAATAATATCAACTAAAACAATCAAACAAAGCAATCAATTAAAACAACCAATTAAAGCAATCAAACAAATCACATAAATTTAAGGACGTTTTGATGAAAGAAGGATACATTAGAGACCAATTTGTTATGTTCGCTTTGATGAGAGACATTTCAAATGTAAGTTGACAACAACATAAAAACAAGTCACATCTCAAAAATTTAGGGACTGAACGCGATTCACAACTCTTACATCGAAGTACACGGAGCACTGTCATCGGATTGCTGCTTGATCAATGACAGGTGGCAAGTAAAGATTGGCAACTTCGGTTTGGGCATAATCCGCGAAAAACAGCAATGGCGGAAGAAAGGTAACAAGAATTAAAGTTTACCTTCATTCTCCTCCATTTCAGATCAACTGTGGACAGCACCGGAGCTTTTGAGGGTAAGAATTGCACAAAAACTTACTTCCATTGATCACAATTGTTTAGAACTCAAATTTGCACGGCACGAAAGCTGGAGATGTCTTTAGCTACGCAATCATATGTTCAGAATTGCTTAATCGTGAGTGTGCGTGGCATTCTGTAAGTGCCGAAGACGAAATTGATGGTACGTTATTAAGATACTTCTTTTAAACAATCAAATTGTTGTTTAGACATAATATTCCGACTGAAACGTGGCGGATCTAATCCGTACAGGCCAGCAATTCAACCTCCGGACGAAGTAAATGATAATATTGTAAGTTTTTGGGATTAAAACTATAAGTGAGTCCGGAAATTTAGATAAACCTTGTCAAAGACTGCTGGGACGAAAGGCCCGAAAATCGTCCGGACATGTCACAAGTATGCCTAATGCTCAAGCAATTGCTAAATAATGGGAAGTCTAACCTAATGGACTATGTGTTCTCAATGTTAGAACAATATGCAAGTTCTCTGGAACACGAAGTTGAACTTAGAACAAAAGAGCTGATGGAAGAGAAACGGAAAAGTGACATTCTACTGTACCGAATGCTTCCGCAGTAAGTTTTGAGTTTTTGTTGTTAACATGCAATTTGAAGAGTTTTTTAATAACAGAAACTGGACCTATTTAAAAACGACACTTTTATAACAATTAACCAAATCCGTTAATGTTTTGATTTTATTAGGTTGTTCCGGGGGCGACAAAGTGTTTTCTCCGTGGTTGACCAACGGGGCAGTAAACAGCAAAACCCACAAAGGATGGCAATCTAATCAGGGGGGGGGGGGGGGGGGGGGGCGGTTTCACCTAAAAATTATGTAATTAATTTGATTAAACAAATTTGAATCGACAATCAAATTGTTTAGACAAGTCGCTGATAAGTTAAAATTGGGAATGGTTGTTGAACCAGAATCATACGACGCAGTTACTGTATTCTTTTCGGACGTTGTTTCCTTCACATCACTGGCCGGATTATGTTCTCCGTTGCAAGTAAGTTGTTTTTGATGTAATTGTTTGATTAAATTCTAAAACTTTTAGGTTGTTAATTTACTAAACGACTTGTATACAGTATTTGATGGGATTATTGAACAATGCGACGCTTACAAGTTGGAGACAGTAAGGAACTGGTCATTTTATAATGTTTAACTGGAGTTTGCAGATCGGAGGACGGCTATTTGGTATGTTCTGGACTTCCACGACGAAATGGCAACAAGCATGTCGTTGAAATTGCAAAAATGTCAATGGAGTTCTTGAAAGGTCCTCCAAACCTTCCGAATTCCTCACTTACCTCAATATAGACTCAACCTCAGAATAGGTTTCCACACAGGTTAGCACTTACATTTTGAAATTCTATTGATCTGCTCGAAAAGTTTTGAGATGTTTCCAGGGGTTCTTTTAATAAACTGGATGTTAAAGTTGAAAGTTTAAATGACAACTTTGATGACTTTCTTGATCGTTAAAGAATGTTTTTGGGAATGCTTACTGCATCATTCATAAACTAGTGTAAACAATATTGCCTAATGGACTAACGAAAAGGTCTTTGGATCCAAAAGAAGAAAATACTTAACTAACTTTTTCATATCAAAATGCAATTGCTTTAAACTCCATCGTGAAAAGCCAACACAAAAGATTGTTGGGGGGCTTTGGTCCGGACTCGTAAACACATTTCAAAACTTTCCGAGCAGATCAATAAAATTCAACTGTTCAGGTCCGTGCGTGGCTGGAGTTGTTGGCTTGTCGATGCCTAAATATTGTCTGTTCGGAGACACTATAAACACTGCGTCGAGGATGGAAACTAACAGCAAACCAGGCAAAATTCACATTAGCTCTTCTGCCAACCACTACTTAATGGAAGCCAACGACGGCTTCGTTACAGAGTCTCGAGGAGAAATCCTAATCAAAGGAAAAGGTTTGGAAAATGTTAAATCCCGTCTAATAAACCGGGTTTAAGGAATGATGGAAACTTACTGGCTGATTGGACGCGGATCTTCAATTGAAATGCTAATTGAACGTGTTCCAAGCACGCCGTCGACAGAACCGATGACTACAGTCGAATATCAAGCAGTTTCCCCTCACATTGTTGCAAATCCGGCAGTGGCCAAAAGTGCCGATCACTTATTATGTACATAATAATTGGTGTTGCCACAATTGATCTCAAGTACTCTTAATTAAGTTTCAGGAATAAACGAGTTTTACATATTTTAAACATTGTCAAATTGCTTGTTGAGTGTTGAAATTGCTTTCTTTAAAAGTATTTTCTTTGAATGTTGAAACTGCCTTCTTTAAAGATTGAAGTTGCTTTTAAGAGAGCTTAAATTGCTTTGTTTAAAGGTTGTCAAATTGCTTGTTTGAATGTTGAAACTGCTTTGTTTAAAGATTGGAGTTGTTTAAAAGTCGATATTGCTTTTAAGGGAGTTTAAATTGCTTTTAATCGAGTCGATGCTTGAAACTGCTTTCTTTAAAGATTGGAGTTGCTTAAAAGTCTACATTGTTTTGAAATCAATATTGCTTTAAGAGAGTTTAAATTGCTTTGTTTAAAAGTCTACATTGTTTTGAAGTCGGTATTGCTTGAAACTGCTTTTAATTGAGTCGATGCTTGAAACTGCTTTATTTAAAGATTGGAGTTGCTTGTCTCTTGTTTGGGGCTGCTTTCTTTAAAAGTCAACACTATTTGTTTAAAATTGCTTTTTAAAATCGGCATTGTTTAAAAACTCTAAAAACATTTAAAACTTATAATTTTTTTATTAACAAAACAAACTCCACAATAAAATTGATAGGAAATTTTGTGATGAGAATTGAATAGAGAGGAAAATTAAACAGTAAATTCCATGCTGCCTTCAAGTAAAGAACGTGATTCTTCTGATTTCGGGCTACCGGATCCGCGTCGACTGTTCGGTATAGTCAAAGAAATAACAGAGGGGTCAAAAGTGGGCGGAGCTGTGTGGGAACTGATTCCTCGAGGTGCTCGATTAATCCGGCCAGCCGGAGCATTGGCCGAAGGAGTAACAATTTCAGGAAATCCAGCGTTTAACGCTTCTAAATACATATTTTGTTTATTTTGGTGAGTAATTTCAACTTACTGATGTCATCTTTAAGTTGTCGAATAAGATCGTCGTTGTCCGCATCGGCCAGCTTCTTTTTGATCATGTGGTAGATAATTCCACAACCAAATCCATCTCCCAACACATTGACACTCGTTCTGATACGGTCTCTAAAGAAAAAGCATTAAAATTATCCTCTTAAAAGAAACCCACAACAACCAGTCAACAGTGAGAAGGAGGCTTAAGTCCTTGGCCGGAAGTCCTACGGTCGTTAAGACAATTATGATTGTGTCCAAGCCAGCCGGAACGGAGCCAGAACCAATAGAAGCCACTGTTGTCGTAAAACTGAAATGAAATTAGGTGAATCGTCTCATCAAATGTTCTTACCTAATCGTCAACAACTCCAACAAACCTAATTGGACGTTGTTTAACTGCGCAATAAAGATCACAGCGACAGCTTCATACAACGCAGTCCCGTCCTTAAAACAATTTTTATTTGTAACTAATCATTTAATTCGATGACATTCTTGAAAATAAACATTTTTGGAGAAGGTTAAAGACATTCTAAAGACATTTTTGTAACTTCAATCTTTTTTAACTTCAATGACTTTTGTAACTTCAATAACTTTTGTAACTTCAAAGACATTTTGTAACTTCAATAACATTTAGTTTTTAACAATCAAAGGAAATGTTTAATGCGTCTTTTAAAAAACTAAATCGTTTTTTTGAACTTTAAAGTTTGTTCTAAACTATTTTTAAGATTTTTAACTAACCATTGTAATTGTTGCTCCTAGAGGCAAGACGAATCGGGTAACACGCCTGTCTATTTTTAAACTGTCCTCCAGCGACCTGAACGTTACAGGAAGTGTGGCACCACTCGAAGCAGTCCCAAACGCCGTAGCAATTGCTTGGAGCATTCCGGTGACGAAATTAAATGGGTTTTCTCTAGTGAACATGTAAAATAGTAACGGAAGTGTTAGAAGCGAGTGAATCATAAGTCCGCAAATTACGGTCACGACGTACTGGAAGAATTTAAAGTTAAAGACTACTTTAAAGTAGATTACCATCGCCAAGGCCTGCGCCGTCTCCGTTAAATTGTCAATGTCGACGATGTTCTTGCAAACAAGTGAAAGAATTCCGATTGGATAGCACCTGAACGGAGAGGTTAAATTAGAAAGTTTAAGTTAAAAACAAACCACATCAACGCCGTAATCCATCTCATAATTACTGCGTCCAGAACAATAAAGAAATTGATCATCAAACGTGCCTGCTCACCCAAAATACTCAAAATAACTCCCAAATCCGGTACAAAACACAATCAGTCCTTAAAAGGTTTAAAGTTCATTGTTGATTTCTTTAATTAAGTTGATTCATTGAATTGTTTTGAACTTGAGATACCTTTGAAACGGTTCTTTATATTTTTCAAGTCGCATAAAGTTTGAATCACTTTTGAAGCAATCCAATAAACTCGATATACTTTTGAACTAATCTAATAAGTCTGAATCGTTTTAAACTCGAATAATCTTTAAATTCAAACTGCTTTAAACTCAAATTGTTTTAAACTTGAATAGTTTTTGCGCTAATTTAATAAGTACGTTACTTCAAACTCAAATCACACAAAGTTTGAATCACTCTTTGAACTAATATGATAAACTCTAATCACATAAAACTCAAATCATCTTTGAAACAATCCGATAAACTCAAATAATCTCTTTTAACAATCTAATAGACTCAAATCATCTTTAAACTCAAATCATCTTTAAACTCAAATCACACAAAGCTCGAATCACATAAAGCTTGAATCACCTTTGAAAGAACCTAATAGACTCAAATCACATAAAGTTTGAATCACTTTTGGATCGTCTCTTTTAACAATCACTGAAACTAACCCAAAACGTTGACTTCGTTTGTGTAGGTGAGGACCCTTTTCATTATTTGTTGTTGCGTGCCATTTGTGACAACAACCAAAGCACTTGAATTGTTTATTCTGACACGCGGCTTCACCTGGAACGAATATTAATAATCAATTTATATTAAATAAATACCGCCACATAATCGGTTTGAACTTGTTGGAAAGTGGCTTGGACGATGTTTTCCTTAAATTGAATGGATTTTAACAGTATAGTCGCCAAGTTCATACTTACAGGGAACATGTTTCGGATTTGATCCAAAAAAGTGTCCAGGGTGGACAAGGCAGTGTCGTCCAATGTTCCTTCTCCCAGACTTTTTGTCAAATGAGGGTCGCCCGGGTGGATGGAAGAGACCAAAATGATTCCTGTCTAGCTAAGTTCTTGATTATTTAAGAACAATATGTTTTTTGAAGTCAACCAAAAAGTTTAAACAATCTTTGCAATCAAAAGCAACTTCGTTAAATTATAACTTACAAACGTGGACAGGAAAGTTGTTGTCATGTAGTAGAGGACAGTTAGTATGCCGATACGACCGGCGTGGCCTGGACGTATTTGAGCCAACGCTGAAAGGTTCCAGTTTAAAACTACAAATATGGTGGACTTCGTTACCGGAGATTACGGAACTGATAATTAAGGGAAGAATCATCATTTCAACGATCTGCATGAAAATTTCGCCGGGAAATCCAATTAAACTGATCGCATCGTTGCTAAAAGTGTTTTCTAAACTCTGTCGTCCTCACAAAAACAAACCTGGGATTGAAAGGACGGATAATGAAACCAAGAACGACTCCAATCACGACCGCCTCGATTGTAAGCACCAAAATCAAGTCCTTCTTCATTTTTCAAGTTGTTGTGAAAAGCATAAAATTGAATGGGCAGTGTTTTCAATCAAATTGGACTCATTAGTCGATGTTTCTGAAAGATAAGTTTGTATTTTAAAGAAGTTTTGTGTGGAGCGAATAATTAAACGGGATTGTTTTTGAATGTATTCAATAAATAAGCAATTTGCACTTTAAAAACTCTTTTGCGTTTAAAATCATATTCAACAAGCAATTTGCACTTTAAAAACTCTTTTGCATTCAAGCAACTTGCGTTTAAAAGCATATTCAACAACGACTTAAAGAACTTTCAAACAGCTTGCACTTTAAAAACTCTTTTGCGTTCAATAAACATTTAAAGTCATATTTGCCAATCAATTTGCATTTAAAGTCATATTAGACAACGATTTAAATAAAGTTCAAACAACTTTCAATCTATTCAAGAACACCACAAAAAGGTTGTCGAAAAACAAACACATTCAAACAAACATAATCAAGCGCCAGAAAGTGATAATCAAAGTTGGTGGAAGCGCCAAAAGGCGCACATCAACCAAGTAGTTATTGTTTTGGTTGGCGACAAAAACGGGAGCCTATCACCGGTGTATGAAAAACCACCCCGATTAAATTCCCACCGAATGGAGCGAAAGTTTCAGAGCATTGAAGATGATATTTGACAGTGACGATTAAGCAGGAAGAAAACAATGCGGTGTTATTAGTGTAATTTTTTCGGTAAAAATATGCTTGAGTGTTGTTTTTGAAAGTCATTTTGAGTTTTATTGTTAAAATGCTCTTTCTCGATTGACAATATCTTTGAAATGAGCTTGAAACATTTTAACTATTTAAAGTTTCGAAGCTTTATTTCAACACTCTTTGTTGGCTTTAAATCTATTTTAAAGGAGTTCGTTTGAGTAGTAAGTTTTTTTGAATAAACTCCTTGCATCGTTGACAAGGAGCATTGTTAAAGTTTGTATTGACGAGGCGCATTTTTATTTATGCCATTTATTAAAAAATAACTAAGCGCAACTAGTGCTCGATGAGCTTTATAAGCAAGAAATGTGTGTGTGGGAGTGCGTGGCACTCCTTTTGAAATGCGTTCTGAAAAAAGGCGTTTGACTCCAGTCTTCGGACTGTGAACGGATGGTCAAACAGTGAAAGTAGTGGGTGGGTTTTTTTCACAACAATGCCGACTTGTTCGGATAACTAATTTTTGGAATGGTTCAGCCCAAGGCTGGACCTTATTTATCAAACAACAAATGAAGTGTGTTGTTTATTCACACACTCAAAACAATCAAATTAGTTAAATTGTTCTTAACATTTAAAACGAAAAGCGCGAAAACAATTCGAAATCAACAACTTAACACACAAAACTAGCAGAATATAAACATTCGCGACTTGAAATCAAGTTTAACAAAATCGAATGACGCAAATGGAGCACATCAAAATTTGGGCTTTGCATGAATTGAACAGTTTTGCCGTCCCATAAACTAAATTTTACGTCAAAATCCACGAATACCTGCTTAACATAATTATACTTGTTCCCTTGTTCGGCATAGAATTGCGTCGTTGAAATAACTGGTTTAAGTCTGCGATGCATATTGTTTGGATGATTTCGAACGAGTTTAAACAAAGTTCAATTATGAAAATTGCATTTAAATGTTTATTGACTAATTTGTACTGGGAAACAAATAAATATGAAATTGAAATCAAGATATAGTTAATTACTGGAATTTAAACGTTTCTTTACAACCAAATATCTGAAGTACAGTCTCCGCCAGGGTAGCGCATCTAAAAGAAACGTTATAAGTACAACCTGGACTTTAAAGATCTCACCTCATGCGCTGCATATGGTCCGTCTTCGAGGATGCCGAAATCAATCATGAAGTCCGGATTCAAAGATATTCCGCCCTCGCTTGTGTTCACGTCTAACATCAACATAACAGATCCTTTTCTGGAAACAACGCTTTTGAGTTTGTCGAGAAAGATCAACTTACTCCACCATTTCAGGATAGAATTGCTGATCCCAAACAGTGTAAAGTGATGTAGTAACATACAAACGTCGTCCATCCAAGCTCAATTGCATCATTTGAGGTCCTCCGTGGATTTCTCGTCCTTTTACTTTGGTTAAGTTGTAACCGATCTGGAATTTGATGTTAAAAGTCCGGGAGATCTCTAAAAACTTACAAAACCTTCGTCCAAAACACTAACTCCGCTTTGTTTGTGAAGAAGTCCGCCAATTGTCACCTTCCCGACCAATTTGAAATCAAACGGATCCACTACGTTGTATTGAACTGAAAAAACAAACAGTTTAAAGCGTTGACTGGAAACAATCAAACTTACGAATTTCGCCGTGAAGCCAACAAGAAACGTACAAGAACCGATCGTCCATTGACATAATAATGTCAGTTATAAGTGGAGGCATTACTGGCAACACCCATCCTTCAACTTTACGTGACGGAACAACTGCAGCAAGTCGTTGTTGATAAGGTTCGTCGTCCTTAAAATCGATTTGGATTATTAAAGCTTGTTGAAACAATTCAATCTTTGAAAACAAGTTTGGTCTTTAGAAACAATTTTATGACACTTTCAATCTTCAAAGAAAAATGCTTTCAAAGTAATTTCAATCTTCAAACAACTCGATCTTCAAAGAAAAATGCTTTCAAACAACTCAAACTTTAAACAACTCGATCTTCAAACAACTCAAACTTTAAACAACTCGATCTTTAAACAATTCAGTTTCAATCTTTAATCAATTTCAATGTTCAAGCAATTCAGTTTCAATCTTTAATCAATTTCAATGTTCAAGCAATTCAATCTTTAAACAACTATTTAAAGAACTCACATTTTCTTGATAGATGTGATAAACTGCTGATCCCAATGCTGTTCCAACGAAGGCATGAGGCTGAGTTGGTTCATGGTAGAAGCGAACTTCCAGTGGAATCCATCCAGCAGGGCCTTCAAGTTCAATGGTTTGGATCCGCTCGTGAGTGGTCCAATTCCAAACGTACACTTTGTTTCCGTAGTGTCCTGTAATTGATTCCTGATTAACGAACATTCGATGTTTTGAGTGGACTTTGTTGCTTTTTGTTTAATGATCTCAATTTTGTCGCCAGACACTTACTACATCGATGTCGAAGTTGTAAGTTGTTTAAAAACATTTATTTCACAATTTTAACAACTCCGCACTTACAAAAGACCAAATTTCCGTGCACAGAACCTTTTAATAAATTCCCCACTCGACTGGTGTGTGCATGGAATTTGTGCGTACGTTCATTATGCACGCAATCGAATTGTGTGAGCTGCCCGAAAAATCCCGCGTACAAATTCCATGCGTTTTTGGAGTTTCGCGTGCTTGCATGTTTTGGTTGTTAAGAAATAGGACTACTTCGGCACTTTGGATAAACACTACTTTTTAGAAATGTCTCGACGTTTAAATCCAAACAAAGTCCAGTTGATCGAAGCTGTTCGTCAAGTTCCGTACCTCTACGATCGCGTACACGAAGACTACAAGAACAAAGCGTTGGCAGATGCGAAGTGGACAGAGTTAGCAGAGTCTTGCGGATTCGACGGTATCGAAGTTTACAAAGACAACTTTAAAAACAAACTGTTCCAGATGGAGAAGATGCTCGTCAAACGTGGATCAATGTCGTAAAAGCCCGAACTCGCTGCAATCGAAACCACGAAGCAAATAGCAGGCAGTATCTCTACGAACCTTATTTGTCATTCCTTGACGAGTTGCCACAAAACAGGATGTAAGTGATAAAGAACCCGTCTGATCCGCTAATTTCAATTGTTTAGCTTTCAACAATATAATGGAACACCGTCGTTGTCTAATCAAGAATGGCTGAACTTCATGGTCGCCAACAGAACCGGAGATGTCGACGAAGACGGACAGTCAAACTCCACAAATGACAACAACCATCGTGGCGAGATAAAAGAACCGAAAGGTAAAAGTGTCAAATTTAATTAAAAAACTAATCAAATTGTTCAGCTAAAAAGATTAAATATCCAAATGGAACAAGCAACAACTGCGAAAACTTGATCCGGTCAAAGAACTTTTTCAACGAGTTCGGCAGAACCCGAGAAACAATGGGAGAGGCTTTCGGACGAACAGTTTCGATTGCATTGGATAAACTGGAAGGAAAACGACAAATCGAAGCGCAGTTAGAGATTATGCAAATTTTGTTGAAATATGCAGATGAATAAATTTATAAGATCTTCTCAAACTAACCTTCTGCAACGTGACCTGGATTGAAGCCGGTCATTATTTTGTTCGGAGTGCCCCACTCCGTGCTTAACATCACGTTCTTGCGTGGCTGGTACCAATAATCATAATTAAAAGCTGTTTTGCTTCCTTCAACGTTCCATTTTCCTTTTACTTTAAATGTTTTTGAATCGAGAAGAACGAATTCGCCTGAATGTGTTTGACATTAACTGAAGTCAGTGTTTAATTTACCTGAATTGTTCCCGTCGTTGTCTCCAAGTGTGCTTATCATTATGCCATCAGGCAAACAGTGTGTGGTGTGCAAGAATGTTGTGTTAAACGGCTTGAATTCTTCAGCTTCGACGGTCTAAACAAGTTTTTGATTTGAAAGATTTTATCGATTTGTTTGATTAAACGAGTTTTTTGATTTGTTGTTTACAAGTTGTATGTAAAATTACGTTTTAGATCACTAATTTTAAGTGTGGTTATAAATGAAACAGTTAGGAGGTATTTAAAAATTGATAAACTAACAAACAACTTCAACCAAACAAAAACATTTTCAAGCAACAAATTCAATCAAACAAAAACATTTTCAATTTTGATTTGACACAATAAAACAACTCACATGAGCCAATTGAAGTTTCTTCGGATTTTGTGTGTTCACAATGTAGACTCGAGAGGAGTGCAGACATGGAAGGATTAAATGAGTTCTTTTGATTTGAAGATTTCCGTAGCAACTTGCACATGCGTTCTAAATTCAACGAAGTTTGAGTGGAGTTGAATTGAAAATTTTACCCATCCAGTGTGATGAATTTCGTCTCCAATGTGTGGAAACTCCAATTTACAGATGACCTGAAGGGAAACGTTGTTTATTTGTTAAAACTTTAAAAGACTCTCACTTTGCAGTAAGTTTTGCTGTTCGGATCAACGTCAACTGTCATTAAAGCATCTGGCCGACGGGGTTGAGCAACGCTTGGACATGTTACAAATAGGTATTTCTCGTGTGGAGCCTTGCAGGCATCGCTAGGACTTGCATACAAGATTCCACTCGACTTCGTGATGCAGCATCCTCCTCCAGCGGGCTTTTCTTAAACATTTAATTACAAATCCGGACTTTCTTTATTCACTTACGGCTTCTCATCGTCTACCTTCACTGCCACTCCATTGACTTGAATCTCCTGTGGTCGCTCGACAGCAATCATTCCGTTCTCTTTGTTTTCGTCAGCAACTTTAACTTCCACAATCGCCGGATCCGTTGAGGTTGCCTTTGTTTCGAATAACTTCTCCTCAATTACTGTATTATTAGGGAGCGGCGAGACTTGCGCTGTCTCCATCTTTAGCGCCGATGGATGTGTGCATGAGCACGTTAGCATTCGAAGGAACTGCATTTTTTTGAGGAAAGCACGCCCGGTTCGATGGGTAAGTTGCAGAGACTAAGCGAATACGATGTTAGAAATTAAACAATAACGTTGTCAGGAAACAGATTGCATCAATTTATAGTGTTGGAAACAATTGGGACTCGAGGTGTGCGGATTCGGCGCTAATTAGTGTCTCCATCATGGCAACTTCCGCATTTCAAATCCACGGGGATCAAACAACGTGCCGAAACCGCAACTAATTGGACTCATGCAACTTTGAGCAAAATTTGCCGTTTTGGTGGAGAGCAGATAAACGATTAATTTTTGAGCATATTTCATCTAATCATTAGTTTAATGGACTCGCCGAAGTTAATTAGCAGCAAAATGCGTGGTGTTGATGTCTTTTTAGGTCTATGATTTGTTTTAGAAAGTCTATTAATTACTTCGAGTTAAGAAACACTACCGAAATTGAGAGAGTTAATTAAATAACAAAAAACTTCACTCAAATTTGACCAATCTGTGAACATTAAATTTTTATCGGAAAGGCTTCAAAGGAAAACAAGATTTTATCAATTTTACGACTCAAGTTCGCGTTTGAATGGGAAAAACAACTAAATTTGCACTAAAGAATAAAGAAGACTTTTAAAGACAAATCCGGAAACATCAAAAAACAACAATCATTTCAAATTGACTACAAAAAACAAACAAGCAAAGTGATTAAAAAACAAGTCGTTCTGATCCGATGATGATCGCCGAAAAGACAAACGACTCATTACGTGCCGTTTACAACCACTTTACACAAGCGCTCTGACCTTTGTTCAATTATGAGTGGTGGCTGCTTAAAAGTACACGCAAAAATCGGTCAATTATCTTTAACTAGAACAAACGTGATCACCTTTTCGCATCATTAAAGCTGTGATTTCGTTAGAACGTTGAAAATTGATTGTGCCGCAAGAGAATGTTTAAAATATCGGAAAACGAATTGTTTTTAACGACTTAAACGACCAACGTCCATTTGTTGACTTAGTGTCTTTGAAGGTCGGCTTTTATCAGTTTGCAAACACAAAGAACGGATGATGTAAAACTTGATTAAAGTGCATCAAGATTGTATTGATTTTTGATAGAGTTCGCATAAAGGTTTAATTGCATGTTAATTAGGTAACCTCAAATTTAAAAAACATGTCAAAAGCGCCAAATAGAAAAACAATCTAATTGGGGATTCAAAAATATCAGTAAATTCAACTTCAATTAAAGTGTTATCCCAATCTCTACGATAACAAGGACAACGATGAGCAAGTTAATGAGTTCATGTGAACACCAGATGACCTAGTCATGTATTATAGTCTTCAAACTCTTAATGTTTATTTGCATCAAGTTAATTCAACTCCATTTTCAAAAAGCATCTTCAATCTCTTTAAAACAACTTTTATCGTCTTCAATGTCAAAAACTAATCAAATTGAGCGTTCAAACTTTTCAAAATTCAATGTTTATTCACAACAAAGAAGAAACGAATGGCACAGAATTAAAAATCTACTTCCACTAAATTCAAATAACTCGAGAGAACAAAGTTGAGCGCCCCGAAGACATAAAACTCAACAACGGATGGAGTCACATAAAACTGGCAAATGCGATGGGAACCGGATAGCGCGCAATGATTGGTAGTGGTGGCTAGTAACGAAAAGATTAAAAACTTTTGGCTAGTTTTGTTGTTTGGTTGGCATTTATGACAAAATAAGGACGACCAGCTTCGGACAATATAAATAAAACTACCTGCATCTAAAAACAGTACAAACATTTGAAATGTACAAACGAAATTTTTGACCAGTTTCGAAAAAACAAATTTGAGCAAAAAAACAATGAAAATGATTAAAGTCCTAAACGACCCTCGTCTAGCTGTTGACGCGTTTCTTTGGTCAAAGGTTGATAGGATCGTGTTGCTTGATCGAAAATGAACAGTCGATCGTTGTCTGCGGTAACATCGAGGCCAAGACGTTGTAGATCAGTTTTTATCAATTTGTAAGTTCCTGGAAATGAATTAAATTGAAGTTGATTGAATGAGTTTTGTTAAACATAATTTTAAATAACTGCAATTTTAAAGTTAAAACACAGACTTAAACAATAAAAATGTATATAAAGATTCGTGAAACTGAAAAGTGATTGAATTTGATTGAATGAGTTCGAATCATTCAAGTTAAGCGCTCAAAGAAAAGAATTGATTGACTAATAAAATCAACAAAATGCTCTAAAGGTTCAAAAATCAATCAATTCTCTCATTTGAATGCTTAACTAAACAACTAAACAACTAAACTCAAAAAAGCGATCAAATTGACATTTTTGTTCAAACTCGTTCAATCGAAGAAAAAACAATTTCATTTCATACTGTAAAAGTTTGAAGTTGATTTAAGATTATGTACCTGTTTTTTGAACATTGTCGCATAAGCGAATGAAAAGTGGAATTGCTGGACCCATTAAGCAAAGACACAGATGTTGTGCCAGTCTGTTGACAAAGTCCTGGAGGGTTTACATTAGAATTTGCGTTAATTTTGGAATTGTTACCTGATCCGTGTCTGGAGAGTCTTTGTTTTTAGCAACTGCAGCCATTCCAGCACGACCTTCGGTGTCTGGAAGTGGTTTTTATTAGCAATTGACATTAAAAACTGTAAGTACTTACGTGGAACTCTAATTCCGTAGACGGTGACGTCGTCGATCCATTGACGAATCTCCGGATTTGAATAGAAAACCTTTTCGACCTCTGTTGTCGACACGTTTTCGCCCTTCCATCTGTAAGTGTCTCCTGTGCGGTCGCGGAAGTAAACGTATCCAAGTCGATCCCAGTGCAAAATGTCGCCTTAAATGTAGAAAGTGTTTAAACATATTCAAATTCCGGAACTTACCGGACAAGAAAACACTGTCTCCTTTTTGGAAGACGTCGTGCAGAACTTTCTTGTTCGTTTCGGACTTGTTCAAATAGCCTTCGAATATAAGAAGAGGATTGCTTTTTCTAATAGTTGAAACCATTGCTCCCGTCTCGCCTGGCCGGCAAGGAATGCAAAGGCCATTTGATTGACGAATCACTTCTCCTGTTGCCTCGTCGACTTTAATTAGACGGACTGGATGCATTCTTGAAGTTAACGGTGAAATAGGCAAGAATCCACAAGCTCCGACTTTTCCGTCCGTATTTACTGAAAATAATGTTTTAGTTGACTTTGTTTGATTTGTTTGATTATGCTTTTCGAGAAGTTTAGAGGTGCGAGTTTTTAGAACATTCATTTTCTCTTTGATTGTGCTTTTTGAGAAGTGTGCGTTTTAAAAAGTTAAAAAACAAAAAACATTTCAACAAAACAATGCTTTTGCGTTTTCTGAGAAGCTTTTCGAGACATTCATTTTCTTTTTGAGAGTTGGGGGGCCGATTATGCTTTTCGATTGATCAAGAAATGTGAGTTTTGAGAACAACAACAAAAGAATTGATTTGGTTGGTTAAGAGGTATGAATTTCAAAGGTCTTGCTTTTTGACTACAATTTATCTGATTATGTTTCTAAGTGATTGAGAAGCTTTGGTTTTGTACTAATTAGATAGTTTAAAATATTATACACTTTTAAAATCAAAAACAAACCCAAATTGGAAGTTCCTTCTGTTGATCCGTAGACTTCGCCGATTTGGACACCAAAACGGTTCACAAACTCTTGCCAAATTTCAGCTCTGAGACCGTTACCGTACATTAAACGAAGCTTGTGTTGTTTTTCTTCTGAAACTGGAGGCTGTGCGAGAAGGTAACGACAAATTTCCCCAATGTATTGACTGGCCTGAACACAAAAGATTACTAACATCACTAAACACTAAAATCAACTCACTGTGCAGTCATACTTCTGGCAATCCTTCCAAAAGTTGCTTGCCGAAAACTTTTGTCTAATTACTGCACCGGATCCGCGCAGAACTGTTTGACCAATTCCAATTATTCCGGCTGCTGTGTGATAAAGAGGCATGGAGATGTAAATTTTGTCTTTTGGATATATTCCAAACGACATGGCAGAGCCGACGGCCATTGAATAGTATCTAGAAACGTTACGTGAATTATAATTGAGTTATAAAAACGTTTTTAAACAAGCATTCTAATAAACAATTTGAGTAATCAAAAAGTCTTCATTTAAAAAGAATTGAAAGATACTCTAAAGAGACAATTCTTTTATCATGACTTTAGATTTAACAACCGTAACAGCTTTTAAAAACTAACAACTTCAACAAGCAAAGAAATGTGAAAGCAATTCAAACAAACCCTTCAAACAAAGAAATTTGAAAGAAACAAAAAATGAAAACGATTTGAAAAACTTTGTTTGTTTTCTTGTTACACTTTTAAAAATCAACAACTTACCGAAAATGTTTGATGAAAGCGGCTTTTGGCTGAAAAGTTAAAGTTATTTCTGAGTTTCCAACATTCCAACTTACAAGTCCAGTCGTTCCTGACGTGTAAATGAAGCAAAGAACACTTTTGAAGTCAATAACTTCATTTGTTGTCGGTTCTTTGTCTTCCATATTGACGAGTTTTTGGCTCAAGTTGATGAAAGAACCTGTAGAAATTTCAACAGGGCATTCGGACTTGTCTCCCAGGTCGCAAACGTAGAATTTAAGATCTTCTTTCTTCAAGTAACCTTCCTCGTTGCTTGCTTTGAGGACTAAATACAACAGATACAGTGGAATTTAAATAAAAACAACACTTACCGTATGCCAATGAGCGGGAGCAGACAATGGCATTTGTTCCTGAGGTGTGGATGCAATGTGCAAGTTGTTCCTTCTTTAAACTCGAATTCACCCAAGCGGTCACGATTCCCTTGAAACAATCTTTTATAACAACAAAGAAGTTCACAAAAAAACAAACCAATTTCGCCAATCCGATCCAACAAGCAACAAATTCAATACTGTTCTCCATAAACAACGCAACAACATCGTCTTTCTTGTAGCCAAGTTGCTGGAAGTGATGAGCGAACTTGTTGCCGAGAGCGTTCAGCTCTTTAAATGTGACTTCTCTTCCGGTTTGGACTTCTTGAATTGCCAATTTGTTAGGATGTTTGCGGACAATGTCGAGAAATATTCTGTGAACGCCTTGATTCTGTTTGAAACGTCTATGCAGGTCGTATCTGACAGATAACAACAATTTAAGTCCACTAAAAATGTCGAGTTATTGTGACTGTTTTAAATTACTATGTTTTTAGAAGTCATACTCGAAAGTTTAATTTTAACATAAACATCTAATTAAAGACTTACCCCAAATCCCTGCCCAAAGTTAAGTAGGATCTGTAAATGAAGTCACGACTCTCCCATGCGTAGTAGCTGATGACCATTGCGGACGAGAGCAACAAGCCGGTCCATATATTTTGAGAACAGAGGCTCAGGACCAGAAAGCCCGTATATATCAAATGTTCTCTTGCAATGAAACCCATGACATTTAGTATAACTGAAAGCGATTTTGTGTAACGGGAATCCATTTTGCATGTGTAGGAACGAATACGAACGAAGTTTTAACGCAAACAAAATAAACATCAAGTTTTTTCGACGACCAGCACGACTAATCAATTAAAATTTGTTGTGTAAAGTGTGCAAACAAACTGATAAAAATGCAGAAAGCTCACAATTTTTGATAGCAAGAATCTTTTTGATGAGCTTGTTTTGAAAATAGAAATTTTTTGAGTTGTTACAATAAAAAAGACTTTTTTGACGAGGTTGTTTTTTGTGAGGATGATTTTTTGAGTTGTTTAATCGTTTTGCATGAATAAGGCTTTTTGAGTTGTTTTGCATGAAGAAGACTTTTTTGATTAGTCAAGTGTTTTTTGAAATGCTTGTTTAAATTGACGAGATTGTGAAAAAGAAGTTTTAAATTAGTAAGATTTGTTGTCGTTTTGCATGAAGAAGATTTTTTAATAAAGACACATTTAACAACATAATAATCAATTTCTTTTAAAACGTTAACAACATAATAATCCGATTTCGTTTAAAAACACACTCAACATTTAAATAAACAAAAAACATCGCGTTCTCACAACAAGTTTTCGTGCAAAACCGCAAAAGATGACGGGATCTCGATTCAAGGCGCCGTCGAAAGTCAATTAGCCACCGGGCATTCTGGATCTCCCCACTAAACATGAAGGCATTTAAAATGTCCGTCGTTGTCGAATCGAACTGGATACTCTGTGTTATTTTTGCTTGTGAAGAGGATCATCGTGGTCGGCGGAGTAAAACAATTGAAACGCGTTTCGGCGCTAGATTTATGATCAACGGACAAATTGGAACTTATGACCGGATGTGAGGGAAGATTCCCAGTTGAAATGGTGATGGAGTGGCAGAATTCAAAAGTCTAATTAGGGTAGCAGTCGAAAAGCGGTTAAAGCGGTTATTAGAGCATTCGGTGCGTGAATTATGAGGTTAAACTTTTGTTTGTTAAATAAACATCAAACATTTAAACACTGGATTTGAAAAGCTTATTAAATTAGTCCACATTTAAACATCAAAGAGATCTTTAAATTAGACTGTGTTTAAAGGTCAAAGAACTCTTTAATCTAGTCGTATTATGAAGTTAAAATTAATAACGTTGAACGTGTTGTAATTTTAAGTTTAAAAGGCTTATCGAATTAATCACACTTAAACATCAAAGAACTCTTTAATCTAGTCACATTTAAACATCAAAGAATTTTTAAATTAGCCACATTCAAACATCAAAGAATTTTTAAATTAGTCACATTCAAACATCAAAGACATCTTTAATTCAACTGTGTTTAAACATCAAAAAAGTGTAATTATTTCAAAGGGATCTCAAACTTCAAGTCAAAGAGATCTTTACAAAAGCATCAAATAAAAAAACACGCAATCCCCAAAGCCAAACTTGCACAATCGCCTCCACCTTAACGTTTCATCAATTGCACCTCCAGTTTGGATCGAGGATGCGCCGATTACCATTGTGGTTTTCATCGGATAGCTGCGCCATAGTCGACACAGAGATCCAGGAACAGTCGGAGGAGAAAGCCGTAGAAACCACAGCGCCGAAATGAACGCGCCATCGAATGGTCAACAAGGCAAGAGAATGGCGCGCAAACGTGTAGATCAAGCGTTTAATGATTCGGTGATTTGTGTAAAATTCGCTTTCCTAATTAGAAATTTAAAAAATGATATTGATTTTAAAGTTAGAAAAGAAACTAGAAACAATCATATCGTTTTGATAGTTTTTAGAGTTATAGGAAATTACTATGTCATTTTGATAATAATAAAACGTTCTTTAAATTTGAGACGACTCTTCTAAAACACCTTTCAGAACTCAAAAGCTTCTCAAAACACCTTTTTAACACAATCTTCAAAAAGTGACATGAAATTTAATAAGTCTTTAAAAACACCTTTCTAACACAATTTTCAAAAAGTGACATGAAATTCAAAGTTCTTTAAAAACAATGTAATCAAAATAACTTTCTAAACCAATGTAATCAAAACTCAAAACAATATTCAAAACTCAAAAGCTTCTCAAAACAAAACTCAAAATCATCTAACATTCAAACTACACGAATGTTTGATTAAATTGCATAATTCAAGCACTGAACACGTCGCCTCGTAACCTCAATTTGCATTTCCGCAATCCAATCAAAAGGATCGATCTCTCAAACCGCTTGATCCGAATTAAATGGCGCCAAATTGCGCATTCAAATCGATCGATCTCAAAACACAAACCGTTTGGAGCTGGCACATGCTCCTTCAAGTCCGGAGCAACGACCAGACTGCTGGAGAGAGTGAGTCAAAGTTGCGGCGCAGTGATCGAAATTTTTGTACGCGCAAAAGCCGAATGGTTTGACCTGAATTTCGGCGAAGGAGTCGAGAATTTAGGAGATTTGGTTTTTTGTGATGCTTTTCCGCCTAAACGGATTTGAGTTGTGTGATGGCGACGGCGCGAACGAGGTGAAAGGGAAATTGCTCGACAAGATTTGTTTAAAATGATTTTTGACTTGGGAGATTGGCATTTGAAGAGTTTTCCTGTGCTAATTAATGTTTGGAGAACGTAATTGCAGGTTGAGCACGGTGTTGTGGATTTTGATGCCAAACCAATTTGTTTTAAAAACATTTCTTTGCTGAATGATTAAAAGAACTCATCAAAAATGCTCTTTACTGAATGATTAAATAAGAATTGATCGGATTAGTTTAAACATTAAAAGAACTCATCAATTCAAAACTAACGTATAATCAAAATTAGTTTAAACATTAAAAGAACTCATCAAAAATCACTCTTTACGGAATCACTTAAAAGAACTCATCAAAAACGCTTTTCACTGAATGATTAAAACAACTCATCAAAAACGCTCATTGTTAATTCAATTAAAGTTAAAAGAACTCGTCAAAAACGCTCTTTGCCGATTCGATTAAAACTTTAACTAAACATATTCTTTACTGAATCATTAAAACAACTATCAAAAATGCTCTTTAACGATTAAAACAACTCATCAAAAACGCTCTTTAACAATTAAAACAACTCTTTGTAAAGTTAAAAGAACTTACCGAAAAATTTCCCAATTATCAAAGACAACAAAAACAAACATGATAAAGCCAAATCGACACGACTTTTTAGAGATTCAAATCGCATCTAAAAAATACAATCCAAATCAACAATGTCGTTTAAACAACTCACCGAAAACATCTTTTACTTACAAGAAAACAAAAAACAACACAACTCCTTAGACATTCAAAGTTTTTAACAACAACAATAGAAGCCACAAACAATGCAAATTCGCCAACAGCCTTTTGAAATTTAAAGAATAAACACGCAGGCGTTTATTCTCATCGCTCCATGGCAGAAGTACTTTAACCGTCGCATTGTTTGATCAGGTGTTAATCTTGAGAAATAGCTAGTCACACCGATCGTGGATAACCAAACAAATTAAACATTAAGTGCGTCAAATTTGAAGAGGCATTTTCTCACAGGAAGTTCGTCTCATTTGCAAAAGGCCAAAAAGGAGAAGAACGAATTCAAACAATTGGAACGTCGGCGGCGTTTCGAACAACACCTCTTATGAAATTGTTTGAGTCACTTTTGTTTAGAACAGTGTTTGACAGTTTTTAAATAGTTAGATATTTTAACTGGCAAGTGTTTTAAAAGAACGGTAAATTAAAGTTGTTAATATCTGTTTGTTTAGGTTCATTGGCATGGACTCCAACTTAAACGGAGAGTTTGATCACAGTTTAAAGGTTCCGCACAATATCTTCGAAACAATTTAGTGTAAACAGAACAATTTCATATGCTTAATCAAATGTACTCACTAAAATATGTAACAGTTCTCCGGTTATGGCAACCGACGAAGAAATGATATTTAATATTGTCTTCAATATGGTCAATAAACTGATTAATTATGTCGTCTTTCAACATTCTTTTCAATGTTATGAAACCGATTCGAAGGAGTTTTTGAAAATACAAGTCCGAAACGTACATAAAATTACATGGCGCGGAAAGGGGGGGCCAAAAAACGTTGACAAAAAAAAGTCGTTTGTCAAAGTTTGCTTCCTGGGTTTGGGTTGGGGCCCGTAATTTGACTACAAAACAAGAAAATGTTTAATGTTGCTAACTTTTCTTCGAATTCGTTCAATCAAAAAGCATTCTTAAAACATTCTTAAAACAAGAAAGTGTTTAACTGCTCTTAAATTTGTCCTCAATTAAAAAGCACTCTTGAAACAAGATAACTTCAAAGGGTACTGAATGTACAGTTTATTCTCTCTTAATCATCACTGACCGTCCCGGGACAATCACAAACATGAATAATGTTTAATTCTGTGAGAAAAAACCGTTGTTGATTGGCGCCGTTGGAGCAAGGCCAAGATTTAAGCCAGGTGGAGGACCGACTGGCCAGTTACTGGATGGATTTAGTGCCTGTTTTGCAAGTTCTCTGAACTGATTGTAGCGAGAGTATGTGTTTTGATGCAAGTATGAATTGTACAGGCGCGCCGGCTCCATAATTGGTCTCTGAATTGGCTGGACAGTTTGTTGTTGTCGAAGAGGTTGAGGCCGAAACGGTAGACTGAAACTAGGCACTTGTTGCTGTTGTTGTAATTGTTTTCGGCATTCTTGCTCTTCCATGACCAAATCGGCAAGGCCTTTAATTGATTCGGAAAACGGATCAAATCCTAAACAATTGGTTCACTTGTTGATTTTGTCTTTGATTAAAATTAAATGTTTTTAAAAGCTTTAAACATTAAAAGAGTGCCTAAAAGCATGTTCAAAACAGGTTTGATTGCAAAAGACAAAACCGGAAAGTCAGATCCATATGTGACTGTGTAAGTTGGCAAAACAAAGAAAAGAACAAGCTTTAAACAACACTTAAAATATCAAAAGAGTGCAGCCCTGTTGCTAACTAAACTATTAAAAGATTCGTTACGCCAACTAACTCTAGATAGATTCTGTTTAAGCAGCTAACTCTATTTTAACGACACTTAAAACATTAAAAGAGTGCCTAAAGCATGTTCAAAGCTTTAAACATCAAAAGAGTGCCTAAAAAACAACTAATTCTACTCTAAACATTAAAAGCCTTAAACAAAAACTAATTCTAATCAATCAAAGAAAGAGTGTTTGAAAGCTTTAAACAACACTTAAAATATCAAAGAAAGACAAACCTAAATCGTCGTCGAAGTTTATGTCATTTGTGTGTGAATTGCCGTTGCATTGATTTGTTGTTGTTGTGGTCGACGGAGTCTGGCTGTTACTTTCCATTATAAGCATCCGCTCAAATTCTTCGCATGTTGTGAATTTCTAAAACGAACAGAAGTTTAACATCAAACATCTTAGGCAACTTACATTTGGTTGGGACGCCGGCGGAGATGGAGGCGTTGCTTTTCTAAGTCCCATGAATGTGGGAAGTGGAATTGACTCTGCTGGAGGCTGCTGGATTTGTGTTATTGTCGTCTCCTCCGTCACACATAATGCAACAAAGTCCGGCTCGGCGGATGCGCGGTTTTCCAGCTCTGATGTCTCCGATTCCGAAGCATTTGTTTCTGTTTCTGCACTAACTGTTTCGTTGTCTGACTTCTTGGCATCTCCGGACTTTTCTCCACTTGTGTTTCGTTTCTTCTGTGAGGCCGCTTCGGTTCGTAATGCCAACTTCTTCGTGTAAACGACGTTCATATTCTGTGTGTTTCCCTGCGTGCATGTCTTCTTTTGTAAAACTGGCATCCGGCTCGGCTATTTTGTGTAAATACATGCAGTCCTGGAATTAGATATAAATTAAGTGGTGTTTTTGAATGTCGTTATTTAAAAGATTGCTTTGATTTTGCTAATTCAATGTTGTTACAACAAAACGCCTCTAGTTTTAAATAAAGTGATTAAAATGTTGCTTTGATTTTGAAAGCTTATTTTGATTTTACTAATTCAATGTCACTACTTCGGAAACGAACTCTAATAATAAATATGTGCCTAAAAACTCAATTCTGTTGCTTCAAGGAAAGACTAGACATACAACGAGAGGGAGAGCAACCGCCCGGCAGCACGACTAGACATGCTAATTTTAAGAGTATGTTCTTTAAAAGGTGTCTTAAATATTGATTCTGTTGCTCCAAGGAACGACTAGACATGCTAATTTCAAGGGTATTCTTTAAAACACATCTAAAAACTCAATTTTGTTGCCAAGAAGAAAACATGCAATTTGAATATGTGTTTAAAGGGCAAAGAACGACACAACCAAGCAAGAGAGGACGACGCAACGAGACATACTAATTTCGAGTATCTTCTTTAAAAGGTGTCTTAAATATTGTTTGGTTTTGCTCCGGTTCTTTGGTGGCCCGGGCGGGGGGGGGGGGGGGCCGGGGTAACTCAAACAATTCGGAGCCCCTAAACCACATGCATTAAATCATTCTGATTGTAAAGAAACGATTAAATAATCTTGCAAATTCAATTATTAGATTGTTCAAAACAACTAACCATTTTGCCACCCGTTGCTTTATGGCACATCTGTCCGCGCAGGAATGTGGAGCAATACTTAGTTGTACCCAACGACGCTTTCAGCAATCGACCATCAAGAACAGCATTGTTTACGGCCTGAATCAATAAATAAAACAGCATCCACATTCAAAATACTCACTTCAATTGCTCGAAGAGCGTCGTCGTCACGTGCATATGTCACGTAGGCAGTGCATGAAGTTTGTTGACCAACATTATTCAAAATAGGCGTTGTTCCGACGACCACCTTCAAAATCTTGCCGAAATCGACCAAAGAAGTCCGGCCTTTTGAGCACCTCGACTTCGGCTAGCTTCTGAGACAAACCCACGACGTAGACTAGATTCTTTTGAAGGACCCTGTAGTTGCCCAAGTGTTTTCGACTGTCCGCCGTCTTCGTCTTTCCATTTTTACTCGAGGTCTTCGATTTAGATTTGAATTTCTGGAGCTCGCTGCCCGATACAGGCTGGTAGTTAACTGGATTCTCAGGGTATGGCTGACGGCAAGCAGGGCACAGCCCATTTTCGTCCGTCTTTAATCGATGCCAACAAAAACGGCATATCTAAATTAAGAACATTAAAATTGGAGTCTACAAATCAATTCGGAGGCTACAATCAAATTGTACTTACTTGATAGTGACACGTACACGGATAGAAATTGAGGTCGTCGAAGTCGAACGCCTCCATGCACAAAGGGCACTACAAAACAGATTAATTATTGAACTAACCGTCTCAAAAACCCACTTCTTTGTCTGAACTGCTCTCATCGTCGCTGGACATAATAAATTAGAGAGTATCTTCTCGAAAGTATCACAAGATCTGCAACATCAACTTTAAAAGGTTTTGAGAAACTAACACGGAATTAGAATTATAAACGTTGAGTCATCACGCGAACAGAATAATTTACAGAATTGACTGAATTTGTTGTATTAACGAAGCTAACAAGGAGACTAAACTGTTTTTATAATATTTAAAAGTCTGCAAACATTTCAAAAAGAGACCAAACTGTTTTTATAATATTTAAAAGCCTGCAAACATTTCAAAAGAAAAACCGATATTGTGAAAAAAACGATATCGTTGAGAAAAGAAAAAATCTTTAAACAAATTCTTTCAAACTTAATTTTTTCTTTTCTTTCGAATTCGTTCTAGTAAAAAAACACTTGTGATATTCGTTGAGTGTCGCCGAATTTTTCCAAAATAGACTATCCCATGATCTTCTCGTGCGTCCTCTCTGCCGCACAACCAGCAAAATTGCAGGCTCTCTCCGCGAAAGCCAGAATGGACCGACACGAAGGGAGAGAAAGAAATAGCAAGCAGCTGTCGCTTTGTGTTTGCAGGCAGACTGCGAGATGGCAGTGTTGTGTTTTGAGGCGAAAAGCATACACGTGCGTTGTCCCCCTGCATCTCGTCCCAAAACATCATAGTGTGTGTTGTTTCGGTCGGATTGGTGGACGAAGACGATGTTGTTGTTGGAAAGACATCTTCGCAAAGACGTTTTGTTTGACTGGATTTGCATATGGGGTTTGGAATGTGTTGGCTCCATTTGTGATTAGAGTGGTCTTCTCTTTCAGTCGAATCAAATGTGTTTTGCTTGCTCTTGTTTGTTGATAGATCTTTCTGGAAGCATTTGCGTTGTGTTTATTTTAGTGTTTTGAAAAGAGTTGAAACAGTTTGGTGTTTTTAAGCGGTCTGAAATGATAACAGAAATGAAAAGAGTTGAAGCAATTTGAAAGTGTGTTGATGTTAAAAAACAAAAAGCACATCTTAAAAACGGTAATAGAAATTTGCAATTTCAATTGAAGAATACAATTGCATCAATTACAAACAAGTCGAGAAATCAAATTCAATTGATGTTTAAATTCGCAATTGAAAACAAACTGAAGCAATTTGACGTTTTTGAACGATAATAAAACTTCTCAATTGAAAACGAAAACAAAACTAGAAATCAAATTGCACTAATTGAAAACATTTTGATGTCAAACAATAAAAACATTCAATGACTTCATTTAAATGTTTATTGAACGTTTAAAACAAGTTACAAATTTAAATGATGACAATTGGTCATGTTTATTGAACGTTTAAAACAAGTTACAAATTTAAAATGCAATCGGTTTTAGTCGAGTTAGTGGAATTGGTTGTAGTAATTATAGAGGAGGACGTTTTGGGAGTTTTCTCTTCGAGATAGTCAACAATCTGTTTGACCAACTTTGTCGTTTCTGGCTATATCGAGTGCTCTTTTTCGGTCATTGTTTTTTATGTCAATTCCAACTCCGGTGTCGGCAAGCAGTTTCACAATGCCATATTTGTTTCTTGTAGTTGCAACGTGCAGAGCAGTGTTACCTTCGCTGTTCTTAATTGACAAATCTGCTCCGTTTACAACTAATATCTTCGCGACTTCAAGGAAGCCATTAAAAGCTGCAAAGTGAAGAGAAGTCCATCCACTATTGTTTTTAGCATTGACGTCAGATCCACTTTCGGCAAGCAATTTGACTATCTCAAGGTAGCCATTCCAAGATGCCCAATGAAGTGGAGTTTCTCCAAAAACGTTTTTAGCGTTGACGTCAGCTCCTTTTTCGATAAGCAATTTGACGATTTCAAAATGGCCCTTCAAAACTGCTTCGCGAAGTGCAGTTTGATTATAGTTATCTTTAGCGTTAACGTCTGCTCCACTTTCGACAAGCAATTTGACGACTTCGAAATGATTGTTCCAAGCTGCACCGTGAAGTGCTGTTTCTCCATCATTATCTTGAGTGTTGACATCTGCTCCTTTTTCAATAAGCAATTAACCTAGTTTGCCAAGCGAGGTGGTAAGGAACCAGGGGGGGAGCGAAGCATACCGTTGTTCTAGTTGCAATGTGCAGAGCAGTCTTGTCGTCGTTGTCTGTGATGTTGACGTCTGCTCCTTTTTCAATAAGCAATTTGACGACTTCTGGTTTGTTATTTTGAGCTCCCCAATGAAGTGGAGTGTTTCCATCCTTGTCTTTAGCGTCAATGTCTGCTTCCGACTCGACGAGATACTTCACAATTTCAATGTAGCCACTCAAAGCTGCTATGTGAAGTGCTGTTCTTCCATAATCACCTTTAGCGTTGATGTCTGTGCCGGATTCAACAAGATACTTCACGACTTCGAATTTATCATCATAAACTGCATAATAAAGTGGAGTGTTTCCATGAGCATCGGTAGCGTTGATGTTTGCTCCGGATTCGAGAAGCAATTTGACGACTTCCAACTTTCTGTTTGCATAATGAAGAGGAGTTTGGTGATCTTTGTTGGTAGCATTGACGTCTGCTCCTTTTTCGACAAGAAACTTCACAATTTCAATGTAGCCATTCTGAGATGCTCTGTGAATTGGAGTGTCTCCACGATTGTTTTTAGCGTTGACATCTGCTCCGGATTCAATAAGCAATTTGACGATTTCAATGTAGTCCGAAAAAGCTGCTTCGTGGAGCGTGTTCCCATACTGGCTTGCATGACGCTGCATCGGACTCGAACTTGACGCCTAAAGCCCGGCTGCTGTGTAAAGTGGAGTTTGTTTATTTTTGTCGAGGGTGTTGATCAGTTGAGGATTCTTTTCGAGAAGTGCCTCAGAAGCGTTGTAGTAACCGTTTCTTGCTGCGATGTGCAGAAGAGTCTGTTGATTTTCGTTGGTCCAGTTGATGCCGATTTTTGATATCAATTGATCAAAACTTTCTTGATTGAAGTTGTCCAAAGTTTCTTTGATTGAATTGGAAGTTATGTATTCTATAAAGACGAGTTAGTTATAGTTTAAATGTAAGTTTACCTCCGAGATACGGCGCTGCTGATCAACAACAATAAAAGCAGACGTTGCAGCATTTCGATACTGTTTCCCAAACGGATAATTAAATTCACACAACTCGATTTTGAAAGCAATCAAATAAACAACTGAATGAACACGACTCGATTTTAAAAGCTATCAAATAAACAATTGAAGTTCCAAAGCGTTTGTTTATCGCCGCTTCCACGAATTTCTGAATAGAATTTCAATTAATCAGCACAACTCGTTTCTTGCAATTAAAAACAAATGAAAAGTTATGCAATCCATTCAATAAAATTACAGTATGTTATAACAGTTTGTTTACATTTCCTGCAAAGTTGTGTTGCTTTCCTTTTGCTTTTAATTACAAATCAGATTGATAAAATTAATTGGCGTGCTACTTGGTCGCTGTCCTGGAAAGTTCACAAAAACTGCAATAAATAACTGCTCAAAACATTTGTTTATCGGATAGGCTTTGAAAGAATGCTGACTATGAGTCACTTGATTTATTCTGGAAAGATAGCCCGATCGAAATTAATTGCTCGGACGTTAATTGCCTGCCGCTAAAACTTTGATCAACTTTTAAGATCATTTCACTATTAAAGATTCTTTAAACCTTTGGGCGCTTTTAAACATTTTTGTTATCTTTGATTGAATGAGTTAGAACAAAAATGTGAATTGAAGCGACTTTTCAATTAGCTCAATCAAATAAAATAATTGACTGCTTTTGCATCCTTGTAGGCATTTTATTATTCAAGTCTGTGCCTTAACTTTAAAATTGCAGTTATGTGCTTTAAAACTGCAATGAAATCAATCAACAAAATGCTCTTTAAATCTAATAATAACGCTCCTTTGTATTATACTTTTGCATCCTTGTAGACATTTTGTAAACATTTTCATTATTCAAGTCTGTGTTTTAACTTCAAAATTGCAGTTATGTGCTTTAAAATATGCTTCCATCTTAATAACACGTTTTAAAAAACTAACAGAATGCTTTAACTATGAAATCAATCAATTCTTTTATTTGACCGAGCTATGAAATCGAAAAAGCGCTTCAATTCAAAAATTGTTCGAACTTTCGTTGCAATCAAAAAATGTTACTTTGTTTTTAGATCTAACAAACAAATCAAAAGCTAACAAAGTTTTCCAAGGAGTCGAGCCATGATTTGGCGGCTGATAGCAGTTTGTCTGCTTTTCTCTTTGTCAGCACGTCAAATGCACAAAATGAGTAAGTTTTTATTGAATAAAAGAAATACTTAAAGTACATTTTTAGAACAACTCTGGAGCGGCCCAAGTTCCTTAGCAAAACCATTAGCATAACATCGTCACTCGATTCAACAGTGGATGAAGATTTGAATGTTTTGCCAACTGCTACTCCAAATTCGACTAAAGTTCGCGTCAAACGAGGAATGAAAAAAGGTTTTCTTTTAATTTCAAATTTGTTAACATAATCAACACTTTTAGAAGGCTAGAGACTACAAGGCAGACGAGAATCATTTATTGTATCCAACAAAATACTTGCTAAGCCATTTTAATGTAACACATTTGTTTATATCTTGATTCCTTCACAATTGCTTCCACATTTTAAAAGCTTTTTGGAATTTTTATAATTTGTTGATGATTTTAAACGGTTAATAAATGTTAAAAATTGCATCTTGACAATTCTAATCAAATTTGTTAGATGTTTTTAATAAGTCTTTGAAGTTAAATAACTCTTATTTGACTTTTTAAGTACTTTGATTTAAACAATTCGAAGTGTGATTCGAAAAGAAGAACAGCCAACGTAGGACACGATCCGCTGGTAACTATAAACACACTATTTCCACCTTCAAAATCCACCAAAACATTGTTTATTCAACATTATAATAAACAAGATCATTGCATTCGAAATGAAGTTAGTTGAACACAAAAGCACTTAAATTCGTTTAAAGCATAAAACTAAATTGCAAATGTGTGGGAGAACTTTTAAAAAATACCTTTTTGAGGTCTGGTGCAGGACAGATAGCAGCAATTAAATGGAGAAGTAATTGGAGAACGGTGATGATCATTTAGAAAAGGAGATGATAGTTGTGACTTTTGTGATCTTTTTGATTAGTGCTCAAATTGAATGGCTTTGAAAGAAGTTGATTTAAAAAGTATGCAAATTTAGAAGCCATTCTAAAGATTGACAATGTTTATGCTCCAATTGTGGCTGTAGGGTCGTTGTTGATTCCGTAACGGTGAATCTTGATACGTGAGAACAAGGCACCCAAGCCGACGCCCAATGGCTCCAAGATGCCAGCAACGATGTAGCTCCAGAGCTGGAATTTTAAACTAGTTTTGCAAAGAACGAAAACACTTACTTTGAAGATCCAAATAGCTGGGATGGAAAGAAGACGTCCAGCTGGAACAATGACGTAAACTCCCAATGCAGAAACCAATGCGAACAAAACGCCGAACACGAAGGCGGCCGGAATGAAGATAATGATTGTGAAGATCTGGAATTAAGTTGATGTAAGTTGATTTTAATAATTAAAACTCACTTTGTAGAAGAAATTGCGAACGGCCGTGAAGATGGAGTGTGTGATGCGCCAAACTCCGTTCAAAGAGTGCAATGCATCTGGTTCGCCGAAGATGTCAGTAAAGGTCAAGTCGATTGCGGTCTGGAACGATCAAATTTGAATTTAAAGCATTTAAAATTATTCGTTACCTGCAACTGTTGTTCGTCACGACGAGCATAGTCGATGCCGAAAGTAGTGCCTTCTGTGCAAGCAGCCTTGCATGGCTTTTCGTTGCCACCAGTGAGGCTTCTTGGCTTTCGGTTCTCCGTCTCCTTCAACGCCAATCTCCTTTTCTGTCTTCTCCTCAACTCCAGCTTCGGTTTTCTTGGCTCCCTGGAAATAGTTGAGTTGTTTTGAGAGATTTGAAGTTGTTTTTTAAAGCGAGCAAATTAAATTGAATAACAATTATTGAGTTGACTCAACAAAAGAAGTCTTATTTAAATCTTGCTTTAGTTGTGTGAGTTTTTAAAATAGCTCCGGTTTCTTTATAATTTGAATTTGTGTGAGTTTTTTCCGGTTGTTATGACTTTAAAAGAATCAAAGCAAAAATTAAAAATAACACAAAATCATTTTGATTGACGACAAAAATTTTTTTTGTGATTTGAAGTTTTTCGTTCAATTTAGTTTTTCAACTCGTTTTTAAACATCAAAAGCATCCTTTTAAATAGTGTTATCAAACAAGTCTTATTTACTTTTTAAACACCAAAAGCATCCTTTTAAAACAAAACTCACTCAACTAACATTGTTTTTATCTTGCTTGTTCATTTTCGCATTACTAACTATACTTTTGTCACCTTTGCTTGCTTCGGCGACACATTTACAAATTAAAAGCCAGCCGGGCGCCGATCTCCACAATTTGGAAGAAAATTATAGACCCGGATTTGCAAATCCGCGCGCAAAATATTCAATCACCTTGGCAACCTTTCCACACAAAACGGGATAAGTGCAATAGGCCAAAACACTTAAATCCTTTCCGCGAGCTTGGAGATGGATTTGCGCTTAAACCAGTGGAGTTTACAGAATCCGCCAAATCGGCAACATTCAACTTAATGGACTTTAAACATTACTCGAAACCAAACAAAGAAACTTCAATTGCTATGTTGTTTTTAACAATTTCATTTATTCTTTGCCCCCTGTCTGCACGCTTCCGTTCCGAAATTGCAAAAGCCAGACAATAAAATAAGCTATTTTGGGAGCTCCAGTGCAAAAATTGCAAACGCGCAAGTCCAATTTGGACGAAACGCTTCAGTTAATTAAAATTGGCACTTTGTTGCAACCTACTTTTTTGAACCACCATTTCTTCTCCTTCTTGACGGCCTCGGTTGGCTGGCCTCCAGCTTCGGTGGTTTCTGTGCTCGGCTGGTCCGTAGTCAACGGAGTCTGTTCGCTGAGCTCAACCTTCTCTTCGGTTGTGGTAGCCATTGTTCGTTTCTTTCGACTTGGAACACTAAATTGAGTTGATAAGTATAATTGAACGGCAATTTCAATAATCGAAGAAGCGAACGAAAATGACTAAAGTGTACAGCGGATCTCGTGGAATTTGCATAAATCAGCGGCGCTGTTTGCGCGCGCCCGAAGGAAGAAACCATATCCACCCAAATGTTATTAATTCGGCTCGCAAGTGAACACACCACGGCGCCTGCTGAAACTGAGTAAAGTGTTGCGGCCAAAAAGACGCCAGCCGGATCTACTTGCGCGCGTTCAAACAAAGCTCCACTGACCACTACGGCCCGGCGTGGAGAGCGCAAGTTAATTAGTTGTGGGGGACAGCTGTTCAACACCGTTGCCAAAACATATGCGTTTGCAAGTGAGCGCATCGCGGGGGCTGAGATGAGCAAGGAAGAAGAAAGTCGCCAACAGTAATTACTCAACCAACTGTTTTGTTTCGTCTTACCAAAAAACAAGACTTAATTTGAATCGTTTCTTTAATGAAAGAAAAATCACTTGCAACAACAAGTTGTCCGACCAAACAATGCCTTACCGGCGCAAAGCTGGAGGAGTGGCCAAAGTTGAGAGCGGCGCATTGGATGCCAACGCAGCCTCTCCGTCCAATTGCAAGTGCCAGTATGTCGGAGCGCCGAAACAAAAGCGCGCAATGGACATTTGTTGATGGTGGAGTAGTTTGGGGAATACTACACTGTCCTGGCCGGCGCAATGAGCACCCTCGCCTACTCGTAAACAAATCAAAACATTTGGCCCTTGTGTCGGCAAACTTTTGGGATTAACGGCGTTGGGATAATGAGTTCGAGGATGGAGTTGATAGACACGCTTCTACATTGATTTGAATAATTCGAATGATTTGAATGATTTGAATGATTTGAATGATTCGAATAGACATTTGAATGAAATCGTTTTTAACGAAAGCAAGTTGTGTTTAAAGATTGTAACAACATTTGATTGAAAGCAATTCTTCTTTTAAAGGCACTTGTTTGAATGAAATCGTTTTTAATGACAGCAATTCTTCTTTAAAGGTTGTAACAACACTTGAATGAAAGCAATTCTTCTTTGAAAAAGTACTTGTTTGCATTTAACTCATTTAAAGAGTGTAACGCCAATTGTTTTTAGAGAGTAAACAAATTTGAACGCAAACGTTTTTAACGAAAGCAATTCTTATTTAAAGATTGTAAAAGCATTTTAATGAAAGCAGTTCTTGTTTAAAGAGTGTAACAACATTGAATCAAGCAGATCAAACAAAATAAGTTGATCCAAACAACCGACCCAGATAGTGACGGCGCAGAATTACGATCCATAAGTGAGAATCTCCAAGGCCGTCACAGATCCAATTCAACTCATTTTTCAAACTGTCAATCCGAAGGGTTCGTCAATTTTGGTCGTGCTGTGAATCGCTCAATTTTCGGGTCGAGATGATTATAGAGGCGTGAAACGGTTCTCATGCGTTGGCGGCTTTTATTTAAAAAGCTCTCCCAGTGAATTTAGTCGCCCAGCTTAAAATGCGCAATCTATGTTGAGTTTTTGATGAAAGAGTTTGTTGATAGAAACATCTAACATGTTAAATACTAGTTGATTATAATTACAGGGTGAGTAGAAATTATTGTAACATCTCCGAAAGAAACAAAAAATTCAACAAATCAAAAGAGTCAACAACGTTTCCATCATTTTACTTTTTTCAGTATCGCTATACATTTTTGCTATTACTTGAAAGTTTGAGACTAGTCGCGCTGTTTATATGTATAATTTGAATTATGTCCATTATTATGCCTTTAAATCACAATAGAAAAAGAATCAGAACATTTTAAGCATTTAATGGAACAAATTGATTGACTCGAAACATTCTTTTGAACTGAAAAACAAGAAAGCAAAATCTTGTTCGAACTTATTCAATCAAACAATTTTCGTTCATTCTGTAGATTGATTCAAGAATCAAAAACACCACTTCAAACTCAAAAAGACAATTAAAAACAACCGAGGACACCAATACCCAAAAGCAACCCAAAAACCATGAGACCAGCAGAATAAACAAATTTACACTCCGCGAATGGAAATCCGGACGTCCCCTTCCAACGCAACTAAGAATAATCATTTGGGCAAATTTGGCGCCAATTGCCTCTTCATGAAGCTAGTTGGATGACAGAGCCAACAATTCTCATTCGGCACGAAACAATTGCGGTCAATGTTTCAAGTAATAGATTTGCAGCAATGTCCACTTACAAGTCCGTGGCCATTTAAAAATCCGGAGAAAATGTTGCACGCCTTATGTGACGGAACAATGAAAACAAATGGGGCCACTGTTTCGGGTCACAACAATTGCTTTCGTGTTGATTGATCAGTTTTTCATCGGGAGCTTCCGGCCGCGGAGATGTCACATTCAAAAAGATAAATAATTGCAGCAATTGGCCGGGGTCCAAGTTTTTGGCGGACACAAAAAGCAAATAACTCATTAATTCCGAGTGTGTTAGTCATTCCGGATCTTTTTAAATTGATCTGTTTCGGACTTGACTTTCTTTTGAAGTTAAAAACTTATTTCACAAATCACATTAAACTTTTAAGTGTTTAAACAAAAAGGTTGTTTAAACTTTATTATATGAATTCATTTCTTTGAGAGACTTTTGTTAGTTGGGTTTTTTAGTTGAGGAAGCACAAATTAGAGCATTTAAAGCAATTGAAAGTGAAACCTCAATAAAGTGTTGTACACAAGTTAGAATGAAAGAACTGTTTAAATTTTGTTGATAAAGTTTTGTAGCGAATCAAAGCTTTTTGTTGATAAACATTTTGAAAACAAGAAATCACAAATTAGAGAATAAGAACAGTCCAAAAACAAGCATTTAAAGCAATTGAAATTTGAATTTGATGCATGAAAAAGTTGTTTGTGTTTGTTATAACTGTTTAAGACCTTAAATAGGTTTTCAGCAGAAACGGATTTTATATTTAAGGACCAGTTTTACACTATAAAACTAGTGATCTTTACAGAATTCTCTAAACTCACACTCAAGATTGTGCCTTCTCCTTGTAACAAACGTCATGTCGAAATTTAAAACTTAAAGATTAGAATTAAAGATTAGAAGTGAGAATTGTTTATAAGTTGATTTGCTGCAGTTATTATTCCAAAGGGCAAGAGTTGCCATTTACGTATCCCTTTTTAACAAATGCAAAGAACAGGTGAAACGTTTGGCAGCCTTTTTGGAAGCTCTTCTTCCTCTTAAAACTAGTTATTCTCCCACTCGATTGGCAATGGAAAATTCAACAATCCTTTCAACTTCAGTATCTATGTCCACAACAGCTATGTCAACTACAACAGAAAAACCACACGATTTCCTTTACTACGCAAATGATGTTCTACTTGTTATGACTTTCACAATTGTTCCCCTGGCTTTGCTTTCCCAGTCCATTCTAGCCTATCAGATTTGGAGACGAAAGTTGTCCAAAGACCTGTCTCCTATTTTGCTTATAAACATCGGTTGCTGGATTATCTATTTGTTTTTGGTTAGTATTCGGCGTGAGTTCTGTTCTGGAAACTTATGATCAAGGTTGTGTTTAGGTGTTTATCTCACCCCGAGAGCAGGCAGCCCGGACAAAAATGGTGAGTTGTTTAGTTCTGAATTGAACAGGGTGGACCAAAAAACACTAACACAAAAAATTGTTTGTGTTTGAAACTTTTTGATTGACTTTTTTGTGTTTGAAACTTTTTTTGGTCCACCCTGTAATTCTGGATTTAGTGTATTTCCTTCTCTATTTCGGAACAATGTCTGTCGCTTCCGGTCAGCTAGTTCCCATTTCTGTGTTCTTCCTTGCACTTGACAGAATAATTGGGATACTTGCTCCCACCACGTAGGCTGTTTGTTTCATTCAGTAATCTCTAACCTTCCCTTGCAGACACAGACAACATAAACAATCATTAACTACCATCACTCTAATGTCCCTCCTCGCAGTTCTTCTGTTTTATGTAACAGTTATAGTGTTTATCCAGCCTTTCCCCTCAAGTCCTCTCACTGCTTGTGACACAGTTCCTTGCACACAGAGCGAAAAGGTGACAACACTTTTCTATGGCTGGGGGTTGTGCATTAACTTCTCATCTGTTTCTACTTGTCTTTTCTTTAACTTAACTCTCTTTAAATACTGGAACACCCACTCTGAAAGCGAAGTGACCAGAGCTCAGTTCAAGAAGGCTAATTACATCACACTTGTTGCGTGCATATCCGAGATTGTCTTTCGCTTCATCCCACAAACTCTAAACTTCTACACCCTTAATCTACACAACGCGTGGTCCGACTTCTTCTCACTCTTGGCTACAAATGCAATGACAATAGATGCGTCGGTAACTGGTAAGTTGTTTGACTAGTAAAGCCTCTCATTGATTGTTGTTTCAGCAGCGATGTATCGATACATGGTACTAAAGAATGCAAGCTCAGAAACCCCTATTGTTTCGTTAGTCGGTGAATCGGCGTCACCCCAGGCTATTTACAATGCTGAACCTTAATCACTTTTTGTAAATAAATACTAACAAGAGAAGCGCCGGACGCTATTGGGAACGTAAAGTTGAAAGCAGCGATCAAAAGTTATCGAATGTGCTTTGTCGAATCAAAAAAAGTTGCTTGATCACATTTGTTAGCACATTTTTAACTAGTTATTTTCATTCATTTTTGCATTATGTTTATCGCGTCTCAGGCATTTAGATAAGTTATAAAATAAACAACAATTATATTGTTAGACGCGCAAGGAATAAGGCTCTAAAATGATGTTAAAAACATGCAACAAGTTAAAACAAGTTAGTGGGAACTTTCAAATCGAAACTCTTTGTAGATAAGAACAGTTTAAGAGCAATCATTTAAAAAACTTGTTTAACTTTTAAAGTGTTTTAACGACAAGAATCGCAAACTCAAACTCGTTAAACAATATAATCAACTTACAAGCTCAAAAATCTTTAGTTTTGAAAAACAACACTTTAAAAGACTTGTTTAGCTTTCAAAGTGTTTCAACGACAAGAGTGTTCAATTCAAAATCATCAACCTCAAAACTAATTAAACAATCTAATCAACTTCAAAGCTCACTCAATAACTTAATTGCTTATTAAAGAACTTATTATGTTCACTTATGCAAATAGTTTCGCCCACGCAGTTAGAAAAGAAAGTTGGCGCCAATGGCCATTTTCTACATGAATGTGGTGGAGCGAAGAGCATGGAGCGTGAAATAATTAAAAGCTTGTTGTTGGTCTTTTCATCCCGAATAAGTGGCAAACAAGCGCCGTCGACGCAAGCAAGAGATTCGTGCCAGGCCTCCGAACAACCTCGATGCCCAAGGAGATTAATCATATTGGGTGCTCCAATTAAGACTTAGTGGTCCTGAATCCATTAGGCATAATTCCTTTGGATTACAGCGACGTTAGCTTTTAAGCTGCTTTCTAAAAGTGATTCCAAGTTGTTATTAAAGTGATGGACGTAAAACACCTTTGGAGACCAACTTACAAAGAACTTGTAAGTTCCGTAGGAAGTGTTCAAAACCGCCCGGACAAATGGAAACTGTCCGAAACCCCTAAACGACAATCTATGAATATTGACATCGGTGGCACCGGAGTCCATGCCAAATCAGTCAAATGAAATGTCATATTCGTTGCAAGGGTCTCCGAAGGACGTCGGCGACCAACTTGTCCATCAACAAATCCGAGCGCCTTTAAAGAGAGCGGGTCCAACAAACCGGAAACACACATTGCCCAGGTCCATTTTTCGCTTGAAATACGGCGTCCAAAGTTGTCCTCTTAAAGGTGAGCTTAAAAGCATTTCGAAACATCATTACATTAGTTGATTACAAAAGAAACAATTACAAAAATTAAGAAAGCTTTTTTCAAGTCAAGTCAAAAAAGTTTTGAGAACACTTTTTTGTAATCGTTGTTTGTTAAAGTTTAAAATAGACACTGATTTAAACGCAATAATTAAACACTCAACTGGAATCTTCAGAAACCTTATCTCATATATCTGAAATGACGGAGCGTTTTACCCAACCTAAAATTGGACAAGCAAGGCTGTTGGAATCGCACTCCAGGGAATTTATGTAATCCTGATTCACGCACAACTTTTGATCGTCGTGTTTGATAGCGCCAGAGCGCAAATAATTGTGCTTGCTGTTTTTGGCCTTCTTGATGTTTTGACATCTTGGATTGTTGAAATTGGATGTTTAAAAGTTGAAATGAAACATTTTTTGTTTTTGTTGTCTTTGTTAACATGAAATTAAATGGAGTTGTTAAAAGTGATATACGACAAGCGAAGTTGTGTTGTTGATCCGAATGCATCACGACGGCCCAGAGTGACGCTTGCTTCTCAGCGTGACTTTTAATATAATGCTTTACTAAAAACTTGACGGTTTCGTTGTTAGTCACTTAACTAGTTCTAATTATCTTGTTACTCAATTACCACAAAATTATATAAAACATGTACTTTTATTAAACAGGAATAAATAAATTGCTCTCAATCAAATTCGGTCGGAGACAGTTCGATAAATTCGAACTTGCCTTGAAATGCATGTGTGCGTCCAAGTTGGTCATGATAATAGTCGTCATTTGTAAGTTTTGGACTGGTGTTCTCGAACATTCCTTCAATTGGTTCTCCAACAAGCTGTCCGTGTTCATATAGACGAAAACTATGATAAATTCAAAAAGGACGGGATATTTCGTCTTCGAAAAACTTATTGATTAGAATGCCATACTCCAAATGTGCATGACGATCGCCTCCTTGTTTCAAATAAGAATAGACCAGGTCTTCGTCAGCTTTCCATTCGTGTGCTCTCAACTAAAAATGTTATTCAAACTTTTGAAAATCAATTACTCACCTTTTCGTTCATCGGAAAGCCATTGCATCCAATTCCTTTGCCTCCTAATTGTTTCCCAATAAAATTAGCGGGACCATCTCCGAGCACGCCGTTGAACGGATAGCGACCAATAGGAATAGGCGGATCACTTCCTAAACTTGGGTATTAAATTTAAATTTTAAAAGTGTTTGTTTACCTTGTCCAAACTGTCCGGACGGACTTCGGCACTGATGTAGATTACGTTGCGTATATGATCCATACCAATCAAATAATCATAAAGTGGTGTTTTACTGTGGGCTTTGATAACTTCACACGGTTTAATATCAATCTTCTTTTTAATATTTGAAATGGCGAGAGAGATCGGCGATGGTTGCATAACGGAGACGATGAATTAAAATAAATAATTTATAGAACGCGAAAACAGCCCGGCTTGCGATCAAATGAGTGCAGCCTGCGAACGATTCAAATATGCGTAGAAATGTTGTTTCTTCGCATGCTTACTGCGAACAACGGCAAATATGTGTAGAAATGTTCTTTCAATTTTAAAGAGGAAATGGAATCTATAATTTGTGCGGTTCTCCCAAACTTAAAAACAGACATAAACAAGAAGACTATGAGAGACTGTTTAAAAGTTGCAATGAAACGTTAAAGAAATTGAAGATGTTTTGAAATAATGACAACGATTTGAACGGAAAGTGTTATCGGAATTATTAAATAAATTTGAACGGAAAGTGTTATCGGAATGATTTAAAAAAGATGACAATTTGAATAGGAAACGTTATTGAACCGTTAAACAACTCAAACTCATTCAAACTATTCAATCTCAAAACTAAACAACTCAACAAATTCAAAACTATTCAATCTCAAAATTTATTTTCATTACGTAAACACAATTTCACACATAATAAATATTCAATTAGCATTAAAAAGAGAATACGGAAGAGATCTTTAAATTCATTACTTGCCGTTTGTTTTAAACATTCGGCATTTAAAGAAGCAGTTCAATTAAGTTTTAAAACGAGAGAACGCGTGAGAAAGGTCTTTTGGAGTGGTGAGTTCGTTCAATTCGATGTACTGCTTCATTGCAAACTGAAATTAGTGTTGTCAAATCTGTCCGAACTCAAATTGCTTACCTGGAAGTGACAAGAGCCTTTGGAAGTCAACCGAACTTGATTGTTTTGGATGTTCACGCCCTCCAGCTTCTTTTGGGGTATTTTTGAGTCTTGGAAGATGGTTGCAATGTGAGCAGTGACAGGAAGGACCAACGCACCTGGAAGTTTTAAAAGATTACTTTTGATTGGATCCGAAAACATACCATCTTTGACGCGTCGAATCGAGACAGTGACAACTCCGGACAACGTTGAAGTAAGTGTGTATCCTCCGTTGTAGTTCAGCTCTTCGATTACAATTCCAGCTTCTGTTTGTGATCCAGCTGGAACCATAATGTTGGAGTCGACTCCCCAAGTAAGAATTTCGGTCTTCACGTTTTCACTCAAGTTGTTAAAGTGAATTTCGTGTTTGAAGCCTGTTTTCAATTCGGCAATCTCGCCTGGAAATGCAATGTTTTAAGAAATCAATATAAAAACACCTACACGGCGTCTTCAGAGTCAACTCAGCTTCGGCGCCGAACATGAAGCCTCTAAACACAGGAAGATCCCATTAACAACGTAATTTCGCAGGTACTTACCGCTCCCTAACAATTCCACACATGCTTTCAGTTGTACGTTCGGTTTTCAACGAATATGCTTGAGGTTGAGAAGTTTTGTTGGTGAAGACGGACTTGAAAATAGTATTCGGCTTTGCGCCACTCAATTGCATGCTTGAATACTCAGGATCTGCATGGACGAGAATGAGACGCTTCCGATTCTGAAAAGTGCTGATTGACATTTTGTAACTACATGTTTAACAACAAATTAGGGATTAGTTGTAAAAACAACTCTTTTAAAAACTAAAAACTCACAATAATGAACTCCGCATCTTCACGTTCCAGATGCTTAAAAGAATCAAGTCCGGCTTTCTTGATGCCGACTTGGTCTTTGAAGAATCTCCAGGCATAATCCTCAATCAAATAGTCGACGTCGACGTGCTTGTCCATATCTGGAGCACCGGCAACAGGAGGCGCCATTTTGTAGCACTCGCGGACTTCCTAAAAAACACCCACTTCATTATTGATTCAAAAAAGTAGTTCTGAGCAAACTAAAACATCTGCCAGCGCGAAAGGATGCAATTAGATTACCTTAAATGCCTTCATTTAGGTGGGCGGACTAGGGACAAAATAATAGGTGATTGGAGCCAACTTAAATACCCTAGATGACTGGAGTCAACTTAAATACCCTCAGAGGCCAATTTCGAAAACAATTAGAGCAAATAAAGCGCAGACTCCGGCCTGTTTATTTCAGTGGCCCTGTCTCTGTCATTGCTTTAAAGCGCAAATCACACGCAGTTGGAATTCGATCAGCACGCTAACCAGCCTAACAACAAAACGTCACAAAGAGGTAAACAACTTGCAGTGGCCTTGACGCGTCCAGGCGAGTGACTCAACAATTTATGTCAAAATGTTTGGCCTTTTGAAATTTAAATGAGTCGTGAGAATCGAGAGTAAGTGTCTGGAAAGGAGGTTTAAAAAGATCTCCGAACAGGCGTAAACAATTCGAAAAATGACTGTGGAGCGAGCAGAAAAGATAAAATCAAAACGTCTTCTTGCATTTCGTTTATTTTTTGCCACACTGACTACAGCGCCCAGGTGTCAACAGCAATGTATAAAAACAGCGGGAGACGTGGAAGATTTGGAAACATTGACGCAATTTTTGACCGAGAAGATTGCTTTCCGTTTGATTCAAATGATGTATATTGATGAGTCATCTTCCTCTTCGGATTTTGAAATAGCGAGTCAAATTATGTAGATTTTTGAAAAGATTGTTTGTTGAAATAGAAAAACTATTTCGAGTTCGTTTAAAAAGATTGTTTGAGCTGTTGAAATAGAAAGACTATTTGAGTTATTGAAACAGATTGTTTGAATTATTGAAGTAGGAAAACTATTTGAGTTATTGAAGTAGAAAAACTATTTGAGTTATTGAAAAGATTGTTTGTTAAAAGTCTGTTTAGTTATTGAAAAAGACTATTTGAGTTATTGAAACAGATTGTTTAGTTGCTGAAAGTCTGTTTAGTTACTGAAAAGATCATTGTAATAGTTAAAAGTCAACATCTTCGAATTGGAAAGGCATTTTAGTTATTGAAACAGATTGTTTACTTGTTGAAATAGAAAGACTGTTTAGATATTGAATCAAACAAGCTATTTGAGTTATTGAAAAGATCATTGTAATCGTTAAAAATCAACATCCTCGAATTGAAAAGACTTTTTAGTTATTGCAATCGTTAAAAATCAACATATTTGAACTAAACACACATAAACATTATTAAAATCAACGTCTCCAAAACACACAAATCCAGTAAAAACCGACGTCTCCGGATTAAAAATGCATCTAAACAAAATCCATTCTCATCACCTCCAGCAAAAATAGCCACTAAAGACGTCGAGCAGACCGCACTTTTAACACCACCAGCCGACTGGAAGATTTTAGCAAATTGCCCGACAAACCGCTGGGGAGATAGCAGAGATAGCACTTAAACTGGGCCCCACACGCTGGTTGTTTACGGGAGGAGGCCAATCTTGAATGTCTTGAATGGTTTCTAACCAAAAATATGCTTTTCTGTTTATTGTTTGCAAGAAACGTTGTTTTGTTTAGATTTCTCGACGAACACGTTGTAAGTGACCGATCTGGACAGGTTCTACTCATTTAAAATACCGAAAAGCGGTGGAGACCTTATGAAAACCGTATTGCCTACTTTTAAGGCCAATTTTAGTCGTAAAACATCTGTCGGCATTTGAAATTAGTAGTTGGAAGCGGACCCACATGAAAAGACTTATAATTACGGGGCTCGACTTCTTACGTTTGCTGGAAGCTAAAATTAGATTAGTAGGTCGGAGCAGGTGAATTTCCAGCAACAAAACTGCAAAGTACACGTCCGTTTGTGAAGTTACTGTCAAAATCAACACAAACTTTTCAAATCACACAAAAAACTCAAATAACAAAAACTTTTCGAGTCAACAAATTTTTTCTTTCAAGTTAAGAATTTGACAGATTAAGTGAATGTTTTTACTCGTTTAATTGACAACTTTAATGATTGTTACACTTTTAAAACAAAATCTTAGCGTAGATCTTTTAACGAACACAATAAATAACATCCTAGTTAATTAAAATGCCTTAAAACTCAAAAATCAGTCAAAAAGCGCTTCCAAAATGTTTTTATGACCTATCAAGACAAAGAAGACCAAACAAACTTTAAACATCTAAATGCAATCAACTAACGAAATGTAAGGATTTCCTAACAACTTGAACACATTTCAAAACGATATGACGCCCCTCTGCAGTCCCACTCATGCCGAATAAAGTCAAAAGCCATTCTTTATTGTTGTTGTTTGGACGGATGGATTGCCGTCCACTTGGAGTCGCCAAAAACGCTTCGTATAGGGCCATTTTCGTCGAGCGCCTTGCACACACACTGTGTTTCGTCCAAAGCGTTGGGACGTCAAGAAGGGAGACAACAACAATGAATTGCTTTGCAAATGAACTGGCATAATTGTTTTAAACACTTACCACAAAGCTAGCCATGGAAATCGGGTCGTGAAGTATGAAAAAACTGAACTTTTTCTACTTTTAAATGTCTCCAAGTAAAAACAAGTCCGTGAACAAAAACCACGTCGAGCGGGTACTTGTAATCCGAAAATTATTCTTGACTTTACCGGCCTTTGTTTGGCGCCGACGACGAATGTCAAGAGTTTTTATGAATCGGCGCGCCCTGAGTCATCAAGTGTTTATTGATTTGTTGAGAAATTTGAATTGCTTGTGAAAGTTTGAAAAGATTATTGAAACAAACAAAAACGTGTTTTCAAACATTTTTTTAACTTGAACAAGCTCTTTTTTAACGTTTTTTATCACTTTTGATAATGTTGTAACTTAAAAACCACATCGCAGTAGATCTACCGAAGTCTTTTAAAATGCAAAATGACAAGTTTGTAATAGACTTAAAACATTAATTGAAATGTATGATCATTTTTAAGAAGCCAAAGTTATTTGTTGAAACTTTCATGCACTTTGATATTTAAAATTTGACAAAGGTTTAAATAGCTTCGGTAGATCGGGCCACTCTAATCACACCAAACATTTTTAGTAATTGAACTTTGAATTGCTTGTGGAGGTTTGATTTGTTTAAAAGTTCGGCTTTAAAAATCAATCAAACATTTTTAATAATCGAAGAACTTCAACCATTAATGCTTTTAACATATTTAGAAGCTTGCTGCATCAAATCGAGAGACATCTTAATGGTTTTCTTTTAAAAAATTGCTTTCTTGCTTTGCTTGTCATCCTCAGGCCTGTTTGTTGCCAAACTGTTTGATTGCTATACACTTTTAAACGATCAAACAAAATGTTTAACAAGTAAACATCAACTGCTACCGATTTGTTTTCAAATTCATTTGAAGAATATTATGATCAAAAGAGTTGTAGTGTTGTTAAATAACGTTCCCGTCGACTTCTATAAACCTCAATAGGTTTTAGTGATTTTGTCATTTCATCTAATTTTTGAATGAATTCATTAACAATTTAATCAGTTTATTGTTTTTATTTAACAAGGAAACCAAACTGTTTAACAACGATTTGTTTGTAAGCATCGTTTTCTTGATCACAATCTAGAGAGCCGTTTTATTTGTTATCGAAACACCTGGTAAGTTCTGAACATTCAATTAACGTTTATTTACTGCATGCAATTGTGCTTAGAGAGTCCCGAAATATCAAAATTGGTCACGCAACACTTTAATTAACACCGGAAAGAGTATTTCAATTATTCTCACATGTTGAGTTTGTAAGTTGATTACGTAACAACTCGATTGTGTTTTGATTAGAATGTTTCATTAACTTTTATGAGATCTTGTGGACAATGAGATTAAAGTTAGTTGGAGTACTAAAATTGAACACAACAAACTGGTTGTTTAATAACTTAAATGTTTTGGTGTAGTTGTAAATAAATTTGAATGCTTTTTTGATTAGTTGTTACAATTAAATCTTCCATTACATAAAACCTCAAAGTGTATTAATCAAATACACTCCAACCAAACTTTTGAATATAGTTGCTTCACTTTAACTCAACAAAACAATCAAACTTTTTTGACTCAGTTGTTTGTTTCATTGCTTTAAATTAGCAAAACATTCCCAATACATTCCAGTTCAATTAAATTAACAAAACATTCCCAATACATTCCAGTTCAATTCAAAAACATCATCGCAAATGACCAGCAACAAAATCAAATAACATTTGCAAATTATTCAAATCTCTTGATTTTTAAACAGCACTTTAAATAACATTCAAATCCCTTTGTTTTCAAAAACCACCAAATCAATCTGTAAATCTCATTTTTCGCCGATCGCTTCGGTTTTCAAACATCGGTTTTGCATCCAAACCGGAGTTTTACTAAACAAAGTGCGTCTCTGCAAGTCCACTTCCAAACAGCATGTACGCACCGCCAAATTGAATGAGGCGCACAGACCAATTCGATTTCCTTCATCATTGTTGTCCATTTGGGTGCACGCAGTGGCGGGGAGGACGTCACACGTTAGCAATGCCAACGCGCTGCAACCGCCAATTAGTTCCAGCGGTTTTAACTCTGTTAATTTGAATGAAGAACGAAATTAGTAAGTTGATATTTCAAAGTCCGGCCAATTTGCTTGCGTGCAGCGCGTGACAGGCACACTATATTTCGGCCTTGTGACAGCGCTCCAAATCATGTCTTTAACGTGCGTGAATCTGTATCATTATTGCCTGTCTAGTCAATGAGTGCTTACGACTTCACTCAATTCTACCGCGCCTTTTAACACAGCCGTATTCCGTTCTATTTATTTGAATCGTTCGGTGATCTCGACTCGCGTACCATTCAAATCACCTTTTACTTTCAGGGCCGGAACCAAGAGGAACGAGAACCGATGGCCAAGACAACAACGCAGACCTCTTCGGCTTCGTCCACGATGAGCACCTCTATCAGTGCGCCAATTGCTCCAATGACTCCGCAGAGGCAACTTCAAGCTGCAAGTAAGTGATTGTTTAAAGTTTGGAAACAATGCTTTTTTAAACAAAACGTTTTGTCAAAATTGTTTTTAATCAAACAAACTTTTAAAGTTGAATCGATTAGGAATTATAACATTTTTGTTTGAAAGATATTTGCTTCTTATTGTTCGGACTGTCATTTTAAACGTTCTGTAGCTAGTCCGAAAACTAGTCTTGCCATTCCGTTTTAAGTTTAAACAGATCCACACAACTTTATTGCCAAAACAAAAGAACTTAGTTGAGATCCGAAGCATAGATGTCACGAGTTGTTTTATTTGATAAGTTAGGCTAAATTGGAGTTGTGGGTCTAAATTGTATGTGCTACCTACAAAATGGTATTAGCGGAGAAGTGGCACGGCCCTTCTTGTTTAAATTATTTAATCCCTCCAACTTTCAGCATTGATGATGAACAGTATTCCGGCCAATTCGGTAGCGCCACAACAGCACGGACACATTGGCAATGTTCTGCCGGCCGCCTCAAGCACCCCAAAGGCTTCGAGCAGCAATTTAAACAACGTTATTAGTAAGTTCCTTTGTTTCGCAGATTCGGTTAATTTCAACTTGCTTTAGGTTTGGAATCTCCGGCCAGCTCGAACGCCGAATTGTTATCAGCTTTTGAGTGTCCAGTTTGCATGGAGTACATGTTGCCTCCGTATTTGCAGTGTAAAAGTGGTCACTTGTTGTGTGGAAATTGCAGACCGAAAGTAAACTTCTGTCCAGCGTGCCGAGGCGAGACTCGTAAGTTACTTTGTACTGGTTCTATTTGATTCATATTCCCATTTAGCCAACATCCGTAACCTTGCCATGGAGAAGATCGCCAACACCTTGCTCTTTCCTTGCAAATTCAACACATCTGGATGTTTGGAGTTCTTTAACCACACCACCAAAGTTGATCACGAAGAACATTGTGACTTTCGGTTTGTTTCTTCGGAGTTTGAATAGTTGTTGTTTCTTTCAGTCCGTATTCATGTCCGTGCCCTGGAGCTTCGTGCAAATGGCAAGGCAGCTTGGAGGACGTCATGCAGCACTTGATGAAAAACCACAAATCCATCACCACGTTACAAGGTTTGCGGACTTTATAGATCTGTATTAAATAAACAACTTCCAGGTGAAGACATCGTTTTTCTTGCGACCGACATCAGTTTGCCCGGAGCTGTTGATTGGGTCATGATGCAACAGTGCTTTGGTTGTTATTTCATGCTTGTTTTGGAGAAACAAGAAGTCACTCAAACAAATCACACTTTCTACGCCGTTGTTCAATTGAATCGGAACCAAAAATGAAGCAGAACGCTTTTCTTATAAGTAAGTTAATTTTGAACATTGTTGTTTGGAATTGATTAAGGTTGACCGAAATACGTTAACACAGGCGGATTGACTGACAAATTGCCTTTTATGTTAACGTTTTTTGGTTCACCCTGTAGTTTGAGTCGATTGAGATTGTTTTTAAAGACTGAAATAGTTTAAGTTGATGAGTTGATTGAAATAGTATTTAAACATTGAGATTGTTTTTGAAGATTGATATTATCTTTGAAGACTGAAATTGTATTTGAACATTGAGACTGATTTAAAAGTTAAAATCACCTCAATCATTTAATTTCCAGAAGTTGATCTCACAAAATCAACACCGATTTAAATGTTGAAAGTGATCTTAAAGAACTGAAATCACCTCAATAATTTAACAAACTCAAAAACCACTTCCAATTTCAGACTCGAATTAATGAATGGACGTCGTCGCCTGTCATGGGAAGCAACTCCACGTTCAATTCACGAAGGTGTTGGCGCCGCCATCACTCAATCTGACTGTCTTTCATTCGACACCAATCAAGCAGAGCTTTTCGCCGAGAATGGAAACCTTGGCATCAACGTTACCATCCAGCAACTTTGATTCTTGAACACCGAACTTCTTTCTCTACACTTCTCTCTGTCCCGTTCCAATTTCTTGTCTGTTTATATTGTTCTTAAGTACCGCCACGGTGGTTGTTTTGTAGATAGAGACAATTCGATTGTACATTTAAAGCATTTCTTGTAATTCCGAGCGATCTTCACCCTCCCACATTCATTTTTACTGACTAGTTGATTTTTATGATGAATGCTGTACGTTAAAGCATTAAACTTTTAATAGTTCTTGTGGAAATTATGTAGCAGCGGATGTTTTTTGATTGATCAAATTGAAAGGAGCTTTTTTGTTTGAAAACGAAAGACCTAACGGTTGAATTGAAATGATCGTTTAGGCGTTGATGAGTGAAACGACATAACTCATGAAACTTGAAAATGAAAAACTTGAATCAAAAGACTTTTTTGTTTGAAAGCGAAAAACTTGAACATGTTTTATTTGATTGACTTGAAAGCGAAAAACTTGAATCGAAAGACTTTTTTGTTTGTTTAATTAATGCTTTTAAAGTTTTGTTTACAGCATATATATGAAATATCTTTATAGTGTTGTTTTAAATGTTAACATTAAAAGTGCAAAAAACACTGCAAATTCGGCATAAATTATCGGGACGCTAATCTAGCCAAGCATTGTTTTTTGGAGACTGAGTGTCGCGTCCGCTCAAACCCATCAAATTCGAACAAAGCCTCGAATGCTTGCGGCAGCAGAGGCGCCGGTGCTAAAAGCCTTCATTTAAGAGTAAGATGTCAGTTGGCGCGGAATTAAATGTGCCTGGTTTGTTGTGGACGCAGCACATCAAACGGGTAAGTCCTTCTTGCATTTGTTTTGGACTTTTGCTATTCATTTGTCGCTTCCGCCATGCAGGTCGTCTTGATCTTGCGCGCATTTTATATTAAAAAGTCCGGCAATTGTTTTGTGGCATCGTCTTTACCGAATCTTTACTACACGCAGCCGATGTCCACTTTCGTCTCATAAACAATGATGATGCTGTTATTTTAGGCAAGCGTATCGGTCTCCTGGGATTTGATGAGAAAAATCACCCAAAAGCGCAAAACTCCACCACCCTCCGATTTGAATTCATCATGCAACATGACAAATTTGAGTTGCTTTTTTGTCCGCACTTCTTCTTCTTGATTCTTTGAAGTGAGTTGATTTTTTAATATTGAAGTGAGTTGATTCGCTTTGTTTAATTGAGTTGTTTGATTTGAATATTGAAATGCTTTTGACTTTGATGTTTGTGTTGATGAAAACGTTTAGTTATCAAAGCTTTAATGTTTTGGGGGGACTGGGGGTTTTGAACGGGGGGCGGAAAGGGGGCGCTTGCAAAGCTTTAATGTTTTTGATTTCCACAATAACAAAGACTTTTAAAGTTTTAACTAAGTTGCTTGTCAATATTTTTATTGAACAAATTAGATTTCCACAATATTTAAACCACATTAGTTTTCCAGATCCAGAATCAACCACGATGCTCAAATACTTTTTAACATTGTTTTTCTTTAACTTTCTGCGCATAAGCGCCAATGAGGACGCAAAACGTCTGTATGACGACTTGATGGTCAATTACAACAGGCATCGACGTCCAGCATCGAGTCCGAACGAGCCGGTTACAATCAAACTAAAACTGAGGCTGTCTCAAATTATCGATGTTGTAAGTGCTTTTGGCATTGTGAACATTTAAACTTAAAACCTTTTCAGCACGAACTCGATCAAATCATGACGTGCAGTGTTTGGTTGAAGCAAGTGTGGATTGACAACAAGTTAAAATGGGATCCGAACAATTACGGAGGTGTTAGCGTCCTTTATGTTCCATATGAAATGATTTGGGTCCCGGACATAGTTCTATACCAAAGGTTTGTTCTTTTTGAGACTTTTTGAATAACTAGAATTGTTGCGATACGTTTGAGTAGTTTAGAAGTTTTTTGAATAACTAAAACTGTGCTACTTGTTTATCAGCTGCGGGGGGGTGCATGTTTTTGGAACACTCGATACGTTGTTGGCATTGTTTTTCAAAACTGTTAAAACAAATTGCCAACCACTTTAATAAACACTGTTTTCTAGTGCTGACAGCAATTACAACATCACAATTAGCACGAAAGCGACCTTGCATTACAGCGGAGAAGTTACTTGGGAACCTCCAGCTATTTTTAAGTCACTTTGTCAAATCGACATCTTGTGGTAAGTTTTTGTGGTCCTGAAAGCCTTTAAACCCTGTTGTTTAGGTTCCCTTTTGACGAACAAGTAAAATTTTTAAGTTCGGTTATTTTTGTAAGTTGTTAAATTCCAGGAATGCCAACTTAAGTTTGGTTCGTGGACATATCCGGAGTCTATGCTAAATTTGGAGTTGCTGGATGTGGATTCCCATACCGAAGAGCTTCGAAACGAACGCGGAGAGCTAGAAAACGTCACTGTAGTCAACGACGGAATTGGTTTGTTTAAAAGACTTGTTTGTTGTTTAAAGCTTACCCATTCCAGACCTCAGTGACTATTATCCATCAGTTGAATGGGATATTATGTCCAGGAAGGCAAGGAGACGTGCAAAAACGTATCAAAGTTGCTGTCCTGACTCTGGAGCTTTCGTCGAAGTCAATGTAAGCGAAAGAAACTGTTAAAGTCCACAAAGTTTCTAAATTTCAGTTCTACCTGTCTCTACGTCGGAAACCACTTTTCTACACAGTAAATTTGGTATTTCCATGTGTTGGCATCTCTTTCCTCACAATTCTGGTGTTTTACCTGCCTTCAGAGTCCGGAGAAAAAGTCTCTCTTTGCATTAACATTTTGGTTGCTTTGACTATGTTCTTCTTGTAAGTTTGAGTGATTTCATTGACGACACAGTAAACTTTGACGTGGATTCCAGGCTTCTGATTGAAATCATCCCAGCAAACAGTATTAGCTTGCCTTTCGTCGGCAAGTACCTCATGTTCACGATGACAATGGTCTCAATGTCCGTTTTTGTAACTGTGGCGTGTAAGTTTTCGGTTAAATTGAAGTGATTTAGATTCCGTGTTTAGCACTCCAACTCCACTTCAGAAAGCCGACGACACATACCATGGGGGACTTCACAAAGAAGATCTTCTTAAAATGGCTTCCAAGACTACTGTTTATGCGTCGACCAATAAACGAGTCAGAAGAGTCGCTTCGACAAGTCGATCAAAACAAGCACAGCAAAGGTTTGTTTTTGAAAAGAATTTGTGTTAACGGGGTGTTTGGAAATTAGAGAAGTTATTTAGAAGTGCTACGGCAACTTTCAATACATTGTTTGATTTAAACGACACTCTTGAACAAAAAGCATTCAGTGTTGATTTAAACAACACTTCTTCAAACGATATTTTCAGTCAAAGAAGCAAACAAAATGTATTCAACGTTGATTTAAACAATATTTTGAACAATAATCAAATTAGCGCAATTAGAAAACATGATCGCTGAAATTTCTTGGCACAAAAAGAAACAATCATTTTTAACACTAAAGACAAATCTGATTCAAACAACTTTTCTTTCCAAAATGAATCAACTTACTTTTATTTCAACAACACTTCTTCAAACAACACTTTAAACAATTAAAACAAACAACACTTTAATGCAAATCTTTTTTAAAGACATTTAAAAATTCCAGGAGAGAAGATTGTCATAAACTATCACGAACATCGAGTATCTCGCGACTTAACTCATCGAAGTGGACGCCATTCAATTGGACAGACAAATCCTCGCATTCAAGACATATACAACTCGCCTCCCGTAATCAAGTCATTTGAGAACATTTGTTTCATTGCCGAGTTGTTGAAGAAAAAGGACCGAGACGACAAAGCAAGTTTTAAAAACTATTTTAATTACTAACTTTAACGTTTTCAGATCGACGAAGACTGGAAATACGTAAGTTGCCGGACTTTCTTCTAAAAACCACTTTAAAATTTAAGGTCGCGATGGTTTTGGATCGACTGTTCTTAATAATCTTTTCTGTTATTTGTTTCGTTGGCACCGGAGTCATTTTGATGCAAGCACCGACGTTTTGGGACGATCGCGAGCCAATTGATTTATTCTCCGAATCGGCCCAGCAGAAGACATTCTAACTTGAATCGGGTCTTTGTGATTTTGATGTAAATAAATTTGTTTTATTTGACGAATCAACTTTTTGAATTGTAAACATTTTTGAATAAGTTTTGCAACAACTTATAATCAAAGAACAAATATATTTGGGCGGGCAGTCGTTTTTTGTTTGTGTGGCAGCTCAGTGATGCTTGGCATAGTTTTGGCGCGAGTTCTTTTTTGGCAAAGCAGTCGAAGATTACTTGCGCGTTATTTAATTGCTTTTTCTAATAGTGTTCTTGACATTCAATTTCAGAGTCAAAAATGGATCTCGACTGTCACGCTCGTTTCACGACGGACTTGATGAATGAACTTGGAGGAGCCAATGCTTTCATGCTCATTTCTCCAATCTCCATAGTCTTTGCCTTGTCAATGGCATACGCCGGAGCAAAAGGGCAAACATTACAAGAATTCAATCGTCGTTTCTGCATTAACGGTATCGAAACACTTTCAATCTAAACCCAAACTGTTTCAGAGAACACTGTTACCGAATTCCATCAAGATCTCCAAGATTTCATGCAACACGCCAAAGGATCTACACATCCAGTTATCAGTTTGTTCAATCGCGGATACACCAAACAAGATTTCGAATTCGATCAAGATTACTTGGACAAGATACAAAAAACATTCAATATGATCAACAACGCAGTTGCTGAAGCGACAGATCAAAAAATCAAACAAATTGTTAATCAAGATGACTTTGACGTTCAAACTGTGTGAGTTTTTTGATTGATTGAATTGATTGAATGAGTTTTTCAAAAAGTTTAGAAACGTGCAAACTTAAATTGTTCAAATCGACAAAGTTACTCAAACAAATAACAAAAATGCTTTCAAATCGACAAAAGAAAAATCAATCAAACAAACTTTTTCGTTTTCTTTCTTAACAACACCAAACTTATTTTAGAATGGTTCTAATCAACACTTTGTTGTTCAAAGGCAGCTGGGAGACGAAGTTTAACAAAGCCGAAGAGAACACTTTTTGGGAAAGCAAGGAAGTTAGCCGGAAGGTATATTTAAATCTTACAATACACAATAAAACCAAACTTTTCAGATCCCAATGATGAACAAACTCAGCGACGACTTTGAATATACTGAAAATGATCACTTCCGAATGGTCCGCGTTTCATTTAAATCGCATGACAATTCAAGCTCGGAATGCAGAGAACTGTTTTATAATCAGGAATGGAATGAAAATGAAATAAAAGAGTGTTTCAAGCGCAATCCCGGTTTTTACTTGTACTTTTTGGTCTTTTTGCCAAAAGAACGTTACGGACTTGCCGAGGCCATGAAACATTTGGACGGAGACACCATTCGGAAAGCACTTAAATCTTATTCATCGAACACAAAAGTCGATGTGAGTTTGTTTTGAAACAATTAAATAATTAAGTCAATTCCAGCTCACATTGCCTACCTTCACTTTTGAATACGAACACAACTTAGTTGAGCCGCTAAAGAAAATGGGTCTCATCGAAGCGTTCAATGAAACTGAAGCCAACTTTTCGGGAATCAACAGCAAAAAACAAATCTACATCAGTGACATTTTTCACAAAACAAAAATCGAGGTTAGTTTTTTGTTTGAAGTGCTTTTTTGTTTCCTTTGTAAATGACAACTTTCAGTTAGAAGAAGACGGAATTAAAGCTGCAGCTGCTACAAGCCTTATAACGACGCAACGTTTGAGTAGCTTTATTGCTCCGCCACCTAAAATTGTCGAGTTCAAAGCTGATTATCCGTTCACTTACATGATTGTCGACAACAGTGCACGAATTCTTTTCTCAGGCATTCACAATTGATTGTGTTAAAGTTTCTTTATTTAACTGGCAATAAACATGACAAAATCTGATCAGTTGATTTAATACAACGATAAGGATCAGCATTCACTTGCGCTTAATTGTTTAACATTTCGAATGTTTAAATTGATTTGATTCAATTTTTTTATTCGCAAAGCAAACATGTAAAACTTTTTACATTTAAACTGATTTGATTCAGTTTTATTATTAAAACCCCCGACGTAAAAGTAGTTTGAAATTACAGCTGACATGAGAGCCACCTGATCAACAAATTATCGGAAGTATTGGCGTGCGAATCAAACAACCTGAGCATGTCTAATTAGTGTGCGGTCCGCGGAGGAATGCCAATTATGGAATTTGGGCTGTTTGCAGGTTCCAATGCTTTTTGGATGTGTAATTTGTGTCCGGACAGGTTAATGTCAATTCTGAACTGCTTCAAACTCCGGAGCCATGCCACGAAACAATTAAGCAAAGCAAATTCCATGTTGCTAATTTCAAAATCTCAACACTACCTGCAAAAACATGAACTTTGGCGCGCCCTTGGCGACCTTGACGCACAATGCGCGCCACCTTCGACCACGTTTATCCGCAACTGGGCTGTTCCGTCAAGCGCGCGACCAGCCAACTAATTGTGTTCGAAGCAAAGCTCATGAACAGTGTTCCGTTTTGGTGGAGGGCCGTAAACGTTTTGCAATAGCCATAAATATCATGTTTCATTTGTTGCGCCTGTTTTTTCGCTAATCGTTTTGTTTTGCTTGATTACTTGAATTGAAATGTTTGTTTGTTTTTAATTGATTCGAATCATCTGAATTTATTTGATTGCTTTTAAAATTGACTGTGAACATGAAGTAACATTTAAATTTTGAGTTACTTGTTCTGTATGCTTTTTGAAAACTGCTTTTAATGATTTGAATTGATTGTGAAGATGATTTGATTCTTAAATTGATTAGATTGTAAAGATGATTTGAAATGATTGATCACGTTAGAAACAGTGTTCTTTAAAGTTGAAGTCGACCAATTATTTAATTTGATTTAAATGATCCGAATCTAGAAACCAATTTGAATCATCTAAATTTAACTTAGTTATTCAATCAAATCAAAGACTAGTTCCGGAACACTTCTTTACTAATTACAAAATGAACATCCTGTAGTCCAAGATTAATTTCCAGTATCACGCGATATATACAACCTGCCTCGACGCTCTCGGCCAAAACCTGGGTATCCATCACCTAGCACGCTATTCATAAAGCACTGGGACGCATTTGCTTTCCGAGCACGCAAACAAATGCGCTGAATGTTTTAGATGGACGGGATCGCTGGCGCGAAGTGTGAGCAGCCAACTTTCCAAAACAATAGGCACTTTGGAGGTGTTATAGTGCAAAGGCCACTTTTGGTAAACACAGCGAGTGAGTTAATGACCGGGTTAATGGCGGCGGTCTTCTTTTTTGAATATAATGACTAAAAGGATCTTCAGATGTCTTCAAACTTTTTTATACCGGAGGCTACTGCACATATTGTTTCACCATCGTTTTAGGCACAAATAGGCGTGCCCAGCGATATAATTTTAAGACTATGTGCCGGTCACCTTAACGGAAACGATCTTTAACAAAAATAAGAAACATTTCAATAACTTTTTGACTTCTAAATGAAGTGGTAAGATGCAAATAACAAACTGACTTCATATTTGTGGGCAGAGCCTATTAAAATGTACTGTGTACTGACTTTCGATCCGGTTTTGGCCAGTTAAATGCTATCTAACAAACTGGCATTTCCAAATTGCTTTTTAAAGTGATTAAACAAGACTTTCTTTGTTTGTTTAACAACTTTAATGATCTTTTAAAACTATTTTAACAACCCAAGTCAACTTTGTGCATTATTTCCAGTCGATACACTCCGACTACTTATCTCTGTGCAAATCCGGCTGAGGTCCCGCAAAGTCCGGCCAAATCTTTCAACTTTAAACTCAAACCCTGCGGGACAAGCAGGCAATGACCCTTTCTGTGTGGAGAATGGCCGCAAGCAGACAAAAGAGCGCCGAACATGATGGGCGAAAGAGTTGCGGACCAAAGCAGGCAACCTATTGCCACTCTCAGCGCTGAACACACCAGTAAAAGGCTCTCGCCAGCAAGTAACGACGACTCTCCTCTCTGACTCATGCCCTCTTTCCTTCCTTTGCTGGTTGCGGTTGTGGGCCGGAACTCTTGCCTTGTTATTGAACGGGCAGCCTTGCTCTTTTTCTCGACAATAAGTGTCCGGCACTTTCTTCTCACGTAGTAAGTGACCAAGATTTTTAATATGACGTGCTTTTTGATTAGTTACTTTTCTTTAACATCGTTTTGATTGTTTTGATTGTTTACAATCAAACAAATCACTTTTTTGCTTTGAGTCAATTTAATAGGAATGCAAAACTTCTCAATAAATCACATTTCTTTTAACTGTTCGTTTGTTTCAATTTGAAGTTTTAACTGCTCGTTTGTAATCAAACAAAACACATTCTTCTTTGATTACTGATTTAAATTAATTCAATATTTCAATTTGTAGTTTAAACATTCTTTTCAACTTCGAGAAACATTTGCTCTTTCGAGGCTGCTTTTTCGTCGTTTATGCATAAACTGGCACTTTCGAAACACACACCACGACTTCGAGTTTAAATGCCTTTTGCCTTGTGGCACTCTCTGCAGGGGCCGGCCACAAACCGCAAAATTGCTCCATGGCTTTCGATAAGCGATGTTTGCGGAATCGGTTGTTTCGTTTAAAATCACTTTCTGTGCAAAAAATGCAAATTCTCCGTCTCATTAATTTCCCGCAAAGCTATATGCATTGACCATCTGTCGAGAGGGCCAGTGTCCAGTGAGCAGGCAGGCCAATCGCTTGGCCGAATAGGAAAAACTGGTGGCGGTCCGAGCGTGTGGAGTCACTAATTGCGAACGGGTCTCCCCAGAAACTCGACAAACACGGGTCCTCATATCGATGTGACGGTTATTCAGCTGTTCGGGTCATTTTGATTCGAGTGTTTTGTTGAGATCAATCATTTAGTTAAAAAGTGTTTGCAATCTCAACGATCAAAACATCTCTGATTATTTTAAATGACACTTTATTGCTTTCAATATCAACTCTAAACGTTTTAAGTTGTTTATAACATTTAAAACCTATTAAACTGAACTCTTTTTGTAAAGATACTTTAGCTAAAAAGTATTTGTAATCTCAACTATTAAAACAACTTCGGTTATTTCAAATAATATCAAAAGATGCTAACCATTCAAAACTTTCTTTTTGAGAACTCTTTTTTACAAAAAAGACACTTTTCGCAAAAACACTTTGTTGCTTTCAATCTCAGCTCTAAACGTCTCTTTTCATTTTAAACTTCAATTTAAACAATTCAATGAGTTTAAAAAACAAACATTTCAAAAAACATTTCAATCATTTTAATACTTCAATTCTTTGCATCCATTTAGGTAATTGCCACTTTCCGTTGTTGTTTACTCAATTACCCCGTCCCCCGACTATAAATATTGAATCCAGCAAGTGTCCGCTTTGTTTTGGGGCACCAGTGTTTGAAACAAAAGCTTTTCGTGAATTTTATTAGTCCAGTTGGCGCTATTCATATTTTGTGAGGGAATAATTCTATTTGGAATAGCCGATGTGGTCGATGCGTGTGGAGTGTGTACGAATTGCGCGAATGGCTTTTTGTTGTGGAATAGATAATGTGATTAGATGGGAGAGATGAGTTTTTTTGGTTTGGGTTACGGTTCTTGATTGCTTTTATGGCATTTCTCTTCTTTGTGAACTTAATTAACTTTTGAGTAATGTTTTTAAACACTGCTTTTGAATTGGTTAGCTTCTTTAATGATGTCTTTGAACACTGCTTTTAAAAGATTTAAACATTAATTTTAAACAACTTTCAAGGTGTCTATCAATTTTAAACGGCTAGCTTCTTCGCTAACGTTTTAAACACTGTTCTTATCTAACTTTTAAAATGTCTAACAATTTGAACACTGCTTTTGATTGATGCTCTTCGGTAAATACTCTTTTAAAATACTGCTTCTTCGGTAATGTCTAGACACGCTTTTGAATTGGCTAAAGTCTTCGATAACGTTTCTAAAATCTAACCTTTCTAAAACGACCTCAAAATGATTAGCTTCTTCGATAATGTCTTTAAACATCATTCTTATCTAACTTTTAAAATGACTAACTTCTTCGGTTATCTTTTTAAACACTGCTTTCAAAATGTCTAACAATTTGAACACTGCTTTTAAAATGATTAAAGTCTTGGATACTTTTCGACATTTCAAAACAATCAATTCAATCAAAACTTTCACTTCTAAACAAACAAACTAACAGTATTTAGCATTAATTTACCGTGAATGATTCAATTGCTGAAATTAGCAATTGCCTACAGCCAACCGGCTTTTTTCGGTAAAGCGGCGGCGCCAAACAATTAGCGGTGATTTTGAAAGGATTGCCGACTGTTTGTGAATTGGATTGCTTTTTGGCGTGATTGGTTTGCTTGTAACTTTGTAGTCATTTTTAATGAATCCTCAAACAAACTTTTCGGTAAACAAAACCGAACAGCGCTATCGTGTGGACTGAGAGCGTTTCTTCAAATTTCCGTGGCCGTCTCAAGACAACAAGGACATTTGAATGAAGGGACTCTTTGCAGTGGCGACGGAGCGGCGTTCCCCCAGAGGATTTGCTTTTTCACTATTGTGTACGCAGCTTTGGCGCAATTACATAGCCAACATGGCGACCGAAGAAGGGCGGAAGAGTTGGAATGCCTAAAATAGCGAGGATGGACGATGGAATAGTCTCCAAGTGTACGAACATGAAGGGGAGAACAAAGTTTCGGTTTTATTGGCTTTTTCGAAGATAAAATTTTGTTTCATTAATTAATTAACACTTCTCTTTTGCACATTAAGAATTTCATTCTTTACAAATCGGCTTGAAAAGCGCTTGTTGTTTGATTAATTGATGTTGAGCACTTCAATATAACGACAAAAAATGTAAAGATATTCTTTGCAAACGCAAAAATTTGTTGACTCAAAGAACTTTTTCAATTCAAAGAACTTTTTCGTTTTCAAAGAACTTTTCCAATTCAAACAACTTTTTCGTTTCAAACAATTTTTTCAATTTCTTTCATCTTATTTGCAAAGTTGAAGTGACTCAAAAGTGAAGAGCTATTTTTGTTTTCGAAATTAACAGTTTCTTTCATTTCTTCCTCAATCTTTTGAGTTCCCAACCGATTCATTTTGAAGACTGTGTCTGCCAAGCGCTCATTTGTAATGTGAATTGCAGCTGGAAGTTTTCGGAGCCCAAAATGGCCATAAAAGCCAAACGCCATTTAGTCGTTCGGGCTTTGTTTTCGGAGGCCACGAATAGCCGACGCAAGATTGTGGTTTGTATAAACATGGCTTTTGCTTGTTGGCGACTCACTTACTGGCTTCCCCTATGTTTAATCCATTGTGGTCGTGTTTGAATCCGCGGAGTTTGTGCAATTCGTTCTAATCATTCAATTTCAGCACAACAAATAGCTCAGAGTTGGCGCTTACGCGTCGCCCACGTTAAGTTGGGTTTTTGATAGGAAAATAGTTGAAAAACCGGCCGAAACAATGTCAGATCCTTCACAGCCGGTCGCGGCAGAAGATCAGCCAAAAGTGAGTTTTTAAAAATGTTTTTGACTTGTTTAAAGAAAAAGTCCCAATCATCTTAATTGCTTTACTTACAGCGCGCACCTGACCAGAATGCCACGTTTTTGAGAGCTGCTCGTGCCGGAAACTTAGATCAAGTACTGGACTTCCTCCACGGCGGAATCAACATTAACACAAGCAACTCAAATGGCCTGAACGCATTGCATTTGGCTTCAAAAGAAGGTCACAACGAAGTTGTTCGTGAACTGATCAAGCGCGGAGCCGATGTAGATGCGGTTACTCGAAAAGGAAACTCTGCTCTCCATATTGCCTCTCTGGCAGGTCAAGACATCATTGTGACCATCTTGGTGGAGAACGGCGCCAATGTGAATGCGCAGTCGTTGAATGGATGTAAGTTTTGTTAAAGATGGAATTTTAATGGAGTGTAATTTTTAGTCTCTCCACTTTACATGGCAGCACAAGAAAACCACGAAGCAGTTGTTCGTTACTTGTTGGGTGAGTTTTTTAAATTGTTTAACAGTAAGAAATGGTGTTAAACAAATAACTCTTGTGAGTCAATTAAAATCTTTGTTGTTTGAAGAAGCTTTTTTAATTGGTCAATTTGATTGAAATCGAAAAAGAAAGATAAAAACAATTGAATTGATTCGCATTATTCGAAGAAGCTTTTAATTGAAAGACTTTTTCGATTGATCAACTTGATTTACATTAATTTAACAGAAAATATTGAAATCGAAAAAGAAAGATAAAAACAATTGGATCGAACTTGTTGTTCGAAGAAGCTTTTAACTGAAAGACTTTTTAAACTGATCAATTGGATCGAACTTGTTGTTCGAAGAAGCTTTTAATTGAAAAGTTTCAAATTTTAGTAGTTTTAAGTTACATTATCGTTTAATAGGAACGATACTTTGAACTGAAAGACCTTTAAAATCAAGTTAAACAAATCTTATTTAACAAACAAATTGTCAGCGCATGGAGCAAATCAAGCACTTGCAACAGAGGACGGATTTACACCACTGGCCGTTGCTCTTCAACAAGGACACGATCGAGTTGTTGCATTGTTACTTGAAAACGACAATAGCAGCAAAGTCAAGCTTCCAGCTTTGCACATCGCAGCCAAAAAAGATGACACTCGTGCCGCGACACTGCTTCTTCAAAGCGATCAAAATCCAAATGTCACTTCCAAGAGTGGATTTACAGCTCTCCATATCGCCTCTCACTACGGAAACGAACATGTTGCGCAATTGTTGATCGAAAAGGGCGCAAATGTTAATTACCAAGCACGTCACAACATTAGTCCTCTCCACGTCGCTGCCAAATGGGGACGAGTCAACTTGGTCAAGTTGTTACTGAACAGCGGCGCCATTATTGATTGCCGAACTAGGGATCTACTTACTCCACTTCACTGTGCCGCCAGATCCGGACATGATCTAGTTGTTGATTTGTTGCTGGAACGTCAAGCGCCAATTGGAGCTAAAACAAAGAACGGGTTGGCTCCATTGCACATGTCAGCTCAAGGAGATCATGTCGACTGTGCCCGTAACTTGCTCTACCATCAAGCTCCAGTCGACGATGTCACAGTTGATTACTTGACTCCATTGCGTAGTTTTATTTAAATGTTGAAAAAAATTAATGAAGTTATTGTTAAGTTGGGCAAAAAATTCTAATTTTTTTAGACGTCGCTGCCCACTGCGGACATGTCCAAGCTGCCAAATTGTTGTTGGACAGAAACGCCGATCCAAATGCTCGTGCATTGAATGGCTTCACTCCTTTGCACATTGCTTGCAAGAAGAACCGAATCAAGGTAGTGGAATTGCTTCTTAAGTACTACGCTTCAATGGAGGCAACAACTGAATCCGGACTGAGTCCCACTCCACGTCGCCGCTTTTATGGGATGCATAAATATCGTTATTTACTTGATCCAACAAGGCGCAAAAGTTGATGTCGAAACTGTTCGTGGAGAAACGCCATTGCATCTTGCAGTAAGAGCTAATCAAACAGACATTGTTCGTGTTCTTGTCCGTAATGGAGCCAAAGTCGATGCTCAGGCACGAGAACTACAAACTCCTCTACACATTGCTTCACGTCTCGGTAAGTTTTTAAAAAGAGATGTTTAAAAGTTGCTTAAAAGATGTTAAAAATAGGTGTTGTTTTTAAGTTGACATTGTTTAAAGAAGCGTTGTTTAAAAGTTGACATTGTCTTTAAGTTAGTTTCTCTTTAAAGTGGTGCTTTTTAAAACGATGCTTTTTAAAAGAGGTGTTTAAACAAGTCAATCAAACCAAATCAACATAACAATTAATATTCAGGAAACACCGATATTGTTCACATTTTGTTGTCTGCTCATGCCGATCCAAATGCTGCTTCACGTGATCTCTACAATGCTCTCCACATTGCTGCCAAAGAAGACAAAGAAGAAGTTGCTCAAATTCTTCTTGACCACAAAGCAAACAAGTTGGCTTTAACTCAAAAAGGATTTGCTCCAATTCACTTGGCCGCTAAGTACGGAAACTACAACGTCGTTAAATTGTTGCTGGAACGCGGAACTCCAGTGGACCTTGAAGGAAAGAATCAAGTCACGCCGTTGCACGTTGCTGCACATTACAACAACGACCGAGTTGCTCAGTTGTTGCTTGAAAATGGAGCCGGAGCTCAGGCCACTGCCAAAAATGGGTATCTTTTGCAGCCTGTTTTGTTTATTCAATCACTTTCAGATACACTCCTTTGCACATCGCTGCCAAAAAGAACCAAATGGAAATTGCCAGTTCATTGTTATCTTACAAAGCCGATCCAAATGCAACCAGCAAAGCCGGATTTACTCCACTTCATTTAGCTTCCGAAAGCGGTAAGCTTTTAAATTTAGACACGAATGATGTTTTTTAATCTCAATTACAAGATCTCAAAAAATATACGTCAAACTTTGCTAAATCTTATGCAGTTCAATCTCAAAAGTTTAAAGTTTTAAAACGACTCTTTTAACTTACTTTAGAGATGAATGATTTTTTGATCGTTTCAATTACAAGATCTCAATTATAGTTAAACTTATTCAAACTAGCGTTCCGGAAAAAAGAGTTCAATGAAAGTTTCGCTTTCAAAAAAAGAGTTCAACGAAAGTTTCGCTTTCAAAAAAAGAGAGTTCAAAAAAGAGCTGTGATCAAAACATTTTTTCAACTCGCTTTTGAGAGTTTTTTGCTCTTTTTTGCGGAACGCTAATTCAAACACAAGATACCTTTTAAAAAAAGAACATTCACACTAATTCATCTTTAAAGTCAAACAAATTATTTAATTTAAGGACACGCCGATATGTGCGGTTTGTTGATTGAGAACGGAGCCAAGGTGAATGCCAAGGCAAACAACGCTTTGTCACCTCTCCATTTAACTGCACAAGAAGACAAGGTCGATGCGGCTAGAGTTTTGCTAGCAAACCGAGCCGAAGTCAACGCCCAAACCAAAGCAGGCTACACTCCTCTCCACGTTGCTTGCCACTTTGGACAATTGAATATGGTTCGCTTGTTAATCGGTAAGTATAATTAAACTAACTTCATTTAAATTGCAATTATTAAAGAAAACGGCGCCCTTGTCTCTGCCGAAACATCCGCTGGATACACTCCCCTCCATCAAGCATCACAACAAGGCCACAACAACGTTGTTCGTTACCTTCTCGAACACGGAGCTTCTCCAAACGCCAAAACTGCTGTAAGTTGTTAAAGTTTTGAACGTAGTGTTTAATCCTTTCACACACAAAACGATTGAACGAGTCATTTTAATCTGCAAAGCGATGTTTATTGTTGCGACTTTCATTTTTGTTTACAGCATCGCTTTGCTTTTTGAGCGAAACGATTTCGTGTCAGATTTTCTTGTCCGGCGCAGTCAGTGCATGTAATGCAACGATTTCTGTTAAGATCCGGTTGCGGCCACTTTGTAATAGTGCTCTTTAGCGTGTTTTTAATATAGAATGTGTGAGAATTCTTTTTTGATATCAAAAATTACACTTTGAAATGAATTTGTTTTTCCTCGTCGAACGAGTTTTTGAGTTGTGTAGTTTAGTTGTTTAAAGCGCTTAAAGGACGAATTGACTGGTTTTGTTGTTCAAAACTGTGTTTTTAATATGCGCGCTTAAAGAAAGAATTAACTGATCTTGTTATACATTTTGTTAGTTAAGACTGTGTTTACAGCTCAAAAAGTGATTCAACTCAAAAATTTCGACAAACTCGCTCAATCAGAGAAAAACAATTTCATTTCACTCTCTTTTGTTTAAAAAAGCCAAAATGGTAAATGATTTTTAACTTGTTTCTTCTATGACTAATTTGGATGTTTAGAACGGCCAAACACCTCTGTCGATTGCTCAAAAGCTGGGCTACGTCTCTGTTGTTGAAACCCTGAAAACAGTGACCGAAACGACAGTCATAACAGAAACCACAACAGTCACAGAAGAACGTTACAAGCCTCAGAACCCGGAGAGGATGAACGAAACCATGTTCAGTGATTCGGAGGACGAAGTAGACGAAACTCAAGTAAGCAGTTGCGTTAATTGCGCGGTTGTAATTTGATGTTTAGGCATCGGCTCAAGACCACGCCCACGATTTCAACGAGAGCATTACACAAGGATTGCGCGACTCCGCCGTCATTCATTTAATTCACACTGGCGAGCAAATGAAGACATCGGCTTTTGATACAACCGACGCGGATCTAGATGCAGTCATCAAGCGGGCACAGGTAAACATGGCTTTAATTGTTAGGGAATTGATTGCTTTGTCGTTAGAATAGGTGTTTTTAAAAATGACTTTGTGTGAAAATGGAATTGTTCTAACAACAACAAAAATGGGATTAATTGAGTTGATTTGAAAGTAACAAAAATGACTTTGTTTCGATAACAGTCATGCTTTCGAGAGCATCGAAAATGACTTTATTTGAAAGCAACAAAAGAAGTGCTTTTCAATTATTGAAAATGACCTTTGAGAGCAGCGAAAACGAAGTTGTTTCGATAACATCAAAAATGAAGCTTTGTTTCCAGAACATTAGAATGACCTTTTAAATGATCGGAAATGAAGTTGTTTCTAGAATATTGAAAACTACTTTTAGAACATTAAAATGACCTTTTAAATTATCGAAAATAAATTGTTTCGAGAACATCAAAAGAAGTGCTTTTCAATTATCAAAAACGACTTTGTTTGAATAACAATTTAAACACAACTTATTTAAGGCCGAACCTGTTACGACCGCCATTCCCGATCCAACTTTCTTCGACCACAGCGCCGACGATGATAAGCTTATCATCACTCGCGACACCGTCCAGCCAAGGTACTTTTCACACTTCCGGCTTAACTGTTTATTACAAAAAGGCACTACGAATACTAATTTCAATTAACAACGCAACACATTTTCTCAAATCTTGATTGCCGTATCAATTGAGCTTTTAATATCTTCTACGCTAAAAGAATACGGTGCTCAACTGCTTTTGCACAAACATAAACTTTAATCTCTTTATCTTTCTAATTGTTTCCGCATTTACAGCAAATTGTTCATGAAAACGTAGGTTAACAACGATTGAGTTGTTGCTGCAGTGTTTTAAGTCAACGTGTGCTTTAGTTGTTTTTAGATGGTTTCTTTTGTTTTTGAGGTGCTTTTAGATATTTGATTTGAATAGATTGATTAGATTGATTAGTGAGTTTGTTAGAACAAATCTTATCGTGTTTTCGACATAGTTTTTAAAAGTAATTTTGATTTACATGCTTTTTAAAGCCTTTCAAACACTCAAACTTTAAACATCCAACCAATTTTAAAGAACCATCTGTTGTGTCCGCTTTTAACGTTTAGGAAACAACAAAAATTGATTGCTTGAAGTGTTTGTTTGTAACTTATTTCGCTAACTTCTTTCCTCGCAACTTTCATTTCTAATCTTTACCTCAAACGCTTTGTGTGAACAGTTTGAAACAGCCTCTCTAAACAACTCATTCAATTTCGTTTAGGTTCTTGATCTCATTTTTGGTCGATGCTCGAGGCGGAGCAATGTGTGGATGCCGTCACTCCGGCGTTCGTGTCATTATTCCTCCACGTAAGGCCTCAGCTCCAACACGAATCACTTGCCGTTACTTGCGAAAGGTACACCCTCGGTTGAATCCACTTACTAACTCCACTTTTAAGGAAAAACTTGCTCATCCTCCGCCTCTCAGCGAAGGAGAAGGCACTTGCATCACGCATCCTGGAGATGGGACCTCACGGAGCCAAGTTTTTGGGACCAGTCGTCTTGGAAGTTCCTCACTTTGCATCTTTGCGTGGACGTGAACGTGAAATTGTTATCTTGCGCTCAGACGACGGCCAGCACTGGAAAGAACACCAATTGGAAGCAACAGAAGACGCCGTCCAAGAAGTCTTAAACGAGTCTTTCGACGCAAACGAACTTCAGCAACTAGACGATTTGCATTCGACTCGAATCACTCGCATCCTGACTAACGACTTTCCAATGTACTTCGCTGTCGTGACACGTGTCCGCCAAGAAGTCCACTGCGTCGGTCCAGAAGGCGGTCTCATTTTGTCGTCTGTTGTTCCGCGTGTCCAGGCCATCTTTCCAGATGGATCACTTACAAAGACAATCAAGGTTTCCTTGCAAGCTCAACCGGTTCCGCATGAAGTTGTGACTAAACTGCATGGTAATCGTGTTGCAGTAAGTCCAATTGTAACAGTCGAGCCAAGACGTCGCAAGTTCCACAAGCCAATCACTTTGTGCATTCCATTGCCTCAAAGTGGAAACAAAGCGATGTTGACACAATACAATGGACAACCTGGACAAGAACCGCCTACTTTGCGTCTTCTCTGCTCCATTACTGGTGGATCCTCTCCAGCACAATGGGAAGACATCAGGTTAGTTAGAATTTAGAATGTTCGAAAAACAAGTTATTAAAAGTGTTTAAAGACGTGCTAACAAATGTTATCGCAAATTAAAAGATCTTCAATTTGCAGCAGATGCAGCACACATTAAAACATCTTTAGTTTGGAAAACTAGTTGTTAAAGGGGCGTCAAAAAACATCTTTGGTTTGAAAGCACATATTAAAAGTTGTTTCAGTTTGAAAGAACACACATTAAAGATCTTTGGCTTGAAAGCACTTGTTAAATCAATCACACATTTTTTGATTGGCTTTTTCGAACACTCTGTACTTAAAATCTCTTTTCTGGCAAAAACAAATAATTTAAATCACTAAATTAAAGCGGAACTACACAACTTACATTCACTGGAGATGAAGTATCATTTACCACTACTGTCTCAGCTCGTTTCTGGCTTATGGACTGTCAGACACCACGAGATGCAGCTCGAATGGCCCAAGAAGTTTACAACGAAGCAATTGCTGTTCCTTATATGGCCAAATTTGTTGTTTTTGCTCGTCGACCTTTTCCAGTCGAAGGTAACACCCACAGGAATTAAACACTTACAAAGAACATTTAGGTCAACTTCGTCTCTTCTGCATGACAGACGACAAGGAAGACAAGACACTCGAGAAACAAGAGTCGTTTAGTGAGGTTGCAAAGTCCAGAGACGTTGAAGTCCTTGCAAATCGACATCAGTTTTTGGAGTTTGCTGGCAACCTTGTTCCAATTACTAAAAGCGGAGAGCAGTTGTCAGTGTTCTTCTTGCCGTTCCAGGAAAATCGTCTTGGCTTCAACGTGAAAGTCCGCCAAAGCGACGATCAAGAATCAGCAACGTCTGGCCGAATCGCTGTTATGAAAGAAGCACGCAATCGAGGCGAAAACATTCCACCACAGCATCCAATTTGCACGTTGTCGATCACACTTCCCGACTACAAAGGACAACTTCCACCTCTGCAACGATCAATCCGTGAAGCCGAACCAATTGCCTCCAAGTACTCAGACGCTTTGTCCAGAACGCCAGACGGAGACTTGGGAACGCAAATTGACTTTGTGACCAGAAAGATCGGAGACGACTGGATGCGAATGTCTCGTTCACTTGGACTTCCAGACTCTGACACTCGCCAAATCAAACGTGAACTAAACGGACAAGAACCGCTGTCTGCATTAAAGATATGGACCTTCTTGAAAGGAGAAGAAGCAACAGGTAAGTCCTTTTTCTCTAACCTACTTACAACTCCAATCTTTTCAGTCCCGGAACTGCACCAAGCCTTGAGAAGAATTGGACGTGATGACATCGTCCACAAACTGCAACGCGGAGACCTGGACTCGGACTCTTTGCGTTTAATTGACTCTTCCACCTTGAATCTGGACCGAACAAGCATTTCAAGCAAAGACGATGTTCGTTTGTCTTCGGAAAAACGTAAGTTCTTTTTGGACTTGAAAAGTGTTGTAGAAAAAACTTTCCGTCTGTTTAACATTTTTAATTAACTTTATGTGTGAGTTTAAACGACTCTTTTTGTAACAACGAAATTAAGAAGTGTTGTTTGAATAGTTTAATGATGTTAGTGAGGGTATTTGAGTATTTGAATAACTTTTGAGGTTGGTTTAATGATGTTAGTGTTGAGTATTTGTTATTTTAATGATGTTAGTGTTGAGTATTTGTTAGTTTAATGATGTTAGTGAGTTTTGGGTATTTGTTATTTTAAAGAACGTGAATAACGTTTTTGAACTCTTAAAAACGGTTGCTGAAGAACTTTTTGATAGCCTTTGAACATTTGAAATACTCTTCAATAATCTAACTCAACACTTCAAGACATTTAATGATGCTAGGTTGAATATTTCGAATAGTAAAGAACACTCAATAACGTTTTCGGTAGCCTTTGAACATTTCAAACAACACTTCTTGTTTGTTTAACAATACTCATTCACAAAACAACTCAAAAATTTTCATTAAAACGTGTCAAGTCTTAACTTTTAAAAATAAATGATTGCCGTGCATTTTGCTCCTAATTTCAACTAATTTGTGTGCATTTCCTTTGGTTACCCGTTTAATCTGTTTGATCCGTTTTAATTTCACCCCTTGTGCATTTCCACTCAACTTTTAACTACCGTTTGCACTCAATTCAAATTGCCTCCAAGGGCATCAAAATTCAATCAAAGGTGACGGCTTCTTTGAAATACACTTGCCTCTTTTGTTGCAGCGTCGCACGAGATCATTGAGACAACAGTAACACGTACCGAACGCTTTGTGCATCGGACTCCGGACAGAGACGAGCCAGTTGTAGATGAACGCACCGTCACAAGAGTCGTTCGTGGAGACGCAACAGTCGATGAGGTTGTAAGTGAACGCCAATCATTGCCGTTGAATGAAGCCGAACGAGACCACTGGATGCGTGATCCAAACGAAGAACCAGAAGCAGAGGCGCTGTTCCACAACTCTCGCGAAGCGATGGTAATCAACGAGTTTCAAGATACACCAGAAGGTGTAGTCGAAACACAGACATTGATCACACAACACGTTGTTCCCCGAAGCCATTTCTTCGTTCCACCAACAACAGGACATCTTGGAACAAGAAGCCGCTGAAGAGCCGATCCAGCAAGTTGACAGTTCTCCAGAGCAGCTTCCAGAACCTCAACATTTTGGAGACGAAGAGGACAAAGCATCTTCGCAGATGGAGCAAAGTCAAACTGGTTTGTTTTAAAGCATGGATTTTGTTGAAATGCGTGCACTGCTTTTTTGGTGATTGGTGATCTTTTTGGTGGTGGTTGTTTCTTTATGTTGGTTCTTTTTGTTTATAGTGAAGTTTAAAATCAACTTTTATCAAATTGACAAAAGAATTCATTTTAGTGTTTAAAAGATAGCTTTGTTAGATCTTAAATCAAATTGACAACGAAAGAATTCTTATGTTTTACAGTGAAATTTAAAATCAACTTTTATCAAATTGACAACAAAAGAATTGCTATGTTTTAAATAGCATTTTAAGTTGAGTTAAATAAATCGACAACAAAAGAATTGTTATGTTTTAAAGATAGTTTCAATGCTGATTTAAATAAAATTGACAAAAGGAATTCTTATGTTTTGTTAACTTTTTAAAGATCACTTTAAGTTGATTTAGTTGTTGGAATGTTTAGATTGACAAAAGAATTCCTTTTTCTGAGAACATTCAAAATAATCAAAAATAATCAAATAAGCAATCACTAAAAACACTCAGTAGACTCAACCAAAGCAAATTAAACAAATTTTAGACAGTGTAATTCACCACGAAGAGGAACAGATCCCAAGTGAACCGTCTCCACAGCCCTACTCAGACGAATCTCCACAACCTCTCCTCCAAGAGTCCATAATCGAAGAGACCGAAGAGGAACACGAACCTTCGCCTGCCGTTGCTAGTGAGCCTGAACATGCACGTCCCGGAGAAGGTAGAGACGAAGAAGATTAATTTGCTTTTCGGATAATTAAGCTTATTTTATTTGGTTCAAATCAAGCAGATGCTTTAATTATTAACGACCAAGTTGGAAAGAAACTTTTACTTTAATGCAGTTCTTTCGAATTTGGTCGGTTTCTGGTGTCACCGGTCTAATTCTTTAATTTCTGGTTGTTGACACCAGAAACACATGCAAAACAGTGCTTCAACCGTACACACCAATATACAAATTGTGCAATTCGCAAAACAATAATGGCAATTCAAAACGTTATGCTTTATTAATTGTATCACAAGCAACAAAAGTAGCTAAACGCCAAAAAGGGCCGGAATGTCTCACCTCTTTTTCTTTTCGAGTTCTGGAAGTTTAGCTGCTTTGCAATTGTTGAGTTTCGGGAAGAAGGTACCGAAACGAGAGTTGAGTTCGTTTTTGTTCGATTCAGTTGTTTTGGCGGTTTTGTTTAAGTTTAATGTCACTGTTGAGTTCGAATTGAGAAACAAACATGGTGGGATGGAATTGGCACATCCGCGGTCTTACTTATCAATTGACAGGTTTAAACAAAGATCCATTTCACATTTCTCGACACACTCTTTCTTTCTCTTCTCTATCTTTTGTTTCTGGAAGCGTTTCCTTTTATGTTGTCTGTAAACATTTAATTCTTAACATTAACACCTCTTTTGTCTTCAAGCACGCAAACAACTGCTCGGCCCACCTTTTTTTGCCGGGTCAGACAACTCCTCCGGGGCCTGAACATTTGTTCCGAGCGAACATTAAGCCGACGAAATCATGACGCTAAAACAATGATGTGCTGACAATTTGGTTGTCGGCTCATTTGTTTGTCGTGGTTATATTATGGACTCTCCTTATTTGTTGATTAGTGGAGGACTGGACGCAAATGGACGTCGTCTTATTTGCGGCATTGTTTCTAATCCCGACTTCCGCGAAGAAGATCGACAAAGTGAGTTCTTTCTTTCCCCCAAAGACATCACGGGTCGCTTAGGTTATGACGAGTCAATTAACATCGTCATAGAAGACAACGTGTCCATGCTGTCTGCAATTGCCGAGGTTACGGAGCCATTGTCCGAAGCTCACGAGGTTGAAGATTCTGAATCTAAAAGCTTGGTGGCTGAGTTCCAAGGTCAACTTCCTAATCCGAAACAAGAAAGTATCGACGTTGAAGAAACAATTAAATTAACTCCTCGACAACAAAAGTCATTTGACAAGATTCCGGAAGACGAGACAAAACAAATTGAACACCTTGTGGACGAAATGATTGGGGACGTCTTTAAAATGCCAACTTCGAATGTTATTGTTGAAGAAGTTCATACTGGGCCCAGCTTTGATGAACGCGTTTCCAGTTTGCTCGATCGTTTGAGAAAGGAAGCTGAAAACCCTCCGAAAATAGACGATATTGCCGAAGAAGTTAATGTTTCGACAACTCGAAGACGGTCATCTCTTGCGAAACTTGACGAATTAATAGAACAACTTACAGTCGACGAAGATCAAGGTGTAAATGAACGTCGAGGGTTCGGTGGCGATCAAGAAAACAGTCTCAATTGAAGACGACTACAGTGTAGATGTTTATCAGCCGAAAAGCAGAGAAGAGTCTCCGAACACCGGAAACGATCCCCAATATTCGAATGTCCTGGAAAGTGCCTACAACCGCTTGGAAGACCTGGAGCCAATTCACAAAGCAGAAGATGAAGATTATATGTCCGATTCTTACCAGCCAAAAAGCAGAGAAGAATCTCCAAATGCAACATCAGATCCTCTTTACTCAGCAACATTGGAGAAAGTTTACAAAGAAGAAAGACACCTTAATTCCGAGCCCATTTTAACTTCGAACAACGAGAAAGATGTTTTAAAAGACGAGTTGAAGAATGAAGAAGATGTTTTGTTGCCAGACGAGCCAAAAATTGAAGAAGCTTTGAAAGAAGAGTTAAAAACTGAAGATGTTTTGAAGAATGAAGAAGAAGCTTTGTTGCCAGAAGAACCAAAAAATGAAGAAGCTTTAAAGACGAGTCAACAATTGAAAAAGTTTTGTTGCCAGAAGAACCAAAAATTGAAGAAGCTTTGAAACAAGAGTTAAAAGACGAATCTAATCAAAATTTGACTCCGATTGAAGAACCGAATCAAAACTCTATTCAAATTGAAGAAGCTTTTAAAACAGAAGATGTTTTGTTGCCAGAAGAGCCAAAAAATGAAGAAGCTTTGTTGCCAGAAGAGCCAAAAAATGAAGAAGGTGTTTTAAAAGACGGAGTTGAAGCCAAAAGAACGAAGAAGCTTTGAAAACAGAAGAAGTTTTGTTGTCAATTGAAGAACCTAATCAACTTTTAACTTCAAACGAACAATCTAATCAAATCTCGACCCAGCTTGAACAAACAACACTTCCAATCGAACCTAATCAAATCTCGACTCAGATTGAAGAACCTAATCAACTTTTAACTTCAAACGAAGAAACTTTGCCAGAAGATCCAAAAATTGAAGATGTTTTGTTGCCAGAACAATCTAATCAGCTTGAAGAACCTAATCAAATTGAAGAAGACATTGAAATTCCAATTGTGTTTGATGATCAAATTCCCTCTTCAATTCCCTCTTCCACAACAATTAAATCAAATCAGAATGACCAGCCGGCTCGAACATCAAACAATGAATTGGCGCCAATTGTTCACGGAGGCTTGAACTTCAGCGGTCATTCTTTGATTTCCGGAATTGCTTCGATCAAATTGTCCATTTTGCAGGACAAGTCCGAATCGGTTCAGCAAGTTAGTCATCAAAAGTCCCAAGAGTCTCAATTAGTTGAGGTGCCGTCCGCTGAGGTCATAGATGAGAGCAAGTTAGAAGAGATCAGTGAGAGCGAGGCCAGAGAGCTCCGCTACAGCACACCTGACGAGCAACCGAGAGTCGCCGAAGGGGCAACGAATTCCAGTGACTTCCAAACACCTGTTGGCCAAAAAGATCCGTCGCCACTTGCAACACGTACACCGGCACCTTTCATTAAGCAAGTGCATGTCTCGAAACAACTGGCCGTGGATCACGAAGATGATGTGCGTCTTCGTCAAAAAACCGAAAGCCAGTTGTTGGAAGGGATCGGGCAGCGTAGGAGATCGTCCGTCGAGCTGCCTGCAACTCCCCAGCCATTTCCTCTGCTTGCGGCCCGCCCGGACAGCGCCAAACAACAGGTTCGAAACATATCGCCTGTTGCACAGTTGATACAACCGAATCCGCCAGATCTGACCCAACCGCTCTTGATTGCGCCTCCTTCGCCTGACCTTTGCTTATTCCAAAAGTCCTTCCACTCCGCCACAAGTCCTTCCCTGATTGGACACGAAGTCGCGGATCCGAAAGTCAATTACTTGCTGTCGACTATCCTTTTGCGTCTGCGACACTTACAAATGGACGATCCAACGAAGCACGAGAACATAGTTGAGCGCCTTCACGCCCTCGAAGTAGAAATGGCGCAAAAAACAAGTGGCCTTCCTCCGGACCCTGAGTTGACAGAAATCGTCGGCAAGATCCTAACTAACGATTACCCGCACGCAGACCTCCAGATAGTTGTGTCCACGTCGAGAAAGACCACCTCGTCGACACAGTTCTACGAAACTGAGACACCCGGGATGGTTGGGCTGGCTCCAGAACAGTTGCGCGAATTGCAGGCCAAGTTGATGCAGAAAATTAGTAAGTGCTTGCGGACTTGGTTGATTTTGTTTGATTTCTTTTCACTCTTTCCTTGCTCTCTAATTTCTAACTTTCCTTCTATTGTGCTCATTGTGTGCGACTTTAACACCGTTTTCCGTCCAATCAACAGTGTGCATGATGTGCGTGTGTTTAACTAACATTTTACACTATGGTTGAGCTCTTTGCTTCAATTTGCATTCAAAATAATGATTGAAAGAAGCTTTTCGATTTAAATTGTTTCGATTGAGTTTAAAAATAATGTCTAAAGAAGCTTTTTGATTGAAATTATCTTTAAATAATGTTTTCGATTGAGTTTCAAAATAATATTTAAAGAAGCTTTTTGATCAAAATAAATTAAAAGACCTTTTAAACTAAAGAAGTTTTTCAACACAAGAAGAGAAAAAGAGGTGATATTAATTCATTCACATTTAACACCAAGTTTAAACTGGCTAACAAAACTAACTTTTTGAGAACAAGTCTAATCAAAAAGTAGCCCACCCCCAAAAACTTCTAATTGTCCAATTGCAGGCGGATCTACGGACTTCGGACACGCAGCCGACTCGAAGGATCAACCAGGTAATTGAGTAGACACCTAAATAACCCAAATAACCGCCAAAACTTGCACTTTGCCTCTTTTCGCGGAACTTGCACTCGAGTGCTTTAAAACAATTCCGCTTCTTTGCTGATCTTTCCCTTTTGTGTAGATAACCTGAAACAACGCGACGCCACTGAAGAAGGCTGGACATCTGCAGACGGGAAGGAGGCCATCACCAAGCGCAGCATTCGACAAGTCACCACCACGCATTCGGAGATCACAGGTACGTAACACAAATCTAAAAGGTCTTGGCAGTTGATGTAGTTGACGTGAATGAAGTGTTTGAAGGAATTGAAATGTTTGAGGTTGATTGCGGGGCGCATCTATTCTTCTCTTTTTGCTTTCTCTCTCTTCTCACTTTGCTTCTTCTCTGCACGGTCTTCTTGTCTTGATTGTATCGGTTAACTTAAAGCCTGCTGGCACGAGTCAATAAATCAAAACAACCACATGTTCTGACATGTGGTGCATAAACACGACCAATTAAACTGAGTAAGTTGTAAGAAGTCCGCGAAATGCCAATTTAACAAACAAACAGTGACAGGTAACAAAAACGCCAACAACTTTTTCGAACAAACGTTATCAAAAGTTATTAAAGTTATCAGAATTGCCGTTTTTGAGTTCTTGAGTTATTGAGTGTTCTTCTCCTCTCCGGATCACTGTTTTTCTACAGAACTAATTATGCATTTATTCGTCCTCCTAACCACCCACACTGTCACCCCTCTGAATTATCCCTCCACGACGTCCAATTTCGAAATTGCAATTGATTTGGACCACTTGGTCCAAAGCAATTTGATTGTGTGCTTTATTTCCTCCCCAGACACATTGTTTCCCCAGCGTCTACTTAATTCTCGAACCCACAACGCTTCAGTTTTGCAGCTTTATAGTCTCAATTGTCTTATTCCATGCAATGCTTATAACTAACGTCGCTACTGCCTTTTCAATCGACCTCGAACAAAGAGAATAAATAAATTGTGTAGCTTTTTGTTCCGATCTTTGACGAAGTTGCCAAGACCTTTTGGAGGACGTCTCAGCTCCGAAAACTCTAACCTCAATTTCAGGCGCCGGAGAACATGCACCAAAAGGTGAGCAATAGTGTTTATTGATTTCATTCGAAGTTCCAACGACTTCGATTCTTTTAACAAGTGCAATGAAATTAATGTAATTTAACTTACTGCCTACAAGTTTTATGTTTATTTAACACCCATTTAGTTATTTAACGGTGTTTCCGTGTGCACTTGCAATATCTTGAAGTCGGCAGCTTTTTGACTAAAATCGAAGTTGCCGACTTCAAAGATCGACATTGTTTTGTTGTGTTTCTTTATTAAGTTGTGTTCTTCTTTTGTTTGGTTTGATAAACAATTAGTTTGCGTTGTGTTTGGAGGTTGATTGTGAGTGAAGTTGATTAACGCCATCGAGTATGTTGTCTAAATTGGAAGCAATTTTAGACCAGTTGATCCGCTTGAAAGTCAATAGACAAGTCTACGACGGCCAACTTGACCCGACCGGACATCACATCCGCTTGATTCCAATTCAGCAGATCCCTGTTAAATATTATTAATTTAAGCGTTGGAGCGACTCGAAAGTTCAGTTGTGTTTAGTTGTTTGTGTTTGCTTCATCTCATGTGTTTTCTATTCTATCGTTATGTATCAAGCACATTGTAAATTGGGACGTTTGATTGCGAATTGCACTGAAAAGATTGGATGTATAAAGTGATTGTGGTTGTGTACGGAAAGAAAAGCACTGTATTGTGAATAAAAATATAATTAAAAGTTTTGTTTTGAAAGGTAAGTTTGCTTTGTTTAATGAGGTTATTGAATTTGTTTAATGAGATTATTGAACTTATTTGATTTTAAGATTGCTTTTTGGAATTAGAAACAATCGAGATATCTTTTAAATAGCAGAAAACTTGTGCTTTATGAGTTTGATTATAGTTATAGTTTGTTTTGAAGTAGAAAGTAACTTTTAATTAATTTGATGGCTATAGCTTTTAAGTGTGCTCTTTGGATTAGAAACAATTAAGATGTTTAGTTAAAAGTTACTTTTAAGATTGCTTTTTGAGTTGAAAATGACTTTTAATTGATGTTGATTGTGAGTTAGAAGTTACTTTTAGTAGAGCTTAATCTATTTTGAGTTAGAAACAATTGGAGACTATTTAAGTAATGTAACTCTTTGAAAGTAGAAAGTAACTTTTAATGTAATCTTTGAGTTAGAAACAATCGAGATATCTTTAAAATTTAACTTCTAATTGATTTTTGAGCTAGAAACAATTGAGATATCTTTTAAATGTAACTTTTAATTGGTTTTATAGGTTTTGAGTTAAAAGAGTCGAGAACTTGTGCTTTGTAACTTTTAAGTAATGCTTTTGAAGCGGTTTTTAAGTGAAGTAATTGAGACATGTTAGAGTTTTTAAATTAGAAAGTAACTCTTAATTGAAACAATTGAGATATCTTTTAAATGTATCAAAAAAAGTTGAAAACTCCGCTTTATAAGTTTTAGTGTAATTTTGAGTAAAAGCATTATTCTTTATGTTTAAAAAAAGTTGTACAAACATTATTTATGTTTAAAACAACGCAATTTCAATCAACTCATTCAATAACTCAAACAAAGCAAAGGCTCTCAACTTTCAACAATCAACATTACGTACAATAAAATCAACTTACACATATAAACAATTCCAGACGACAGCGACACAAGTAGTGTCTCGTCTGTCCGTGACCGAATTCAACACTTTGAAACTCTCAAACAGACCACAGCCGTGCCTATTAAACGCAGTGCCGAAGCCGCAATTGTCGAGGAGCCTTTTATTGGAGGCGCAGACGTTCAACAAAGTGCATCCCAACTAGATTCTCATCCAGTTGAAGCTGAACCGCATCTCCAAGCAAAGACCGATGAATTGTTGGCCTACAAACAAGAACATGAATTGGAACATGTCCGTGGAGTTCCAGAAACGACATCAATTCCAAGAGGTAGGCATTTTTATAAGAGCAATTTGTTTATTGTTTGTTTTAAAACTGATTTAACAAGTTGTTTGTTTTTTAAAAGATGTTTAGAAATGAAATGAAAACGTTATGACATTTAAAGATCAACTCAACTTAAAAGCCTTTTTCAAACATAATGAAAACTTGATGTTGTTTAGAGATCAACTCAACTTTTAAAAACAGATTGTAAAAACTTGATGTTGTTTTTCAAATCAAGTCAAATTTTCAGTATTATAAACAACTCAACTTTTAAACACAGTGCAAACTTTATGACATTTAAAGATCAATACAAACTTGATATTGCTTTTCAAATCAAATCAATATCAATCAATTCAAATTAACTTAACTCTTTAGAACAAACAGAATCTACTGCAACTGTCGCTGAAACTCAACCAGTCATGACTCCAGAAGAGCAAGCCAGTGTTCACACATTGATCCAGAAGTTTTCTCATCCAGCCGAACACGCTGCCGATCAAGCACATGAAGAGAAACGTGAACATGTTGACACAACTCCAATTACAAACGAGTCCATTGTTTACGAGCATTATGAATATCAACCAAAAACCGAAACTCATCACGAAATAGCCGAAACCCAGCCAACCACAGAAGAAATAGCCCAGCAAATTAAAAGGGAAGCTCCGTCCATCAAAGCCGACGTTCCAATTGAACTGAGTGGTCAATTGCCAGAAAGCCAAACCGTTGCCGTCACAGAGAAAGAACATCGCGTTGGTTCGGCAATGTCAATGCAGTCCGAACAAGGCCAGCCTGAATTTGAAGAATACAAACAAGAACCGACTTTAATTGACCCGACACAACACCAGCAAGTTACTTTTGAGTCGGCTGTCGAAATTCCAGCCCCGGAAGAGAAAGTTATGCCAGGTGAAGACTATTTGGAAGAAACTGTAACGGATACGAAGACAATTCCAATCAAACGTGTCGTTACAAGCGAATTAGCCGAACAAGATTATACAACCGCAGAAGCTCAACAAGAAGCCGGCAACATCTCTGATCTAACAGGTTTGTAATAACTTTTCAAACTGTTTGAAAGTTTTGTTTGAAAGCTGTTTGAAAGCTGAATTAGAGTGTTGTTTTGAGAAATCAGATTAGAAGTTTGAAAGTTAAAAGAGTTAAAGTGTTGGTAGTTGGTGTTTTGAATGTAAACTATAACTTTTTTTGAAGTTTACACTTTCAGAAGTTGAAACAGTAGTGTTTTTAGAAGCAGACTAGGTGGTTTGTTGAGGCTTTTGAAGGACCATTTTGAAAGTCAATTTAAAAGAAAGCATGAAAATGATTTGAACGTAACCAATGTTTTCGTTTAGAAGTTTGAAAACACTTTTTAAAGTTAGTGTGTCTTTTGAATGCACAAAACACTTAGTAAGATTTAAAAGCTAAAACAGTTAAAGTGCCTTTTATAAACATTTAAACAACAATTTCTCATTTATAAAATCATTACTTAATTACAGAGTCCACTCCAAGCGAACATGTTAGTGGAACACTTACTGGCATCAATCAAGACGAGCCATCTCCAAAACACGAAGAAACAGAAAGAACAATTGATCCCGTGTTTGTTACACATGAAGTTAGTGTCACACGTGAAGGCGATCCTGAGATCCACGAAGTTCAATATAAACTTGGAGACTCCGCCACGATCCACGTCCCAGCCCACGAAGAAACATCAATCTCTCATGCACAAGAGTTCTCAAAAGAACAAGAATTTGGCCACGGAGCAGAGGCATCCCTTCAAGAAACTCCAGAACATTCGGAATCATTTGGCATTTGGGCTCCTGGTCGAGAAAGACGTGATTTGAGTGAAGTTGAACAACAACAACAAGAGATCTCAATAAAGCATGAATCGCCAGAGATTGAAATAGGAACTGCCTCAAGCGACCAAACAAGAACAATTCCCGTTCATCAAGCCGCAACTGAACAGTCGTTTGACGAAGAGTCACTGTCGCAACGCGAGTTCCTTCACTCAAAGAGTCAGTTGTCTGAAAGTCCGAGCGAGTTGAGTCTAAAGTCCGAGTCGACTGTTATTCACATCAAACCGGGCGATGAAGTTCGTCAAGCAAGTGCCGAATTGGAGACGCCCGAAAAAGAAAGAACGTCAATTGAAGCGTCGACTCCGGAAAGCTTCACCGAAAAGCAAATCATAACGCCGACTGAAGACTTGCAAAAAGAAGTTAGCTATTCAAAAGAAGACTTGCACTTCGAAGCCTCCAAGTCCCCCGAACCTCACACTTACAACGTTCGTCAAGTAGATGAACAACGTGTAATTGAAAGCCGTCCAGTAGAAATTGAAACTACCAGAACTAGTGAATCATCTCCTCGTTTCGACGAAGAACGAGAGCCATTAATTGAATCAGAAAGAGGATCTCAACAAATTGAAAGCGTTCCTGCATCCCGCGAATCGCCTATTGAAATCAGTAGCGATCGTGAAGAAAAACCGCTTTCCGTTGAACATGAAGTCAAATATGCATCTGAATCGCCGCAACTTATTCAAGGTATGTGTTGGTTTGAGTATAGAAATATAATTTAAAAATTGTAGTAATAAGAATTGTTAGTTGTGTTGTTTGAATGCAAATTGAATAGTTTGATTTCTGATCTTATAACAAAACGAACCTTAAAGTGGTTTGAACTTTATTAGACAAGTTGATTATTAATATGAGTTTGAATGTTGTATATTAATGAGGTTAGACAATTTCAGAGCATTTGAGTTTAAATGTTTTATATTAATGAAGTTAGGCAATTTGAGTGAAGTTAAGCAATTTCAGAGCATTTGAGTTTAAATGTTTTATATTAATGAAGTTAGGCAATTTGATTGAGGTTTAAATGTTAGTTGAATAATGACTTCTTAAAATGATTTCAAGTTGATTGAGTTTAAATGTTACTTGACCAAATTGATTAAACATTTAAAACTCAATTAAACATTTACAGAAAGCCACCACGAATACAAACAAGAAGAAGGTCCCCAATCGCCAGAGGCATCAAATGAACAAAAAATGGGGCTTGGAACAATGATTTTAGGCGCTGCCGCACTGGGAGCTAAGGCCGCATTCGACAAGATCTCCGACACCTTTCAAAAAGAAGAAGAGCACGGATACCAACAAATCGACGAGTCTTACAAATCCAGCAGTTCTCCAACCGAAACTAAACTCACACCTGTCGAAGAACACGACGATTCGAGTCAAATTGAGTCGAAGATCTTGGACAGTCAAGCCGAAGACTTGCAATCTCCAATTTCCGACCGGATTGTTCGCGAAGAGTTCCATCATGAAGAAATTCCAGTTGACAGCGCTCCATTTGAACAAAAAACATCCCAAAGACACGGAGACGAAGAAACCAAATACGGAATTGTTGAGTCCTCTCCAGTTGAACACTACCAAGAACAACAAACTACTCACATCGATCGTCCAGTTTCTGACTCTTTGAGGACACACGACGAAAGTGGAATTGTTGAGTCTCAACCGGTGGAGAAAGTCGACGAGGAAATTACAACTCACATCGATCGTCCAATTTCCGATTCTTTGAGGACACACGAAGAAACTGACGACTTCGTAGTTGACAGCGAAAACATTAAAACATTAGAGTCATATGATGTCCGTCCAACAAGTCCAATTGAAGCTGACGTCAGTGATCAACAAGTAATTGAAAGCCAGCCAATCGGATATGAAGAATCTAATGTAACAAGTGACTTACTCCCTCAACAGCGATCATCTGAATTAGTTGAATCGTCGCCGATTCAATCTGAAAGTGAAGTCTTAGCATCTCCGGACTTACAAAAAGCACCGACGTCGATTATGGAGCAATCAATGTATGAGCAAGGTATCGTCGAATCCGAAGGCGTCCCAACTGACTGGATCGAAAAAAGATCAATTGAAGACAAACCGGCCCCGGTGGAAAGAACTCACGAAGTAAGCAGCGAACAAGCCTCACCTGGAGAGATCGTTGAAAGCGAAGGACGTTGTTGGAGCACTGCCATATGAACGGAGAAGTTCTTCACAAGTTAACGAAATTTTTGGACATGCGCAGTCGCGTTCAATTGTATTTCCGGGACAAGCGCAGTCGAGTTCAATTGTATTTCCAGGCGTTGACTACTTGCCAACCGATGACGAAATTATCGAAAGCGAAGACATTTTGCAAGAAAGTCCGCAGAGAAAGTTGTCTCCAGAAAAAATTAGTCGTTCTGCTGGTGCTTCGAAACAAAGTCCGCAGAGACAGTTATCGCCAGAAACGCAAAGCGATTTAGTTGAAAGTGAAGACATTTTACAACAAAGTCCGCAACGCCAATTGTCTCCAGAAAAGCAAAGTGACAGATTTTGTTGTCGAAAGCGAAGATATTTTGCAACAAAGTCCGCAAAGAAGATTGTCGCCAGAAAAGCAAAGCACAGATTTCGTTGTCGAAAGCGAAGACATTTCGCAACAAAGTCCGCAACGTCAATTATCGCCAGAAAAGCTCCAACAATTTGAACAACTGTCTCCAACTCAACAAAGCACAGATTTTGTTGTTGAAAGTGAAGATGTTTTGATTCCACAACAAATAATGGTCATGAACAACAAGTTCCAAAGTCACCGACTCAATCACAACGAAGCGATTTTGTTAGTGAAACATCACCGAACCCAACAAAGCACAGATTTTGTTGTTGAAAGCGAAGACATTTTGCAACAAAGTCCTCAACGTCAATTATCGCCAGAACAAATTGGTCATGAAGTTCGTTTGTCTCCAACTCAAAAAAGCGACTTTGTTGTCGAAAGCGAAGACATTTTGCAACAAAGTCCTCAACGTCAATTGTCTCCAGAACAAAAAATCTCCGAACATCAAATTGGTCATGAAGTTCGTTTATCTCCAACTCAACAAAGTGATTTTGTTGTTGAAAGCGAAGACATTTTGCAACAAAGTCCACAACGCCAATTGTCTCCAGAACAAATTGGTCATTCTGCTGATGTTTCGAAACAAAGCGACTTCGTTGTCGAAAGTGAAGAAATATTAACTGGAGAAAGTCCGCAACGTCAACTATCGCCTGAAAAGCTCCAACAATTTGAACAACTGTCTCCAACTCAAGCAAAGCGACTTCGTTGTCGAAAGTGAAGATGTTTTACAACAAAGTCCTCAAAGACAACTATCGCCAGAACAAATTTCAACTCAATCACAACAAAGCGACTTCGTTGTTGAAAGTGAGGATATTTTGCAACAAAGTCCGCAAAGTCAATTGTCTCCAGAAAAACATAGCGCTGACTTCGAAACAGCACAAAAATCGCCGACTCAATCACAGCAAAGTGACTTCGTTGTCGAAAGTGAAGATGTTTTGCAACAAAGTCCGCAAAGACAACTATCTCCAGAACAAATTTCAACTCAAAGTCCTCAAAGACAATTATCTCCAGAAAGCACTCAAATTCCAAAATCACCGACTCAACAAAGCGACGACTTTATTGTTGAGAGTGAAGAGATCCCACCAGAACCTCTAGAAACATTTGAAGAACCAGCCGAACGCCGAATGTCCAGAGATGAATATTCCGGTGAGCATCGCCGATCAGTTGACATCACTTCCGAAGCACCAAAAACAACTCAATTCCACGAAGAAATCGAGCCGTATCAAAGCTTGCCTTCCGAGCCAATTCAAGAGGAAGAAAGTAATGAAGATACTGACAGATCTGGCAAGATGGGAATTGGCACCATGATCGCCGGAGCTATGATTTTGGGCGCAAAAGCTGTCGGCGAAGGAGTAATGGACTTGGGAGAAAAGATCAAAGAAAAATTGACTGACCAGTCCGACGACGAAACTCAACAAGTCCAACAAGGACCACAAGCAATTGAAAAGTTGAGCTTAAAGACGTTGATCAACTAAAAACATCAGCAGAAGAATCCGACACTCCAAAAACTCAACTCACAACTCTTGACGACCAAGCTAGCGTTGCGTCTTTAATAGGAAGCGAACGAGCTCAATCGGAACGAATCGACGATTTGAAAGACCAGAGTGAGATTTCCGAGTTAGAAAGCCAACCCGAATCGATGCGTCAAGAACCAATACAAGTTGAAGAACAACAAATTGTTAGTGGACGCCAAGAAGTTGAAAGTGATGTTTCTTTAACTAGAAGCCAGCCTGAACAGCAAGTCGAAGCCATTTTTGGCAGAAAGTCCATTCGAAGAAAAAATTGGAAGTGAAAGTCCAGTTATTCGACACATCAGAGACGGAACTCACCAAAACGAAGCCGAGCTTGAAAGTGCAAGCCAAATTAGTCAACAAAACGAAGAAAGAATTGAGACTGGAAGCCAAATCAGTCATCAAAACGAAGTCGAAATTGAGACTGGAAGCCAAATCAGTCATCAAAACGAAGTCGAAATTGAGACTGGAAGCCAAATTAGTCAACAATCTCAACAAGTTGAAACCGCAAGCAATTTGAGTGGAAGTCATCCCGGCCAGCAAGTTGAAATAGTTCTATCAGAAAGTCCACTCGAAGAAAAAATTGGAAGCCAAATTAGTCAACAGAAAACAGCAAGCAATGTTTCTTTAGCTGGAAGTCAAATCAGTCATCCCGACCAACAAGAATCTCAACAAATTGAAGCTGCAAGCAATGTTTCTTTAGCTGGAAGCCAAATCAGTCACCCCGACCAACAAATTGAAGGAACTAAATCAGAAAATCCAGAAATTCAGCAACAATTCGAAACTAGAAGCCAAATTAGTCAACCCGATCAACAACGGCGCCAAATCGTCAACCCGACCAACAACAATCTCAACAAACTGAAGAAAGTCCAGCAATTCAGCATCAAATTGAAGCCGCAAGTAACGTTTCTTTAGCCGGGGGCCCGACCACGACCGCCACCGGCCGCAAAGCCCTTGGTTGGAAGCCAAATTAGTCACCCCGACCAACAAGAATCAATTTCTCATCAAATTGAAGCCGCAAGCAATGTTTCTTTGGCTGGAAGTCAAGTTAGTCAACAATCTCAACCCGATCAACAAAAAACATTTGAAACCGAGTCAGAAGTTGAGTCGAGAGTAATTGAAAGTCAATATGAACCGCCAATAACGGACACATTGATCCATGAGAAGACAGTTGCCGAAAAAACCGAGACTGGAAGTAACGAATCTTTAGACGGAAGCATTCAACAACGCGGGTCCGAAAGAATTGTTGAAGAAACAGGACAGCAATTGCAACAAGAAAGTCCGTTTGAAGAGGAAATTGAAATTTTGGACAAGGACGAATTCCTCGGCGACTACGGCAGTCAAGAAGCACCTGTTCCGAGTCACGAAACAACAACAATCACAACAGATCAGCATGAAGACGTCGAAAGACACGAAGAAACATCACATCAAAAACAAAGTCCGGACCGTTTGGAAGAAAGCTTTGATTTGTTGCCAGATGCTGAAGAAATTATTGAAATCGAGACAACTGAGAAGACAAATGAACAACTTGGTGCCAACCAACAACAAAAAGCATCAGGAACGCCGCATTCGACGCCTGCAATTGAAATTTATCCGTATGAAGAGGAAAGTAGCCAATTGCCAGAAGAGGAGTTGACTAAGAAGCTCTCCGATGTCTACAGCACGGAAGAAGCTGAAAGAATTGCTCGCGAGGCAGTGGAACACGGAACAATTGAGTCCCAACAATTGATTTCTTCTGATCAAAAAGGTACGCGCAAACAATACTTTCTAATCACAAATTAGGTTGAGAAAAAAGTGTTCTTTGTTTGATTAATTTTTTGCATTTTGTTGTAGCGACTTGAAAAAGTGTTCTTAAGAATCGAAGTTGTTTTTTGTTAATTAAAAGTAACTTTTAATGTTAAAGATAGCTTTAAAGTAAGTTAAACTTTTATCGATGTGACTTTTTAGTTCAATAGCTTTAAAACATAATTAAACTTTATCGATGTGACTTTTTAGTTCAAGATAGCTTTAAAACAGAATTAAACTTTTATCGATGTGACAATTTAATTCAAGATAGCTTTAAACACAACTGCACACACTCTAGTCAATGTTAAAGACAGCTTTAAAACACAACTAAACTCGTCAAACAAAGCTCTCAAAAAGTATTGTGATTCGAAAGTATTGTCTATCAAATAGGATTTGAACAACGAGAAGGAGAAAGTGACTTGCCAGCTGAACCGCTTCGTCACGATTATAGCCGTGTTTTGCAAGAAGAATATGGCAGAAGTGAAAGTGCCGGAACTGAGCTGGACAAAGATCGTGAATTTACACGTGAAGACTTTGGAGACGACGTTCCAGATGAATTACAACGTGTCGAGTCAGTTGACAGCGAAAAGCCGACAGTTGAATTGTTTTCTGAGTCCGGCAAGCCAATTGCTGAGTTGCCATCTGCTGAGTCCCATGTCCAGATATCTAAAAGTCCAGACGACGAGTTGGCGGACTTCCAAATCATTGAAAAAGAAGACGTCGAAGAAGAAATTGTTGGAAGTGGAGGTCTTGGCATCGAAGAACCAACGATCCGGCCCCATTCACCTGTTCCGCCGAGATGGCAATCCACACAGCAAAGTGTGGATGCTGGAACCAGCAGCGCAGCCGAAATGGTAGACAGTGGAGCCTCGTCGACCGGAGGAGCCCTTTCTCAAAAAAGTGAAGGTGTTCCCTTGCGCAAGTCCGATGACGAGTCCAGCTTGCAAGAATTTGAACGACTTGAACTGGAAGCCACCAAACAGCCACACGGAAGTCCTGTTTCAATTGACGAAGAAGCAGCCGAAATGGTAAGAAACTGATTGATTAGACGAATTGAATAACTTTTATGTGTTTCCAGGTCGCGTCAGCAACAGGCTCTCTAAATTCGTTGGCGGAATTTGAAAATGTCGAACGTGAAATAATGGAAGAACAAATGGCAGCCGCTGGTGGACCTGAAGTTATGATCCTATCAGACAGTAGGTTTTTAAATAGTCAAACAAACGAGTTCTTTGAGTCGATAAATGAGTTTTAAAGACAAGTAAACAAATGAGTTCTTTGAGTTGATATGCAAAAAAGCTCTTTAGTTACAAACACAATCATTAACACTTTCAGTTCGAGAAGAATCAGAAGTTGAAGAAATGAGTATTCACGAGGACGACGACAATCCCGACTCGTTGAATGAAGCTCAAGAAAGACTAGCTGGACAGGAAATGCTAACTTCCGTAGACTCTTTGGAGCCCGGAACTGCTCACAGTCGTCATCATCCAATGGACACTTCGGTAGATTCTTTGGAACCAACTGTTTTGCCTGGACATGCTGATGACTCTTTGCTGGAGGGCGCCTCTCATCAAGAAAACCCAAGTCAAGACACACAAGCCATGTTGAGCAACGACACCGCTGCTACGTTCCAAGAGTACCACGAAGATGACCGAGATTCTTTGGAAGGCGTCATCGGCGACTATCCAACAACGTTGACTACATACGAAACCGTCCAAAGTCGAGACGACGGCACAACCGAAACGATCACTCGCCGTGTTCTCACTCGAATAACCGATCCTGTTCACACGCACGTCGTCTTCAGCGGAACCGAAAACGAAGACCGTTTGAGGAACATCCAGCCGGAGGAGCGTGTCGAGTCAGTGGACGAAGAAGGAAACATCACTACTACAATTCGGCGTCAAACGCCGACCAATTAAATCTTAATGAATGGAGGACATACAAGTCAAACTTTAACAACTTGAACTTCTTCCTTCCACATTAAAATCTCTCTAAATATATTTTGAGCTTCCACCATCAACATAAATGTCGCTTACAAGCAGAAATGAGCTTTTCTCCCCTCTCCACGGCATAGACACCGTTGCGACGATCTCTTTAAACGCAAGCTGAAAAGCATCATAGTCAATTTGATCAATCTGGTCACCCCATCTTTCAAGTATTATTTGTTTTGTTAAATCAGTATTATTTGGCACGCTTTCTTTTCCACATGTCCTTCTTTTTTATTTCACCTGCGCGGTATTTTTGTAAAACAGGTTTTGTCTAAAAACAATTTGAATTGATTGGTTTGAAAATTGAAAACACTTTTTGTTTGAAGATGTTTTTTGTTTCGAATCAATTTGGTTCAAGAGTTGTTTGACAAAACCTTTTTGCAAGTTAGCTTTCTGCGATAAGTCCGAATGTCACCAACATTTGACTTGCTGCCGCATATAACATCTAAAGCTTCTAGTCTGCACGCAGCTAAACGTGTATACATCATGTCCAAGCATTTCCACCGCCTTTTTCGTTGTTAGTTTTTTGTTGCGCAGTTTCTCCGTTCAGCTGGAGAAGCTGACAGGCATTCTTGCACCACCGAATCGCTATCCTTTCATCGATAAAGGAGCCTGATTTCTGCAAGTGCCGCCTTCTTTCATTGTTTGCCATTTTCGTCGTCAGTTGCTGTTGCTTATTTTTGCGCCTCCGTGTGCAGACGTGTTTAGAAAATAAACGGTTTAAATATAAGTAGTATTTATTTGATTTGAAGTTTGCAAAACAAGTAATAACAAATAAGATCCGCGTCACAAAGCTTCATGGACTGAAATTGTTGGCAGTGACAGGCGTTTTTCAATGTGAGTTGACCGTCTGGATATCGTTCCGCTCAGGATGGAGTGGTTATCAAATTCCAGTTGATCAAGCGACGGCAGGCCGAGTTGGAAGTATCCCATTTTGGAGAACCTGGAGTTTTTTATTTAAAGACAAGGTTGAGACACTTACCTGTAAATTAAGTCCATCCAGCAACCTGCAGCAGTGAAGGCGTACAAATAGTCGGCAGGATACATTGTCTGCGTTATAATCATGCTGATTAGTGTGACAGCGGAGAATCCGTAATCTTCTTCGTGTGCAATTTGATATTTAATGATCGTGGTGTCGAAGAAAGTGGCTCCGAAATTAACGCAATTGGCAATGAAGGCAGCGATTGCTATAACGGGCAAGAAAGACTTGGAGGCATTAACATCTCTGTCACTAAGCGCTAAAATCCGGCGCAAACTCAAAAATTGCAGCCATTGTGCTCCCTGGAGAAACGGATTTGTTTAGTTGTCTCGAAAAACACTTACAATTGTAGTCGAAACAATTATTATTTTCAAAATGCACGGAAGTGTTGTTAGATTTTGGTCCTTTTGCTGGAAGTCCAGCTCGACAAATTGGAGAACGGACTTGACTGACAACAAAATACAACATCCAAACACGATAACAACGTCTCCCCTTGCTTCTGCTTTGTGATATGCATCGAAACGGCGTTTTTCGATTCGAGTCGCCCAAAAGTATATCTAAATCCGAGGTTGTTTGTGTGTTGTTTTTGAATAGCTTACCAGTAAGTGAAAGAAAACTTGAACGATCCCGTTTGAAAACTGTGTAAAGTCATCAACAAGCCATCCTTCCATAGACAATTTGTCGAATAGAATCGTGTAATAGAACTTTACTAGCCAGTGACCAATTACCTAATGAGAAGAGCGTTACTTGGGTTTTAAAGGGCGCTTTAAAGTTGCAATGTTTATTTAAAGAGTGTTTTAAAGATTTCTAATTGCTTTTGTTTCTTTAAAGCAATTTAATGTCTAAAAATGCTTTCACTGTTTAAAGAGTGTTTTTATTTCTTCAAAATGCTTTCACTGTTTAAAGAATGTTTTTGTTTCTTCAAAACTATTAATGTTTAAAATTGTGTTTAGAAATTGCTTTTTTCTTCAATGTTTGTCTGATTTAATATTTAAAGATTGCTTTTGTTTCTTTAAAACGATTTAATGTTTAAAGAGTACTTTTGTTTCTTTAAAGAGTGTTTTTGAGGGGGCAAAGCGCGTAAAGTGTGTTTTTGTTTCTTTAATGTTTAAAGCGTGCTTTTGTTTATTTAAAGATGTTTCTCAAAGGTGGCAACGATCGAATGTTTAAGGCTATTTTTTTAATGTTTAAAGAGTGCTTATTGATTTAATGTTTAAAGAGTGTTTTTGTTTCTTCAAAATGATTTCAATGTTTAGCAATCTTTTCAAATTCAGGCAACCAAATTCAAGCTTTTTTAATTCCAAAACTCACAACGAAGATGCTGATTGTGGCAACAGAATTCAAAAGGTAGCGCAAAGCCGACGAGGTTCTTAGCGGTGGCAACGATACATGTTTGTGCTTGGCTGCTCCGTAAATTCTTGAGATATCTTGCATAAACCGGTGAAGAACTCGGCGAACACTTTTCTTTTGCTAAAACAATTTCGTCGTGCTTTGAATAAAATGATTTCATTTACAACCCCGGTTTTACAATCTCTTTTGTTCACAACGAAATTTATCTTGGGAACCGGAGTTTAATTAATTTACAACTGGAATAATATTATTGCGACCTTTGCGGAGCAATAAAAAGTTTTGCAATTTGTTGGTTAAGGGAACAATGTTTTCTTATCAGTAGCGCTTGATGCAAAAACTCATTAATAATTTTGGCACGCTCCGACGACTCAAAAGGTGTGATTTTGATTTGGAATGCTCTAATGAAGTTAATAAAACGCAAAAGGATCTTTTAAAAAATGTTGCAAGCATTTTAAAGACTTCTTTGACGTCAATGAAAGTTAAACCTGTACTGATTAAAGAACACGGAGACGTCAAGTGCATAGCCCAAAGTTTAATTAACAAAGCCATCAAATTTTTATGATCTCCATTTAAAGTGATGATTAGTTAGTGCGTCGCGGAGCTTCCTCGTGTTTTATGGCGCCCTCTTATTCAAACAATAGTTCGCATGGAATTTTAAAACTTCCGCAACTTACTCTTTGTTTGCGAATCAAATCTTCGGCGCGCTCTTCGGCTCCTGAAATGCCAAGGAAAATTAAAGATTTTCAAATCCACAACTACCTCCACAAACAAGCCAATGAGCAACTAAGACGACTGGAAAGAATTCAGATGCGCAGGCGATGATACTGGTGTTTAAAAGTCCTTTGTTTAAATAATACCAAATTTGACGAGTTCCCTTCAACTTGGAAACGTCGCATGTGTAGTTGCTTTTAACTACTGGACACCAATATCCACTTAGTTCTTTACGTTGGCAAAGGTACTGAAAGTTGTGAAATTAATGTTAAAGTGATTAAAAAGATTGAAACGATTTGTTTAAAAAAGTCTTTCTTTGTTTGAATGCTTTTTTGCAGCGAAGTCATTTTTTGTTTTTCTTTGTTTGAATGCTTTTTGCAACGAAGTCATTTTTTGTTTGAATGCTTTTTTGCAACGAAGTCATTTTTTGTTTGACTGTTGAAACTTATTGAGACTTCTTTTGTAATAAAGATATTTTAAGCAAAGTGTTTAATTTACCTGATTGCTCAAATAGCCTTTGTACACGACAATTTGGATCCAAGCAATGCAAACAGTAGCATTAATCCACAACCGACGCATCTTATCCGAATGAAAATGCACACCTCCATAATAAGAACGCTGCATTAAATAAACAAAAGCCAGTATACAAAACCAAATCATTACAACTTCATAGACAATGTCCAACCAGACCTTAAATACAATTAAAATCGATGTTTAAAGAGTAAATCCAACCTCTCGCGGATCCATAGTGTCAACAAGTGTGTCGCAGTTTTGAAACGTCAAGTTGAAAATAATGAAGTAAGCATAACCAAGAACGATCCCGATTGTTAACATCAGTGTGGAAATTAACATTGGACGTGGAATGCTGTGTGGAATGCTCAATTTGACCAAGTGTTTATTCGCATAAATCATGAATTCAATCATAACTCCAGAAGAAACCAACATAATGCAAGCAACGATCTGAAAATATTAAGATTTTAAAAGGCGCTTCAAACAAATAATGTTTTAATGTCAAATTGGTTTCGAATGAGTCTTGTTTAAAGTGAGTTTTTTAAAAGAATCTTCTTTTGTTTGTCGAAAGGAGTAATTGCATAAGTTCACAATCAATTCAACAGAAACATCATATTTAAAATATAAAGTTTTCTTTGTCAAGTTAATTTCGAATAAAACTCAGTTTTGCATAGCTTTAAACTTTACAATCCAACAGAAACGTCATATTTAATGCACCAACGACAATCTTTTAAGTTATTATTTAAATAGTTACACTCGATACACTAACGACAATCGTTTTAAAAGAGCCAAAATTCATTTTCTTTGTTAAATTGATTTCAAAAGACGTTTCAAACAAAATGTGCTTTCTTTGTTAAATTGATTTTAAAAGACGTTTCAAACAAAATTTAGGTTTGTTCTTGAACTTTCTATTATTAGTCTGCTCAGTCACATTCTAAACGACTAAGTCATAATTTATTTGCAAACAAACAACATGTTTCCAATATTTTCGGGCCAACTTGCGTACAAGCAACACAAATCAGTTTCACACCTACGTGCTCCGTCGAAGATTAAACCTATTCAAAAATTTGCGTGTTTTTTGAAAAGATCGACGCGCGCAACTAATCTGGAACGCAAACTTTGAAATTGATAGGAAACATAGATTTTGAGTTCAATTAAATGGACTTTGAACAAAAAGACTTACCAACTGATAGATCCGCAAAAAGAATATGGTATTGCCTTGCCGGAGGAGAGCGAAGGCATTTAAGCCAAGGAAAGCAAGAACCGTCGCATAAATTAACCAATGGCTAATCAGTTCACAGGTCCGCCGCATTGCAACTACTGGTTTCTGTTCGCTAGTTGAGTGATTTGGACTTGCGTGGTTGATGTGAATTGTGGGAATTGGTTCATGATGGACGACGGCAGGTGCCTTTATTAAAGTCATCCAAATTGGCGCTACCTAAACGACCAAACATCCTTAATGCAACAACTTGCGGACACGAATAGAATTTTCAACAAAGTCTAAATTTGTTTCACCCACTCGAATTACGAGCCGAAACTTTGAAACATTACAAGCATCCATTTCCACAGAGGACAGTTATTTTTTCCCTCCGTCCTAGCTATCATCAAACGGGTTTGGAGGGAGAAAAGTTCCGCCAAGCAAATCGCACTCATTTGACAAGAAAATTTGCCAAGTTTACAAACGGAATTGAGCGTCTCACATTTTGAGGGGGCCTTTCAAGTGAGGACTGTTGTTGAGTACAAAAAACAACATTGTTTTCCCGAATTGTCAATTCGATGAGCAGAATCCCCTGGAGAGCGTAGATAAAACTGACGCACACGTTGCCAGTTTGAACAACTTTTGTGAGACAATAAAATTTGATGAGTGATTTGAATGGAATTGCTCTCTATAGTAAAGATATTGTGAAGAATAAAAATCAACTCGACGCAAAAGGTGTGAAAAAATTTGCTTATCTCGCAAACATTTTTGTTGATTGGCGTTTTAATGATTTGGCATTCTTTAAATTGCTAGTTTGAATCGGCACTAAAAAGAAGACTAAAAATATTTAAACTATTATTGAATGGAATTTGGTGAATGTTGACGATTTAATACCAACAAAAAGACTTTTAACAACTATTGTGTTGATTGAATTCAATTCGACTTTGAAAAGAAGACTAAAAATATTCAAATTGTTATTGTGTTGATTGAATTTAAAATTTTACATTAACAATATAACTAAACTAATCTTCAAATTAATTCAAATTTAAAACTCAATATCAAAAAGAAGAGCGGCTATTCTTTAACTCCAACAAAATGACTAAGCTTCGTTAACAACTAAAATATTTAAAGTGCTATCGTGTTGATTTGAATCGGTGTTTAATTCCAACAATTGATTATCTTTAAAAACACTATCAATTTCAATAATCAACAAAAGAAACGTTTAATAAAAAAGGCACGAACAAAATCATTCAATTGTTCGGATGGTCTCAATTAAAGAGTTCCTTGTGTCGGCTGATCACCTTGTCCTCAGAGGCGAGCAGTCTTGAAAGAAGGGACCGCCTTCTTTTCGGTTGACAAACGAGCCAAGCAGCCCACGCGCTCAAAACCGTCAATAACTCCGGACTCAATTCAATTGTCCTAACTTTACAGTCTCCAGCCCCAAAAAACGGTTCAAATTTGATTTGCTGCGCAAAAAACACAACCGCCACATAATAAGCAAAGGAAACCGAGCATGAAGACACGGAAATGCGAACTTCCTCTCCAGAAAGTGCAAAAAACCGTTTTCGTTGTGTAAGTCGAAACGAATGTGGCCGGACTTGATTTGAAATTTAAACTCGAATAAAGGAAGCAATTACGGTTGGATTAATTGGTGTCCGCAGAAAAGTCATGTTTCTGAGTGGGAAAGGAACATGTTTTCAAAACAACTGTCATCAAGCGGAATGGAGACTCGATTCGAGTGATTTGTCCATTGAAAGTTTTTTGAAATTGGGCAATTAATTGTTTTTGTTTGAGTGCTGGAGCGGCTGTCCTCTAAGTTGAAAAGTTCCCTTCATCAATTGTGGAGTTTAATGTCGGCAAATTGAATTGGTGTTCCGAAATTGTAATAAAACGATGTGGTTGTTTTTATTGAAATGTTTAAAATTAAATACATGACAACTTTCTTTCAATTTATTAGGTTGTCGCAAAAGTTCAAGTTGATTGACTATTTTCTATAGAAGTTTGCATTGAAGATCGCAACAAACAAAACTTACTGCAAAAATTCTAGTAGACTTGAATTACTTTTATCGGAATCACTGTATAAAGAAGAACCCGGCCTTAATGCAATTGATTTGTCGACGAGAATTGAACAATGTTGCAAAATGCTGGATTGCTTATTTAATACTTAGTATTTAGCTGCTCAAACCATAACGTTGTTGAAACTTCTCACCTCTAAACAGCTTCATCGCTTAAACAAAGTTTTTAATATCGTCGAAGCTTTCAGTTCTAAACAACTTCCAACACTTAGATTTAAAATTGATTAACTTCCAATTCGATTGCTCAAACTCAAAAGCACTCTTTAAAACAAGCTTTCTTTCTAATATCATCAAACAAATCAACACACAAAAAGTCAAACTTAAAATCTCACTTCAAAATTAAAAGCATTCTTTAAAACAACTTCATCGCTTAAACAAAGTTTTTAATGCTGTTGAAACTTTCCGTTCTAAACAACTTCCATTTCAATTGCTCAATCAAATCAAAACTAAACACAAAAAGTCAAACTTGTCTCTAAATAACATTTGACACAATAAATTTAAAGTAAATTAAAATGGCATGATTTTATAGATAGCAATTTACTTGCAGATGGAGACTTGTTATTATTTATACGGAGTTTTGCTTCTTTTGTTTGTTGTAACTGCGGGTATTGCCGGATTTCTTGCTATCATCCGTCCAAAACGCCAGTGCTTTTCGGTTCGTGGAAAGCATGCCTTCATTACAGGTAATTTTGCAAGTTGAACAAATTGAACAATGTTTTTAGGTGGTTCCAAAGGAATTGGCAAAGAATTAGCAGTCGAATTGCTTCGAAGAGGCGCCAAGACCGTTTCAATTGCTGCGAGAGGACTGGAGTCGTTGAAGGAAGCAAAAGAGCAGCTGGACACGTTCTGTAAAGGAGACGGACAAGCAGCAGAGTGCTACGCTTTGGATGTGACAGCTGGATACGAAAAGGTAATGAATGTTTTAAGAATTTCTATATTGATCTTTTTAGATCGAAGAAGTTGTTCGCCAAGCCGAAAAGAAGTCCGGTCCGATTGATTTGCTCATAAACAACGCTGGATTTGTTGTTCAAGGCGGATTTGACGATATTCCAACTGACAGTTTCATCAAGCAAATGCAGATCAACTACATCGGAGGTGTAAGCCGACTAATGTTATCAACAACTTACAATTTTGATTATTCAGGCTAACCTTTCTCGTGCAGTCGTGAAGCAAATGAAAGAACGTCGAAGCGGTCACATCTGTTTTGTCAGTTCAGCAGCTGGACAGTGCGCGATTTGGGGCTATTCTGCATATTCTCCTTCTAAGTTTGCTGTTAGAGGATTTGCCGACGTTTTGCACATGGAATTGAAACCTTTTGACATTGGAGTCTCCGTTGTTTATCCTCCGAATACGGACACTGAAGGCTTTGTTGTCGAGAAACAGGAGATGCCAGAAGAAGTTCGTTTGATTTCCGATGCAACTGGGCTCTTCTCAGCTGCCGATGTGGCAAAGAAAGTGATAAACGGAATTGAAAGTGGAGATTATGCAATTACAATCGGTAAGCGAAGTGTTGAAGATGTAATTAACTTTATGTACTTACAGGCTTTGAAGGATGGATGTTGGGAAACTTGACAGCTGGCGCATCTCCAGAACCCAGTGCACTCCAAGCTGTTTTGCAATTTTTATTTGCCGGACTCTTCCGCGGAATCATGCTCTTCTACGTTTGGCAATTTGATTCAATCGTCCACAAAGTCAACGAAAAGAAACAAAAGTCCGGAGAGCCAAAACATTAGTTTTAAATTGTAGTCACTTTTAGTCGATTGTAGTAGTACTTTCTAGTCTTTATTGTTCTTTCGGTTCCAATCGCATTCCATTCAGTTTGTGCCATTTAAACAAATAAACTGTGATTTGTTTTGATTGAATGTTTAAAGATTCTTTTTTGATTGGTCAAATAGTGTTTGCAAATCAACTTTATTTATTGAACTTTAAATGTGACCGCTAAACTTTCTATTGAGAAGGCAATAACAACTCGGATTGTTTCAATTACTGTTAGTCAAATATAAAACAATGTCACAATTGCAAGAGCAATCAAGAAGGCAAATCAGTCAAATTCACTATGAAGACAACAACCAAGAAGGCAATATGAAGACAAAAAACACAACTGCAAGAGCAATCAAGAAGGCAAGACAGTCAATAAATTCAAAGAAAGGTCACGGAACAAGCAACAACGATATTTAAATTACCAAACTTTCAGCACTCCTGCTGGTACAATGGACGAATAAATGAATACTTGAATTGCATATAAACATCGTAGAACAGGCGAAAACCGATCTGCGCAACAATGTCATCATCTTTCTTCCAGTCATTGACTTTTTCGAGTTCATCTTTGAAGAAGATTCCGCCTTGGATGTTTGTGAGCTTTGTCAAACAATTCTTTCAATTTGGCGTTGCAATTCACTGAAAATGTTTATATAGTATTTTTAAACAATATAATTTTGGCTCATAAGTGACAGTTGTCTCAACTACGAAAAGCATTTTTTGAAAACAAGCTTGTTATTCAAAATGTGCCGTAAGAAAGAGAAAGGTCTGCAACTTCCGAATGCAGTCAAGGCTTCTGAATTCACATTTAACCTTCGCTTCGGCTATTGTAAATATGTCTTAAACAAAGACGGTCGGACAATCAAGTTCTATATAGAAACTTATACTATGGGATGCTACTGTTTCTATATGGACACGTTCAGTGGGCAAATGAAGTAAGTTGTTACGTTTATTCTATGTTTAAACGTGTTTTTAGGACTTTTAAAGTAGTTCATCCAAAAATCGACAACGTTGCGTGCACCAATCGTCATGTTAGTGTAACTGATCTACATGCTCCAACGCTTTCCATGAATTTCAGACGATTCCGCAACTCTTTATCCGGTCTTGTTATCTACTGTGTTTGCCAAAAAGGTGTTTTTATATCGACTGCTTGTTTGGAAACGGACACTATTCGAATTTATGCAGGAAAGTGAAGTTTTGTTGTTGGAAAGTAAAGATGCGCAGTCGGTTCAATTGCATTTGTTTGATGACAACATCGGTTTGGCAATCACCAAGTCAATCAAGATCGTCGTGGACATTCAATTAGATTTACAACATTTCGGTACTCGGCGACAAACAGTAACTAACTTTATAAACTTTTAAATCCCTTAAACAATTCAATTTTTTAGATCCCAACAACAAATCAATTGAAATCATAAAATACTTTCGCTTGCACTGCGCACCAGATCTTTATGTTGTTGGAAATATCAAAAACGATTGTTTCTACTTTTTCTACAAATCCGAGCTCGATATTTTTGATTACAAGAAATGCAAATTGGAAATCAAAATGCGCGTGATTCCTCCAGTTAAAAACAGAAGTCAAGGTGCGTGGCTGGAGGATAAATTCTACTTTTTACACGATCAAGAAACGATACGATGATGGTTGTGCATTTGGAGTCTATGATTTGGAAACAAAAGAACATTTGAAGTTGGAATTGCCTGCAAATATTCCAAAAGAATATCCTATGTTGGTGAGAACTTTAAAGAATTATTCTTTAATTTGCTTTTAAGGTTTGGCAATTGTGATCGAGATTACTACAATCCGTTTTTGTTCATTAATGAGCGCGGAGTTTTGAGCTTAATGTTGGTGGATGCGCCAAAAGAAAATGAATATTCACTATCTATGAAGAACATTGATGACACTTGTCCAAAACAAATGATGCATTTTCGAATTCCTTTGAGGTTTGTTTAAATTAGAAATCTTGTTAAGAAGAATTGATTTTAGAGTGCCAGAAACTTTATGCAATTTGGCTTATTTCGCTCTACTAAATCATTCAAATGTCAACTTGCAACATTTTCGGCCACTAATCAACAATGTCTATCCGCCTTTATTTGATTTTTGAACTTTTTTGTTGTTGTTTGATTGTAATGATTTAAAACGTACACTCCGGATACCGCAAACGTTCTTGTGATAAATTAAAAGTTCCCTTTGTGCAGACACAACAATAAGCCAGCGGCCGGACGAGACGTTTTTTTCAAAAAAACACTCTCATCTATTTCGAAAGAGTTCATTTTGCTCGATGACTCAAAATCTCAATGTTCAACAACGACAATCTTTTTTATACGTAAAGCCTTCTGAGTTCATTTTGCTCGATGACTCAAAATCTCAATGTTCAACAACAACAGTTTATTTCGACAATAACTTTGTTAACAAATTAATGAAAGTGGTGGTGCAGTGAATAGAAATCGAACACTAAACAACGTAAGTCCCTTTGGCCATCAACTAACCCAAAACAATTGCAATAATAACTAAACATCGACCAACTGGGAACACAACTGCCATGCTTTTACAGAATAACAACAATTTAAGCTAACCCGTTTGGAGGGTATCTACAAAAACTCATAATGAATGTGAAATGTTTTCGGCACAATAAAGAAAAGAAATGTAGACGTTTTGAACATCAAGACAGAATTTAACGTCGAGAAGGCGGAACGTAGACACCACCTTTGGCCGGAGCATTGCGACGAGTGTTCTTGTTGCGGTTTGCAGAAACAGTGTGCCAGTCCTCATCTCCGGCTTCTTCTTGTGGAGTTGGCGGATTCGGATCAGCAGCAACCGGTTCGGCAACAGGCTCGTCACGACGCCATTTTTGAGGTTCAGGCTTTGGATCTGCTGGTCGATCGCTGTGTCTGTGTTCAGTATGTCGATGATCTCTTTCTCCATGTCTTTGATCCCTTTCTCCATGTCTTTGATCTCTTGGCCGATCATGATGTCGCCTATCGTGCCTTGGAGGCTGTTGTTGGGAGGACGGAGGAGCAGTGACGGGCTTTGAATTGGCGCGCCAATTTGTTACTTCCGGTTTTTCGGGTGGAGGTGGATGACGTTCAGAATGACGAGGGTGTTCAGAAGTCGGAGACTGTGCTGGACGAGTTTCTTGGACAGTGTTGCCAGCTGCTTGGCGCCAAGTCAAATTTTGTGTTGCTGGTTGCTGATTTGTTACTGGAGCTGCAGGTCTCTCGTTGATCATGATCTCCTCGCCTTTGGCATTGAACATTCCTGTGCCACGTTGACCAGTAGAAGTTGGGCGAGCTGCAGGCGGAGTTGGACGATAGCGGTTTTCTTGAGATCCGTAGGGATTGCTGCCAAATGGATTCTGAGCTGGACGTTCTGTTCGAGGCTTTTGTTCAACAATAGCTGGAGTCTGATCAACGGAGGCTGATCGACAACTGGAGACTGATTAATAACTGGGTCTTGCGGAATTGGCTCGACAACTGGTGCTGGCTTCGTTTCAACAGGTTCTGGAGTCTTTTCTTGCTGAACAGCTTGTGGAGCTTCAACAGACTTCGGCTTTTGTGGCTTTTCTTCTTTTCCAATTGTGTCACCAAGAGAAGGAAACATTTCTTCATTTTGCAAGTCAACTTTGTGAACAGGCTTCTTGATTGGAGCTTGATATCCAGAACGAGCACCAGGTGGAACGTATGCTTTTGGAACTGCTGGAACAACAACTGGCTGGATCTTCACAGGCTCAGGAACAGGCGTTGGACTTTTGGTCGGAGGGGTGTCTTCTTTAACTTCTTTAGGCGGAATCGGACTCAGCGGCCTTAAAGAACGATGTAAATTGATGAATATCCACAATAACTAACCTTCTGCCATGTCTTGGCTTTTTCGGCTTGCTGTTTGCGCTCTTCCGCAATGTACTCCTGCTCAACTTGCTCATTGTAGCTGAAGACACCAACTGTTTCGGTAGGCACTGACGGCTTAACATCATATCCAATCCATTCAGAATCTTCATCTTGTCTCGACAACAATTCAGAGTCATGTGAGCGTTTCGGAAGATCAGCTTCGTCCTAAACATTAAAAATAAATATGAATATTCACTTCCGGAACTACCTGTCCAAATTTCAAACTGTTTTCCAATGTTTGGGCAACGTCGTCAATTTTGATTGCGCCTTTCTTCTTGGATGCCTTGTTCTTGCGCTTGGCAAAGAAGCTGTCAAGATCTTCACTCATTTTCGGAAGCAATTAATGCTAAGTTTTCCAGATTTGGAGCTGTTTCTAAAATTTCAAATAAAGATTGAACAAAACAGATTTCGAAGCTCGCCGAACACGAAAATAACAGGAATCAAACGAGGCAGTTGAGAAATAATCATCCTTTTTGCCACTATTACATAACCACATGAAATTCTCATGTTCCAAAATTCCCCTATTTTATTGGCAGTCTGGTAAGTTGTCCGTGTTAATGGCGCGCCGGTTATTGATTTTTTGTTGTGCACTCGATTCGGCAGACATTTTTTAGTTTTTTTTGGGAAAATTGTCTACTCTTTTGAAATTGAGTTTGATTTGTTTGATTGCATTTTGTTTTTGACTCGAAATTGATTAGTCATCTCAAAATGCCTTGTTTGGCTGAAAAGAATTATGAGACTGATCTTTTTTACTCATTTGTGGTCTTCAACTTTCATTAAATTCATTTTATGAGACCGATCATTTTTGTCTATTTGTGATCTTCAATAACACTTTAAAGAAATTGGGTTTGATTTGTTGAGAAACTTTATTAGTTCAAAATGCTTCGAAACTTTTGTTTTATTGAAAAACACTTTATGAGAACGGTTTTTTTTGCTTGTTTGTGATTTTCAACTCCAACAACACTTTTTAATCATTTAAGTCACTTAATTTTTGCTTTTCAGGAATGCAAAATGGAAGACTTGAGTAAAGCAGTAGCATTTTACCGATTCATTCAGCCTGCACCACGTAAAATCGAAGAATGTGGCATTGCATATGAAGTCAACGTGGTCTTACATCGTTTGCAATTGGGTTTGAGTGGTGGTCCAGCGATTGGAGATGTACAAGGATTGTCAAAAAGCCCGTCAACCGACTCAGATGAACTTTGTCAGCAAAGTCCAGAAGATTTCATGGATATGGATGAAGAGCGATACTTCCGGCATGTTTCAAAATTGGATCCCAATGACTACAAGCAGCAAGATCATTACAAGGTTCTCGGTCTTTCCAAGCTCCGCTATCAAGCAACAATGGGACAAATCAAGACAGCGTGTAAGCATTTTGTGACTTCATTAAGTTTTAATCATTCAACTTTTTAGATCGTCAGAAAGTTCTTGTTTATCATCCGGACAAAGGAAAAGCGACTAAAGCTGGAGTTAGAAATGAGGCTATCTTTGCTTGCATCCAGAAAGCTTACGAACAACTTGGATTGGACTTGGACAAGCGACGAGCATTTGATTCAGTTGATCCTAAGTTTGATGATTCAGCTCCGGAAATGTCTGATTTGGACGAGAACAACTTTTTTGAACTGATGGCTCCATTCTTTGAACGCAACTCAAGGTTTGCTAACTTTTAATGTCAACTTCTATGTTAATGTTTGCATTTTTAGATTTTCACTTGCAAGTCCGGTTCCTCAACTTGGCGATTCTAACAGCTCACGTGAAGAAGTGGAGAAGTTTTATGATTTTTGGTTCGGTTTCAAGTCGTGGAGAGAATTCTCATACAAGGATGCAGAAGACAAGTCTCGTGGAGAAGATCGATGGGAACGACGTGAAATTGAGAAGGCAAACAGAGTGAGTTATTTTTAATGGTCATTGCACTTTAATTAAATTTACTTTTAGGTGGAACGAGAACAACTCCGCAAAAAGTACGTCAAGAAGTTGTCATCGACCGTTGAGCTTGCTTATGAGAAAGATCCGCGTGTTGCATTCTTCCGTGAAAGTGACAAGAAGCAGAAACAAGATCAAAAGGACCGAAAACGTCTTGAGAAGCAAAAGTTAGCTGAAGAGCGTGCAGCTGAGCAACGACGACAGCAAGAAGAAATTGAGGCCAAGCGTCAGCGTGCTGTCGAAGAGGAAAAGAAACAAGCACAAGAGAAGCAAAAGGTTAAAAAGCAGTTGGAAGCAGAGCAAAAGAAGCTTCGCGACTTAGTTCCAATCAAAGCAGTACTTCACAGATGATAATGCCAAGCGATTGCAAGTCATGGAAGGTGTTGAGCGGATTTGTTTGGGAGCGAATTTTGGAAAGTTGTCAGAAATTGTGAGTAAATTGGAGAGCGTGACAGAGCTTGCAGATGCGTTGAAGTTGTTGTCTTTGAAGGTAACTACTTACTATCTTAATTATCAACTAACATTATTCAATTTTTCAGAAAGAAGAACCAGTCAAAGCACAGCAGACTTCCAAACCAGCAGAGCCGCAATCAAACTCCAAAACAGGTTGTATGGGATCAGGACGAAACGATGCTCTTGATCAAAGCTACCAACATGTATCCGGCTGGCAGTGTTGAACGATGGGCTCAAGTTACAAAGTACATCAATGATCATTCAAAGGACAGTTCAAAGAAGCCTAAAGTTGAGAAGGACATCATTAAAGAGGTAATTTCACGCGGTCTTTTCAATATTCAACTTTTATTTTCAGGTCAAAAGAATCAAATCGAATGAAGCGGCCAATATTCTCCAGTCTACTAATACATACGTTGCTCCGAAGCCAACGGGTGCTGTTGAAACGTCGAATGATGATGCTTGGTCAGCTACTCAGCAGAAACAACTTGAAACAGCACTCAAGTCGACAGATGCTAAGGATCCGGAGCGTTGGGACAAGATTGCAAAAGGCCGTTGAAGGGAAGACGAAAAAGCAATGTGTTCAGCGATACAAGCATCTGGTTCAAATGGTCAAGAACGGTAAAGAGAAATCATAATTTGTAATTGGGGCGGTTTCTGTATAAAGATGTTTTTTCTACCAGTTGAAGTAGTTTTCGAGCATTGTTTTACTTGTCTTCTCATTTGTTTGTTGTTATATTTGTCTTTCGTGCTGCTTGACGCATCACGGGTTTTCGAGTGACGAATAAATTGTTGATTATTCATAAAAGTTTATTCAGGCATCTACAGTGTGAATGAGCATAATAGAATCTAGCTTTATGTAATAAAAATCCGACCAATTTATAAGGCATATTCGTATTGCATTAGCTTTGAACTACCAAGAGCACTCGCGAAGAACGCAACACTAGTTTAGGCACGAAAATTGACAGTAATTGAGTGTATTGCATTTCCGTCGAAAAAGAACCCGTTAAGTAAGCAGAATCACCATGAAGTAATGCGAAGACTATTTCTATAGAGAATGCGGGAATGGACAAAAATATGTGCCATGTGAGGAGAAGGGGAGATTAGTGAAAGAAGAGGCGCCAGATAGTCACCGACAGCAGGATAACAATTGAACTCGTTGACTTTGTGCTCGAAAATGAACACGGCAACTCGTCTTCGTCAGTCTAAACGGCAAATTAATTTGTTTGTTTGCAGTTCTTTTAAATCCTCACCAGCGACTGGTCTTTTAAGCATTGTACGACGTTCTTCTTCTTTAAAGGAGCCGTAGACGGACACTGAGAAAGAGGACCTTCGGCTTCATCGTCATTTACACTTTGAAGCGTTCTTGAAGCTTCTCGAGCTTTTTGTTCAGACGGTGTTAATCGAACAAATCCGAATGGCAAGGCTCGCGGAGTCATCAATGGGCATTGTGTTTCGTCGTAGCATGAAGAACGTGCTCCTTGTTTGATCACAACAAATAACAAGTTAGTGTGCTCGACCCACGAAGCGTAGATTTTACTAAATTAATGATTATTGCTGAACAACCTCGAAAATTAACTTACACCATACACTGAGCTGCATTCTGTTTGCACGGACGTTCTGAATGATTTTCATCCAATAGCGACGCTGTTGCTGTGCCTTTCTTGTCCATGTTGGCGGTGTAGAATTTGGACTTGGTTCTGCATGGCAAGCGACCAATTGCCGGTTGAAAAGTAGTTGTGAAGGCTTGAGCTGGAGGCGAGTTAGTTACAAAAATTGAGCTAGTAGCGGAAAGCAGTGAGAACCGGCTTAACAAACGGAAAACTTGGTCGGCGAGCCAGAAAAGCCAATCGCAGGAGATCACGGAAGGGCTAAATCAGACAATTAATCAAAACCTCATCGCTTTGGACTTACTTTCATGCTGTACGAAAAGGCCACAACGTTAATTTGCTGGTCACACATTGCTTGGTTGTCCCAGTAAGTGGTCTCTGTGTAGAATCCTTTCTTTAGCAAAACCTCCATTGTCCATTCAGTAATTCTATTGAGATGACCAAAGAAGGAGCCCAAAACTCGAGTCTTTGTCGTTTTGTTTTGATGGAGAGTATCAGAATAAATGACGTCTCGTTGGCTAGCATAAACAATATACGCGTGTTCATCAATTAAATAGCACCGGACTTCATCTGTCTAAAAAGCAAACTATTAAAAAAGCAAAAAAGTCTTTCTTGTGAGTTGAATGATTTTTGTGATTTGTTTGCAAAAATATTTTTGCTTCTTTGCTTGTTTGTTTTCAAAAGTCTTATTTTCTTTTTAAGCTTGCCTTTGAAGTGCAACCAAATTTCTTCATGTAATCAACCATATGATCGTAAGTGAATTCGATGCCGGCCACTCCAAGTAACGCTTCATTAACGTATACTGCTTTGTAGCCCATCATTAACAGTGAGATGTTTTCGGGATGGCCATAAGGCGATTCGTCTTTGTTTGTGTACCACAAATGAGCTAAATTGAATTCTTTCGGTTAAATTCCAACTTCTACAAACACTTACAATGTCTGTTAACGTCCACAACAAGTTGTCCTTTTTGTCTGACTGCTCGTTTAAAGTAGTCATCTTCAACAGAGTTGCGGTTCTGTTCCAAAACGAAATGTTTGTAGCCACTGAAATGCTATGTATTCTTTAAACTACTTACAACTTCTAAAACTCACGTAAAATATCCACTCGGCTGCTCGTCTGGCTCTTCGTATCCAAATTCGTCTAGGCTTTCGTTTATAAAACGAATCATTCCAGACGGAGTTGCAAAGAAGATCAAATGAATTCCGTTTTCTTTGTTTTTCAACCAGTCTGTGTTCCACATTGAATCGAATGTTGTGGATGCTTGCATGTCCAAAAGAAGTCTATCAACTAGGCGTCGTCTTGCTCGGCACAGGAGAGGAAGCTCTCCATAATCACGCATTTGTTTGGCGTAGATAGCGAAAGCAGTTTCTGGAGTAAGTTCTGTGTCCGAATCATTCAACAAACAATAACGCCATTTCGGGTGGATACGCCAGTTCTTGCCATGGAACCAGGCCATGTCGACTCCGAGACCATTCGAACATTTCTTTCCGTCTCAACCGAACTTCGTCTCCTTCGCTCACGGCAAGACCGAGACTAAAAATTTGATTTAATTAATAAAACTTAACAACTAAACTTACGTAAACTGTGTTCCGTCAATGCACTCGGAAAAATAAGTGTTCTTTTGAAGATAGACGCGGCGCTAAACATTGTTGTTGTAAGTTTGAACTTGACTATAAAGATTACCAAGTTTTCTGTTGAGAAAAGAATGTCCAATTGTTGAGAAGCCGGTTCGTCGCAGTTGATGAAGCCGGACTTTGGTTTTGTTGTCAATGGAGCGCTGATCTCGATTTCACTGAAGGCCAAGTTGTTGAATATTGGTTTTACTTCACCAGAGACCTCGTCCTTAAATTGATTTTTGAAAATGAAGTGTTTAACGTTTTTTAATTGATGTTGATTTTTGAAGTTAAAAGGTTCTTCAAATTCAAACAATGTTTACGAACTTTGAGTTACTACATCAAAATGCTCTACAAACTTTAAAAGATTCTATTTAAACAACGTTCACTGATGTTTACAACTTAATTTGAATTACCATATCAAATTCAAACTAGTCAAACAATGTTTATAAACTTTTAAAGAAGTTCTTTAAATCTCACAAACCAAACAAAACTTACAAATCAAGCAACGCTTACAATCTTTTAAGAAGTTCTTTAAATCTCACAAATTCAAACAACGTTTACAAACTTTTGAAGATGCTTTGAAGCTTTTAAAGAGTTCTATACAATGTCTACAATCAAACAAGTGAACTCAAAGATTCTTAAACAACGTCAAACAATGCTTATAAACTTTAAAGAAGCCCTTAAAATTCAAACTTACGAATGGATCTAATTGAGGATGAAACATTGTATATCCGTTGTTGTCGAGCATAAAGTAGTAACTGCGTGAACCGATCTAAAAGCACAAGCATGCAAGTCCACTAATTCCTCAGAAAAACTTACAAGTGAAGGGTGTGAAATTTGTGAGAGTTCAATGAGCGGAATGCTTACTGCCGAGACGCCCATGAAAGTGCCTTCCAAAATAACCGGATAGCCCACGGAGATTACGAATTCATTGCTCTGCAATTCAGATTCGTTAATTAGCTTTTAACATTAACTGACCATTCTTTCCCTTGCAATGCTGCTCCAAACTGCACTTTCTTGAGTGATCGCGTCTGAATGTTGACTGATCAGACGGGAAAGAACACGAACATAATGCTGGACTTTTTCTTGGATATCGGCCAAGTTAGATATGTGGACCATGAAGCCTCGGTTCTCACATGCCATCCATCTGACTTGTTCAAAATCCGTGGCTTCCTCTCCGACCAGGAACGAAAAGAAACGGATCTAAATGATTTTAGTCACAAACTGTGCTCCAAATTAACTTACTGTTTTTTTTAAGTTGTAGCGCTGGAAGGTTTCTTTAAAAACGTCAGGAGCTCCATCTGTAATTAACATGATCATGTCGTTGCATCCCATTTTTCCACCATTTCCGCTGAACTTCTCAATCTAAACGAGACAACTTTCATACATTTAAAGATACCTCGTCCAAACAATACAACTAATTGGGCAGGTATAATGCATTTTGTGCAATTTGTTGTCGGGGTTAACCGGGGTTAGCGATAGCACTCAGCTGAGAAGCAAACGTGATGTGCGGAGAAGTTTTTCGACATCAAAAAATGTTGTTCAAACGGTTTAGTCAAAAAAGCCCATCAAAACGGACACTTACAACAAAAACACTACACAGCAAAGCAAAGCAAAAGCTTATCAACTTACGGCACTTATGTAAGTTTTCGGCACGACCAGCACGTTCTCTGCCAATTGGATGTATTCCATGTCGTCGCTGAGAAGTCCTTTCTCTCTTTCCTGTGTCAACTCTTCCTTGGTACGCCATTCGTAGTTGCGCGGAAGCTACACCAAATTTAAGCATAAGCAATTAATAAGCAACAGTGACTGACATCCGCGTTGTCGATTTTGAAGTTCAAAAAGTTTTTTCGTTTTTCGATTTTGAAGTTCAAAAAGTTTTTTCGTTTTTCGATTTTGAAGTTCAAAAAGTTCTTTGATTTAAAAAGTATATCAAGATCGACAATCCGGAGAGCCAAAAAGCAATTGTGTGTAAGTTTTAAGTTAAAAGCCAAGCATTTTGCGTTAAAAACGAGTAAGCTTTACCATTCACCAGTTTCAAGGCAAAAACGCCCGCAAAACGTGAGTTAAACGAATTAAACAAGCAAAGCATATTCAATTTTGCGTATGTCCAGCAACGAAAGCGTTACGTTTCCTTGTTGTTGATTTAAACTTACATTCATCAACGTCGTGAATGCTTTGACAAGTGCCTTGTCGTATTCAGCCTTTCCCTCGGAAGAAACATTCGTCAAACGACTCCAGATCAGCTGAAAAAGTTTATTTTAATTGGTTTGATTGATTTGATTGGATGTACTTTTTTGTTCCGCATCGTTGCTTGAATAAGTCCGTCACTTGCACAATCGTCCAAAAATTGAGCGTTTTTCGAGAACTGAAATAATGTTGAGAGATTGAAATGAGTTTTGAAGGAGTTGTTTGATTGAAATGAGTTTTGAAGACTTTGAAGGAGTTGCTAGTTGAATTGAAATGTTTGAAAGCATTGAAATGAGTTTTGAGATAAAATGTTTGATTGAAATGAGTTTTGAAGGAGTTGTTAGTTGAATTGAAATGTTTGAAGACTTTGAAAAGAGTTTCTTGATTGAATTGAAATGTCTTCAATTAAACTAATAACTTTTATCACGTTTTAAACATTCTTTCAAACGACTCAACAAAACATTTGAAAGCATTGAATTTTTTGAATCGATGAATTTAAACAAAACATTTGAAAATTCTAATTTTTGAATGACTCAACAAAACAATTGAAAACTTCAACACTTCTTTAAGTAAACGATAAAGTCTAACATTTGAATGACTCAAAAAAACACTTGAAAACTTAAACACTTCTTTAATTAAACGACTCAAGAAAACATTTGAATAACTTACAGCTAGGACATTGAAGAAGTCGTTGTCGTAGAGGGTGTCCATGATGGCTTCAATTGTTTGTTTGGCAATTTCAAAGCGCTGACCGAGCATTGATCCGGATAAATCGAGCATTATGAGAACGTTCTTCGACATCGTCGCCGCATCTATGAACCATTCTGTAGATCGACAATCAAATAGGTCCAGTCCACTTGCATCCCAACGCCACGGAGCAGCTGCAATATAGTTTGTGTTATAACAAAGTTTGTTGAGTGGGGTGATTTTAAAAGTGAAGCAGAAACGTTATTCAAACAAACATCACTTTTCGTCATTTTGTTAAAACAAAGACAACATAACTTAATTAAAATTTATAGTCTCGGTTCAGCGCATGTGAATGACAACTTTGTTTGACTAGCTGGCGATCTTCCGCCACTGGTCTCCAAAATGTGACCCGGTGTACAGAATGAAAAGGATATAAAAGCCGGAGCACAAAAATCAAATGATATCAGTTAATTGGCATCAACTTCGAAGATGCGCTTTTTGATTTTCTTGTTCTCCGTGGCGATGGCCGCTTCAAACTCTCCTCCCAATTGTCCGGAAGTGGTTTAAAAGGGAGAAAGTTGTTCCTGATGTCATAACTCAATACCCAATGCAGTTTTTGGAGGTCAACTATGCTGAGAGACGTTACGCCGATCTAGCAAACCGTCTTCTTTACAGCGAAACGAAAGACGAACCGAAACTGTAGGTTTTGAAGAAGTTTGTAAACATTTAATTGTCAAAGAAAAGTACTGTCTTAAGGTTGACTTTATTGAATTCTGAAAAGCTTGTCAGTCTTATCGTCTAAAATAGCTCTTCAAAAGTTATTAAAGGTATCAAAAGGTAGAAAGTGAAAATGTTTGTTTGTTTGTTTTTTGATAAAGCAAAAAGAGCTTGTGTGAGAGGAATATCTTTTTGCAATCTTCGAAGAGCTAAGCAAAAAAGGAGTCTAATTTTAAGACCTAAAACTTGATCTTCGCTAAAGTCAAATTAAAGTCTGGACTTCCATTTCTTAACTCAATTAATAAAACAACAAAATCAATTTGTCACTTTGAAAGTTTAGTATCTGGCCCGCAGACGAGAAGTCTCTTTATACTGTTGCGATGGTCGATCCAGATGCCATGTCTCCAGAGAACCCGACTGAACGTGAATTCCGTCACTGGCTTGTAATTAACATCCCTGGAAATCAAACAAGCAGAGGAACTGTGATCAGCAAGTATAAAGTAAGCTGAGTGAGAGATTTTTGTTTAAACTTTGATATGTTTAAAGGGTCCGGATCCGCCAGAAAACACTGGATATCACCGGTACGTAGTCCTCGTCTACAAACAAGGAAAACGCCTTAAGAAAGTGAACGTTGGTGAAGATGACCGTCGCAAATTCCACGTCGAGCAATTTGCCGTGCAGTATGGAATGCAAAAGCAGCCAATTGCTGGAAATTTCTTTTACACTCGACCATGGGAAGAGTAATTTGCTTGTGTTATCTAGTCGGCGTTTAGAATAAACCATCATGTTAACAAGTAGTATGTTTTGATTTCATTAGCTTCTTTAAAACATTGACGAACAAAAAGCATCTTATTAAAAGGAATGCAAACATTTCGCATGTTTTGATTGGTTTGTTAAAACGATAAAAAGAATGTGGTTATAAATATGTTTTGATTTCATTAGCTCCTTAAAACATTTGAGTTGCCAAACAAAAAGAGTACACAAATTTCTTGTCACTTTATATTTAGAGTTCCGCAACGTTCACAAAAAAACGAACCAAAAAGCAAACGCGAAGCAAATTCGTTTTTTGCATAGATTCGCGGAACTCTATCTGTATGTTTTGTCTTGAGTATGGTTTGATTTCATTAACTTGTTAAAGCGACAAAGTTGTGAGTCTTAAAAACGACAATAACATTTGAGTTGCCAAACAAAATTGTTCATCATATTTAACTTCATACCTGGAAAATAGCGCATGAAAGCACTTTCGGAGCAAAACTTCTGGAACGACAAGTCCTTCATTCGTTCACGATTTCTCCTGTAAACCGGATCAATGTTTGACCAATCAACTCGCGACAGGACGTACGGACCTGAAGGAATTAAATTAGTTTCAATCTACTCAAAAAACTTACTTCTCTTGTAAACCGGAGTTGGAATGTGGATAGCAGATGCTTCGGAACTTGTTCGAATTCCGTAGAAGTTGACATTCGGTTTTAGTTCAAACTCTCTGCTCGAATTTACGTGGACAATCTCGCCCAAATGTCCGTCGATGTAGACAGTTGCTGAATCGGTTTCGGTTTTGGCATCGAAATAGCGGATGAAGTCTTTGGAGTTCGGATTGTTTAGATCGTAACCGGAGATGTTGCGCAGTTCCCTTGACTCCAAACTCACTTTTGCGTCCTTAAAAATTATAGTTGATATTTTAAGAAGCTTGTCAAACGTTTAAGTCATTGTATAAGTTGATAAACGTTTAAACTTCTTCAAAGCTTTATGTTTACATTCAAAAGAACGTTCTAATTCTTTAAACTTTCAAAGTTTGCTTTCAAACGCATATTCAACGTGTATTTGAAACGCCAAACAAAATCATTGCTTACATTCAAAAATGCTATTTCTTTAACCTTTAAACATGTCTTCAAGCTTTTCAAAATGTTTCTAAGGTGTCTTCAAAAAGTTATGTTCGCATTCAAAACAACACTCTAACTTCTAAAGTGTCTTCAAAAAAGACTCTAACTTAAAAATGCCTTTAAATAATCTAGCTCCTTTTAACTTCCAAAATTACTAACCCAGGCCATTTTCGCTCGGTCTCTTAAGTAAGCTTCGATTTGGCGCTTCGCCCATTTCAATTCAGATTGTGGATCGAAGATCTCGGCGTCTGCAAGTCGTTCGTAGACCTAAACCAAATTAGTCAACGAACACATTCAACAAGTTCTTACTTTGACTATCTCCGAGTTCTTCGTTGCCGTCTGGAATTGGTTGTGCAAGTGACTTGACAGATCTTGTGCCCATTGTTTTACACTGAAAGTTGTGGAGAGTGATTAAATTGACGTTTTAAACAAACCTTCCTGGATCAATTGCATGGACTGGGCGGTAAAGCAGCGCTAAACAACAAAGTAGGGCCAGTAAAACTCGGTCGCCGGCATTTCGCATGCCTCCGAGTTTTTTGATGAGCTAGTCGGCTGAAATGTCCTTTCGATTAGTTTATACTTTGACTTGAGTTGATCTAATTGAAAGCATTGTAAATGAATTGAAACGATCTTGTTTTTTGAAGCTCATTTGAATTGATTAAATTGTGTTCAAGATTGAGTTTGTTTTTAAAACTAAAAAGACATCTCGAATTGTTAAGGGCCCGTCTGAGCTTGTTTAACTAAAAAGACACCTCGAATTGATTAAAAACGCTTTAAAGATTGAGTTTGTTTCAACAAATTGCAAAGTGTCATTCAAAACACTTTCAAGATTAAACTTGTGTGTGGACTCATTTTTTTGAAACAAGACTTTTATGTAATTGCAAAGGCATCGAGGTGATCTTTTGAAATTATTATGTTGAAACAGTTCAATTGCAATAAAACAACTCAATTAAATAAAACAACTCAATTAAATAAAACAACTCAATTCAATAAATCAATTCAATCAACTTCAATAACATCTATTTCAAAATTGTCAAACACTGTCCAGGCATAATTAACAAAGCTCAAAACTTAAAACAAAAGGGGAGCAAAGTTGCAAGTTTTGTTTTCTCACTAGCGCACAGACCTCTCAAACTCTTCAAAATCCACGACAACCACGGATTTTGATCTTCTTAATGACAAGCAGAGCGGTCGCGCACTTTCCCTTTGTTTGCAGTTAGTGGCCCCAACACCTGGCTCAAAGAGCGTGCTAAATCACAAACAGTTTACACGTTCGGCGAGCGCTGAACCTAATTACGGACTTGTCCTAATTGCGCACTTATTGCACCGGGAACTCAAAACATCGTCGACGTGGAGGACCGAATTGGGATTCTGTTCGGCAGGCAAGTGGCACGCAAATCCGCGGTCTCATTAACAGACGCTTTGTTGTCGTGTGAATGAATGGATGGTTGTAAGTGGCGGAGGCCCTTTACAGCACACCTTGCCCAATACCGAAATTTAATCAAAAGAAGTCGTATGACGAAGGGTCTCGAATGTTCAGCCCAATACTCCGAGCGACTCAACCCCTAATTAGCATGTAGAGCGGTTGGGGGGTTTGGCTTCTTGACGTCGGGACGAAATTAATCGTGAGGACGGAAACCAATCAATTAACGAAGGAGTTGCGCAATTCAAATTTAAACAGCACAATTGTTTGGGTTGCCAGGTAGGTAGATTGTGAAGGTCCCGAAGGATTTGGTTAGAAATGTCAATTCCAATAATTACCTGACTGCTCGGCCCGTTGTCCTTGTTGTTAGTCGTTGAGGAGGCGCTGGCGCACCGCTATGCAAAATTCATCCATAAAGCCGTGTGGAGTTTAGGAAAAAAGCCGTCGAAAGCACTAGCCAGTGGCATTTGGCCAGCCCGGCTTGCTTCCTTTCGGCATTCCAGCGGCTTTTCCATCTTCCAGGGCCATTCTGCGTCGGAGCGCTTGCTCTATGTAGGCAAGGATTTTTAACTCCTCTGAGTGCTCGGCCGGCGTGTGAACCCGACCGTTTGTTTGCAAGCGATGGAAACAAAAGCCAATTTCGGTTCGGTCTTATGCTGTTTGTTTGTTACATATGGACGTCGGAACGGAAATGTAAATTGAGCAATCATGTGTTGAAACGGACCTCTTCTTAATTGCATTGTTAATGCTCACTGGACTCCCTTCTTTCTTTTCAGCATAAACATGTTATGCGAATGTTCTTGCTTTAAAATGTTATTCAGTTATTGAAACAATAAAAGAAACAATGCATTTGAACATTCAATAAGTAATCTAATTCGTTTAATGTTTGATTGAATCATTAGTGTTTTAAATATATGTGTTGTTTTGAAACAAATAAAGATCGACAGAACGTACATTCAAACATCAACTTTTAAATGTTTCGAAGATTCAACAAGTATTCTGAACATCGACTCTTTAAAATCAACAGAGCACATTTTAAGCGTCAATTCTTTAAATCAACAGAGCACATTTAAAATCTTCAAATTAACGGCAGTTCAATTTTCAGTGCAAAGAGTCGCCACTACAAAAGGCTTAATACAAAAATCGATAATGGCAATAAATGGCAATTTGCACGCACAGTTTTGCTCTCTTGCGTGCCATTAAATTCAATTAGTGCCTTTTTTGTTGTAAGCATTCATCTTTTCACTCAACTAATCAACTACTTTCGTCTTCATCAACGTCCATTCCGGCCAGTGCCAAAAAAGTGACTGGGCACTCTCGCCATCCAAAACGCTTGTGGCAGCTGTTCAGCGGCCAAAACGGTGTGTGAAGGAGGGAGACGCTCAAAAGCACTGCGATCGGTTGCCGACTCATTCCTCTGGCTGTATTGATCGGCCAATTCCGCTCTTCGTGCACTTGCTTGCTTTTGACGCCTACGCCGCCGCTGTGAATTTTGTGCGTTTCGTCGTCTATTTGTGACTTCGCGCTCCACCACAATGACCCACGAGTATGATTCGTCGACGACGGCCAGCCGAAAAGGCAAGAAGGTATGTTTGTTTGCGCAGTGATCGGTGGAGGAAGCTTTCGAGTCCAGATTTGTTTAAATTGCTTGATTTCAGGAAGACAGTTTCTTGAGCAAACTGGGTGGCACTTTGACTCGCCGAAAGAAGAGCGTTCCGCCAGAAGAACGTGAGTCGTCCCAGCCTCCAGCGAATCAAAACGAAGCGGCTCCCACCAAAGAACGCCGAGACGAAGACGAAGCTGAACGTTTGGAGAAAGAAGGACAAGATGCACTCGAATCCTGCCTTGTTCTTCCAACACCTGACTTGAAACTTCTCGAGGATGGTTGGTTTTTTGAGTGTCTTTAAAATTATAGACTTGTCTAAAAGTATTATTTTGTTTGTTTTAAATGTCTTTAAACATTAACAGTTTAAATTTCGATTTTGAAAAGCGAATATCGAAAGAATCATTTCAATCATGTCTTCGATTTTAAAGACTACTCAAAAGAATCATTCAACTATTTGATTACACTTTCTCTGTTTGAATGCCCTTAGACATTAATAGTTCTAACAAAACAATGATTCTCATTAAGAGAAATCAAAAAGGCATTCTTTGTTTGAATTTCTTTAAACATAAACAGTATTAAACTTCTTTTTATCAAAATAATCATTCGACTACTCAAAAAAGACTTCTTTTATTTGAATGTTTTGAATGCCTTTAAACATTAGCAGAAATAACAAACAAATAAACTCTTCATTCAAACAAAACAAAAGAATCATTCAAATCAAAGCACACTTTTCAGGTCAATCAATTCGCGTTCTGACTGAAGAATCAAAAGACGACCCGAAGATCAAGGAGATCTGCTACGAACTTCTCTACTGGATCAACAACGAAGTTGCTGAGGAACGTATCGTGGTCAAGAACATTCCTGAAGACTTCTACGACGGACACGTTGTTCAAAAGCTAATTGAGAACTTGGCAGACATCAAAATTGAAGTTCCAGAAGTGTCTCAAAGTGAAGAGGGACAGAAACAGAAGTGGAGAGTCATTTTGGATGCTTTGAGTCGGAACTTGCACACTCGAGACGCACAGCGATGGAACGCCGAACTTATTCACCAGAAGGTACGTCCAAAGTTGCAGGTTTTGTTACTAAGTCTTCTAATTCCAGGACGTCGCAGCGATTCTCCAACTTCTTGTCACACTTGCTGTCAACTTCCACGCTCCAATTCGTTTCCCAAACAACGTGAATGCTCAAATGATTGTTTACCACCGAAATGGACGCCAAATCAACAAGGTTTGCTTTTAAAAGTGTTTATTTAAAATTGAATGATTTCAGGAGTTCATTACCGAACAAATCACAACAAAGCAGTCGGATGTTCCGCCTAAAGGTGAACGCGATGCCTTCGACACACTCTTTGACTACGGACCAGACAAGTTGCAGCATGTAAGTGATTTTAAAAGCTTTCCAGTTCTGACTGTAAATTTAATGTGATTTCAGGTAAAGAGCTCCCTCATCGCCTTCTGCAACAAACACTTGAACAAAATCAACTTGGAGGTCACAGACTTAGAGACACAATTCCAGGACGGCGTGTTCTTGATTCTGCTGATGGGATTGCTCGAAGGCTACTTTGTCCCGCTCTACAAGTTCCATCTCCAGGTCACATCTACAGACGAGAAGCTCAAGAACGTCAACTTCGCCTTCTTTTTGATGGAAGAGGCTGGAATTCCTAAGCCAAAAAGTCGAACCCATGACATCGTAATCGGCGACCTCAAAAGCACACTGCGCGTCCTCCACGCCCTGTTCACCAAATACAAGCATTTATAATTCCTCTTCTGTTTTATTACTGCCACAGTCTAATTGCCTTAATTACTTAAGTCCAGACATAATGTAACTACGCCTTTAATTAGTGCCTTATTCTTCCTTTCCGAGCCAATGGTGCAATATTGAATTGTATAAATTATAAGCAACTTTGAGAATAAACTCTGTTTTTAAAATTAAAGTGTTCTTTGTTGAAGTTTGCAATGTTTTTGATATATTTAAAAGATTTTAAAGGTTTGCAATGATGTTTGTTTTGTTTTTAATGAATTTAAAAGATTTGATTTGTACTGCAAACACAGTAAAATACTCAAGCGATCGGAAAGCAAACAATCATGTATTAACGTCCAAATACCTTGTGGTAAAAAACATCCTATAGTGTTTTGTGAATTTTGCATATTTTGCTTGACCAGATCAATCAACGCCTTCTCTTCATTGGTGCATAGTAGATGTTGTGCCACAATTCGAAGGCATTTGGTGAGGCAAAGAAGTTGGATGAAAATCCAACGCATTTCGTCAAATCGAAGTCGCAGTGTTCACAACAATAGCAGAACGTTCAGAAATAAACGTGCAAACTAACAAAAAGGAACGGAGAACGTCTGCTGAATCACTCGCCTCTAGTGTTTTTTGCTGCCAGCGGCATGGAACGCTTAAATGTTGCGTTTTGTGAGGAGCAAAAAACACAAAGAGAGACGTTTTTTGCGAGGACAGACAGGCAGCAAGCCTACAACTACGTAAACACTAAAAGCCGAGTCGCACAATTTTTCTTTCAACTTAAAAGCATTGTTCAATTTCGTTTCAATCATTAAAGATTTATTCAAAACTTGTTCATAAATTACATGCATTCAACAAAAGAAACACTTAAGCATTAATGACACGAGCCAATTTTTGTGTACGATTCAACAAAACATCTCCGTCTTTGATCAAAGTTCGGTAAAGAAGATTCTTGTTGTCGACGTGGCTCATCTCAATTATGCCATTGACGGCGTCGATACGGCACGGGAGCGAACTGGATGCAATGAAACTATGAAGTTCGCGATCGAGGAACGGTTGAGAAATACCGAAACTTTTGGACATCATGTCGAGACGGACCTGGAAACGTTGAATTTAAAGCAGTAAATTAAATTAGAAGTACTTACGTTCTTGTACGGCATCAAATACTGAGCGTAAGCTTTCAAACGCATTGCACGCGAGTAGAATCCGTAATGAGGTGCCAAATAGCGATCAAATTTGAGTTGTTGACTCTCCAAAGTAGCCAAGTTGATAAAGAATTGATCGTAGTGGCAGTTGTAAAACGACTCCAAGTAGTTCTTGATTGGAATCAACTCGTTGTTTTCTCCACCGCCATTCAACTAAACATTTAAGTGTTTATTTAATTTGTTAGATTTGACTTGTTCTTAAAAGTCTTTGTATGTTTTGAATGACTTTGAAAACATTAACTTACTCGTTCTTGAACTTCGTTTGAACGCATAACTTTTGATTGCAAGTCCGGTCGATCCAATGCAAAAACTGACGTGATGATTGTGTAGAAAATGAGTTTGTCGTATGAAAGAAGTTCGTAGGAGTCAAAAGTTGGAACGGTCTCCAAAAACAAAGTTGCTGCACCTTTCATGTCTCGAATTGCCATTTTGTAGAGAGCCTCGTAAGAACGAAGACGGTTTTTGCGTTCCCAGTCGCCTCCCTGCTCCATGAGATCCTTTGCCTTGGCGATGTTAGCGTTGATTAAACGATGATCAAGGAAGAAAAGTCCCAAACGAATCAAATTGAAGACCAAGTCGATTCGGTAGCCAATTCCAACTGTCTTTTCGTAAGTAGTGCGGAAAGCAGCCAATGCGCTTGTCTTGTCGCCTATTTGGCAGAGATATTCGGACTTTTTGAGCCATGCTTGACGAACTTCGCTTTCTCCTAAAGAATGGATGTAAAAAGTGAATGAAAGTGACAAAGTTACCCAAGTTCTTTTCGGCGTCTTCAATCTCCGAGTCCATTGTGCGCAACTTCTTTTCGTTCTTGGCTTTAAGTTCAGCTAACAACGCTTGATCAACAGGCTTTTCGGTTTCGGCGCAGACAAGTTCATAAAATGGTCCCATTTCGCATTCACGGACTTTCTAAACAATTAGGTCTTTCATTAGAATGAATCAAAAAACTTGCCTCCAAAAGTTGTTGCCATTTGGCTTGTTTAACATCGTTAGCCAAATCGGGATGGTTGACGTAAAAGCGCAACTGAGCAACAGACAAATCCATATTGTTTCTAAACAGTCAGTTTAATTGAATAAGTTGAATGAACGAGTTGAATGAGTTGAATAACTTAAAAATGATCAGCATTCGAAAATCATCAAAAATTTGACGGCGAAACGAAAAAGCCGAAAAACTTTCGCTTTGAGACAAAAAACAAACTTGACACATTTTGTTTTTTTGAAAGCGTGTGTTAAAAGACTTTAATGTTTGACGATTAGACCGTGATTTTAATCGCATCTTTACTTACAAACAAAGAAACTGACACTAAATACCGATTCATCTTTTATTTACCGACAAAGAAACAATTCCACTCTCCCAATCACATATAATAATTGAATTGCTTTATTTCAATGCAACATTCTCATTAAATAGATAATTTGTTCACGACTAACTCTCGCAACCACTTTCTGCTGATCTTCGCGCAAAAACAACGTCGGTTTCGGCAATTTAAGTTCTTTCTCTTCTGCTTCTCTTCTGGTTGTGTCTTTTCGGCGAAAGATAACAGAGACAATTCTTTGACCAACTATTTTGATTGAAAAGCGCACTGCAGGTTCTCGGAGTTGTCGACGAACGTTCCAGTAAGTGCTGTGCTGAAGAGACGGAACCTGGCCACAAAAAACGACTTCCCAAATAAGAGGAGAGTCATTTTTGCTTTTAATTGCAAAGATTGGAGTGCTTGATGTGTAAAGTAAGAAAGCAAATTGGTCTTGTCGAGGGAGATGAACTGTTTTGAACATTTGAGTGCATCTGAAACGATTTGATTGTTATTATTTGAATAGTTTTGTGTCAAAAAAGTTAAAACACTGTTTGGTAAAGTTATTCCACTCAAGAATAAGTGTTGTTTGTTTGACGATTTGAACGTTAACTTAGTTTTAAAAACAGTCAAAACAAAATGACTCGAAAGAAAGCGTTGAAGCACTTAAGAACAAATTTAACTCTTTTAATCAAAAAACTAGTGATTCCGCGACATCAACACAACATGTCGATATCGTTGTTATCGAAACTCAAAATTGTCAAACACCGGTTTAGACTTTAACAATTTAGCTGCTAAAATTAACTGTTTGGATTTTGATTAAAAGCGACAAAAGAGAATTCAGTTCCTTAACAACTTCAAAAAGGTCTTCTAAATAAAGATGTCGAAAAATCGACACGACATCGATGTCGCGGCAGCACTACAAAAAACAAAACAACTTTGAAGAACTAATAAAAAAAAGTACTTTGCAAACCGACAACACTTTAAGCATCGACTTACTTGCAAGTTTGATTTTGTGGATGAAAGTCCAGTTTGTAGAACACTGTTTCGGTACTTGGATGATTGTGTTCATAAACGACTCCATCTGAGAGGTAAAAACGTGAACTTTTCTGTAAACGCTTCGCAGAGGCGCGCCACTTCTTACGCGAATCAGATCTGTGAGCATAAAAGTCTTGATCTTTAAACAACATCCAGGACTATAATTTTTGATTATAATTATTTAAAAGTTTCCACTTACTCCGGGTCGGTAATTTCCTTCAATTGAGTACGGAATCCATGTTAATTCTTTATAAGGCACCCTTTCTTTCCACTCCAGTACGTGAAGATCTCCGAAGTAATCTATTCTGTAGAAATAAACAGATTTGTTTACTTCGATCAAGCCGGTACTGCAATCTCCATAGTGGACAGTATCGAAATTGTTCACCGGATACAAAGCGGTTGTAGACAATTCCAGTAAAACGACATGTTTTAATTGCATCCTCCTCTTCGTCTAGAAATTAGTTAAATTAGTTAAGTGCGTTTAAATGAACAAACAAACCTCGTTAAACTGAACGCGAAAGATAGTGTCAAACTCCGTGTGAGTCAAATCTTCGTAGTTGTACTGAAAAGAATTGATGAACATAAACATTCCGCTGTATTCGGTGTAGAAGAAACGAATGAAATTGATGTTGTTGGCGATTGGAGGTGTAAGATCTAAATGAATAGTAATTTGATTTGCAGAAACAACTTGCTAACCTATTGGATCAAATTGAGTCGTTTCGCATGTCCGGACATTCAACTGATGAATTAGCAGTTGCTGCGGATCTGTTGGGTGTTGTGGAGACTTGATCTCAACAGACCAAAAGTAGAGACCACACGGACTTACTCCGGCGTTCTTCATTTCATAGTCCACCTGCACGACAAACTCCCACTCCAGCGGACTTTCATTGACACCGAAGCGGTAGACTTTCCATTTTCGACTGAAGTTGTCCAGAAACGAGACGTAGAAATAAGGACGTTGTGTCTGTTTGTCGGTCCAGTAACAAAGTCCATGATGTCTGGTCAAACCTTTGACTGGAGAATTCAAACGCTCCGTCACCAACATTTAGAACCTCTGCGGAGAGCAATAAATAAGAAGTGGAAGGAGTAACTAATTAGATTTGATGGCCAAACAAGAGTAAGTGGCACGTTGTGGTGAGCAGGAGTACAAAATCCGTGGAGTTTTTGTTAAGAAAGAGAGACGTTGTGGTGGAATAAGTTGTATCCGCCGCTATTGAATACAAATGTGATTTTTGCATACAATTTTTATGTGTTTGTGAATTTAAATGTTAAAACAATATTGTTTTAAATTGGAGATCATGCTAGTTAATTGAGTTGTTAATGCGATTGATTGTTTCTTTAAGTAGTCAATCAAAAACGTTGTTTTAAATTGGAAATTGTGCTAGTCAAATCTATCAAACACTGTTTTAAATTGGAAATTGTGCTAGTCAAATCTATCAAACACTTATTTGATTTAAAACATTGTTTTAAATTGAAGATCATTTTAATAAAATCTATTTTTCAACTTCAAAAACACATTCCAGACGATGTTTAAACGTTTAAATACTTTTTAACTGCAAAAACACACCTCAATCATTTTTTCAAGTTCAAAAACACACTTCAATTGATGTTTAAAACTTTTTCACTGCAAAGAATACATTTCAATCAAAGAACTTCGACTAACTTTTTGTGTCGTCAACAAAAAATCAATTTTTTGCAGTTCGTTCACACACTCAAACAAACAAACGTGATAGTTTTTGGATCTTGCGCTGAGATTTCCAATCGAATGCTTTATTACTTATTTGTGTACTGTTGGAAATGAAGTCGAATCAAAAAGGATTGGATATATTCGAGATGAGTGCTTCTGCAAGGGACAAAGAAATTGCTCAGTTGAAGCAGAAAATAAATGAAGGTTCGTTTTGTTTAGTTGGAGCTTTTGGAAGCTTTTACATGGTTTTAGATTTTTTAAATGAATTTCTTTTTGTGTGATTAGGTAGTGTTTTTGAATATTCTGGAAGACACTCAAATAGATTTCTTTTTTGTTTCCGAGACATTTTTGATATCAACTTAAATGCATTTCTTTAATATTCCGATACATTCTTTGATTCCAAACTAGACAATTAAATATTCTCGATTCCAAACTAAACAATTAAATATTCTTGAGATCAACCTAAAAAACTCCACCATTTTCAGTAAACACATCTCTTTCACAACCTGGAGCTTTCGATTTTAAATATGACGACGAAATCCTCCGTGCCTGCTCGAATTTGGACATTACGCAAAAGCTGGAAAAGCTCGACGACTCCTTATCAACAATAGTCGATAAACTCAACCTTGCCTCGCAAGAAATTGTAATTATAAATATAAACTGACACTAACTGACTAATTCCATTTGCAGGACAAGAAATCTGTTCGGCCGCAAGTGGAAGTTATCGACAAATTAAAGAAACGACTATCAAATTTCGTCGAGCTCCGCGATGGAATGCGCTACTTGAACATTGACTACTCTAAATTGAGAATTCCTTACAAAGTCCACGCCGAACGTCTTCTTAAGTTGCGGAACTTGAAAGAAAGCGCTTTGAAAGTAAGTTGTTTAATTAGATTGCACTTTTTAAACAAAGCGTTTTTTGAAACTCGCATTATTTTTTGGAAGTTATCGTTGAAAGTCAATTTTTATGACTTTCTTGATAATTAGAGAACGTTTAACAAGGTGATTTAAATAATTTGTTTGGAAATGCGTGCTGCATTAATTGCAAACCGATATAAGATATCTTCACTTAACAACTCCACCCAAAAAATTTATTGTCTCCAAACATCAAACCTTTAACATAAACATAACTCAAAGCTTTTTTTGCCAGTCTAAATCGCTACCACATCTTCAGAGCAATGACTATGACGCCGAGGTTCCAGAACCAAAGATTCTTCAAGGATACAGCGACGAAGTTGAAATGGAAGTTGAGCGCTTTGTTCGTTTCCTCTATGCACTTTTTGACAGTTTTGCGTATGTTGTCAAAGATGACGACGGATATACTAAACTGTCAATAAACTCAGACGATTCCGATCTTATGACAGATGTTTGTCGTGCACTTCAACTTCTTGACTCCTTTGACGAGAAGTTTTTGTCTTTAATCGATGTTATTTGGTCTGAGTTCTGCGAAACCTTCCTGAGCGCTGCCGAGCCGGAAGAACAGTTTATGCTTGAAAAGGAACTTCCCAGCACCATGCACTTCACAGTAAACACACAATTTACAGCGAGTGAGAAGCAAAATCCTTCCAAGTTGTTGCAGTAAGTTGCTTTTGATTTATCTTTAAACGCAATTTGTTTAGTTGTTTGAATATGTTCTTCTCGTCTTTAAAGAACGCTTTGGAGAAAGTTAAATTCGATGGAAGACCAATTTGTGAAATGATCGGAGCAAATTTGGGAGGACGTTTAGTGGAGAAGTTCGTGTTGAGATTGTGTGCCGCCGCTGCGAATAGCAAAGTCCTAGATGAGAAAATGAGCCGTAAATATCAGAAACTCGTCGAAGATTTTGATAAGTCAATGAAAGTAAGTGTAATTTTTGAATTGATCAATTTGATTAGCGTTGTTTGAATTGATTAAGTCTTTCACTGTTTTCATATAAGGGCGCCCTTTAAAACATCTATTTTGATCATTAGATAGTTTTAACTCTTGATTTTAAGTCTTATTCGCTATTTTCATATAAGGGCACCTTTTAAAACATCTATTTTTAGGCATTGCTTTCAGCTAAAAACATATTCAAATCAATGAAAAACGAAAAATTGATTTCAAACAACAAAAATTGATCGAAAAACAAAAATTACTTTCAAAGCTTTTTCTTTTCAGAGTCTGGGCTTTTTTGTTGACAACTCGTTTAGTGCTAGCGAAGTGTTCAGTCGCTCAAGCCGTTTAATTGTCAATCAAAGATGTCGAGTGTTTTTGGCTTCTGCTCGTGCTCAAGTTTTCAAACCCAGCATCGATTTGATTCGCGTTAAAGGAGTTGATTTCGATTGGTCGAAGGATGAAGCCGAAATTGACAGGCAACTTGCTGAATTGTCTATTAGCAGGGACGAATTGATTAAAGGGCCAGAAGAGGACAAGTTCTTTGCGTTCAAAGAGTGTTCAATCAGGTTTTGAAGTTAACTTTGTTCAAAAACAACTTAATCAATTTAGTGCTTCCACTCAAAAGATTGTTTCAATCTTCGGGGAACTTCTTAAGCTATCAAACGACAGTACAAACGAAATGGAGGCTCTAAACTACTTCCAGGCCGCCCTCGTCATTATAGACACGTTTTTGGTCTCAACTCCTCGACTTCATCAACAAACTTTATTAACGATACCTCAATCCGGCGGTAAGTTCCGTGTCCTAGATGCCGAATTAATGTAATTTCTGGATTTAGCCGTCTTCTACAATGACTGCCACTACATTTTCCACGCTCTCATGTGCTACAAAATGAACATGAAGTTAAAAACGACAGATGTAATGATTCTTTTTAACTAACAAGATTGATTTTATTGTTTAGATGCAATATTACGACTTCGGTAACACATTTAAAAGTCTCCGACAGTCAGCAGTTAAAATCCTCGATCACCATATCAATGCAGCTAAACGACAATTATCGACGACCTTAAGCGAGCCAGATTGTAGGTCTTTTTGAGGTTTAAAAAATGAATGTTGTAATTGGAGTTCTTTGTTTGGTTAGCCAAATCAGCTTGAGTAGTGAAATCAATTCATGTTATCCAAGTCATGAAGTTCTTTGTTTAGTTAGATCAGTTTGAGTAGTGAAATTACAAAGTTTCTTGAAACGTTCTTTTAGCTAAATCAGTTATGAATAGTCAAATTTCTTTGTTTAGTAAGATCACTTTTATTATTGAAGTAGTGGAGTTTTTGAAACGTTCTTTTAGCTAAATCAGTTATGAATAGTCAAATTTCTTTGTTTAGTAAGATCACTTTATGAAGTAGTGGGTTTTGCGCTTAGCTAAACAGTTATGAATAGTCAAACTTCTTTGCGGACACTCTTTTTGAATAGTCAAGCTTCTTTATTTAACCAAATCACTTTCTGAATAGTCAAACTTCTTTGCCATTAAAAGACACCACTCAAATTTCAGTGTTCACGAACATCAACGCCAAAAGAGCTGCTTGTGATCGAATTTTAAATGCTTGTACGATGCAAATCGAGCAGTTAGCAAAAGTTTGGAGGGAAGTCATGTCCGGAGTTGTTTATGAACTATCAATTGGAAGTTTGGTTGCACATCTTCTCCACTTACTTTCAAACACCGTACTTCAAAAGGAGGACATAACAGCAAACGACGCCGAGGTCCTTGGCCAGATGCTTCCTTCTGTTTTGAACAAAATGAGAACGCTAATGAAGGTAAGAAGGGTTCTTAACTCTTTTAAGTTGTCATCTCCAATTTTTAGATCGACGACGAAGAGGGAATCTATGTAGTGTGCCGAACTCAATATTTCCGAATAAACGAAATAGTCTTCTGCCTCAACTCCAACTTATTGGTAAACAACTTCCGAAAACTCTTAAAATTTATTCATTCCAGGAGATTTCTGATCGCTGGTGCGAAGGGATTGGACCGATGGCAGTTTGGATGAAGCCCTCCGAAGTCAAAGGCCTCATTTGCGCCCTTTTCCAGAACACAGAACGACGTGCCGATGTATTAAAGAAGATAAAGACCAGAAATTAACAAATTATTAGTATTTATTGCCAAATAGCATTGAAGGTGCATAATTAACGTGTTTACGGAATTTGTATGTGATATAACCGGTAAATATGAAGTTAAAATGATAAACAGAAATAAACAATTTGATATTCTTGTTGAGTTGACAAAAAGAGTCGTTTTCGTTTCGCTTGCTTTCAAAGGCGAAAAACAAAAAATGTTTGGCGTTCTTTTTCAACTTTTCTTTTTTGCCTCTGTTGATATTTTTGATTTTAGGAGTCTTTACTTTGTTTCTTGAGATTGGTTTGTTGATTGGGATTGAAGAAATTATATGCGGTCTTTCTCTCTAGCTTAAAAATTTTCTTTGTTTTGAATCTCAAGCGCATTTAAATTATAGATGTTGTTTTGAATCTCAAGTGCGTTCAAATTAGAAGATACTTTCATTCTTTTAACCTCAGGCGCGTTTAAAAAGAAGTGAATTCAAATTAGAAGATACTTTTATTGCCTCTGACGACATTTAAAAAAGTGACTGACGTTTTTTGTTAGACTTCAAAAAAAGATCCTTCCAAACATTTATGCGCACACACAAAAAAAGCATGAGAACTTTATTTCTGCCACCATTTTTAAGTCATTTCCAATCAACATCATCAAACAAGCAATAATTTCGTTGTTATTGATTTCTTCCCGACATTAAACCAATTCCACTGCTTTTAGATTTCTCACAACATGCACAGAAACAACCGAAACGGACGCCAATCTGATAATAACTGGAATAACAACGGCCAAGGGTGGAAATCGACGCCGAAGCGACAACAACAGAAACAACGGACATGACAGAAGTTATGGCCGAGACAGTGGCGGAGACTGGAATGACCGGAACGAAAGAAGAAATCAACATCGCCAAGACAACAGATTCCAGCCGTACCGCAATGATCGGTCTTCAAACAACCACCGTCGAAGCAATCAAAGTTATGACAGTCCGCAGCGTCCATACGGCGTGAATCAGCGACAAAGTAAGGAGGATTTGGAGTTTTCAAATGTAATTTTAACTTCTTTTTAGACAATTACGCTTATAGCATGCCAAATCTTGCTGAAACTCCTCCACTTGCTTCTTTCTTGCCTCCACCGCCAATGCCGCCCACATTTAATGGATCCTCATTGTAAGTTGCAGTGTTTGTTTGTTCATTTTAATTTTAATTCTAATTTACAGCAATTCCCAGCCATCTAGATCGTTTGACGGAGACGAGGAAAGCGGTATGTTTTTAGTCTGTAAGTGCCAAATTAAGTTCATTTTATTGCAGAATTCAACCGAGCGCTGTGTCTGGAGCCCGAACAAGTCCCTGAATACATCTTGAGAATGAGAGCAATGGGTCTACTTGCATATCCTCCGGCTTTAATCGGTAAGTTGGTTCAATTCATTCAAATTTTAAAGGCATCCGTTTAGACGAGCATGTCCGAAGTCAAGATACGCTACCGTTCTTTGGAGAAAGCCTCGAAAACATTCTGCACAAAAAGACATTCACAAAAGAGTCGTTGCCGGCGTTCCGCGGATACACAAACTTGGTTGGAGATGAAGTCTCAGATGATTTCTATCAAGTGATGCAAAAATTGGCCGAAATTGATCACAAAGAATGTCACTTAGATGCTTTGAATCGTTCGGGTATTGAAGAGTTTAAGACAGAAGTTGAACTTAAATTGGAAGAGGAAGCAAGTGCTCTCAAACGTCAAATAGGTTTGCTTTTTTGACGTTATTTGATTTACAAAGCTTGTTTTAAGAGATCGATGATTTGACATTATTTGATTTACAAAGCTTGTTTTAACGTCAGTTTATTCAAAAACAACTTTAACCTCAACTTTTCACTAGAACTTTCATTGTTTTTGACTCTATTCGATTTTTAAACAACTTTTTCATAAAACTCTATCAAATCAACAACAAAACACTCATTAAATCATATCGGTTCAAAAGATCAACTCAACAACAAAACACTCATTTCAATCTTCAAACAAAAACAATTTCAATCTTCAAAATCAAACAAAAACAAAAAACTAACCGTTTTAATATTTTAGAAGTGGTTCGTTATGAAATTCCGGACCACGAGGCTGCCGAATCAAGCGAGTACTTATTTGCTGGTGAGACTTCAACAATGAAGCACGATTTGGGCAAGTTTGGAGACGGTAAGTTCACTAACACCTTACAAATCAACTCAAATCAATCTTTTTAGACATTCAACCGTTTGAGAACTCGCACATCAACAAACCGACTGGATTTTTGTCTAAACTCAAAAGCATTTTAAAGAAATGATTTCAATTGTTTTAATAAATATTTATTGTTCGACGTCGCTTTTTATTTAATATGATGTTCCAGCAAGTAGAACTGGATTTCTTTTCCACCCCGACGGTTCTACGTAATCGGTGACCTAGTTTTAGTTGTAATTAAGTGATGTTTAAACGAGACGGATCAGGTTTTTTGGTTGGTGAAAGCGGATTGAAGTCACCGGAGCTTTAGCGTCTCTGGATTTGTTGAGAAGTGAAAGTTTTGCAAGTAATTGGAACCTTTTAGCAAAAATGAACAGATTCGTGGTAGCGGCAGTGCTTTTTGTTGCTCTTGGTGAGTTTTTGTGAGGTTTTCGGACTTTGATTGGTTTTAATGTTCAGAACTTGCGTCCACAGTTCCAGTACCACATGTAGCAATTCCATTCTGTCCGGCCAGCTCTCGGCCAATGTACAAACCAGATGGGGAGCCAAGAAAGTGTCTTCCACATCAAAGCAATTTGTGCTTGAACGCTGCCGATGACAAGGTTTGATTTAAGTTTAGAATTACGTTTTTGTTTATTAAAAGACTTTGTTGAATAGTTTTGAAGACATTTAACGACATGTTTGAATTTTAAAAGACTTAGCGTGTTTTTAAAGTTAGAGTCTTTTTTATGTTTGAAAGCTAGAAGAAGTTTGAGCACATTTTGAAAGTAAGCAGCGCTGTTGTTTAGAATGTGAACATAGAAGTTAAAAGAGTTAGCGTGTTTTTAAAGTTAGAGTCTTTTTTGATGTGTGCTTTCAATTTGAAAGTAAGCAGTGCTGTTGTTTAGAATGTGAACATAAATTTTGAAGACATTTAACAACATATTGAATTTAAAAAGAGTTAGCGTGTTTTTAAATTGAAGACATTTAACGACATGTTTGAAAGCTTGAAGAGTTAGAGTGTTGTTTTGAATGCAAACATAACATTTTTGAAGAGTTTAAGGACATGTTTGAATGTTAAAAGAGTTAACGTGTTGTTTTGAATGTAAGCAATGTTTTTGTTTAGACTTTTTAGAACAGTTTAAAACCATTTTTAAAAATTAGAATGCCTTTCTATTTTAACAACTTTATGTTTAGAAATCACATTAGAAAGTTTAAAGGCATATTAGAAAGTTAGAGCGTTACTAATTTAAGCAATATTTAACAATACAAAACTCAATTAAAACCCATTCTTAAACTTAATTCCAGGCTGACATTTCATCAATTTGTTGCTGGTACAATCAAGTAGACTATTTCTGCTGTTCCGGCATCCCAAGCACACAATGTCCAGAATACCAGAACGTCACAGTCGTCATCCACAACACACAGCCAATGGGACCGAATCCTTTGAAAGTTTTCCACTTCCGCAAAGGAATCGAGGACGAAATCGAATTCACAAATTAATTTTACGTAATAACACTTAAAACAGTTAATAAACATGTTTGAAAAGAGGTGGCTCGTTGAAATAAAACATAATGCTTCGGTGGCTATATTGACATTAAAAGCGGTGGTTAATCTAAAGATTTTGATTGTTTCACAGCAAAACATTCATTTTGGAACACTTGACTGGTTTTTTAAATGCCGATTTAAAAAACATAACTTAACATTCAGCAATGACCAACAGAAATGTTGCAAGCATGCATTATTTCATTCAATGACAATTATTCTTTACGCAAATAATTGTTTAGCTTTCCAGTCTTTATTCAATGAGTTCTTTTGCAATCAATTGTTGTTTGGTAATGAAAAATAAAGTTTTAATTCTCAAAAACAGTGCTTTAAATTCTTTCAAGTTAGGCAGTTTTGAAACAAAACGATAGTAAGTGAAGTTTTAACCCAATTCGTAACATACAATTTAGTGTGTTGTTGAAATAACTTCTTTCTACATATCTAACAATGTTTGGTGATCAATTAAAAAGATTTATTCATCGCAATTGCAAGCATTTTAAACAGTATTTTAAAGCAACAAAAGCTGAAAGCTTTGCTTTGCAAGCAATTCATTTCGTTTACCAAAGCGGTTTGCTGCTTAACAATTCTTGTTTAAGTTTTCGAGTTTGAGCGTTGCGTGTTGAAAGTGTCTCGTCGATTTCGGCGCTGTCCGCTCCGTAAACTAGTTGATGGTTTTTGGCTGCATGTCCAGGAATAGCTTCGGTTAGGTAACGAAGACGCGGATCATTATTGATGTTGGAGCCAATGCGTTTGGGAATTGATTCACGGCGCCAACCTTCCGGAGCACGTGTGTCTTTAAAGATTTTAGAAATTGACTTCTTGACCTCAAAACTTACCGCCATTTTGAGCCATGTCGAAAAGTTGCTGGAAAACAACGAAGTTCGTGTTCTGCCAAACCGGCTTGTCAAGTCCGTAAGTTTTTGCAAGAAAGCCAAGCAGTGCAACACTTGGATTGTCTAGAGCAATCAATTCTGGACGGACATGCTCCATTTGGAATACAAAGTCAAATAAACGACGCCCGATTCCCATTCGTCTGATGAGCCTTTAACGATTCTTGTTATCTTTGAGACAAAAATTTGAAAAACCTGGTGGACATAAACGTCCAGGATGCAAACTAGATCTCCTTCATAAGCCGCTTGATTCTTGTCGTACAAGTAGAGAGCTTTTCGTCCAACTTTCACGTATCCAAGAAGTTGGCTTTTGTTTCGAGCGCTTAAACAAAACAAGTGTTTGTTTAAATGTTTAACATATTCAAACCCGTCATACTGCCAATAAAGATAGAACTGCTGATCCGGATTTGCTGCCAACTTTGATACGCTAGTCAATTGACGTGACGAATGAGCAAAAGCACGGCCGACAACGCGCATAAGCGATCAATTGCATTCAATAGCTCTTCGTTTCTGGAATTGAATTTGAAAGAAAATGTTGGAAGTGATTGCTAATATAGACATCAACTTCAAGGTTTTAACTTACCTTATCTGTCCCAAACGATTGCCATCTAGCTGAATCAGCGTTGCTCCAAAAATGGGATTTAAGTCACCGGAAACTTCCATCTCGAAACAAAAAAGCGTGTGAGTGCAACGCAAAACTTGCCGAAATGCGTTTTGAGATGTCGTTTTTGTAACTCGCGTTAATTGCGCAATTTGAATGCATCTTTAATTCTTTGGCGTTTATTGTTTGAGAACATTTTCGGGTTGCGAATGCATTTTTGAGTACTTGAAGATGCGGTTGTTAACTTCGATATTAATTTTTAAAAATGTGCGTGGTTTTTGAGTCATGTAAAGACTCTTTTAATTGAATTGAGATTTTTCGTCGAATTGCAATCATTAAAAGTCTTGAAAACAAAAGTAGTATAGAAACTTTTTGCACGTTGTTTCCAATCAACTCTAATCGTCAAACAACCCAAACAAATTAACATTCGATTCAAAAATGTTTCAAGCGTGCCAAGCTTTATTTTTTACGCTCCTTGCCATAAACAAGAATTGGCCGAATGGACAACGGGAGAAAAGGAATATTTCTTTTTTGCACGCGCTCATTTTGTTTTCAAGTAAACAACAATTTGCGTAAACAACAAAAGCGTTCTTCGCCATTTCAACTGTTTAAATTGTTTGATCTCCAATTTTCCTTATTCAAACGATGCCAGAACCCGACGACTTGAACACCGAACTTTTTGTGGATTTGGCGCTGGACAAGATGCGCAAAGACGAAGAGGCTGATGAGACGAGCATCCACTCAACTAATGCAAAAATTGACCATGTTTACGAGACAACATTGGCCGAGGAAGTAGACAAAATGGAAAAGTCCGAAAAGCCAGGTAAATTTAAATGGAATTTGACTGATTCTAGTTGTAATTGCTTCCAGGATTGTGTCCAACATTGTTTTGTCCTTCAGGCAAAGAATCAAATTCATGCACCATCCTTTAAACAGTTGTAATTAAAGATTTATTACATTCACTTGGTTTAAATTGTGTTTCATGTTTCAACAATAAACAAATGATATTGAAAGTTGATGTTTAAAGTAATGATGATGTAGTTTCGAACTTTCGTTATGGTTTAAGACTTTCAAAGTTTAGTTGTTTTCAAACGTAAACTTAGCGTTGCAGATACAGTGTTTGAAGTTTTGTTGTTCTTTGAAACAGTTTGAATCATTTTGAAGTTTCGTTATCGTTTAAGACTTTCAAAGTTATTTTGAGTTGTCTTGAAGTTTAGTTGTTTCCAGACGTAAACTTAGCGTTGCAGATGCAGTGTTTAAAATTGTTCTTAACTTTCGTTATGGTTCAAACTCAAATTCAATGCTCAAAATAGTTTCAAACTCAAATTTAACGTTTAAGCCACCCCACTAAAAACAACAAGTCCCCACCAAATTTAACCTGCAACGAAGCAAAAAGGTTCCTAACATGAAGAAGCCTTATCGGATATGCAAAACGGAAGTGTTGTGCTCATCAGTAGACGAATGAAATCCGCTAATAAGTTATTATTGTTTTTGAGACGTCGATAATTAATTAGTTTCGTTGACGGATCTTTTTGTCTTTTTGGACCGGAGGATTAAGAAGGAGACTGCAATCGTGACCGATTCAATTAATAAAAAGTGCTTTTGAAAGTTTCGACATGGCTTTAAGACTTAAAAGCCACTTACTCCGGAAAGGCGCACTTAAACGGCTGAATCTAACTTACGCTTGAATGAGCAAAGCTTTTCCATATTTACCGGATTTGGCGCACTTGCGGACCTGTTTCCTCGAAATCTCAAAGACTATTTTGGGAGCTTAACTTTGTTTGGTTTCCTTCTCTAATTAGTTTCTAATCAGTTTTCACTAATGTTCCGCAAAGAGTATTCACATCGTGAACACAAATGTGCCGGATGTATTCAATACGTAAGTTGTTTCGAAATTGGTGCAAATTAATCATCTAAAAAGTGTTCTCAAAGTTCTTTCTTTGTTTTAATCACTTTAACAAAAAATTCTTTCAAGTCAAAAAAGTCATTCAAACAAAAAATTGTTTCAAGTCAAAAAGGTCACTCAAACAAAAAACTCTTTCAAACAAAAATTCTTTCAAGTCATTCAAACAAAAAATTCTTTCAAGTCAACAAAACTTTTATTCCTGTTTAGTTGATGATGGCCGCATCTCCACTATATTTAAATGCCCATTTGGATGCTCCACGGAGAGGAAAGGACGACGACAATAGCAAAAAGCCGGGAAGCCCTTTAGTTGAAGGCTTGTTAGATGACTTGTTGGAAGCGAGGTTCGGAATTGTTGTGGTTAGTAATTAAAGAAACACTTCCAAATGAATCTTTTAATTTCTAGCAAAAAGAAAAGCACTTGACGGACGCTGAAGTTGATGACTGGTTTGGAGAAAGGGCAGACAGTGAACTTGCAGTCCAGTACACAAATGGAAAATCACTTCTCATGTTGCTATGTCGCCAAAACGGCTTGGCAATTTCACATGAAGTGGCTCGTTTCCACAATAGACTTTCCGTGCTTGTAAGTTATAACGTTTCAAACAATTTTGCCATTCAAATTTCAGGAAAGTCGGCAAACCAGCAATTTATGTAAGCGAAAACATCATCTCCGCCCAACGAGACGTTCGTCTTCACTTCCCAGAGTTTAAAATCTCCAACCAGGCCACTTTGGAGGCTGTCCGCCACTATGCAATGACTCATTTAGCTGTTCCACTCGTCCGAGAACTGGCAGCATTGCATTTAAACGAACGACACGAAAGAATTGAAAGCGAAATGAAGAAAAGAAAAAAATTGGAATGACTTTTGTGAATAAACAAAATTAATCAAATTGTTTTAAAGCTTTTTATTTAAGTGTTTGAAATCAAATAGTTAAATGGAATGCAAAATAAGGCACGTAAGCGATTAAACCGGTGTTTTTAAAGGAAGTGTTGGGAGTTTTAAAAGAGTTGATAATGTTTTGAGTGGGTAAGACGATTTGTATTATTCGATTCTTTTGATAAAGCAAGAAGTTTTGTGAGGGAGCAAAAAGGTTCGTGAGGGAGCAAGAAGATCCGTAAATATTCGTCAATTTTGAGTAGTTAACAAGAAAGTTTTGTAATCATTTGATTCTTTTGAGAGAGCAAGAAGATCCGTAAACATTCGTCAATTTTGAGTAGTTAACAAGAAAGGTATTCCAAAAAACCGTTACAATTTTTGAAAGAGCAAGAAAATCCGTAAACATTTTGCAATGCAACATGTTTAACATTCAATATTTTGAGGGAGCAAGAAGGTCCGTAAACATTTTGAAAGTGTAACACGTTTAACATTCTGTAATTTTAAAAAGAGCTAACAAAAAAGATCATTCAACACTAACAAACAAAAAAGATCATTAAAGATTGATTCCTAAACACAAACAAAAAAGATCGTTGTTTAAACAATCACTGTTGTTTTTCGAAGTAGTTTTTGAGTGCTTGCAAGGCTCGTGAACGGTGACTGATCTTATGTTTCTCACTGGCTGGCATTTCGGCAAAAGTTTGAGTGAAACCTTCTGGCTGGAAGCAAGGATCCCATCCAAAACCAACACCCTCTCCGAGTCGAGGTTCCACAATGTGACCAGGGCAAATTCCTACAAACTCCGTAATAAAATGCTTAAACAAAGTCCGTACCTTCGAAAACTTGAACCTCTTCGGCGGTCGGAGTCGAATTTTGAGGCAAATAAGCGAAAACACAAACTGCCTTGGCGCTTTTGTCCTCAAATCCAGCAAGTAGTTTGTAAAGTCCGGCAGGCTTCAAAGTTAAATAGAATTCTTTGATGTACGGACCGGGAAGGTTGCCAAAAGCATTGAAAATCAAAGAAGTGTCTTCGACCAAGACGGCCGATTTGGTTTGGCGGTAGGCTTGGAGGCATTTTTCGACAACAACCTCTCGGTAAGTGCCTTGGATCTCAACAGTGTCCAAATTGACGTGTTGGACCTGTAAATTAGTTATTACTTTGACTAAACTCTTTTAAAAGATGTTTTGAAAAGAATGTCGACTGTTAATTTGAAGTATCGGTTGTAAAATTAACAAGACCATTGTTGAAGTCAATCTTAAAAGCATTCTTTCAAACAGTCTCTAATAACCTCAAAACCTTTAAGGCACCCAAGTTAAAGCGGACCAAGTAAAGCACCACCAAAGCACCACAACACACTTAGACCATCTCATTTAAAGACTATCTTAATAGCATTCTTTCATAAACATTCTTCAAAAACGATATCTTCAAACACACTTAAAACAGTCTCTTAAAAAGCAATCTCATTCAAACACATTCTTTAAAAACAATCCTTAAAGACAATCTCATTCAAACAGTCTCTTAAAAATAACATTCTTTCAAATACCCTTCAAAAGCAATATCATTCAAACACTCTTCAAAAAACAGTCTCTAAAAACAAACCAAATAATCGGGTAACATTGTTCCAACTTCGGCTAGCTTGTTCATGTTGGTAGTTACAAACGAAAGAACCTTTTTAGCGGACGACATTGCGAAGGAACGCAAAGAAAATCAACAAAAATGACGCAAACAAAAAGATCAGCCAGTACATAAAAATTTGAGCTGCGTCCATCCTTCCGCAGGTGGAGTCGTGTGAAATACAAAACAAAGGCGTGTGAGATACGGATTATTTTTCCTTCTTATTAGCAGGCACTACAAATAGGCACTCGGTTATCGATTGCTTGGCCTCATTTATTCTTTCAGCGGAAGCAAGATGTTGGCCGAGTTCTTTCCCCAGAGCGAGTTGTTTTGATTAATAATTAGATTCATTCGTCGGGATGGAAGTGAGATATTTAAGCTGCTTGGAAGTGTAAGTTGAGATGTTTTGAAGGACGAGGACATATATGTAAACCGATTCTGTTAGCGGATTTGCGCGTCAAAATCTGAGATTATTTCTTGTTTTTTCACTTGGTATTTCTGTTTTGCTTTTAAAAGCTTTTGAGATTTTTGTTTTTAAGGTGTTTGAGATTTCTTTTTTGCTTGTTCGCTTATTATGTTGTTTTAAAGTTTCTTTTTGCTTTTTCATTTAGTGCGTTGTTTATTTGATATTTTGAGACTTCCTTTTTAAAGACTGTTGAGATTTCTTTTTTACTTGTTCACTTGAGATGTTTGAGTTCCTCTTTAAAGATTCTTTTTTCAAATTAGCTTTTACTCCATTTTAATTACGCGACCGAATCAAATTTCAAAATAACCTCCATATCATTTTAAGTATACATTCCAAAGATGAGCGACTTGCCAGAAAACTCCAATCACCAAAACGCTATGAACTTCCACCAATTCCAGCAACAAGTACAACAACAACAAATGATGCAAATGAACAACGGAATCAACTTCCCCAACTTTCAACAACAACAAGCAATTCCACCGTTCCAATCACCTCAAGTCGACATTAACTCCCAACAACTTATGCAATTTCAACTTCAACAATATCTTCAAATGCAAATTCAACAACAACTTCACATTCAACAGCAAATTCAACAACAAATGGTTCAAATGAACGGAGGAGTCAACTTCCAACAACAGCCTCCAATTAACATGTACAACAACTTGGACTTCTCGCAATTTCAACAAGCTCCGGAACAACAAAGTCCGCCTCCGCAACTCGAAATCCAACAACCAATTCAAAACCCGGAGCCTCCTCAACAAGAACCGTTAAACGACGAGCCGTCTTCAAGTGGTCGACGTAAGTCGATGATGAAAGGCGCGCTTCCTAAACGCAAGACTCCACCGAAACGCAAATCAACAGAAGACGCTCCAATTCCCGAAGAGAACTTTGAAAGAGTCATTTCAGCTTTGGTAAGTATTGTTACTGTGACAAACTTTAAAAATGTGTTCAGGAAAACGAGGCTCGATTCCATCCACAAAACATGACCGGTTACATCTTCAAAAAAGTTGCAGAGTGGTGCAAACGCCATCCAGGTAATTTTAAGTACTGTTTAAACTGGTATTTCTTATGTTTTAGAACCAATCGATCCTCCAAAAGTCGAAATCGATCCTCACACTCATGTAAGTTGTTCAAGTTAATGTTCGATCTTTTCAAATTGCTTTTTATCACGTTGTCCGATCTGCCCTTCCTTTCCAAATCAACAAAGTTGTTCAATCATTTTCAACTCGTCTCTTAAATCGATTTGTCGACAATATAAAACTCTTTCAACTTCTTCAAATCAACAAAACTGTTCAATCCTTTTCAATCGTTTCAACTCAAAAGACACACAAAATAAAACTTTCTTGTTCGAATCAACAAAGTTGTTCAATTTCAGGAACGTCGCTGGTTCTTGTTTGATCAATACCACACAAAGTTCTTTGAGGAATTAGACATGGACGAGTTGGAAGAATTGATTACAGCGGCTGATCAATTCAACGTTGGATCGCTTTACTTGTTTGCGTGCCAAGCTGCCGCAGCACGTTTGAAGGGAAAGACACCGGCTGAGGTTCGTGCGTTGTTGGAATTGCCAGACGATTTAACCGAAGATGAGAAGAAAGAGATCTGTGGCAACAACATCTGGTGCAATTACACTCAAATCTAACCAGAACAATCAAGTCATTCTTTTTGGAAGTAGTCCGTGGGCGTAGTTTACACTAAATTCAGCACTTTATGTTTCGGGATTAAAAACAAAAACAGAATCCCAACAAGCAATTCCATATTTATTTGTACATCCGGTTATTTTATCCATTCCTACTTACTTCGTTGTCATTCATTTAATTCGTGTGCTGAAGTTGTTTGGATTTTAATTTGGAGATAATTGCAAAAAATCCACAACGACTTCAGCGCATCTCGTTCCTAACGGTTATTCTCGTACAAAGTGATGCGAAGCGGTTTTCAAAACATGATCGTTTGCGACAAAATGACTTTCAATATGACTTCAAGATGCGTCCGATCAGTCAAGTTAAGAACTCAATGTAATTTGAAGCAAATGAGTAGTTTTGAAACCTCCGCATTCTTTCAAATCCAAGTAGTTATAGTCTAAATCCACTTCGGTCGTTGTAATCAGATATATTCGGTGAATAAATTAGTTTATTAATTCAATTTGAAGTTCAAAACAAAGCAGAGGCACAATAAACATCTTTTAAAGATCATTCAAACAATGAAACTGATTGAAAAGAAATGAACTTGAATGAATAAAGCCTATAATGTCAACGGAGCAGAGAAAATAGTTGTTGTGTGATTAAATCAACTTGGCGTCGTTTTTGGTGCAAAAAGTGTTATTTTTGGAGTTGTTTTTGCAAGGTTTAGATACTGTACTCACTCGTCACCTGTTATGCGGATTTTTAAATGTTAGTTGGAAATAGAAAATCGTATTCGGTGTCTGTGTCGACTCCAAAATTTGTATTTGTTTATCGTTTTGAGACAATTCGTGTGTGGGATTCGAAGAACTAACTAGTAAAAGTTGTATTTGTTTACCGCAAAGATACAATATGCAAAATGGTCTCGATCTTTTTTGATGATAATTAGCAAAAGATTTAAGCTAATTTGATAATGTTGTTAGTTTGTAAAAATTGTATTCGCAAAGATGCAGTATGCAAAATGTCTTCGATCTTTAAAGAAAAATACGTGCAAGCAAAATTGATGATAATTGAGATTGTGCAAGCAAATTATTTAGATCTTTAAATGAGAAGTGAAATTGTACAAGCAAATTAGATTTCGATCTAGAAGTGAAATTGTATGCGGAAGCTTTAAACAACCTTCTTGATGAGGAAGTTAAAATTGATACGGAGCTCTCAACAACTCTCAATCGCTTGAATTTGTATACGGAAGATTCAAACAACTCTCATCGTTTAAAATTGTATACGGAAGCTTTAAACAACTCTCATCGTTTAAAATTGTAACTATGTAAACAACTCTTCTTTTTCAAGCTCTAAATCGAAATTGTATGCGGAAGCTTTAAACAACTCTTCTTCTCCAAGCTTTAAAGAGAACTAAAAACCATACAAATTTAACAATCTAACTCAAAAAACAACTCCAATTAATCTAATTCAAAAACACTTGTTGCACCAAAATCTTCGCCAACAAATAAATTAAACAAAAATGTCATGTCTAATTTTTAACACAAACGCTGATTTTCTGTGTTTGTCAACTGTAAGTTGTCTACTTGAACACTTGCTTTCCGGGATCCTTTTTCCAGCTTTGCAATTATGTACAGTTTGGTGTCTGAAGGCAGGATCTCGACAAAATCGTGCACAAACTCTCCATTGGCGGGAGGGGAGTTATCAGAATTGAGAACAGTGTAGCATGAGTCCAATTCTTGACGAATACTGTCTTGGCAGACGTGGAGTTGTGCGGAGCCTTTCTACAATTAGAAATTGTATTTTAACCTGTCTGGGCAGAGTCTCTAACTACACTTACTGTAACGGAATAGTCAAAATGTAGCCTGGCCGGAGAGTTCAAATTGAAGTTTGTTGATTCCAACATGGAAACTCTGCTCTTTTCAAACAACATTGTGTGTGCAGATTGATTATACGCACTGAACATTGTGATTCCTGAAAATAAAAACGTTGATTGAAACAAACATTAACTTTGTTTAAAGTTATTTAAATATTTGAATCACAGTTGTGTTTGCAGTGTTTGATCGAAACGAATGCATTAAGAGTTGCGTTTTCCTGTTTGTACGGATAGCGATTACAAGCGTTAAGCACTAAATGAATTGTTGGCCTTTTGCGATCGGAAACGGCCAGTTAGATTTTAATCAATCGTTATTTTTGTTATTGAGAATTCAAAATGTCTTTGTGTCCAACCTTAAATAATATCATTTACAAAATTGTTTTGCTTCGAAATGAGTTGTTTCTTGTTGTTTCACTAACTTTACTTGCAAACTTTGTTCAATCAAAAACTAAGCTGTATTCAATTAACTTCTTTCGATTATAAACTCTGTGCTCTGAAGTGATTTGTTAAATGCCTTGCTTTGAAGTGATTTGCTCGATAAAACAAAACTGTCTTGATTTATATCAAAAACTGAATTGTCTTCAACTAACTTCTTTCACTTGATAAAACAAATTTGTGTTTTGTTGTTTAGTAAAGTTAAATAAAGAAAGGTTGACTGATTTCAAATTCACACTTAATCGTTAAACTAACCGTTTGCGACTCGGTGTGATCTGTACAAGCACATGTCAAGTTCGAAGTTGCAACTCAAAAGACGACAAACATTTGAATCTGGACTCAAAAACGCTTGCTTCGATGAGACTTCATTTTGAGGCGTTAGTCTGATTGTTCTGATTGTGTGTCGTCAAAAGCAGCATGCAAATGTGTTTGCGAATTGCTGTTTGCCGAGTAAGCAGCAGTGAGACAAAAATGTGCCTGGAAGAGGAAATTTTAAATGGAATGAAAGTTAAGTTGATTGAATGAGTTCGTCCAAATTTGAGATCTCAATCGCTTTTTTGAGTTGAATAGTTCGGTTGTTTTAAATGTCTACAAAGATGCAAAAAAGTGCTTTAACGCTTAACTTGACTGATTAGATTTAATGCGCCTCAAACCACTGACAAGAGAAGTTCAGACTTTAATTTGACTTTAAAGATCAAGTTAGGCCAGGACCGTTTGCTTAGTCTTCAAAAAAAATTTTTTCAAAAAAACCTTTTTTACTTTATCAAAAAACAAACAACTGAAAAGTTTTGTTTGTTCTTTTGCGGGGGGGCTACTAACGGTCATGTCTTCCTTCTCTCGTTATAAGTTTGAACTTATTCAATCAAATAAAATACATTTGAAATTACTTACTTGGAGCCGGATATCATCAATAATAATCATTCCTTCTGCTTCTGGTGAATCTTCTGGCAATTCCGCTTTAAATGCCAGTCTAATTGGTTCTTTGTAGTTAGGAATTTCAACTTCAATCATCTCAGCAGATCCGTCGCTAATGCTCTAAACAATTTTAATGACATCAATTTAACAAACAGTTTAACTTACTTGGCAGTCCAAAATCTCGTCAGAAAACGACTGGATAACACAGACACTTACAGTGGCATCTCCGGTGTGCCAGTGTCTAAAAATCAAAGTTGCTCCGCTTTTCATGCAACGAATTGTCTCGGATATCAAAATTGCAGGTGATTCGTGTTGGCCTTTACGGAATTTGGCCACTGCGAACTCGCCGTCTGGAATTTGTGTTTGCGGAGACAGTGTTTACGTAAAAACAAACCTGGAACAGTATTCCGCCTTGTCAAGTAGTGGAACTTGCGTGGATCCACATGTCCAACTCCAATTTCCCACTTCGGAGCAGTTGCTGAGTCACTTTCTTCGTTGTCATTCGAAGCCAAATCCAAGGGAGCCCAAAAACAATCAAGAGCACGTCGAGAGAAGTCGCATTCCAACTCCTCTAATGAATTTAATAAACTTTAAACTAATTTAAAGCATACAAACCTTAGAAGAATGTGCTGCGCGGTTAAAAATGACTCCCAACATTGGAGTTGTGTAAAAATCAGGTCCTAAGTCCAAAGCATTGTAAGCATCAGTGCACATTGTTGCCTCATAATCGATGTCGTCAATAATAACAAAGTTGTCTCCGTCCTTAGCAATCACTTCTGTCTTTATTGCGTACTGAAAAGAAGTGAATAATTTGAATGAGTTGATTGAAAAGAAGTGATTGAGTAATTTGAATGTTGTTTAGAAACAATTGATTTTGTTTGTTTGGGTGTTGGGGTTAGGGGGTTGATTGAATGAGTTGATTAAAGGGTTAAAGGCAAGTAAGTTGAAAAGTCCGTAAACATAACTCTTAACAGGATGAATTCGATAGACATTATTGATTAAGTTGAGAAGTTAAACAAACTTGTGAAAACAATCTCCGAGCTATTAAACAAATAAGCAAGTCCGTAAAGACGATTTTAAAAAGACTAGGTAAGCTTTAAAAAGAATGAATGTTAAAAGAACGAATGTTGTTAGAAACAATCTTTAAAAGAGCGAACGGGGGAGCGGTGTTGTTAGAAACACTTTAAAAGAAGCAAACAATTCTGCTAGAAACAATGTTTAAAGACTGATTAATTAAACAAGCTCATAAGAACAATGTTAAAAGACGAATGCTGTTAGAAACACTTTTAAAAGAGCGAACAAGAACATTTTAAAAGAGCGAACAATCTCATAAGAACATTTCAAAAAAACACATTTTGCCAGAATCACTTTTTAAAAGAGCGAACAATTTCAATCTCATAAAGACACTTTTAAAAGAGTGAACAAATTCGAGCAATTTAAGTATTCAAAGAAGGTAACTCACCATAAAATTAGAAGTTTGTTCAAAGTGGTGGCTCGAGGGAGCAGGTGAACGCATAGTTGAAACTGCTTGGCATTCTAACTCATTCATGTCTAAGTCCAGAACACAAGCGCTTGTTCGGATTCCTTTTGTTGACCAAATTCTAAATAGGTTTTAGTCAAACAAAGTCCGAAACAACCTACCGGAAAGTCAAAGTTGATCCGGATGGAGATTGACAGTGAACTGGATCGGAGACCAGTAATTTAGAGCCTCCACCACTTTGGTCTTGCTCCAAGTACATAAAAGCAAATGGAGGACGTGGAGTTGTGTAAGTTCCTGTTTCGTTGAACATAACAACTTCTGGAATGCGCTCAATTGCTCTTGTCCACGGAATGGCTCCGGAATAGCCTCCATTTCTCCACCTGCACGTCGAATCAAATGCATCACAAGCCAATTCAGTAGCCGTCCCGATCGCCATTCCTTGAGCCGCTGTAATTAGTGGTTCGGTTCGGAAGTCTGGACCAAAGTCGACTAAAAGAAGAAGTTACTGGGTTTGTTTAAAAACAACACTTACCGGCGATTTTGCAAAAGTCTGCCTCGTAGATTATGTTGTCCAACATAGCAAATGCTCCATCTGGATGCGCCATGTCATAGGCTCGGATTCCGAGTCTGAAAGGACTGTCTCTTGGTGGAATCTCTACTCGACATTCGGTATTTACTGTAACAGTTCCACAATCAATGTGAGGTTTTTCAGGTAAAGGACGGAGCTCTGTCTGATTTGCACTTATCTTGGCGTCCTCCATCAACAAAACTTCAATTCGAGCGCCATTGTAAATCCAGAACCTGAAAATGAGTTGATTTTGTTTGTTAGTTTGAATTGAATGAGTTGAATTGAATGAATTGATTTTGTTTGAGAGTTTGAATTGAATAAGTTGAATTGAATGAATTGATTTTGTTTGTGATTTAGGGTTGATTTTAATGTTTGATTAGACTCTTAAAGATTACTTACTTAATGAAGTTGATTGATGTAGCTGAAGAATTTAAACGGTAACTTAATGTTTGATGCAGCTGAATGACTTAAAGAGGCAATTTAACAGTTAACATTTAGTTAGACGAATTGAATCACGAGTTGATTAGAGCTTTAAAAGTTGTTTGATGCAGTTGAATCAATTAAATCACGAGTTTTAAACATTGCTTGCTTAATAAACATTTTAATAGTTCGTTTTTAAACAAAGAGCACAAACTCCCTGAAAGAACGAACGCTTTTTGCCGAATGCACACACACATTCGCATACTAAAGGAAAAAGAGCAGAGAGAAAGCGCTCTTCATTGCATGCACGCACATTAAAGGAGAAGAGAGAAAGCGCTCTTCGTTGCACACATTCGCATACTAAAGGAAAAGGCAGAGGAGCCCTCCCCGAGGATTCCGTGGCGCAATTGGTAGCGCGTCAGATTCCAAAGATTTCAAAGGTTCTAGGTGTTCCAGGTCAGAATAATCTGAAGGCTGCGTGTTCGAGTCACGTCGGGATCATAAATTTTTGTTTTTTCAAAAGAGATTCAACCTTTTTGGGTTACTGCACAAAGTCTTTCAAGTCAAATTATTCAAGTAAGCTTTTGAAACAGCATTTAATTGTTTGAATAGAAGAACTTGTTTAATGTTCTTGTTATCACTTGATATTTGAAATTCATGCACGAAAACTTTGAACATTGTGCTTTAAATGAGCAACTTAACTTTCCAAGTAACAAATCACATTTGAAATTATTCAAAAAAAACGGTTGTTTTTAAGTCAGCAGACAAAATGACTCATTAAATGTCCCACTTTCCCACAAAATCTGTACAGATAAACAATTTTGCTTGTGAGAAGAGCGAAATCGGGCTGCTCATTTGAAATTCCTCATTTTATTTGCGTTTACTGTAACAAATTCGTTGTCAGCAGACAAGACTCATCAAATGTCCACTTTTCTCACAAAATCTGTACAGATAGAAGCGAAATCTGGCTGTTCATTTGAAATTCCTCGTTTTATTTGCGTTGTTTTGATCTCATTTGAAAGTGATTTGTTATGGTCTGGATGATGTGGACGGAAATCTTGACGAATATTATTTAGTCAGAAATAGGTTTGTTGGGAGTGAGCGTCAGCGCATTTCTGCAATTTCAAATTGCAGCCGTTTATCGATACAAATAAACAAGCAGACTTTCTCACCTCGTCCTCTTTCAAAAAATTAGTCATTTCCTAGCGCGGCAACACCGGATTTTGATCTTCACTTGCTGGAGAATGGCCTGTTTTCGATTGCTGTCTGTGCTCAATAAACAGCCGTTTTTAGTTTATAGCTTTCATTCAAATCTTTGCGCGTCTATTAGTTAGCAGCTCTGCACTTTGTTTAACCTAGAATTTGATTGCTGATTGAGTTTAAGTGCCAATTTTAATCAACTAGTTTAGGCCATGCGCGTTCTGTTGATCTTATTTGCGTTTGGTTGCGTAGTCTCTTCACGGCCAATTCCTTCCACTGACTTTACCGCAGAGCACAAGTTAGCTAAACTTGAGATCTTGTGCGGCCATAATTCTAATGATTTTGAATCACAATCCGTATCCATCTTTAAGCAGCCCATTCACGTTGAGAATTTTGGCGAAAGAATGGTAGCTCTTTGTAAGTACTGCTTTCTAGTGATCACACTATTTTATTTGATTTCAGTATCCGATCACTATGGATTTTTGGTAGAATTTGCTTGCAAACTATGTGGAAGTGTTACTTTCCTGCGATTTGAGAAAACTACCTCCGGAAAAATCTGGACCGATTCCTATCCTTATTATGCAACGTTTATTAGAAACACAACTGTGCGCCAAGAATTGAACTTTTATAACTCTATCTATGTTGAAGAAACTGACAATTACAGTCTTTTATTCGACAATTGTTGGCACCTGGCCCACCGGTTTTACTTTAAATCAACCTTGTATTTAAATGTTCCGACTAAAACTTGGCAATGGGTTCTAAGCAAAATTAGTTTTGGAACGCTCTATGATTAGTTGATGTTTTATTTGTTGTTTTTGTGTCTCTACCGTTCTAGTCGATAAATTCTTTTGCTGATCTGGTCTAACACTTCGTGGAGATCCTTTTGTGTGCAATTTGCTCATTTCAAATTTTCATGTAACGCGAAACTTTTAATCACGTTGTTTTAAATAATCGTTTTTAGTTAACTCCTCTACCGAATTCCAGACACTATTCAACAATGGCTCGTCAGCTCAAAGCCGCTCTCTTGGCCGGAACTTTTGCTACCGTGCGTGCATCTTGCGGAGATCTTGATCAGCGTTGGGCAGCCACTGGCGACGACACTTCCAAAGCACGCCTTTGTAAGAAAGTTCATTGAGGCTAGCAATGTAGTCGCCGAAGCTTACGGACTCCACGTGGGAAAAACTGGCTGGAGTAAGTTTTTATTGGTTTAAGTGGAAGTTCAACTCTGTATGCTTTAGGTTTGTTGACTCCGACAAACACTTTGTGGCTTCTCCTTGGCATCGTCGTTGGAATGCTTCTTCTGGGCATCATTTTGCTCATAGTTAGTTGCGTTCGATCGTGTTGCGGCGGAAACAACAACAGTGGCAATGGTGGAAACGGAGGATGCAATGGAGGCAACGGCCCAGCTCACATTCATAATAACTACCGAAACTAGATCTTGCCATTTTCCGACTAGTTTAGCCCAATATTTCAAAGTCTTGCAACTTGTAATTGTTATTGTATCTTTCGACTAGTTTTGCATACTGAAGATTCCAGCAATTCTTCTTTAAGTGAACTGTCCACTATTGCAATTAGAGGTTTCAATTTATTTGTATCTTGTAAAACCCGATCAATTATTCCTAGAGTTAACTATCCACTATTGCATTCCTTAGATCCGTAGAAATAGAGTGTTGCTTATTAAAAATTGTCGCATTGTGTCTTTGTTCCCAACATGTTCTTGTACGATTGATTGATTGATTGATTTGATTGACTGATTGAAAAATAAAGTATATGAGCGACAGTTATGTGATTTAATTGAACTTATTGGCAGCTTTACATGATGCTTAATTACTTTTGAATGTGTTAAAACGGTGAATTCAAATGCATTTTTGCAGTCAAATGAGTTTTGTTGGAACTATTGGAGCTACTTTACTCAAGTACTCGTTGCCGGTCTTGAGTAAAGCCGTATCAATGGCATCTTTAACTGGAATGGCTGCAGACGGAATCGCGTTGATTCCCTCTGTGATTGATTTGGCATCACGTTTGTTTGGAAAGAAGGAGGCTATTTCAGAAGCATCGTTAAGTTAGTTAGTTTAAATGTTTTAGAAATGGGAAAACAAAAAGCCGGAAACTCTTTCATTTTCAAAAATAAGATCATTGGAACTTTCAAAGTAAACTCCGAATTTTAGAGTCAATCGGCGTCGGTTTGCGATCAAAGGACAGAGAAAAGGAGTCTGAAGAGTCATGGGAAGCAACTCGATCAATGCAGGACGTTAGCTCAAAGCCACAATCAGCCAAACAACAATGTAAATTTTACATTTAAAGCGGATTATATTTAATTACTTTTAGTGCTCAGCAAGGCAATTAACGCTATCGCAAACACAGCGTCCATGTTAAGCACCAAAAAGAAGCGTGCCGAGAATGCAGAGAACCAAAGCATATGTTAGTTTTGCATTCAAAACTCATTACATTTAAATGCTTTCAGTGGTCGACTCGCCTTCTCATTCCAAACAAATGACTTCAAAATCAAAAGTTACGTGGCCCAATAATCAAGATGAGAAGTTGGACTCCGAGCGTTTGCGTTGCCCTACTCCACTACCAAAAGAAAATGATGTCGTTTTGCCAGGTAATAACTTTAAGAATTGAATTAGTGCTTACACAAACTTTTAAAATATGTCATATCAAATTGTTTTAGGCCGCATCCGCCACTTCGAATCCTTTTTGCCGTCGGAGATCAACATAACCGCTGACACTTTCCTTGAAAATGGCCTAATCAGCGCAGTCTTGTTGCCACTTACGACCAGATTATTCGAATCACTCGATGAAATTATGGCCAACGGACCATTTGACATACCTGTGTACGTTTTAAAATGCTTTTGATGATTTTAACATCCAGTTTTTAGTAGTATTGAATCAGTTGGGGAGGATTTCCAAGTTTTCGAATCAAAAAGAATTCGCCTTTACCTGATGGTCTTGACAACCGCATATGCATGGAACGGCGACGCTATTCTCAAGATTAATTGGCACGAAATGGTTCACATGATCCGAAGTTTGGCATTTAACGTAAAGGACAACTCGATCTTGTCGCGATCATTTGGAAAACTCATGAGCGAAATTTTGTTTAGCGTCAAAGGTTATTCGTCGGCTGTTGAGCACGTGCTTGAGTTAAAAAGGAAGTTGCAACATAGTCCGAATTTCAAAGAAGGCAGCAATCGTACAGGCAAAGACAACTATCATCTCAGTTCACGCATGACTAATATTGAGCAGCAAATTCAACAGATCACCGACTCGTTATCCGAAATTAACAAAAAACTTTAGTCTTGGCTTTATGTTGTTAGTGGACATATTGTTTTAATTACCCGAGTTGCAGTGCTTTTGTGTATCACAGTTGAATTTACACTAGTTAGAATTTTCACAATTAAACGTATTTGTAAATAGAAAATAAAGACTTTTATTGCATGATTTGGTGTGTTTGTCTTATCGGAGTGTCCATTTTTACTTTGTTGATTATTCTACGGAGTTTCTTTATTGTGTATACAATTTTGAAATTAGATGGCAGCTAATGATCCAAATGCGTCCAACCGCCCGTTAAAGGTATCAATCGCTTTGCCTACTATCAGTATTAAACCAAAACGAGATGAATTGAAGGTATGTTTAGTTTTCAATGAAGTTTAAGTTACAAACTGGTTAAACAACTAATTGTAAATTCGTTTTAAATGCCCATAAGAAATATCGAACTGAATGCTTTTAGTCTTTATCCAAATTGAGCCTACAACAAAAAGATGACGACAAAGCAAAAAGTACTCCAACATCTTCGCATTTGCCGACATCTTCTGATTTACAAGTAATTTATTTTGCACACTGTTGGCAGTTTTTAAGTTAATGTTTTTAAGATCACGCCATTCACTCTTGACACAAAAATTCCGTTTGAAGTCTGTATTGTGGAAGATTGTGCTCCGTTCAGAACAATAGCTAAAGTTAACTGTACACCTAAAACTACAGTCAATCAACTCAAAGACAAAATCTATGAACAAATCGCCATTCCTTCGTACCAACAATTCATCACGACCTTAAACGGAAAGCCTGTTGGAATTGGTCAATTTCCGCCGTCAACATTTACGGACCAATTGAGCAATGATTCCGCAGTCTCTCAGTTTGGCATTACGGGCTCTACAACATTGAAGATACGAGTTGGCAAAGGAAAAGGAGGAGAAGTTGAAGGCTTTGAAAGTTCAGAGGACGAACTTCTTGAAATGGAAGTGGATCAGTATGGCAGTGATGAAGATGAACCATTCCCACCGCCGCCAATACAAGAAAATGAAGAAGACAACAACTTTGTTTTTGAGCGAGATTGGATGAGGTAGGCGCTTTTAGTTTTTCGAGCTAGCATTTGTGGAACTCTAACTTGCTACAATGACTAAACTCTAGATGTTTTTTGAAATGATACTTTTAAAGATTTAATCAAATTCTTCAATCTGCTTACTCTGTATTTTCAGACTTGCTAGATTTTCAAATCGAGACCAAACAAAATCTGCATTTAATTCAGTCATAAGCATTCTGTTCCGCATGCGGCACTTTCGACAATGTTTTGGTGAATTTGGTGGTTGCAGAAGATTTGAGGCCAGCCGAAAGGCATTTTGTATGGTCTACGAAAAAAATGGTTAGCACTATCAACATCGAACATTTACAATCGTCAAATGCTTTTATAAATGCTTATTTATCTGTCACAGAACAACTCATGCCACATGAAACTTTTCGTTGTGTTGAAGTTTTAAACAACATCGTGAAACTTTTGCTGCAATTCTGTCAAAATGGCAATGTTCTCGAAGAGTTATGTGTTTTGCAAGTAGTCCGTGATACTATTCCATCATCGTGCATATTTCTTCAAATTTACGTCGATTCAAACTTTGATTCTCGTAATCATTATATTTCTTGTTTGTTTAAACATCGACAATTTAGTTGGCACAGTAATTCAAGACCAAGTAAACCGCGGAGTTATTGCGTTCAATAGAATTCCTACAATATTATTTATTGAATTGAATCGTTCATTGATTAAATGGGACAAGTATCGAGGCCAGTAAGTTTTTAAACTAATGATGTGAATCTTTGATGAGTTAACACTTAAATTTAGGTTTTCGTTTGAGACTACATTGGAATTGGCAGAATCAAGTACACAAGATGAAAAACAGTTAGAACTCTTCGGATTTGTGATGACTTCAAGTTTTTATCCAAATAGCGGCTTGTCGATTCATGAGCACAACTGGGCAGTGGTCCGACATCAAAATAAGGTAAGTTAAGGAGTCATGTGCTAAAATTTAAGTTGTCCAAAGCACAATAAACACCTGAATTTCAGGCTATCATTTTTGACGATGACAGACAAGTACAACTTATGCCGCTTGACGAAGCCATCTTTTACGGATCCTACATTGGAAGTGGGGCAAAGGCTCAAAATGATTTTGAGTACATGTGTGATGTACGTCTATAAAAACGTACTTTGTTCATAGTAAATTTTGTTTATTTTAGGCGGGCTCAGCCGTTCTCCTTGTTTATGTGAAAAAAGAAATCGCAATGAATGAAATAGTACTGACTGCACGTGTTCCTCCACCTGTTTATGTACATTCCGAGTTTTCTGGCATTGTTGGACAAAGAGTTGAGCAAGCACGACGTAATATTTTTGATGAAAGTTTAATTAGTTTCATTTAAATTTCAGTTCATCGCCTGGATCCTACTGCTCATAAACGACCCCCGCCACTTGGCAACGCTGTGCGAGTCCAAGAGGCCTGGAGACGTAATACTTTTGATGAACGTTTAATTAGTTTCATTTAAATTTCAGTTCATCGTGAAGATCCTATCGCAAACCCTCGCCCGGAACTTGGTGGCATTGTTGGACAACGAGTTGAGCAAGCACGACGTAATACTTTTGATGAATGTTTAATTAGTTTCATTTCAATTTCAGTTCATCGCCTGGATCCTACTGCAAACCCTCGTCCCGAACAGGGTGGCATTTATAGACGAAGAGTGGAGCCGGAACAAGGTAATACTTTTGATGAATGTTTAATTAGTTTCATTTCAATTTTAGTCCATCACTTGGACCCTACTGCAAACCCTCGTCCCGAACAGGGTGGCATTTATAGACGAAGAGTGGAGCCGGAACAAGGTAATACTTTTGATGAATGTTTAATTAGTTTCATTTCAATTTTAGTCCATCACTTGGACCCTACTGCAAACCCTCGTCCCGAACAGGGTGGCATTTATAGACGAAGAGTGGAGCCGGAACAAGGTAATACTTTTGATGAACGTTTAATTAGTTTCATTTAAATTTCAGTTCATCGTGAAGATCCTATCGCAAACCCTCGCCCGGAACTTGGTGGCATTTATAGACGAAGAGTGGAGCCGGAACAAGGTAATACTTTTGATGAACGTTTAATTAGTTTCATTTAAATTTCAGTTCATCGTGAAGATCCTATCGCAAACCCTCGCCCGGAACTTGGTGGCATTTATAGACGAAGAGTGGAGCCGGAACAAGGTAATACTTTTGATGAACGTTTAATTAGTTTCATTTCAATTTCAGTTCGTCGTGAAGATCCTCCTGTTCATGTACATCCGCTGCGTGGCAACGCTCTGCGAGTCCAAGAGGTCTGGAGACGTAATACTTTTGATGAACGTTTAATTAGTTTCATTTAAATTTCAGTTCATCGTGAAGATCCTATCGCAAACCCCGCCCGGAACTTGGTGGCTTGTTGGACAACGAGTGAGCAGACGACGTAAACTTTGTGAGTTAATAGCACAATCAGCACGCCGGAGGCGGGGGGGGGGGGGGGGGCGCCCGGACCGCCCGGGGGGGGGGGGGGGGGCAGCCACGGCCCCGCCGGGGGGGGGGGGGCGGGGGGGCTCGCCGGGCCCGGCCCGGGGGGGCGGGGGGCGGCGGGGAGCATTATCAGCACGTGGACCACGACCCGCCCGGAACTGGGGCATTATGACGAAGAGTGGAGCCGGAACAAGGTAATACTTTTGATGAACGTTTAATTAGTTTCATTTCAATTTCAGTTCGTCGTGAAGATCCTCCTGTTCATGTACATCCGCTGCGTGGCAACGCTCTGCGAGTCCAAGAGGTCTGGAGACGTAATACTTTTGATGAACGTTTAATTAGTTTCATTTAAATTTCAGTTCATCGTGAAGATCCTATCGCAAACCCTCGCCCGGAACTTGGTGGCATTGTTGGACAACGAGTTGAGCAAGCACGACGTAATATTTTTGATGAAAGTTTAATTAGTTTCATTTCAATTTCAGTTCATCGCCTGGATCCTACTGCTCATAAACGACTCCCGGAGCTTGGAATTATTGCACAAAGAAGGCAGCAGCAGTTAGATTTTGCCCACCAAGCAAACAATTTACGAGTAAGCGGAAACTATGATATAAACGAAGCGACTAGTTATATCAGAAGTATTAGACATCCCTCGGATCGATTCAAACGTAAGTTTTGCTCCTTTGTTATTTAAAATCGTTAATCAAAATCTTTTTAGTTTTCAAATTCGGCAACTTCTTCCAAGCATAATCATCGTGTGAAAGAATTTAATCTATTTTTAATTTTGTTGAATGTTCATTTGTAATGCGCGACAAATCACAAAAGATTACTTCAATTTTGCTGCAAAGTTGTTTCAAATAATACGCATAACGTAGTTGCAAGTTAGATAGTCGTTGGCAAATTTAAATAGGAGTTTTTACTAACCGGTAGTGACAATTTTAAATTAATGAGTTTTAATTAAAAGCGTGACCTTGTTGTTTGTATTGCACATAATAAACTTTTTACTATACTTGTTCTGTGTTTTCGAATCGTTTGTTGAGGCGATAACTGATATTTGATGTCTTTATAATATTGTGTCAATAATGATTTTGTATAGTTTCTTCTTGATACTTACGCAATGGGAAATATTAATGTCGCACCTGCAGCTAATTTGGACAACAATGATCAATTAGACGACAATGATCAATTAGACGACAATGAAGATGAAAATGAAGAAGATGTGCTACAAAATCTTTTCAATTCAATTAAAGGTAAACTGCCTTCAAACTTTCTATCGAAAATAAATTTAAATGTTTAGATAATTTAATGGCAGTCGGAGACAGAGACGTGCGACTAGTTTGTAATTTATGTGAACTTACGGTTGCCAGATGGCTTGGAGGAATTGGCCTCACACCCGACGTAAGTCGCATCAATGCTCTGATGAGAAATCACTATTTCCTGACATGCGACTTTATCAAGCAAGAAGTCATGCGAATCCAGATCGAAGACTGGAGTCAACTCCCGTAAGTCGTTTGTTAAAATGAATTTTAAGTAACACATATGTTTAGAATAAATAACGACCTTTTCCTTCGTCCACTTAACTATTTGCAATTAGTTCGTTCCCAAGATCGATTTAAACATCTGTTTTCATTTTACGTACATGTTTCAATGGTTCGTGCTAATGTTTACGACGACCGTTCTGCTGCAGCTCAGCTTTCTTATTTTGGCGCAGCCTTTGGACGATCGACACCTACTCCACTCTACGCTAAGCATAGTCGTCATGTTCACAGCGACTTCTTTGACCGACGATCCGAACGATTCTTTGGAGTATTGTATTCCAATAACGCCCGTTTGATTTTACAAGCCGAATCCGTAGCTATTTGCTTCAGTGAGTTTTATCACAAAATCTACTGAGCATGTTTAAAAGAATTTTCCTTTTAGGAAGCTTATTTCCGCACTGCAAGAATCGATCTTTTGAGTGCAAAACAATGTCTTCGCTGACACCGGAGCTTTTCACAACTCTTGCTAACACAATCTTTGGCACATTTAGCCAAATATTCGCGCGCTATGCGCAAGATGTCGGACCACAAGCACTCTTGATCGCATTCAACGAAGCACGTCAAATTAAAGCTCTCCAACACGAAGCGTATAATCGTTACATGGACTTGACCGAACAACACCTTGTCCAATTAAACGAAGAAGCTCAAAACGAACAGGAGTAGCTCAATATTTCAAGTCTTGTAATTGTTATTGTATGTTTCGAGTAGTTTTGCATACTGAAGATTCCAGTAATTATTCCTAGACTTAATCAAATATCCATATTGCATTCCTTGGATTGTAGATATCATTTGATAAGAGGTTTATCTTTAAGCAGTGTGTTAATCCCAATAGTTGCTTATTCAAAAATTGTCGTAAAGTGTGGTTTGATTGTATGCATGTATAATTGATTTGATTGACGAATAAAGTTAGTTTTCAACTTAGTTTTTCGGAATTCTAGCGCTTGGCTTTTATGTTGTTCGGTCTTTCTAAGTAATCAACTTCAGTCATCAAGTTAATTTAATTCAACAGAAATGGCTATAACTAAAAAGTGACTCAACCTTCTTAGGTTACTGCACAAATTGTTTCACCATAATTTTAGGCACCAATAGACGTGCCTAACGATATAATTTTAGGGCTATGTGCCGGTCAATTTAACGGAAATGATCTTTAACAAGAATGAGAACAGTTCAATAACTTCCAGATCGGTGTGGTAAGATATAAGTAACAAACTGACTTCATATTTGTGGGCAGAGCCTATTAAAATACACTGTGTACAGCTTTTCGATTCAGTTTTGGCCAGTGGAATGCTATCAAACACTGTAAAGTTGCTCTTTAAGGTGATTAAACAAATAAAGTCTTTCTTTGTTTTGATGTCTCATTTAGTCGTTTCTATTTTGCATTTCAATCATTTTTGTTTTGATGTCTCATTTAATCTAACAAACACTGCAAATCGTAACCTTTGAAGGCAACAATTTTTAACACAACTGACTTCATTTTGTATTCTTCGCAACCTAGCCATTAAAGATTACAAGAAACTACAATTAAAAACAAAGACGAAGATCTCTTCGTCAATAGACAACAAAAAAGGAAGCAAAATTTGAATACAACTTTCAACATCGTCGTTCTTTTTTGACAAACAACACTTCTTTGGTTGTTAAAATGACAGTTGTTTTTAAAGACTCTCTCGTCGGCTTTTTGGAGTACTTTATAGGAACGACGGTGCCTTTTCTTGCAATATTGTGTGGATGCTTGGTTATTTACTTAACTGCATTTCAAACTCCAGCATACATTAAAAGTTTTGCAAGACTCGTCCAGTTAATTGCAGTTATCGATACAGTTTGTGCAACTTTTGATTTGTTTTGTCAATTAGTAAGTTGGAAACGTTCTTTTTGTATAAGTTGTTTAATTCCAGCGTACCCGAAGCACGTCGACTGCTTTGATGTACAATTTATCAGGTCTTGCCGGTTTTTTGCCCTTCCGACCACAATGTTACATATTCTGTACAAGATGGTTCTTCCAAATCCTTAGCTTCCTCATCCTGCCGGTTGCTTACTTGTATCGCTTCCATCTTTTAAAAAAGTAAGTTGATTTTAACTAACATGTTGCTTTAAAAATGTTGTTTTAGAAACTCAGCGCCGTCGACTTTTTGCATTGTTGTCTATTTCTCTGTCTGTGTTTTGATCTCCAGTTCAGGATTCATAACATCCAAATTGGCCTTCTGTGATTTCGATAATCCGGAAGAAATTAACTACGGAACTCAGTGGTATCGATAAAAGAAATTGACTTGAAAGACTTTTTTGATTGATTGATTAAATGAGTTTACTTGACGTTTTAAAGAGTTTATAGCTAAGAAAATTAGACCTTACTCAATCTCAATTTTTAAACTCCGGTGATCTTAATCTACACTAACGTTTGACAGAAAAGAAATTGACTAAGCTGACTTGTTGTTTGCTTAATTGTTTTTATTTACCAGTCAAATCAAAAAGACTCTCAAATCGATTGATTAAATTCAACATCTCCTTTTTATAACCAAAACAAATAACATTACCCGAACAATCTTTTAAATCAACAAATTTGTTCAATCTCTTCAGTCTTTTAAATCAACAAACTTGTTAATCTCTTCAATCTGTTCAACTTTTTTTAGGTACGACGAATATCCCACACCGGATGTATTGATTGCGTCTCCAAAAGCAAGTTTTTAGTTTACTAGTTAAACAACTTTTACAATTCCAGAACTACTTACCACTAACCATTTACAGTAACTTTACTTATGTGGTTATCTTAGGCAGTTACGCCGTATCTATTTATTTTGCAGTTCTAACAGTTTGGCAAATGAGAAGATGGAATCTAAATGGAAACAAACAAACTTTGGCTTTGAAAAAGCAGTTTGGAAGAGTTTTGTTTGCTCAAGTGAGTCTTTTGATTGTTATTGAATTGGCAAAACTGTTTAGTCACTTGTTCCGCTTGTGACTTTCGTGGTACCCGGAACGTTGCCAAAGATTGCTTCTATTTTTAAAGTGTCGCTTGGTTATTACTATCTCGACTTCATTTTAAGAATGATAATGACATTTCCTTTATTCAGTTCTTTGTTTTCGATTGTTTTTATTCGTCCATATCGAAGATTTTGTTGTAAAGTATTGAGAATTGTTTGTTGTACTGGATCGAAGGTGGCGACTACCGAGTCTACTCGAAATAATAACGATCCTGCCCCGAACAGATTAGTCGATGTTGTTTCTTAGTTTGAAAAGACTTTTCAATAAAGAATGGAAGTTATTGAATTGAATGTTTGAATGCGTTTTTGAACTTCATCAATTTCTTAAAATTGCGTAGTTATAAAAAGGAATTTGTAATCTTTACAGTGGCACCAAAAATAATCAAACAACAAAAACTTTCATTTTCAAAGCAATTTCAATTTTCGCAAACATTTTTGTCAAACAACAAAACTTTTCGTTTTCAATTCAATTTTTTTGTCAAACAACAAAAACTTTTCTTTTCGAGTCAATTTTCTAAAACAAATATTGTTATTGACACTTCCAAGTTTGGATTATGTTTTCGGGTCCAAATATCAAAGACAGTCGACAGTTTGAAATATTTAATTGCATAACTATAAAAAGACACTTACTACTCGTTTTCTCGACAGACAACAAAAAATGACTATAAATTTTTGCTCGACACCACTTTTCATTTCCAAAGGATCGACACGGTTCATCTTATTAAATGGCGTCCAAATTTCCCTATCTAAATAACCCTCATGTATCCAACAAATTAATAAACGCTGCAAATCCAGATCGCATTTTATCAATAGGCTTCGTGGAACACTTTTTAAACACAGCGATACCGTTGCTTGGCGTCCAATTTGCTTGTTTGGTTATTTATTTGTCTATTTATCACACACCCGCTTACATTCACTCTTTTGCACAAATCATTCGTCTAATTTCTATAGTCGATGTCATTTGTGGAGTTTTTGATACAATGTGCCAAGTCGTCAGTTTTTAGTTGAAAAGATTGTTTTAAAAATGTTGATTGATTTGAAAGTGTTGAAACGATTAGTTTAAAATGCTTTTAGTTGAAAAGATTAGTTAAAAATTGAATGATTGAAGGTTTTAATCTTGATCTTGGTCCCAAGTTTTGTTTAGTCTTGGTCTTGGTCTTGGCCCAAAAATCTGGTCTTGGGGCCAGTTATTTTAAAGGGGTTGATTGTGAGGTTTTGTTAGCGTTACGTAGTTTTAAATTGATTTGATTTTTGATACTTCGTTGTTGCCTAGTTTAAAACTAATAACTAAAAATCAACATTTTAAAAGTCTTTAACTAAACAACGAATCAAATTACAAAAGAAAAAATCATTTCAATCGTCAAGCAAAAAAATTATTTCAATCAGTCAAAGAAAAAATCACCTCAATCATTTCAATCATTGATCATTTCAATCAAAAAATCATTTCCAGAGAGCAAAAAGCGCGCCTGGAGCATTAATGTACAGTTTGTCGGGCCCTGCTCATTTGTTATCTTTTCAAGCACAATGTTACATGTTCAGTGGGAGAAGATCCGCTCAAATTCTAAGCTTTTTCACAATGCCTGCTGGTTACCTTTATCGACATTATGTTTTGAAGACGTAAGTTGATTTTAACTACCGAATGCAAAAACACCTTTAGAAACTCAACACCGTCGCTTCTTTATATCTCAATTTACGCTATAATTTGTTTCTTGTTGTCCGGAATAGGTTTCTTGACTGCTAAAGTGGCTTATTGTGATTTTAACAATCCAGAGAGGATAAGTTATGAAGTTTACTGGTATGCTGATCTTCCAATACCTACATTGCTAGTAACTCCGACTGTAAGTTGTAATTTTGGACTTTTAAAGTGCACACATTTTAGGATTACTTGCCGAGAAACATTCATGACGTGTTCCATTCCGGATGCGTGCTATTTAGTTACCTGTTAGCTATCTATTTCGGAGTACAAGCAATTTGGACACTGAAGCAACAAGGATCTAGCAGGAGCGGTCAAACAGTAAAGCTTCACAAACAAATAGGGAGAGTAATCTTTTCTCAAGCTTTGTTGCTGTTAATTAGCGCCGTCGTCCCCGGAGTCTTACCACGCATCTTGATTGCATTAAACGTTCCACTTGGATATTACTATTCAAGTTTTAATGTTAAACTGACTGCAACGTTTCCTCTATTCAATTCACTTTCTTCTTTAATTTTTATTGTTCCATATCGACGATTTTGTTGTAAAACATTGAAATCTTTTATGTGTTTTAAAATGACAGGATCGACAGTCGACGTGACTCCAAATAACAACGATATCACAGGTCAGAATAGATCAGTAAACATTGATTAACTTGTTGTTTAATAAACAATTTATGTTTGAATTTGAGAGAATGTTTAAAGAATGTAAATTATAAAAGTCAAGAAGTTAAATAGGTTTGAACGATCAAAAAGTCATGGGTCAGGTTTTACGGGGGGTCATTCATTTTGAGAGTCAATTTAAAGATAGCATGTTTGCGAGTCACTTTAAAGATAACATGCTATTTTCATTGATCAACAAATTGTATAGACGTCATTTCCATTTTAAGTTATAAAAATCAAGAAGTAAAGCAGATTTTCATTTGCACGTTGGTCACCAACTTTGCAAGTCAATTTGAACGATCAAAAAAGTCATCAATTTTGCGAGTCAATTTGAATGATCAAAAAAGCATCAACTTTGAGAGTCAATTAAGAAAATCGTCAACTTTGAGAGTCAATTTAAAGATAACATATTTGAGTCACAGAAAACTACTGTCAATCTCCTAAGTCACTTTTAACAATCAGAAACTTAAAACTTACGTAAAAGTCAACAATCCCGTCGAGTTCTGACACTTTATTGGCCAACTAACCAAAAGAGCATCCTTTTTCCACCTTTTGCCGATCACCTGTGAACAACAATTGATCTCCAATTGGCAATTTGGACGGTCCTGGGTGGACTTGAACAACGGGGAATGGAGTATTGTCTTCTTTGCGGAACAAATGAAAGTCTAGGGCATCTTTTCCACCTTTAGCATTCTGCCACCTGCACGTTGAAGGTTGTGTGAAGTCACAATTCAAATCGGCGGATCGTCGAACAAATTTCGTTTGTTGTGCTAAAAAAAGAAGAAGAATTTAAAGTTTAAGTTGATCAAAAATTGTTAAAATGACATTTTTTAAAGGGTTGAAAAATTGAAATGACACTTTTGAACAACTTCTAGAATCAAAATGACATTTTTTGAAGGGTTGAAAAATTGAAATGACACTTTTGAACAACTTTTATAATCGAAATGACGCGTTTGAACAACGCTTTGATACTTCAGACAATTCTTTAAGATCAAAACGACATTGTTTTTGAGGCTGCGAAAAACTCATAACATTCAAGCAACTTTTGGAATTTAAACAGTACTGTTTTTAAGACATTGAACAACATGACTTCAAATAATTCGTTAAGCTCAAAACGAAACTGCTTTTAAACAACACTTTGATACATTAAAACGACATTGTTTTTAAGGCTGTGAAAACCTCGTTGGCTTCAAATACTTCTTTTAAACAGCCTTTGAATCAAAACGACACTTTTAAACAATCCTTTAGAATCAAAACGAAACTGCTTTTAAACAGCCTTTTGAAATCAAAACATTACTTTAAAACGTTTCTTGAATCAAAACGACACTTTTGAAAAAAACCTTGATACTTCAAATATAAAATTAAATAAATTGATTAAAAAACTCACAATCTGTTGTGTCCATTCCTTTGGGAACCCATTCAATTCCCAAATACTGTCTCAATTTAGCTCTTTCTACTTCATAACCTGGCATGCATGCAGAGACTAAACGCCATGTTATTTTTAAAAATCCGTATCAACCTCACCTGTTCTTGCGGAACAAACAAAGAAAGCAAATATGGCAATTGTCTTGAGAGTCATGTCTAACAACTCCGAAAGCACGTCAAATCCAATAAATTAATAAGCAACCGTTCCACATAAAGAGAAAGGCAAATCCGGCGCCTCTGACGCCACTCTTACTCAATAGTTTACTCAATCGCCTCCACTGCAATGTAGATTGATCCAGGCAGGGCGCTCATCCGCAATCAATCAATTAACGGTTGGTCATGAAGGCTTATCACTTGTGTGCGTGTTTCCACACCCGCCAAGAATGGACTCTTGTCGTCTCCAATTCCTTATTGTCTTCTACGTCGTGAGTTTTATGGTCACTCTTGCGCGCAGACAACCAGTTCCCGCCCTCGGTTTGTCAAGGAATGCAGTGGTTGCGATGAGGGTAAATGAAAGTTGAATGTTCAAAGTGTCTGCTGCAGTGGAAACGTTCTGCAAATGTTTCGGATGTTGTTTTGAAACAACTCCGTGATGAGTTATTTCGAAATCGGTGCTTTGGACCAGTAAACTAAAGTGTTCAAATGCAATGTTGTTTAAAAACACTTTGGAAGCAATCGTTTAAACTGTTTGATTGAATCGGTAAATTAAAGTGTTCAAATGCAATCTTTTAAGCGGTGTGCTTTAAATTAAAGTATTCAAATGCAGTGTTGTTTAAAAACTGTTTGAAAGCAATCGTTTAAGTGGTGTTCTTTAATTAAAGTATTCGAATGCATGTTGTTTAAAACTGTTTGCTTGGATCATCAACTCTATGAGTGATTTCGAAATCGGTGCTTTGGATCAGTAAACTAAAGTATTCAAATATAACGTTGTTTAAAAACACTTTGAAAGCAATCATTTAGGTGGTGTGCTTTAAATTAAAGTGTTCAAATGCAATATTGTTTAAAGCTGCGTCAACAACTCTGCATAACTTTTCTTATGCTTGAATTGAATCAATAAATTCAAACTAATTTTTGAATGTCATCGTTTAAAGCTGCATCAACAATTTTGCATAGCTTTTTTATGTTTAAAGCTGCGTCAACAATTTTGCATAACTTTTCTTATGTTTGAAGCTGAATCAAGAAATTCATATAACAAGTACTTAAATGTCATTGTTTGAATTCATCAACAACTTCATTACTTTATCTGTTAAAGAATTCAAACATCCTTTTAAAACAAATCAATTAAACTCAAAAACCGCAAAGTTCAACCACATTTGAATATCTTAATTGACGCAGCAACACTTCAAATCACAGATAAAATCAACAAAATCGAAACCTATTGCATAATCAACACCAAATCCTTTACGCGCGCAAATCTTGTTTTTTCCAAAAAGGCTCTAAACTTGACGGCGCAGCAAAATCCATCGGGCACACAAGTTCCACTCCAAATCACTCTTTGCACACTCATCCCTGTCATCGATTGAATAATCACACTGATTAGCGCCAAAAAAGACGCGTGAATTTGCGCTACTGAAAGAATTCCTTAAATTAACAGGACAATCCAAAGAAGTTGTTGTTCTTTAAAGAGTCTTTAATTGTTGTTTGAAAACACATTGATTTTATAAGAACGAGTTTTAAGAAAAGTGTTTTCAATGCTGTCAAAAGAAAACATGTTGATTTGAAAATAAGGTAATGTTTTAAACATGTCGAATAAATTGACAAACAACATTGATTGAAGTTCTATTTTAAATAACACTGATTTGATAAGAACGAGTTTTAAGACTGTTTCACAAAATTGCTGTCAAAAGAAAAAGTGTTCCCAATTTTATCAATCAAGTTTATGCTATAAACACATTGATTTGACAAGAATGCCTTTTAAAACAAGGTAATGTTTTAAACATGTCGACTAAAACAACAAACAACATTGATTGAACTTCTTGTCGCAATAGCGATGCAAAATTTCAAGCTCTCTCAAAAGGCGTTGTCATTTTCGTTCTCCGAAACTTTTGGTTCAGTTGTAGTCGAGTAGTAGTAATAAACTCTTCTATAAATAATTTGATGTTTTCTTGTGCTACAACTCCTTGCGCTACATTGTCCGGACAAGGGCCAATCGCGACGTTCTTTTTTAAAACACACCGATTTGATAACGAATGGCTTGAACTCGATGCATTGTTTTGATTTTATTTGGAAACTAATATTTAAAATCTCCATCACAATAACCAATAAACCGAATTAAAAGCTTCCACTTAAAAACACCAACAAATCAAAATATCTGCAGAAGACCATCATTCCGAACTTTGTCAAATAAAACAAATAACAAAAATAACGCAAATTGCGTACCGTACCTCCATCCTGATCAATACACACGATGCTCAACTTGCAAAATCCACAAAGTCTCGTCTCAAAGTCCACAGAACCTCAAAGTTGCGGATCACTACACAATACACACGATGGTCGTTGATCAGCTGTCCTCCTCCATTAAAGTCGTGACTTTTGAGCGGTGTGGAACGTTTCAATGAAAGCCCAACAGCTATGCAAACTGTCCACGCTTTCCGTCGACAAAAAACAGAAATTAAATAGACATCTGAGTGGAGAGAATCCGCAAATTGAATGAAAAGCAAATATTGAAATTGATATAAATGGAGCCGCCGAATTTTGAGGTCAAACAGGTGAAGTTTGCTTAGGTGTTAGTGAATTGCTTTAAACTTGGAGCTTTTAGAATAGTTATGAATTGTTTCGAAAAAGAAAGCTTTGGAGTTGTCGTTGTTATCTTTTCAATTAGCTTTGTGTTTGAGTAACTTTTAAAGGCATTCTTTTAATCGAGTCAACTTTATTTATTCTTTGAATAGGTTGCCAAAAATTGATTGTAACAACTGAATTTAAAACGTTCTTTCAACCTAATCAACTTTATTTACGACTTCAATGAACGTTGTGTTTGAGTAACTTTTAAAGGCATTCTTTTAACCTAGTCAACTTTGTTTATTCTTTCAATGAAAGTTGTGTTTGAGTAATTTTAAAGGCATTTCAATTCTAACTGACTCTAAAGGCATTCTTTTAATCTAGTCAATTTTGTTTACTCTTTCAATTCTAACTAACTTTTAAAAACATTCTTTTATTTAATCAATTCCGACTAGCTTTTACAACAGTAATTGATTTAAGTTGTCACCTTTTTTCAATTTTATCTCTAAAAACACTTCACGCAATTATTTTGCAAAGTTGATTTTAAAATCTAATCAAATAATCCAAAACGCGTTCTTCGAAATCTAACTTTTAACAACAAATTCCAGCTCCAACAAGTAAACCGAGATGTTCCGTGCTTTATTGATTTGCTTTTTGTTCCCTGTTGTTTACGCAACAATCAGTCAAAACTTTCAAAGTTACATTGAAAAGAAGTTCGGTGCTGATGTGAAGAAACAAATTGCTAGAACTGACTTTGGCATGGGCGGGTCTTTTGGAGGAGGCAGTCACCAAGCTGGCAAGAAGACTAAGTAAGTTGGCGGGATTTGCAATTTAAACCAAGTCGTTTCAATTCCAGCAAGATTCCAATTGTTTTCGTCCACGGAGTTTCGAGCAGTGTAAGTTGTTTCGGATCTTTTTTTAACTCTTACAACACTTTCAGGCCCGATCCGTTCAACCAATTGCCGAAACGTTTAAACAATATGGCTTACAAAGATGAAGAACTCTACGGAACCACTTACGGAATTGCCATGGGATTGGTAAGACTTGTGTTGTTTGACGTAGTTCCTTTACGTTGTAACTTTTAGATGCCAATGCAGACTGCCTTGAACTGCGATTACATTAAAGGTGTAAGTGTTTTTTAATTGATTAACGTTTTTAAAACATCGCTTTCAAAAAGCAACAATCAAAAAGTAAAAAGTGTTCAAGTTCAAAAACGCAAACAGTTGTCAAAACGAAACAACAAAGTTTTTCGTTGTTTGAATGTTTTTAGAAGCTTTAAATTTTAGTTATCAAAAGAAACAATCAAATCAGTCTTTTTGTAAAAACACTTTAAAACAACATCGCTTTCAAAAGCAACAATCAAAAAAGTCATTATCTTTAACATTGTTTAGGTCCGGAACTTGATTAAAGCTGTCGCCGGTTTTACCGGAGGAAAAGTGGACGTTGTTGGTTATTCTTTAGGCGGCCCGGTTTCGAGAAAGGTAAATTCATACCAAAAATCAACACAATCCACAATTTTTACTGTTTAAGGCAATTTTGGGAGGAAAGTGTGTTGAAACTGGCGAAGATCTTGGGGAACCGTTAACAAAAAGTGTCAATGCTTATTTGGGAGTTGCAGGTTTGTTTCGATGAACGAAACTAATTTGCAATTTGTTTAAAGGTGCCCAACAAGGCTGCAAGATGTGCTCGTGGGTCTTTAGTGGAATGTGCAACAAGGTAACTAAACTTTAGTCTCAAAACAAACTAATTTTGACATTTAGAACAACGGAATTGGTTGTGACAGCAAGTTCTATCAGGACATTAACGGAAAGTAAGTACTTACGGTGTAACTTACAACCAAAAACTTACAGGCACAACTACGAAGGCCAAAAAATCTACGTCCTTCAAAGCTACAACGACGAAATCGGTAAGTTCTTTGTGTCTTCGATATCATTTAATCTAAACACTTCTAGCCGGACACGTAGCTTGTGGCAAAAAAGCAAGTGAAATCGAAGGAGCCACAAAAATCGTCACGCTAACTGGCTACATGCATCTTCAAATGTGTTCTCCCTTAACGGCTCGTCAACAACACAGTTTGTTAACAAAAGGAACCGCGTAAACTGTGTTGAAAATTATCAATGTCCGAATAAATTATTCGATACCTTTAAACAATATTGATGATTTGAAATCGTTTTAAATTGGAATTCTATTTGAATCAGTAACGTCTTCTTAAACAAAATGATGTTTTGAGATTGTTTTCTTGTTTATTTAAACACCTTCAAAATCACTTTCAACATTCAAATAAGTTCAATTTATTCAACAAAATTGAGCAAGAAAGAAAACATATAAAAACAATGCACTATATCAAAAATGCGATGGCACTTCGCATACATTATTATTCAAGTAAAACCTGTATTTTCGACAAACATGTGAATAGGCAGGAGACAGTAAAGGCGGCCTTTAAACAATTACGTCCAACAACTATTTAAAAATAAATGTTTTCTCTTTTGCCCCCTTTGTCAACAAAATCATGACAGGATGGTAAATCAAAAAGGATTGCCAACAAGAATTTCCGTTTAGCCCTTTAAAATCCAAACAAACATTGAGAATGAACAAAGTTGAGAAAAATTTCATCGATAGAGGTATCGTTAAAAAAATTTTGTTTGATTTTAAAGTGCTGGGCCGGGGCCCGCGGCTGGGGATAGCGCCTTCATATGAGATTAAAACATTTAAAATGGCGGTAAACGTATACCAAAAACACAAAACAAGGGGCAAAAATTTGGCCTTTTTAAAAACCACCTTTGCCGTCAAAAAAACAACTTAAAACAACCCGTTACAATCTACACGAACATTTTGGGATATTGTGATAGTTGTTAAATAACGTCCTGACAATTAGAGTCTTGTAAAAGGCCGAAACATTTGATTAGTGTGGCTTGAAACAAGTTGATTCTTTCAAAAAGCAACTTCGATTAGTTTTTGTGAGGTCTTGAAACAAGTTAACTTTAAAATGTGGTTTCGATTAGTTTTGAAACAAGTTAACTTTAAAATGTGATTTCGATTAGTTTTGAAGTTGTTAGATAAGGTCTGTTTGTTTTGAAACAAGTTGACTCTTTCAAAAAGCAACTTTGATTTGTTTTGAAGTTGTTAAACAAGTTGACTTTTAAAATGTGATTAGTTTTTAAGGTCTTGACGTTGACTCTTTAAGCATCTTCGCAAATCAAGTCTCTCAAAGCACCCTCAAAAGCAAGTCAATTATCAAGCAATTTCGACTCTCAAAAGCAAATCAATTTAAAGGATTGTTTGGCAAACTTAAAACAAAGATGGCCTTAAAAATCTATAAGTAAACGAATGAATCTATTTTTAGGGAGAATGAGGTCATTAAATGAAGTTAGCACTGGTTTGTTTCGTTCATCATCGTTTGGGGGAGAAGTAAGTTTGTACGCTGGAGTCTTTGGAGACGGCTTGTAAGTACAGAGATGAGAAGGAAATGGTTGCACTTGTGGAGTTTGTTCCGTATAATGCCGAGAAGGTAGAGAAAAGAGATGGCCTAACTGTAAAGTTCCGGCGACTTAAAAAATGTAGAAACCCGTTGTCAGCGCTCCATTCACTGATCGTTTGTTTTTGGCATGCGGATCCTTCGAATCCGGTCCCACGAGCAAGAAAATGGAAGTCCGTACCTGGAAGTTAGTGCTCTTTCTGTGATTTCAATGTTAAATTTACTTGTGCGGCAATGGTCTCAGCACATTTGACTCCATATACCTGAACAGAGGGTACCAAATGATCTTAGTTAAGTGGTTATGTTCTTGGCGTCCGTCCTGAATGCAAAAAGTTAATTTAAATTCATAATTTAAATGTCCGTACTCTCAATACAGCAAATCCGGCAAGTGTGTGATACTGCCAGAACACCCTAGTCGTGATCCAGTAAGCAATAACGACATCCACTGTGTAATGTCCACGTGAAATCAATAAACAAAATACACCAACTGTCGAAGCAATTGCAGAAATCCAGTGGAGAAAGCGCCAATGACGTGGACTGTCTGTAAGTTGTTTATTTTTTTTACAACATGGTGTTTTTAACTTACATTCACGGATGAACAAGTAGCAAGTGACCAAAACGACGGTGTGGCCGCTGTAGATCTGGAAACAAATTAATTAATCTTCGAAGGCAACTTTAAACAACTTACATAATCACCACACAAAGTATGCTTTCCATTAATTGCTAACCCGAGTCCGGACAGGATACGAAGAGCTCTCAATACAACTTCGGAGAGTGTGCGGTTTTCGGGCTGTAACGAATAAACAAAATGTTCATTGGTCGTAAAAATGGAGCAAAACTGCTCTGACTGGAAAGCGAGCCGTTAATAGGCAACATGAAGGTTAGTTAGAGATGTTAAAGAGTTGCCAGGTCGGTTTTAAATAATTGAAGTTTTAGTTATAAAAGAATGCTTTGTTTGTTTTAAATCATAAAAAGAATTCTTTCTATTCAAAGTAATCAAAAAAGTCGGCAGTGTTTTTAAAATGAAAAGGATGATTCCTATTCAAAGCAATCAAAAAAGTCGACATTGTTTTAAAACGAAAAAGATTCTTTCTATTCAAAGCAAACGTTGAAAGCAATTCTAATTATTTAAAGCAATCAGAAACAACACTTGTTTAACTTCAAAAACAAACTCGACAGTGTTTTAAACACAAAACGTTCTTTCTATTCAAAGCGATTCTAATTATTTAAAGTGATGCTGAAAGCAATTCTAATTATTTAAAGCAATGTTGAAAGCAATCAAAAACAACACTTGTTTAACTTCAAAAACCTGGCATCTCTTTTTTGTTGGAGAAACTTTGACATGATTGAAAAACAAAGAAAGCCAAAGTCTCTCCTTCAAAACAAATTGCAAAAGCGTACGTGGTTAGCAAAAAGGACAGATGTTGTTTCTTCAATTAAACCTACGTCCAATTTCGGAGAACAGTGATAGTTGGGATCGGCTTTTGGCACTTGAGTCACAAACCTGAAAGGAAAGTCCGTAAAGTCTGTAATATCCTCAAAAAATTACATTGTCACACAGCGTCCGAAGTACAAAAGTGATCCAATTGTGGCAATTCGTCTGGAAAGTAAGTTTCTAACTTCGCAAAGTCAACACCTCCAAAAACTAACCTAAATATGATCCAACGGTGTTTGTGCGAAATGGCCAACAACATCAGAACGCCAAAGGACGAAAGCATAAGGTACTCACTGATCCGCAATGCCCACGGAATGTAGGGAGTATGTGCAAAGACGATGTCAGGCAGTGGAGCTGTATCAGGAACGTATTCGTGAATAAAACTCAAAACAAGATCGTTCATGCATCCCGCAATAAAAAGAAGTCCAAATGCAAGCTGGAAATAGAAACATTTGTTTAGAAAGTCATTTTGTGCTTGTTTTAACAATCTTTAAGCAAGAACAATACTTAAAACAGTCATTTAAAAAGACCTTCAAAGGCAATTTCAATCAAAAACCAAAGCAACTTTAAGCAACAAAATTAAAAGCTCAGGGGCAATAAACTCAACTTTAGTTGTTTAAACAGAGTCTCTAACAATTTAGTCAGTTTAAACCCACTCAATTTTAACCCTAGCACAGTTTAGACAGTGTTTTAACTCTCAACTTTAGTCTTTGACCTTCAAAGGCACTCAAAAAAAGCATCTCAAACTTCAATCAATTCCAACCAAAACGATATTTAACGAACAATTTAAGTAAAGAACTAACAACTTTGAAAACAACTTACCCATGTTTTGTGCCTTTCTTTTGGATACCGATGAGTGTGTCCACGATCTTCATTCGAATACATGACATTGGTGCCTCTCTGTCCTCGACCATCCAATTCTTCGTCGTCGATGTGATCGGCTCCGCCTGGAAAAGCAATAAATTAAAAGATAACATGAATCGAATTGGCAGGTTGTGTTTTCCGGAACGTTCGCAAACAAGACTAATTGATTTCGACCAAGAAGTTCATAAGTTTGTTTGCTTAATTGATTACCGGAGCAGATTATTTCGAGATTAAAGACGTCTACTGTTTCGGAAAGCTTACCCAAAAGTGGCGTTCTTCCTTCTTCCAACGAGTCTAGGTAACTTTCTTCGGAGTCATCGGTGTTGGAATTGGAAGATGACGACGAAGACGATGCATTTGAGGCAGTAGACTGATGACCTGGATGTCTGTGTTGAGCACGACTGCCTTCTTGAGAGATATCGGCACGTGTTACCGGTAAACACTCTTCATGTGGTGCCATATCTTAAAAACAACGTTTTTAGTCGTTGTGAATTTAAAGAATTCACGCAAAGAAATTAAGAATACAAAAACGCAAACAGAAATCGTTGTTATCAATAAAACGTCTAATTTCAAAGCCATTAAGGAAATATTTGAAGATAAAATAGTTAGGAGGGGTCCGTTAGGTGACGGAATAAAAACGTTTTTGGTGTGTAGAATTTGAAACGTGGATTAAAAAGGGTGTTTGTTTGAAAGAGGTGTTTTAAGATGCGAACTGAAATCAACAACATCGCTTTTAAAATAGTGCTTGTTTGAGTTCTTTTTTGAAGCTTGCAAAACGCTAAGCAATCTTTTTGTTTGTTTTCAAGCTAACTTATTTTTGAAGGTTTCAAAAATCTAAACGAATCGAAAAGAACCAACAAAACTTGACATCAAAACTAGCAAAAAGCATATCAAAAACTTAACAATTAAAGAAGTTTTAAATGACTCGAAAGCCTAATTTCAAAACAAACATTTAAAGGACTCAAAAAAACAACTATTTTTGCCAAAACATTTCAAAAACTTAACGTACTAAAAAATTGCCGATGCTGGAAATGCGCGTGATTATCAATCAAACAGCGTCAGGGGTGAAATTGGCGATCAGCAGCGCTCAAACAACTCAAACAAGTTCCTTTTTCGATGGAGACCACGCACAGTTACGTCAATTCGCCACCACGATAGAGAGACGGGACGTGGCGAACGCAAATTATGAAAATGATAAGACACAACGGGGATGATCTGTTCCGCGATGTGAAATAGAGTTTTTGATATTGTTGATTTTTGCGGATTTAATTGTTTAAAAAGCGACTCTTTAGATCATTTTTGTTAAGTACTTACAAGGGAAAGTTGACTTTAAGGAATTCTGCAAAGCTCGTCAGTTTTATTGTCTAAAACAGCTCTTCAAAATTTACTAAAGGTATCAAAAAGTACAAAGTTGCAAAAAGCTATGTTTGTATGTTCCATAGAAGCCAAAAGAGCTTCGTGGAAGTTAAGGCCTTTCCAAACTATTGCAGTATTTTAAGTTTTTAGCTAAGCGAAAACGGACTCTCACATTCAAGATCTAAAACTTACTGGGCTTCGCTACAGGATTTAAGTCAACATTAAGAGTCTGGACTTCTAAATGCTAACTCAATTAATTGAAAACAACAAGAATCTAATCTTTATTGTCAATTTTCGAACAGCTGCCAAAGAAAATCGGAATCCTTAATTTTGTTAGAAGCTAACTTTTATATTTGTTTGAATTCCAAAAGTCACACTTACAAATACTTAAAGATCACCTCTGTCCCTCCTCCAAGCACCAAAACACAAAGTCCGAAAATTGTGGCCACCCAATAAACCAACAACTATTACCTCGAGTACTCAAGTAAATTGTGGCATGTTTGCGGGCAATGATCAGTGAATGCTTTCGATGGGACACAGCAAAAAGATAAGAAAACAGGGGCAAACAAATAATGTTCACAATTTGTGTGTCCAATGGAAATGTAACACCGCCGTGCTGATTAAGTACCAGAACTTCAAGTAACCAATTTCCAGCCTATTCGTTTCCACAATTAGCATATTTTAAAACTATTCTGGAATAAAGTTTGCACGAATGCATGAATGAACAGAGTTCAAACGCGAATCATTCATGTCCGTAAAAATAAAATGCAAACGATTAGTCATTTTGGTGAATTGCAAAGAAACGCCGCTAGTTTTAAATCGTTGAAATGCTTTTTTGAATTAGTTGAATAGAAAAAACAATACATTTTTGTTGTTCTTCTTCTTTGATTGTTTTGGTTGTTTAAACATTTGAATAGATCGTTCAAAAAAAGAATAATCAATCTCATTTTAAAAGTCATTCAATTCTCATTATTGTTAAAAGCTTCCTTATCAAAACTATTCAACTAAAACAAAACAATTTCGAATCAACTCAAAGCTATTCAATTCAATCAATCTCATTTTAAAAGCCATTCAATTCAATCAACTCACAATCAATTCGCAATCAATCTTCCTTTCTCATCACTCTTTCGCATTCAATTCAATCAATTTCACGTTCTCAATCAATTAAATAAACTAAAAACTACAACGACCTTTGGCCAACAAGGAACCGAAACGCTTAGTCATCCTGTGGACTTTCAATTCAACCCCCACTTAAAGTCCAACTGGCAACATTGAACAAATCGACTATTTCGAATTCGCTAAGCCTGCCGAGACCGTATTCAACTTGCACAATCCACAAAATAAACACAAAAAACGGAAGGCGAATGCCTCGAAAGCCCGAACTCAAACAAACCTTTGAAGTCACGGCGCGAAAGTGAATACTCGCGACAGAGGACTTGAAACCATTAGGTATATGTGGAGCAAATAGTCCACGTAACCTTCAACCAAAAAACCAGAAAAGCCTTGGGGCGAACGCGCAGGCAAATATTTGCGCATTGTGGCTATTAGCTTCGTTTTCGTGGCCACGGATGGCCGAGGCGCGAAGATAAAGAGTAATTAGTGACTAGATGGAAGGAAACTTGCAATTCGAACGCTTTTGAGACTTGAATGAAAGTAAGTTGTAAGTACCTGGAGATCGGACCTTGTTATTAAACTTAAAAGCTCGTTAAATTAAGTAATTTAAACGTGTCTGCGAGGTCCGGAGACTTCGTATGCATAAGAAGTAAGGTTAGTTAATATCTAAATTACTAAGAAACTGTCAAGAAAATGAACAATTCCGAAGATTGCAAAAAAATCCGTCAAAAACACTTGCTTCGAAAAGATTCAACACTTTAAACAAAAATGACCTTTGTTTAAAAAACCTTGAAACTAATTATCATTTGAAAGTGAACAAATTTCATTGGTCCCAACAAAGCAACAGAAAAGACGTCAAAGCTCGATTCCACGAACTTGGCCCCTTCAGTGCTCAACGAACACTCGCAGGCCAGTCGCGCACAGCCAAAGAAAGCAAAACCTTCTCTTGCCTCTTCACTTAATAAGCGTCCTCATTGTGAGAAACAAAAAACAACAACATTGAAAGCAATGACTTTTTTGATTTGAAATGAGTTTTGTTAATTTTAAAGACGTTGAAAGCAGATTTTGAATTAAAGTGATTACTTTGAAAGAAAGTAGTTGTTTTGAATGTTTGAAATGAAAGTGATTATTTTGAAAGGGCCGCTTAAAAATAGTTACACCTTGGATACGAAAAGAAATCAATTAAAACGACCTTTCAAAACATTAAAAAGTTAACTTCTCTTTTATAACGCTTTCACTTTGCTACTTTATAACAAACAAATAACTCAACAAAGTCTTGCTTGCAAAAAATATCCAAAAGCGCTTGTTTGACTAATGCGCAAACAATGTAAAAGAAACAAGAATTACAAAACGTAGTTGAACAGTCTTGTTGATTTAATGCAAAAAGGAAGCAAACAATAACATTTTAATGGACTGGAAAGACTTCTTTAAAAGTTAAATCCTTCAAAGTTTCCCAATTTAATGCTAAAGACCACAATTCCTTGTGCTCCGCAAGTGACAAGTAATTTAATACGCAAAAAAGTGGTGCGACCGCCAAAATGGCCGCCGTTCAATGTTTGGACAGCTTGGAGCATTGGCTGGACGAAAATGACCGGCCACGGTGGGCTATTTTTGTGGCTTTACTATAAAGGCGTCGAATAAAATGGCCGTTGACTTTACGGCCAATTACTGTTGAGGTCAATGGCTTTTGAGAAATGGAACTTGTTTGTTTAAAACTGGTGTTTTCAAAAAGGTTGAATTGGTTAGGAATCTTTGTTGCATTCAGAAAGTAATTCCTTAAAGAAACAATTCAAAAAGATCACATTAAACTTTTAAACATCATTACAACTCTCTAACAAACTCTAATACTCTAACAGATCTTTTAAAAAGCTCACTTCGCAAACAAGGTTTAGCTTGTAAAAGAATATCATTAAACTTTTAAAAGCAATTCCCAAAATAACCACAAAAACAATCGCATTCATTCAAACAACTCAAACAAAAAGAAAAATCAAAAATGTCAAACAATCTCGGAGACCTTTTTTGATTTGTCAATTCGTTTGAATGCGAAAATTGGCTCTCACACTTTACAACACCGTCACAAAAGCGGCCATTTGCGGAGCGCAATGGACTTGCTGCTGGGGAGCGGAGGAGAGGCTACATTTTGTGTAAATTTGTTTCGTCGAGTCATTTTTGTAAAAAAACGTTTGTGAATTTCAACGGAAATGATTGGAATATGTAGTCTCGGATGCTGTGGCAATAAAAACAAATGTTGGGAACGTTGAAATCGACGACACAAAAGATGCGATTTTCTTGTGATTCATGTAAATTGCCTTTACGTAAAGAAACAATAAAATTGTTTGAATAACATAAAATTGACACGATAAACTTTAGAGACGTTTTGAATATAAAAGTAGATTGTTTGTTTTGGTGACAAAAGAATTAAAGGTTGTGACTTGAAATTAAGATTAAAAAAGGATAAATGTTTAATCAAAAAGCACCTTTAAAAATGATCACAGTGCTCTTCAAAACATTCATAACACGCACTTTTAAAAATGCCGGTCCACATCTCAAAGCCTGGAGCTTATTTTTCTTTCAAAGCACTTTTAAAAACTAATAAAGCCTGACGTTCTTTTCAAAACATTCAAAGCACTTTTAAATGCTCTCAAAAAAAACGATCAAATCAATCTTTACAACAATAAAACTTAACGTTCTTTTCATTAAAAAGATCAAATTCAAACTAACTCTTTTTTCAAGCACAAAAAGAAAAAAGAACGAACGAAATAAACAAATCTAGTCGATTTGTTTATTCGACATGCGTTTGACGCACGAAAAAGGTCCGCTATTCGATAAAAGGGCGATCGATGTGAATGAGTCATCTTGTCTGCCTTGTTTATGAGCAAAATGGTAGCGAGAGGCTTTGAATAAGCGACTGATATTGCTTGAACGAGATGTTCGGTTTATGTCGGAAAGATTAGAGACGGAGTTGATACTAAAAAGTGTAAGTTGTCTTTAGTCGAAGTAATAACTCGACGATTGACGTAGGATGTGAAAAGGGATCGGCTCCTTTTGCATATCGGGATTGTTGGCCAAAGAACTTGCAAGTTAATTTGGAAACGACACGCAAAGAGCATCGGCTCCATTTTGTTGCATCTGGAATTAATTTGAAAACGGCACGAATAGTATGTGCGGAAAGTCCGGCAAGTTTCACAAGTCAAGCCAATAACAATGTAAACACAACAAAGAAATGGCACCGGAACTCAAACAGTGGAGGCAAAAAACAATCACGTGTCCCCGAAATAGACTGAGTTGAGCGCAACAAACCGCAAATTTCGGTCACAAAAAATGTGGGGCAGAAACAAATTGACCCCTTGGCGGATTTTCGGCTTCATTGAATCGTTTTTTATGAAACGAGTCAAATTTGAATAATCAAAAAGGTTTGATTGAAATTTTTGTAGTTCAGTTGTTTAAAACTTTTTTGATCAGTCAAGTTAAGCACCCAAAGAAAGAATTGGCTTATTTTTGCTTTTTAAAAGCATTCTTATTGAATTTTGTTGTTCAAAACTATTCAATTTAACTAAAAAACTCAACAGAATCAAAAAGTCATTCGATTTAACTAAAACCCAACAGAATCAAAAAACTATACAAGTTTATAAAAAACACACGTACCCAACAAATTCGACCCACCAAAAAGAACCAAAAGCACTTGCAACTCCGGACAATCTTCGCCAAGAACATCCGGCGCCACTTCGTCCCTCAAAACTGTCAATTTCAACGAAAGCGCTCTACGAATTGGCCAATTTCGGAGAGCGAGAAAAGAAAGCGCGCAATAAAAATTCACGCTGCGGTCGAAGAACATTTTTCTTGACTCGCGAAAAGCTCTTTTTTGAAGATGATGTGATGTTTTTAGCTGTTGTTGAAAGTGTGGTAACTTGATATTTGTGATTTTAAAGATTAAAGATCGAATTGAAACGGTAAACAAACAAGAATGTGATAGTTTTTGATGAGTTGGTTAATTGAACAACGTTTAAACATGTTATTACAAAAAAGGTCACTCAAAAGGTTTGTTGATTAAACACTTTAAAGGTTATTCAATATTTAAACATGTTGAAGACTCATTTAAAGCATTTGTTGATACTTACTAATCAATTACATTTAAAACATCTTTTGACATCATTAACTAAGAAGACACGTTTAAAACGTTTGTTGACATTTATCATTTCTTTCCAGTTACTAACTAAATGTCTCTTAACACTTACTAACTAAACATTTTGAAGACTCGTTTAAAACGTTTGTTGACACTTACTAACTAAAAGAATCTTCAAAACTATTCAAAGTTCTCATTTCTTTTCGCTTTGAAGCACACTTAATAATTAAACTCTTAAAAGATCTCAAAAACAAAACAATTCGAACAAGAAAGTCAAGAAGATCACAAACGAATTGACACCTATCGCCCACTTGTGAAGGAAGCGCATTTCAAAAACAAACCTGTTTGCGCATAGACTGTCGATGCGGGCAAAAGTCACATGCAGAAGACAAGGAAGAGATCAGTTTTGATTGGAGGTGATTGGAAGAGTGGACTTCTTCAACTCTTTAACGAAAAGTGCAGATCTTTAAAGCCAAGTCGAACTTTTCTTACTTTAAAACACAACTCCGGCACAAATGTCCACTAAGGTCAATTTCAATCACAAAACACGTCGACTGCGCAAGTTTCAAAACAACTGATTGCAAATCAAATTAGCCAAGAAGTAAATTTAGGCGGAATTTGATGAAAGGAAAGGGTTTGGCGAACAAGGAGCGTTTTAGTCAGAAACAAATAAAACTATCTTCATTTAAGAAGGGATTAGGCTCACAACGGCGCTATTTAATTACCACGAAGATTAACGGCATTTTCGGTCTACGGTCTAATTAGATGCGGATTAATTTGGAGACTTTGGTGTTTTTGGCAGGAAGTTAATTTGTTTCGGTTTCTTGAACTTCTTGGAGTGTTTAAATTCCATACAATACGAATCTTTAAACAAAAAAGACGTTAATGTTTTTAATTAAAATTGAAGCACACTGCTTTTTTTGTTGTTTGAATGTTATTTTGAAAGACTTTTGAGCGCTGTTAAGTTTGAAAAGAGTTTCTGAGTGTTGATTAAGTTGATTAAGCTTGAAAAGAAACGTCAAAAGAGTTTTCAAATGTTAAAAAGAAATGTAAAAAACAGCACACGAACATGTCAAACGATTTTTAAAAAACGACTTTGTTAAATTGAATGTAAAAAACGGTACACGAAAACGTCAAAAATCAATAAACATGAAAAGACTAATCAAAAAGTCATTAAAATCATAATCTACTTTCAACGTCAAATCAAATCAAAAACAACAAAACGCGCTCTCTCGCTTTTAAACCAAAAATTGAGATAAAAATCAGTAAACTAACGCGCCAAAGTGCTCTTACAACAAACTATTCAAAGAATAACTTATTGATTGAATTGCTTCAAACAATTCTAACACCAAAAACATTTAAATCCGCAACAGCACCACCACCCCAATTCATGTTAATAGCCTCGGCGGTGAGAACTTTCGCCCATTTCCATCAACAATGTAAATGAGCATTTTTCGCTTATTCGCTTTGGTGGCGAACACTCGATTGGGGATGTTCGTTGTGCGCATGCGTAGGTGGTGGATTTGACAATTAGCGATGGATAGGCGCGAATAGATTGTTTATTGGATAGCCGACGATTGGAATTACTTGTTGCAATTGGGAAGTTTGGAATGATTTGAAGCAAACGTTTGAAGTTTAAATAACCTTAAAAACAACAAACAATTGAAAAGTTTTCGTTGCAATAAAGAAATCATATTGAAACGAATAACCAAGTCAAACAAAAACGATAAAGATTTTTTGCTTGCGTGTTCAATTAAAAGCAATCTTTAAAGTCATTTCAGTTTAAATGTCTCCAAGTAAACACACTAACCTTAACCCTCCAAACAACTTATGATCCAAGACCCATCGAAGATTCCAGACCACAAAGAGCGCACGAACAAACAACTCTAACGGTCGCTGCGCGCGTTCCTCTCCTCCAATACTCTTGCGCGCAGAGTCAAATGGCGCCAAAAAATAAAGAAGCAATGCGCTCGAACACCCCGAGTGTCTAATACCAGTCTTTCAGTCACGTGCATAGTTTAAATTAATAATTTTATTGCTTTAAAGTGATAGTTGAAAGAAGTGAATGAGATTGTTAAAAGTGATAATTGAAATTAACGAACAAACTTGACTCAAAGAACTTGCTGTCAAAATATTAACTGAAATCAATGTTCTTTAAACAATAATAACTAAACATAATCAGTAATGTAGACTTTTAAATAACTTGCTGTCAAAAAGATTAATCAAATCACGTTCTTAAAAGCAACACTCGAAATTAACGAACGAAACAGACTTTCAAAAATATCAAACATTCAATATGAAAAAACTCAAACAAACTCGCCACTTCCGAGAAAAAACTTTTTAATCCATAAAAGAGGAAATCAATAAAGCGAATGAGTGAACGCACCTTCAAAGCAAATAAACAACAAAAACGAATAGACAGAAAAAACAAAAGGATTTGCGAAACAAAAGCACGTTTAATTCGCTAATTTGAATGAAAGCATAATTAATTGTGATGGACGTGTTTTTAACAACTAAAACGTACAAAAAATGTCTGGATCACAAAAACACATAAGTCCGATCCAATAAAATGCGCATCCAAAAAACAAGTAAAAGTCCGCCAAAAAGCCGGGTTGTTTACCTCTTTCACGTCGCGACTCTTCTTTTTCTCACAACAAGCGTTCAAAGCTCACGCGACAAGCTTGTTTTGTTTTTCTTTCACTCGATGAGTGTTGTTGTGAAATTTGGTCGAATGAATGTGACTCATTTGGGTGAATATGTTTTATTCGATTAACTTGATTTGATTTGTTGGTTTTTTGGAACAAAAAAGTGTTTTAAAATGTGATTTAAAAGATTAGACTAAAATTGAAGAGTTATTTTAAAACTCTCCACTTTAAAGTATCGAAAAAGATTGGAAACACTAAAGATTTAATGTTATTGTTTTTTAAACATCAAAACTACTATTAAAATGCAACCGAATCATGTTATGTCTAAAAACGACTGCAACATTAATTATATGTTGTTAATAATGCAGACACTTCAAAAACAAATATGTTTATTCTAAACGTTGATCATTAAAAGTGTTTTTTCAAACGGTCTCGACAAAAAAGGATTAAACTTTGTAATAAACAGCTTACAATATGAATTTAACAATAACGATGTTTTAAATCACAATTGATGAAAAAGATCGTTTAATAATCAAAAAAACACACAAACAGAAAACAAGTTTAAAATCAATTTGATAAGCAAGCGTTGAAGATAATAAAAACGCTTGTTCTTTGTTTGTATATGAGTTTGATGCAAATCAAATTTGAAGATGTTGTTTGCAAAACATAGAATTGAAATTAGATCGAAAAGCAGAGTGAATTCAATTTACAAAATGTGTTATTTGAATAATCTTTTTAAAGATATTTAAATTTAAATCATAGTGCTCGAAACATTGTTTAAAGCTAGAGAAAGAATGCGTTGAAGTTGCAATACCCAAAAAGACATTAAAACAATATAACTTTAAAGTTACAACGTTCAAAGCTAGAGAAAGAATACTTTGAAGTCGCAATACTCAAAATACTTTAAACTCACACTACTCAAAAAGACATTAAAAACAAGTTGACTTTGATTTAAAGAAAGAATTGTTTGAAATCACACTACTCAAAAGTGTTCAAAGCTAAATAAAGAACCTCTTGGAATCACACCACTCAAAGCTAAAGAAAGAATACTTTGAAGTCGCAATATCTAAAGCTAAATAAAGAATCTGCTGGAATCACGCTACTCAAAAGTAATTTAACCTCAAAAAAAGAATTGTTTGAAGTCGCGTTACCCAAAAAGACATTAAAGTCACAACATTCAAAGTTAATTTAATGCTAGAAAAAGAACCTCTTAAAATCACAATGTTCAAAAAGCACATTCAAACTCAAAAAGCACGCTTCTCTCTTCTCAAATATGCATCATGTTCGCGTTCATTAGAGTGAAAAAGAGGAGCCGATGAGAAATCAACAACAAGCTGCCCACTCTTTCCAAACAAAAGATTTTAGATCACACGCCCCGGCGGCTGATCAAAAAAGTGGAAAATCCGCCCCGCTTGTGCCGCCAAACTGCAATTGTCGGCGGCAGCAAAGCAGGGCAGGCTAATTTTTGGCGATTTGCATGTTTAGTTACTGGAATTGTGTTGTTTGGTTTATAAAAGTCCGTGTCTCCGGTGTCGAGTGCTTTAAACGACATGGGGATTAAAAATTTAAATACTTTATTGACTTTGTTGATCAAGCAAGCGCTTCCGCTAACTTAAAACTTCCATGCCGTCAATCAAGTCTGAACCAAAAATAACCCAAACAAAAAGTGATCTCATCCGCACGCAAACGTCCCGAAAACCTTCCAAAAAAATCAATCAACTCGACAAAAAAGAGTCAGAAAAGAAAGCAATCAAATGAAATGAATGCAACAAATCAAGTGACTAACGATTTTCGGCAATCGAAAGTGTAACAAATATATAAAGAAGGTGTTGAAACAACGAATGTTAAAAGTGCACTAACAGCGAGGTGGTCTTGAAAATGAAATGGTTTTAGGGTTAAATTAGGAACTGAAAACATATTTTGTGACAAAGAGACGACGTTTTAAATTAAAGATGACATTGAAAGTTAAAAACGATTGTTGTAACAAAGAGACGACGTTTTAAATTAAAGATGACATTGAAAGTTGAAACATCTTTTAAACTAAAGTTGATATTGAACGTTTAAAGCGTTCAATTCAAAAATCACTGAAAACAAATGTTTAAACTAAAGTTGACATTGAAAGTTAAAAGCATCCAATTCAAAAAGCATTGAACAAAAAATGTCATAAGACATTAAAACAGGCAAAGAAGGTTCCGGGTATTGCTTTTGATCACGTAAGTTCTGCTTATGTTGTAATGTGTGTTTAATAGCGCGTGTTGAAATCGGAATGTTTTCAAATGATATTCGGAAAACAATGACTAATCAATTTTTGTAGTAAAGATTAGCTTTCTTTAATTAGTTTATTTACATTATCTTTAACAAGGTTGTTTGTAATCAATTAAAATTTAAACGTTTTGTTAGCAACTTAAGTTTAAGTTAATTTTGAAATCTGTTGAGCCTTATTTGCAGAACCATTAAAATGCTCTTTTGGCGTGCGCAATAAAGTTTAGTTTTAATGACATGTTAATGAGGTTGTTTCGGAGTTGTTGCGCATTCTGTGTTAGATTTAAACTTAGATATCCGCTGAACTTTTTAAAGTTTCTTAAATGTTAAAGAGCGCATGTTTTTTGTCAACTTCCAAGAACAATTATGTCTCCACTGCTAGTTAAAAACAGAGCGTGAGTTTAACAACACAAATATTAAAATGTATTCGATTTAGATACCCTTCATTTATTGAAACGTTCTGTCAAATAAAATGGATTCTTGTCGTCGCATTCATTCTGTTAACTCTATTTTTGCATACTTTACCTCAATTTTACTTAATAAACAAGCCGGAGAAGATAAGAACTTCTGTTGTTTGCAAGAAAACAGCAAAGAACGGTCAAGAAATATTAGGACGAATTGAATGTCCGCTTGAAGGTTATGATTTTGTGTCTATTGTTAAAAACAACAGCAAAGTAAGTGAAAAACATTATCTTTGACATTTTATAATCAAGTTTAAACACTTCCGCGTCGTTATTGGACTTACAACCGAAGAAATGGAATTTGCGTTGGCGATGATGCCGAACATTGTGTTCCTGGATTCAAACAACAACCCCAAACACTCCATTACGCAGTACGTGTCTTTAAAAGTAATAGTAATAACTTCCAATTTCAGGTAGCACATCCGACAAGGACAGTTCATTGCATGGTTGAAAAAAGCATGTCCCGAATATTCGAAACACTTGCTTACTTTTTAAACGATCCGCTAGAATTCTTTCTCGCTGAGAAGGATTTGATTGAAGACGTTTTTGAAAGGTTTGTTTGTTTAATGCAATTCAACCAAATTGTTACTTAGATACTTGTACGAAGGAGACGTATGGAAGAAGTCCAAAAAGTGGCAACATGTAATGATCGTCCGCGATCCAATTGAACGCTTCGTTTCCGGCTACATCCATTTATGCCTCGCGTAAGCTTTCTAGTACTATTTAACGTATTCTCTTCTGTTTCAGCGGAAAGCGAGGAAGTTGCAGAAGGTAGTTTTTATGTTCAAGTTTAAAAACTAACTCTTGTTTAGATACTGCAACGAATGCGGAACGGACATTGCTTGTTTTATTGAAAAACAATTCAAAGAAACTCAAGAACTTGCCGAGAGAAAGACGATAAACATGCGAGATGGATTGCCCTACTTAAGTCAGAAAATGAAGCATATGGCTCCACAAACTTGGTAACTTTCAAATAACCTCATTTTAAACCAATAAATCTCAACAAATTAGTTCCAGGTACTGTGACCTAAACAAACACTTCCACAAATACAAGTTCCTTCATTACAATTCCAACAGTGAAGTCTTCTTTGACCAACAACTAGGACCATTTCTGAAGTCAAGAAATGTAAGTGACTCCACATTAAACTACATCCGAAACAGAATGACTACAACCAGAACATCTCATTCAACCACTGGATACGAACTAAAGAGCTTCTTGGAAGAGAAGATAAGAAACACTCCTTATTTATTGGAGATGGTAGTTCGGATGTTCTACCATGACTACATCGCCTTTAATATTCCTTTCCCTACTGTACTTTAAATAAACAAATGTTTTTAATTTTTTAAAAGAACATCGACAACATTTGGTTGGAATTGTTTTGCAAATCCCGCTTATTTATTATTCCTCCAAACATTTTGACTATTTTCTTGGAAACGTTTATAATCTACAGGTTAAAAGCACAAACAGATGGAATTTGCAAAACAATCTAAAAGAGCGTTGGTGTAACGAAGTAGATTATATTGCTATTTTGACTGTTTTTGAATAATTTCTCTAAAACTTCAAAACACAAACAGATAGAATTCGCAAACAATCCAAAAAATCAATTTTTGAATAATCAATTCTCTTCAAACAGTTTGAATAAGTTCTCTAAAGCTTCAAAACACAAAACAAGCATGAAAAGCCTTTTTTGATCAGATTTGCATCATTAATATAGATTGTCAAACATTAAAACGGAACAGAATAGTAGTTTTTCTAGTTTATTCATTTTGTTGAATATGAAGAGTCTATTTGCCTTTCTGTTTGCGTTAGTTTTGACAAATGCTGCCGTACCAAGTAAGTTTTGTTTTAGAGCTTCTTGTCTAAATAACTAAAACTAATTTAGAAATACACAACGGAGATCGAAAGTATGTTATTAAACTTGCAAATATCCACCGTGCAGAATTTGCTAAAGGAGAAACATATAATGACAAGTATGGACAAGTAACTACTCCACGTGCAAAACGCATGTACAAGTTAACCTATTCAAAGAAATTGGAGAAAAAAGCACGTAAAGCTGCTAGAGCTTGCAACAGCAACCTGTCTGTTGGATTTTTATATTTTGTTCGAAACTCCTATCAAATATATATGCAAAATGAGTGTAAGTTGTTTTAATTTAAAAACATGCTGTAAACGAAATTGTTTTTAGATCCGATAACTTTTAATAACGTCGCCAAATACGCTTTGTCAACGTGGGAGACAATGTTTTGGGCCTCTAAATTAACTCTTAAAGGTAAGCAAGATTTGTTTTATAAGGTCAAAAAATGGCAACCCAAAAAGTTCAAAAAATGCTTCAATTAAAATGTTCAAAAGTTGTGTCGACTTGAAAAGTCGCACCGAGTCCGATCAGTTGAGTTAAACACCAGAAGCGTCTTTTTCAAGCCGACACAAATTTCGGTGAATTTATTCAATCAAAGAAAATGTTGACGTAATTTTCGGACACCCTCTACATGTTTAGACACCATAACTGGCAAGATACTGTTTATGAAACAATCGCTAATATGGAATGAGACTTCTAAATATGATCTAGACAAGAAAACACTGGTAATTTGATGTTTATAACACAAACATTCTTTTCAAATACGTTTTAACAACAATTAATACGCATTTTAGGGTGATATTGATATACAACAAGCAATAGGAACCGAATTTGGACAATATGCATATGACAAAGCAAGCCAAATCGGTTGTTTCATGCACATTTGCAGCAGTAAGTGGTTTTTTGCCTAAGTTTGTTTGAATCACCCTTTAGAATATTTTAGACATTACCGGTCGATGGCGTGACAAGGTGACTGAACTGAATGCCACGTTTATCCGTCCAGAATATCCGTTCTTGGTTTGTACTTACAACAAGAAGTGAGTATTTTTAAATCAACATAAACACTCTTGTTTCTTTTAGGATTTCATTTGGAAAGCCTATTTACAAGAAAGGAAAGAAGTTAAAATGTCCAAAGGGCTCAAGGCCAAGCAGATCTTCTAAAGGATTATGTACAGTTAAAGGAGTAAAAGAAATCCACAAATAACTTGATTTGGATAAACATTATTGTTTTTGCGGGTGTTTTTAACAACTTCCACGAATAAAATTTGTTCTTTACGCATCTTCTATGCAAACAAATTGCTTGTATTTCTTGTTGGATTTGTTTGAACCCGTTTTGTGACATTTTAAGCATTAAACACTGATTCATATGGTCCGCCCGACAATTTCCTCTTCCGTTTATGTAATTTAATCGGTACTAAAAAGGGTTTAAATAAACAATACTTCTAAATTGCAAGTGTACTGAAATTTAAAGCATCGCTTATTAAATCAATTTCCAGATGACAAACACCTCGCTTATTGTCGCTTTTGTTGATGAACTCTATTCTGTCGTCAATTCTTGTTTCTTTTCCAAGAAACTTTTAAAGCCGTCTTTGAATTGTGAAAGACCGGGCATATTTGTTGAGGTTTTAAAAATTTAGTTAAACATTCCAATTAGTACTGTTTTTAGTTAATGGGGATTATAAGTAACCGTATCGGAATTCCAGTTGAATTGTTGAGCGAGGAGGAGCTTTTTGAACGGAACAATTTAACTGCCTTGGGCCCGAATAATTCGTCTAGAGGTACTTTTAACACAAAATTGGAGTTATCGTTAAAATTATGTTTTGCGGTTTAGGCGACGTATTAAGTGTATTACATAAAATACCGTGGGATTTTATTTCTGGATTTTTTGATGGTAACTTTCCGGAAGTTTTTTCAACGGAATTCGGCGTAACTGGTCCTGTATTCTATGTAAGTTTTAAAGTGCTTTAGACGCATTATTTAAAACATTTTTGTTTAGAGCGAGTCAAAATTTGTTGTCGGGAGATCTAATTCTGCATTCACTGGCATTTTTGATTTCTTTACTGTATACGATGGCTTCATATGGATCTGCATCTTTGTTGCTTTTTTAATGACTTTGTTGGCTGCTTTGATCATTTATCGAACAACAAAATTTAATACAATGGAAACAGATGATTATGGAAGTGTAAGTGAATCTTGATGTTTTTAACAACTCCGTCTACTTACAGCTTGTCTGGAAACTGAGTCGATTGAAGTTTTTTCAATCCGAGACATTTAAACGATGGACCTTGTCGGGTATTCAACGTTTCAATTCCTTTTAAACGACATTCCAATTTCAGGAAACTTCCTCATCTTAATTTTTGCGCTATTACACTGTGGGCTAGTTATCCGAATGTACAACAACTTAATAACGACACAAGCAGTCAAAATAATAGATGCCAAGCCGTTTAAGGACAACGAAGTCCTCCAAGTACTTAAAAATGGAAAGTATTCGTTGTTATTCGAAAACGAATATCGTCCATGGTACAGAGTAAACAAAACAAATAAAATCCAATTTCATCAATACATTTAAGAAAATAACGAATCCAGTCATTTCGGGAGTGTACGAAATATGGGAAACAACTAAACAAAATCCCGCCAAGTTGGCAAGTAAAATAATGCCGGGTTACAGTGATGGAAACAACGCCGTGAATCATTTTGTTTTAAACAAGATAAAACAAGGTGGTTGGATGACTATTCTCAGCGTTGAAGAGACAACAATTATTAAACATAGCGATCAATGCGGCATGATTTATATTAATGTGAGTTTAAACATATGGAGTATAACCCTAAACCTAAACTTACAACTTGCAGACAAACCTTCCCCCTATTTCACAGCATTTGCTCGTCCGTAAAGATCATCCACTACTTGACACGATCAATCGAATAATATTGGAAGAAACTGTTCACATTCGTCGTCTTTACAACAAGTACTTTAAACACATCAAACCGGAACATTGTGATGAATTTGATGGCGGTCCGAAAGCATTGGGTAAGGAGACTTTAATGTTTGAATTTAAAAGTTGATCTTAAGGATTGCCTCCGTTTTACGGCGTATTGATCTTGTTTGGTGCTGGTTCTTTGTTGTCAATTGTTGCTTTTCTAATTGAAGTTTTTGTTTTCAATTCTAATAAATAAAAAGATTCTTAAAGCCCAGTTACCGTAACCAAAACATCCCACTCAAAATCCAAACCATTTTACTGTAAATAAAATAAACTTCCACTATTACTCATCATCAAGTCACTTTAAATATCAACCTTTTCAATAAAAATGACGCCATACAACAAACGCGACAAAAACGTTGCTTTTTGCTCTCGAGTTTGCAACAATTTCGAAATCCAACCAAAATAAATAGGATTAGATGGGCGCGTTGACTCCAAATTATTTTAACAGCGGCAGAGAAATAAAAGTGGTAAGTTTTGTTTGTTCGAACAGATTTAAAATCGGAAATTTTTCGGAGAAATCGCGTGAAGAACGAGGTTGTTCAAACAGGATGAGAAACTTTGACTTTGTTTATTAATGGAAATGATTTTGATATAAAAACCCCGACTTTTCAGTCTAATTTGTCAAATTTTGTGAAGGATTTGAAATGAAACTGTTTGTTCAGGTTGTTTTTCTCCTTGCCGGAATCGCCTCGATAAACGCGGATTTGAAAAACTGTTATTACTGTTACGAATACGACCAAACTAAGATGCACAACCGTGTGCCTACCCGTCCATCCAGGTTTGTCCAGGCGAAGGAGTTGGTTGCGTAGCTGGAGTCGATCCTCGTGGAAATTATCTTTTCTCGGTAAGTTTTAAACAGTTTTTGAGATGGAATTAATTATTGTTTCGTTTTAGGCATGCACAAACTTCGAAAAAGGTAGTTTTTTGATTAGATAAAATGAATCAGAGATTTTGAACATATTGATTTTAATTACTTTTTAGTCAATTCAACAAGTCCTTTGAGAGTCAACGCATGTTTTACGGACGACAGTGGTACTGTCTGTACTTGTTTTGACGAGGCTAGTTGCCTTAAGCTTAATTTCAAGTTGCCTCCACAGACTTCGGGACGTGAACTTCGTGCTCAATTCGAAAATCGATATAACTATTGATTTATTTATTCACCGGATATGATTTGTTTAAGTAAAGTTGAACTGCAAAGTTTTTAAACTATAAATAAATAATCTCCAACCATTTTTAACACTCAAAAAATTAACAAACAACAAAGTTGATCATTATTTATTTAAAGTACAGTAGGGAAAGGAATATTAAAGGCGATGTAGTCATGGTAGAACATCCGAACTACCATCTCCAGCTAATTTTAAACGCTCTACAATCTCTATATTCCAGCCTAGTGTAAAGTGAGCTTTCACAAAAAAGGTTTACTTGTTAGTTGTAATTCTTAGGATTTTTAGAAATCAAAAGCATCAATTGTTTATTTGCCGATTTAAAGAACTCATTCTTTTTCAAGAGACAATCCAATCAGAACACATTTTTATTCACACACAACAAAATGACACAGCAATAAATATAGTTCGTCTTTGTTCAAATCTTGATCTTCAGCTTTGTCACTTAAAAAAAACGTGCCAAACAACTGTTGTTTGTAACGTTTTCGAAGCATAAAACTCATTCATTTATTGTTTAATGCGTGTAGACGGAAACGGTTTTAAACTTACGATATCTAAAAATGAACATTTAATTCGATGTCTAGAAATGTAAAAAGTTATGCAGACGACGAACACATTGTTTAATGTTCTAATTAAAGAACTTACATGTAAAAGGGTGTTTAGCCCGCATTCACGGCGCACGAACCAAAATGAAACCACTTTCCAACCAAATCAATGTTTGGGGAGTTATCGCACTATTTTGGGGTAACATTAAAACGGCTTACTTCCGCAATCTTTACCTTCGTCGTCGCAAAAGACGTCGTAAGGCCAAGCGGTAAGTAGGCCACAAGGCCGGGGGCGGGTGAGCTGTAATTATCTTAGATAATTGAATTTTGACGATGTACAAAAGCTGCAACTTACCGCACATTTGTCATCATTCCAACGTGTGGTCAGTTGTGCGTTTAATTTTCATACCTGAGTCAAACTAAAAATGATTAAAGTCATCAACCGTTTCCGTCTACAGTCATCAACTTTAAATGATCAAATCTTAAAACTCTTTAAATCACATTTAGCAGAGTAAATAATAAAAGACACAGAGAATAAAGCGAATATGACAATAAGAATGCTGCAAGCAAGAACAATTTAATAATAACAGAGCGTAAAGCGAATATGCCAATAAGAATGGCGCAAGCAAGAACAACGCTCGGCAGATGTTTTTTCACGCCAACTCGTTTTGAACGAGGAAAAGCGCGCCACTTTTTCCGACCAGGCAATGATTAACATATTTGACTGTTTGTGTCAAAACTTTTTTGTTCAATTCAATAATTTTAACTTCAAGATAGAAAACGAAAAAGACGAACCGATCAACACGATATAAATGTACCTTTGCTTTAAGTCTTTGTTTGCTTCCTAAATACATCAAAATTAGCACAAACTTGTTGATCTTCGTGTTGTTTACTTTAAGCAACTTAAACAATCAAATTAATTTTTTTCTTTTATTAACAAGCGCTTCTGTTTGTTCTTCAAAACGCAAGTTCACAACAAAAAAGCATCTTTTATTGTTTTTAACTGGAAGAAACGAGTGCTGTTGATTAATTGAAGTTCTATCCAATCAACACAGAAATTCGTGGAAACGACAATAAACAAATGATTGGAACTTTAATTGTTTATTTGATCGCGATTCTTTTAAAAGTTGAGTCGTGTTCATTCAGTTGTTTATTTGATCGCGATTCTTTTTAAAGTCGAGTCGTGTTCATTCAATTGTTCATTCAGTTGTTTATTTGATCGCGATTCTTTTTAAAGTCGAGTCGTGAGAATTTAATTATTCGTTTAGAAAACCAAACATCGAAATGCTTCCACGTCTAGTTTTGTTGTTTTTGACAGTCAGCGCCGTGCTTGGAGGTAAACGATTAATTCAAACAACAACATTTAACAGGTTTTTACAGTCATAACTTTCAACTCAATCAATCAAGTTTTGAAAAACTTCAATCAAGAAGACTTTGATCAATTGATATCAGAAATCGGCATCAATTGGACAACAAGTGAAAGTGGAAAATCTCTACTCTACATAGCTGTTAGATATGGTTACTACAACGCTTCTGAGGCACTTCTCGAGAAGAATCCTCGTCTAGTTAACTCCACTAACGGATATGGTTCGACTCCTCTCCACATAGCAGCCGAAAATGGCCACCACGAGGTCGTCAAATTGCTTATCGAAAAAGGAGCGGACATCAACATTAAAAACAACTATAGCCAAACAGCACTTCATGAAGCAACTAAGAGTAACAAACTAGAAGTAGTCAAATTGCTTGTCGAAAGTGGAGCAGACATTAACGCTAAGGACGACTATAACCAAACAGCACTTCTCAAGGCAGTTTTTAATGGCTACCTTAAGATCGCCAAGTTGCTTGTTGAAAGTGGAGCAGACGTCAAGGTTAAGGACAATCGTGGATACACTGCACTTCACAAAATAGTTCTATATAACAATCTAGAACTAGTCAAATTGCTTATTGAAAAAGGAGCTGATGTCAATGCTAAAGACAATCGTGGATGGACTTCTCTTCACAGTGCAGCTTTATGGGGAAAACTAGAAGCAGTTAAATTGCTCATTGAAAAAGGAGCAAACATTAACGCTAAAGATAACTATAATCAAACAGCACTTCACAGTGCAGCTCAATATGGCAGACTAGAAGTCGTCAAGTTTCTCATTGAAAAAGAAATAGAAATCAATGCAACCGACTACTATAACCAAACAGCACTTCATCTAGCAGCCTGGGGTGGCCATCTTGAAATAGTTAAATTGCTTATTGAAAAAGGAGCAGATGTCAACGTTACCAAAAATAATCGCTTGACTGCACTTCATCTAGCAGCCTCGAATGGCCATTTTGAAGTTGTGAAAGTACTTGTCGAAAGTGGAGCAGACATTAACGCTAAAGACGATGGTGGATTGACTGCACTCGATATAGCTAGAAACAACAACGTTCGTCAAAAGGTTGTTGACTATCTCGAAGAAAAAACTCCCAAAACGTCCTCTCTATAATTACTACAACCAATTCCACTAACTCGACTAAAATCGATTGCATTTAAAATTTGTAACTTGTTTTAAACGTTCAATAAACACAATCAATTGTCGTCATTGAATGTTTTTATCGTTTGACATCAAAATGTTTTCAATTAGTGCAATTTAATTTCTCGTTTTGTTTTTGTTTTCAATTAGTGCAATTTGATTTCTCGTTTAAAAACATCAAATTGCTTCAATTCATTCTTCTTATCTGATTGAAAATTTTAAAGATTAACAACTTTAATGGGGAGTGAACGTTTAAATTTGCTAATTAAAATTAGTCATTGAATTCTTTTAAAACACTCAATCGTTTCCGCGCCAATCCATTTTGAACAAGAAAAAGCGCGCCACTTGTTCTGATCAGACAACGATTAGAATATTTGACTGCTTGTGTAAATTTTTGGAATTCTGGAATCGAATTAAAAACAACAACAAATGTCAAATTAATATTGTTTATTCAAAATTCAATCAAGTTACTTATGTATTTCTTTTACTCCTTTGATTGTGCACAGTTTCTTAAACGATTTGCTTGGTCTTGAACCCTTTGGACATTTCAGTTTATATCCTTTCTTGTAGACTTTTTGCCCATAAGCGATCCTGTAAATAGTAAGAATTAATCAAGCAGTTTAAATAAAAGCTCACTTCTTGCTGTAAGCACAAACAACAAATTCATTATTACTAGCAATAGTTTTGTTGTTTGCTTTCATTCTTTCAACCCACTGGCCAGTAAAGTCTACAAATAAATAAGGTGTATAAAATAAACACAAATATTACTTTTGCAGGTATGGACAGCGCAGCCAATTTGACTCGTTTTAGCGAACACGAGTTGACCAAATTCAGAGCCATATGTGTGATAAATTGCAACTACATACTAAAAAGACTAATTTATTATGTAGATTTTAACTTCTTACAGGGTAATTTAACAATGCGTCTTTAGAACCTTCAGTCCATATCAGCGGTTGTTTTGTAAATGGCACAGGACGGGTGTTGACTTCTTAAAAAGGAATACAATAACGAGTAAAAGCGTTTACCGTGAAAAGTCGTCCTATACTGCTGAAACGAGGAATCCCATGCGAACATTCTGCTAGCAATACGTTTTTGTGTTGCTTCTGTTGAAATGCTTTGAATGAATAGTTCAAATAATTCAAAAACTCACGATGTCCGTAATAATTACTAATATCAAAAGTGTAGCCGAGAGATAAATTGGTATCACAACTTATTGCTTTTTTGAATGCCTTCTTTTCTAGTTTAATCGAATAAGTCAATTTGTACATGTTGGATGCGGGCGGAACATCAATTGTCTTATGTCCGCTTAAAATCATGCAAAGTTGAAAGATTTATAAGTCCACGAACTTACAGATAGTCATAATAATCGGAGCCTTTGGCGACAATTGAACGTCGTGTGTTTGCTTCTTTGAGGACGTATTTTCGTTGTTTGTTAGTCAATTTTGTTACATCTAAATTGGAGTTGGGTATCAAAATTGAGTATAATTCGCTAAACAGAACTTACCTTGTGCGTTTATCAACATGAACAGAAAGAGCAGCAGAATAAACTTCATTTTTAGTTAGTTTGAGTGAACAGAACTGGAAAACTACTCTTTTTATGCTTGATTTAGTAATGCAAATCTGGTTGAAAACAATTGCGACAAACTTTACGCCGACGCTCTCTAAACTTGGTCTCGACTTTCCACAATTGTTTTGCAAATCTCATTTGTTTTGAATAAAGAGTCAAAATGTTTGAAAGTGTAATAAATGCAAGCTTATTTGATTTTTTGAATTGTTTTGCAAATCTCATTTATTTTGAATAAAATAGTTGACAACGATCAAAGTTAATCATTTTTAAACAATTGCTTTGGAAATATTTATTTGTTTAAAGTAGGAAAAGGAATATTGAAAGCAACATAATCGTGGTAGAACATTCTGACCATCATTTCCAGTAAATAAGGAGTGTTCCTGATCTTATTCTCCAAGTAACTCTTTGCCTCGAAGCCGCTAGTCGAATGAGCTGTTCTTGTCGTAGTCATTCTGTTCCGGATGTAGTTTAAAGTCGAGTCGCTCACGTTTCTTGACTTCAAAAACGATCCTAGTTGTTGATCAAAGAAGATCTCGCTGTTCGAGTTGTAGTAAAGAAACTTGTACTTGTCGAAGTGTTTGTTCAAATCACAGTACCTGGAATTAGAAATTTGAACATCATTTTTGTTAGATTTGATAGCTGCTCAAAATGACGTTGCAACTAAGAGATCTTTGTCAAATCAAGAAACAATAAGTGTCATTGCTATCTTACTCGGTTGTTTTAACTAAAGTTCTTCAAGTGGTCTTTGTCAGTACTTTGCAGCTACTAAACACAATTAGTCAACTCAAAGTCTGCAATTTTCACCAATGGATTGTTTAATTTGCATTTTAATTAGAGCTAACAAGAACAATTCTACTTGAAGCAGCTAATCCGCACAATACTTTTTGGATCTTATTTGTTGACTTACCAAGTTTGAGGAATCATGTGGCCCATTTTGCTGGTCAAGGGCACGGCGTTACCGTTCTCGTCCACAAGTCTTCTTCTAGCAAGTCTTTTGGTTTGTCTCAGTTGCCTTTCAATGAAGCACGCGATGTCTGTTCCGCATTCATTGCAATACCGACTGCAACTTCCGCGCTTTCCACTAAACGGAAAGAATACACTATGTAGACGTTATTCAAAGCCTACTTAAGACAGAAATGAGTGTAGCCGGAGAGAAAGCGCTCAATTGGATCACGGACGATCATTACATGTTGCCATTCATCTGACAAAGTCCAAACATCTTCTTTGTACAAGTATCTAAATTGATTTGTTTAAATTGCATTTAGAGTTCCGAGAATGTGCACAAAAAACGCCTTGAAAAACGAACTAGCGAAATGCGTTTTTCAAGTTCGTTTTTTGCGCACATTCGCGGAACTTTAATTGCATTTAGTAAGCAAACCGATCAAAAACGTCTTCAATTATGTCTTTTCCGGAAAGGAAGAATTCTAGCGGATCGTCTAGAAAATAGGCTAGTGTTTCAAATACTCTGGACATGCTTTTTTGGATGACACAATGAACTGTCTTGGGAGGATGTGCTACCTAAACGTTTAATTACTTTTAAAGGGGTATCTGTAAGTACTTACTGCATATTGACGAGTTTTTAGCTGTTGTCTAAATCCAGGAACACAATTTTCGGCATCATCGCCAACGCATATTCCATTTCTTCGGTTGTAAGTCCAATAACGACGCGGAAATGACTAGAATTAATTAAACTCATTTAATTGCAACTTCAAAAACTTACTCGATTGTTATTTCTTATAATCGACTCCGAATCAAATCCTTCAAGCGGACATTCAATTCGTCCTAATATTTCTTGGCCATCTTTGTAAGTCTTTTCGCATACAACAGAAGTTCTGATCTTCTCCGGTTTGTTTTTAAATATTGTCGAATAAAAGAGGTTTGAAATATAAAAAAACAAAGTTAACAAAATGAATGTGATGAAAAGAATCCATTTTAATTGCAAAAACAACTCCATTCCAGAAACTCGTCTAAATTAAAGAAGTTTTTTTGATAATTTTGGCTAGTTTAAACTCACACTCGGTTTTTAACTAGCAGTGGAGAGTGTTGAATCTTCATAATTGCGTTTACAGTGTCTGAAATTAGTTATTTAAAGAATTGAATAACAAAGCTGTTTTGATTTGTTTAAAAACATCAATTAAAAATATTCAATTTCTAACCTCAAAAGTCCTCGTTTCCACTAAAAAGTACGGTAACTCCAAATTCTAAAGCGCAAAAAGCATGCTTCTCCGTATCTGATTGCTTTATTTAAACAAGGTTAAAAAATTGGTTCAGCGACTATCTCTGTTCAAAATCTAACGCCGCGCCGAAAGGACTTCAGAATCACCTCGTTGACACTAAACTTTACGTTGCAGACCAAAAAATCATTTCAGCAACGTTGCAAATCTATATAATTTACAGGATTTGCGGACTACATTTGAGCAAATCTTAACTCGCCGATTCCTGAATACATCAAGGTTTATCATCTGTTACGTGAGTTTGTGGGATCTTTTGCACTTAAAGGAATGCCTTCAATGGAACGAGTTTGTTTGAATCGTTAGAATTGTGTTAGAGTTACAGTATGCTTTAAATTGTTTGATCTGCTTTAATGACATTTATTTGATTTGAAGAGCGCAAATTTTGTTGCTAAATTTAACTTGACTTTTTAAAATCTATTTTGGTACCATTAAGTTAAAGAAAGATGTCTTTACTCAATAACATTAAAAATTAATAACGTTTATGCAATTACTTCAAACAACTCAATCAAACAACCCCTTCAAAACACATTTAAATCAAACAACTCAATCAAGCAACTCAATCAAGTTTGTGCAATCATTTCAAACAACCAAATCAAACACCCCAATCAAACAAATCAATCAAATCAATCAAACAAAAAACAACATTTAAAACTACCGTAATCACTTAAACGGCAAACTGCTCGTCGGACTTTACGCAAACTCCAGCAAATTTGTCAACAAACATCGATAACACTTTTGTATTGCTTTAAAAGTTTAAAACCATTTCATTTAAACTATTCAAATCAATTAATTTGTTTATTTGCATAATCAAATAATATCGCTTTAATTCTTGATCTCCGTTTAATGCTTATCTGAATAACTCTGTAGTTAATCAAGATTTTGCGCAGGAACGGGGCGGTTGTATTCGAATTTAGTTGATTTATTTGGCGGGTTAGCAAATTCGGATACTATTATCGTTTCCAACCAAAATGGACTACACTTTTAAATTAAAACGATTGATTTGCTCTTTCAATTTTCGTATTTATGTTGTGGTTGCAATCTTTTTGATTGTTTTGATTTGTTTCTATCACAAAAATGGAAAGAACAATTTTGTCAGAAGTCATTTTAATAGACCAACAGAGGTTTGTTATTTAACATGCAGGGGTGAAATTAAATTGTTATTTGATCGCTTCTTTGAGTTTGAACAAAAATGTCAATTTGATCGCTTTTTTGAGTTTAGTTGTTTAAGTTAAGCATTCAAATGAAAGAATTGATTTTTGAATTTTTAGAACATTTCATTAGTTTTTTAGTGCTACTGCGACATCGAAATTGTCGTATCAACTCTATTTAACAAAGCAATCTTTAAAGTTGATATTTTGAATGTCAACTTTTTGAGAAGTTTAAGATAACTTAAACTATCTTTTTGAAGTTGTTACATTTTAAAGAATGTGAATTCTTTTTTGTCGCTTAAAACTCAAACAGTTATTGTGTAAGATCGGTCCATTATGCTAAACTATGCGCTAACGATTTTGAGATTCTACAATAACTTTTATAATGTCGCGGCAGCACTAATCTTTTAACAACATCAAAATCAATCAATTCTTTCATTTAAGTGCTTAACTTAAACAACTAAACTATGCAACTCAAAAAATCGCTTGATCTCTCAAATTTCGACGAACTCATTAAATCAAACAACAATTTCATTTCACTCTATTGACAAACTTTATTGTTTTTTAGTTTCGAAAAGAAATTGAGAGGGAAAACCTTAAATTCCGCTCAGACGGACACATTTGTTTGCAGAATAGGACCGAGTTTCTGCATAAGATCCGTACATCCCAATTTAACTTGACGACTAAGTGGTTTAACATTCAAAACATCACCACGCGGGACAAGTTTGTTTTAATGTCAGGGGTAAGCAAAACAATTAAACAATTACATCTATTTAAATTGCTTTAGCTCTACGATACACGTCGAATCCCGTCCAGGATGATGCATTATTTCTTTAGTGACCACGAAATAAAGTTCTACTTGCCTTTTAATGATCCGGATGCGTCGTGCAATGTTTTTACATTTGGAGTTGGAATGGATTACAAAGGTGAAAAGACGTTCTGGAATCGCTATCCTCAATGCCAGGTAGTTAATTTAACACGGAATTTGAACTAAAAGTATTTTAGATGTCAGCTGTCGATCCCGTTTCTGAAATAAACAAGCAAATGGTAGAAGAAGTTCCAAATGCGCGCTTTATTCAAGCCACCGTTGCAGCTTACAACGAAACTCGCCGAGCTACGATAAAACAAAGTGAGTTTTTTTGTCCTTTCAAGCTTTTTTGGTCTTTCAAAATATTCAACACTTCCAGTCAACTCCGTATATGAAAGATTCATGACTATCGATCATTTTGGAATAACATCATTTCTCCAACAATACAACGGCAACAAAACAATTGATTTAATGCTAATTGATGTTGAGGGAGCGGAATATGGAATCTTGCCCGTTTTGGTTTGTAAGTGTTTTTAAAAGAGTGTTCAAAGTTTTAAAGATTGCTTTTTAATTAAGTTTTAGATAGTGATCAAAAGTTGTTTATGTAAGCAGTAATTTAGACTTCAAACACGTATTGTTAATGTAAATGATTTAAAAGGTTCAAAACATGTGCAGTGATTTAAGACTTCGAGCACTTTTAACTGTTTTCATGATCTCAATCAACTTTTAAAGCAGTAATTTAGACTTCAAACACTTTAAAACACTTTTACTAACAAGCAACTTTTAAAGCAGTAATTTAAGACTTCAAACAACATTCAAAATATTCACAGTAATTTAAGACTTCAAACACTTTTCTTCTCAATGCAAAAGTTAAACAGCACTCAAAAATTTTCTTTTTAGACGAAAAACATTTGTTGCCTACAATTTGTCAAATAAACGTCGAGATTCATTATTCACCGAAGAGTTCCGGTTATGGACCGATTGTGGCGTTCAAAAAGTTTAACGATTTCTTCAACGACCAAACTTACTCAATCTTCAACATCGAAGTCACTCGTCTACATATGCGTGTCTTTATGGTAAATACAGCAAACTCGGAATGTATTGAAAAGTTCTTTTGTGAGTGAATTGAATAAAAGAGTGTTTATTTGTTTAAAGTAGGGAAAGGAATATTAAAAGCAACATAATCGTGGTAGAACATTCTAATCATCATTTCCAGTAAATAAGGAGTGCTTCTGATCTTATTCTCCAAGTAACTCTTTGCCTCGAAGCCGCTAGTCGAATGAGCTGTTCTTGTCGTAGTCATTCTGTTCCGGATGTAGTTTAAAGTCGAGTCGGTTACATTTCTTGACTTCAAAAACGGTCCTAGTTGCTGATCGAAGAAGACTTCACTGTTGGAATTGTAGTAGAGAAATTTGTACTTGTGAAAGTGTTTGTTCAGATCACAGTACCTGGAATTAGAAATTTGAACATCATTTTTGTTAGATGTGATGGCTGCTCAAAATGACGTTGCAACTAAGAGATCTTTGTCAAATCAAGAAACAATAAGTGTCATTGCTATCTTACTCGGTTGTTTTAACTAAAGTTCTTCAAGTGGTCTTTGTCAGTACTTTGCAGCTACTAAACACAATTAGTCAACTCAAAGTCTGCAATTTTCACCAATGGATTGTTTAATTTGCATTTTAATTAGAGCTAACAAGAACAATTCTAATTGAAACAGCTAATCCGCACAAGACTTTTTGGATCTTATTTGTTAACTTACCAAGTTTGAGGAATCATGTGGCCCATTTTGCTGGTCAAGGGTACGGCGTTACCGTTCTCATCTACAAGTCTTCTTCTAGCAAGTCTTTTGGTTTGTCTCAATTGTCTTTCAATGAAGCACGCAATGTCTGTTCCGCATTCATTGCAATACCGACTGCAACTTCCGCGCTTTCCACTAAACATAAAGAATACACTATTAGACGTTATTCAAAGCTTACTTAAGACAGAAATGAGTGTAGCCGGAGAGAAAGCGCTCAATTGGATCACGAACAATCATTACATGTTGCCATTCATCTGACAAAGTCCAAACATCTTCTTTGTACAAGTATCTAAATTGATTTGTTTAAATTGCATTTAATGAGCAAACCGATCAAAAACGTCTTCAATTATGTCTTTTCCGGAAAGGAAGAATTCTAGCGGATCGTCTAGAAAATAGGCTAGTGTTTCAAATACTCTAGACATGCTTTTTTGGATGACACAATGAACTGTCTTGGGAGGATGTGCTACCTAAACGTTTAATTACTTTTAAAGGGGTATCTGTAAGTACTTACTGCATATTGACGAGTTTTTAGCTGTTGTCTAAATCCAGGAACACAATTTTCGGCATCATCGCCAACGCATATTCCATTTCTTCGGTTGTAAGTCCAATAACGACGCGGAAATGACTAGAATTAATTAAACTCATTTAATTGCAACTTCAAAAACTTACTCGATTGTTATTTCTTATAATCGACTCCGAATCAAATCCTTCAAGCGGACATTCAATTCGTCCTAATATTTCTTGGCCATCTTTGTAAGTCTTTTCGCATACAACAGAAGTTCTTATCTTCTCCGGCTTGTTTTTAAATATTGTCGAATAAAAGAGGTTTGAAATATAAAAAAACAAAGTTAACAAAATGAATGTGACGAAAAGAATCCATTTTAATTGCAAAAACAATTCCATTCCAGAAACTCGTCTAAATTAAAGAAGTTTTATGATGATTTTGGCTAGTTTAAACTCACGCTCGGTTTTTAACTAGCAGTGGAGAGTGTTGAATCTTCATAATTGCGCTTACAGTGTCTGGAATTGGTTATTTAAAGAATTGAATAACAAAGTTGTTTTGATTTGTTTAAAAACATCAATTAAAAATATTCAATTTCTAACCTCAAAAGTCCTCGTTTCCAATAAAAAGTACGGTAACTCCAAATTCTAAAGCGCAAAAAGCATGCTTCTCCGTATCTGATTGCTTTATTTAAACAAGGTTAAAAAATTGGTTCGGCGACTATCTCTGTTCAAATCTAACGCCGCGCCGAAAGGACTTCGGAATCACCTCGTTGACACTAAACTTTACGTTGCAGACCAAAAAATCATTTCAGCAACGTTGCAAATCTATATAATTTACAGGATTTGCGGACTACATTTGAGCAAATCTTAACTCGCCGATTTCTGAATACATCAAGGTTTATCATCTGTTACGTGAGTTTGTGGGATCTTTTGCACTTAAAGGAATGCCTTCAATGGAACGAGTTTGTTTGAATCGTTAGAATTGTGTTAGAGTTACAGTATGCTTTAAATTGTTTGATCTGCTTTAATGACATTTATTTGATTTGAAACAAACATTAAAATGTTCTGAAGAGCGCAAATTTTGTAGTTACGTTCTAAATAGTATTAATAATTTAAACTTGACTTTTTAAAATCTATTTTGGTGCCATTAAGTTAAAGAAAGATGTCTTTAGATATTTAAAAATTAATAACGTTTGTGCAATTACTTCAAACAACCCAATCAAACAAAAAGCAACTCAAACAATTAATAAAGTTTGTGCAATTACTTTAAACAACCCAATCAAACAAATCAATCAAACAAAAAACAACATTTAAAACTACCGTAATCACTTAAACGGCAAACTGCTCGTCGGACTTTACGCAAACTCCAGCAAATTTGTCAACAAACATCGATAACACTTTTGTATTGCTTTAAAAGTTTTAAACCATTTCATTTAAACTATTCAAATCAATTACTTTGTTTATTTGCATAATCAAATAATATCACTTTAATTCTTGATCTCCGTTTAATGCTTATCTGAGTAACTCTGTAGTTAATCAAGATTTTGCGCAGGAACGGGGCGGTTGTATTCGAGTTTAGTTGATTTATTTGGTGAGTTAGCAAGTTCGGATACTATTATAGTCTCCAACCAAAATGGACTACACTTTTAAACTAAAACGTTTGATTTGTTCTTTCAACTTTCGTATTTATGTTGTGGTTGCAATCTTTTTGATTGTTTTGATTTGTTTCTATCACAAAAATGGAAAGAACAACTTTGTCAGAAGTCATTTTAATAGACCAACAGAGGTTTGTTATTTAACATGCAAGGGTGAAATAAAATTGTTGTTTGATTGAACGAGTTTGAACAAAAATGTCAATTCAATCGCTTTTTGAGTTTAGTTGTTTAAGTTAAGCATTCAAATGAAAGAATTGGTTGATTTTTGAATCTTCAGAACATTTTATTAGTTTTTAAGTGCTACTGCGACATCGAAATTGTCGTATCAACTCTATTTAACAAAGCAATCTTTAAAGTTGATATTTTGAATGTCGAGTTTTCGAGATGTTTAAGATAACTTAAAAGACCTTTTTGAAGTTGTTACATTTTAAAGAAACTAATCAAAACTCAAACAGTTATTATGTTAATTTTAGCAGCTAAATTATTAAAATCTAAACACTAACAAATTTTAGATTCTACAATAACTTTTATAATGTCGCGGCAGCACTAATCTTTTAACAACATCAAAATCAATCAATTCGTTCATTTAAGTGCTTGACTTAAACAACTAAACTATGCAACTCAAAAATCGCTTGAGTTCTCAAAATTCGACGAACTTGTTAAATCAAACAACAATTTCATTTCACTCTATTGACAAACTTTATTGTTTTTTAGTTTCGAAAAGAAATTGAGAGGGAAAACCTTAAATTCCGCTCAGACGGACACATTTGTTTGCAGAATAGAACCGAGTTTCTGCACAAGATCCGTACATCCCAATTTAACTTGACGACTAAGTGGTTTAACATTCAAAACATCACCACACGGGACAAGTTTGTTTTAATGTCAGGGGTAAGCAAAACAATTAAACAATTACATCTATTTAAATTGCTTTAGCTCTACGATACACGTCGAATCCCGTCCAGGATGATGCATTATTTCTTTAGTGACCACGAAATAAAGTTCTACTTGCCTTTTAATGATCCGGATGCGTCGTGCAATGTCTTTACGTTTGGAGTTGGAATGGATTACAAAGGTGAAAAGACGTTCTGGAATCGCTATCCTCAATGCCAGGTAGTTAATTTAACACGAAATTTGAACTAAAAGTATTTTAGATGTCAGCTGTCGACCCCGTTTCTGAAATAAACAAGCAAATGGTAGAAGAAGTTCCAAATGCGCGCTTTATCCAAGCCACCGTTGCAGCTTACAACGAAACTCGCCGCGCTACCATAAAACAAAGTGAGTTTTCTTTGGTCTTTCAAAAACATTCAACACTTCCAGTCAACTCCGTATATGAAAGATTCATGACTATCGATCATTTTGGAATAACATCATTTCTTCAACAATACAACGGCAACAAAACAATTGATTTAATGCTAATTGATGTTGAGGGAGCGGAATATGGAATCTTGCCCGTTTTGGTTTGTAAGTGTTTTTAAAAGAGTGTTCAAAGTTTTAAAGATTGCTTTTTAATTAAGTTTTAGATAGTGATCAAAAGTTGTTTATGTAAGCAGTAATTTAGACTTCAAACACGTATTGTTAATGTAAATGATTTAAAAGGTTCAAAACATGTGCAGTGATTTAAGACTTCGAGCACTTTTAACTGTTTTCATGATCTCAATCAACTTTTAAAGCAGTAATTTAGACTTCAAACACTTTAAAACACTTTTACTAACAAGCAACTTTTAAAGCAGTGATTTGAGTTTCAAACAACACTCAAAATATAAACATCAATTTAAGACTTCAAACACTTTTCTTCTCAATGCAAACTTAAACAACACTCAAAAAATTTCTTTTTAGACGAAAAACATTTGTTGCCTACAATTTGTCAAATAAACGTCGAGATTCATTATTCACCGAAGAGTTCCGGTTATGGACCAATTGTGGCGTTCAAAAAGTTTAACGATTTCTTTAACGACCAAACTTACTCAATCTTCAACATCGAAGTCACTCGTCTACATATGCGTGTCTTTATGGTAAATACAGCAAACTCGGAATGTATTGAAAAGTTCTTTTGTGAGTGAATTGAATAAAAGAGTGTTTATTTGTTTAAAGTTGGAAAGGGAATATTGAAAGCAACATAATCGTGGTAGAACATTCTAATCATCATTTCCAACAAATAAGGAGTGCTTCGAATCTTCTCTTCCAGATATTGTTTTGCCTCGAAGCCGCTTGTTGAGTGAGCTGTTCTTGTCGTAGTCATTCTGTTGCGAATGTAATTTAAAATTGAGTCGCTAACGTTTCGAGACCTCAGAAACGGTCCTAGTTGTTGATTGAAGAAAATTGTGCTATTTGAATTGTAGTAGAGAAACTTGTACTTGTTGAAGTGCTTGTTTAAATCACAGTACCTGGAATTTGAAAAGATATTAGAGAGAAGTTTGAACAAGTTTATTTATGTAAAGAATGTTCACAAAAAATGATATTCTTTGTTTTAACTGCAATTTTGAAAGAGTTCATTCATGTAAAGAATGCTCACAAAAGTGAATTGTTTGTTTTAATTGCAATTTTAATAGTTTTTCGTTGTTTAGGAAACAAGTTTGATTAAAAATGATATTATTTGTTTTAACTGCAATTGAATAGCGTTGTTAATATTCTCGAGTCGTTTTAATAAGCTCCTATGTTTAAAATGATCAAACTCTGATTATGTTCATTTCAATCACAAAAATTGATACTGTTTGTTTTAACTTCAACATAAAAACTTCTTAGAACAAGTTTGATATTCAAAAACATTAACAGAACAACTAAACCTTTTCTTTAAAACTTACCATGTTTGTGGAAACATGTGAACCGCTTTTCCAGATAAATGCGGAACTGGGTTACCGGGTATGTCTACTTGCTTTTTGTCATAGATTATCCTCGTATTTTTGAACTGCCTTTCAATGAAGCACGCAATGTCTGTTCCACAATTGTTGCAATATCTACTGCACGTTCCTCGTTTTCCACTGAAATTGAAATGTTGATTAATTAAATTAAAAAAGATTACGCAAGACAGAAATGGATATAGCCAGAAAGGAAACGTTCTATTGGATCGCGAACAATCATTACATGTTGCCAATCACTTGGGAAAGTCCAAACGTCTCCTCCATATCTTCTTCTGTAATCAACTTGTTTAAATGAGTTTAATACAGATCTTTTTGACAGAAAATTCAAAATAATGTTCTCGCTAGCATTCCGCAAAAAAGAGCAAAAGCGAGTTAGTTGAAAAAATGTTTTCGATCACAGCTTTTTTGAACTCTCTTTTTCCGACAAAACTCTTTTGCTCTGTTTTTCAAATAAAGAACTCTCTTTTTTTCGTGACAAAACTCTTTTTCTGAAAGCGAAACTTTCATTGAACTCTTTTTTGCGGAACGCTAGCGACAACACTAATTTAAAGTATCTTTTTTAATCAAAGCATACCGATCAAAAACGTCTTCAATTATATCTTTGCCAGAAAGGAAAAACTCTAACGGGTCATTTAGGAAGGACGCCAACGTCTTGAAAATTCGGGACATACTCTTCTGGACAACACAGTGAATGGATTTTGTTGGTTTAGCTAACTAAAATTGGAAGTTATTACCATTACTTTCAAAGACACTTACAACGTACTGACGTGATTGTGGCTGTTGTGCAAATCCCGGAAGACAGTTATTAGCATCATCTCCAACGCAAATTCCAGTTTTTAGGTCGTATGTCCAGGAACGGTGCGGAAATGTCTAAAATTGAATTAACTAAACGTTCAAGGTGATGCTTTTCCACTTACTCTACTGTTATTTTTAATAATCGACTCCGAATCAAATCCTTCAAGTGGACACGGATTTCTTGCCAATATCTCCTGTCCGTTCTGGACAGTTTTTTCGCATTCAATGATAGTCTTTAATGGTCTCGATGCATTTTGGTGGACATTTTTTGGGATAGGAAGAATCGGTTGAAATGTACATCCAAGTAGTTAATAACAGAACAAATACAATAATAAACATCCATTTAAGTTGCCAAAACATTTCAGAACAAGAAAGGTGTCTAAAGAATTTTTGTTGATTTGTTGAACTTGTGTATTGAACGTCTTTTGTGATGAAATTGATAGAAGTTACTTTAAAGGTTCAAAAAACCCTTGCAACTGTAACAAACTGACGGGAGTTACTTTAAACCTTTACAGCTGTAACAAGTTGATAGGAGTTACTTTAAATGCTTGAACGCCTTTTGAGTACAATTGATAGAAGTTACTTTAAAAGCTCAAAAGATACTTTAAAACCGTTGCAACTGTAACAAGTTGATTTAGAGGTTCGAAAGATACTTTAAAACATTCATTTAAATTCAAGCAATCTTTGTTTTCGATTAAAGTCATGTTAACTTCTTCTTTTCCGCCTTTTAAAAACTCCAAGGCATTAAAGATACTTTTTAATGGCGGCTTGCATAATTGAAACGACAACAAGGATCATGTGAGTCGGCGATTTAAATCGGAGATTAAATTTAATGTCTATGTTTTCGGTTTCTTTTGTTGTGAGTAATCTAATTGTTTTTGCGCCGTGAAACAAAAGATTCGAAGAATCACATTCTTTCTGTTAATTTGAGGAATTTGAGTTAGTTGCTTAATAAGAAACTCACGCTCGATTCTTTGCTGTCATCTTCAAGTGTGGAACATTCAAGATTTAACTGAAACTTGTTAGATTGGTTTGATAACAAAGTTTGTTTTATATTGAAATGAAATAACTTAAAAGCGAAACGTTATTTTTAAAATCATCTCAAACATAAACATTGCAATTAAATTCTACTTTTTAAATGTAACAACAAAGCGTTGTATTGAAACGTTATTTTTAAATGTAATAACAAAGCGTTGTAAGTAAAATCTAATCATCAAATACAATGTTTTAACATCATAAACCTTGTAAGTAAACTCTGCAATTAAATTCTAATCATCAAATACGGTGCTTTAACACCGTAAACATAAACCTTGTAAGTAAACTCTAATCATCAAATACGGTGTTTTAACATCGTAAACATTAAAAGTAACTTTAATAATCAAATACGGTGCTTTAACATCGCAGACATTGCAAGCAAAGTCTAACAATCAAATACGGTGTTTTAACATCGTAAACATTGCAAGCAAACTCTAATCATCAAATACAATACTTTTAAAGTCACCTCAAACATAAACATTGCAAGTAAACTCTACTAATCAAACATAAACATTAACTGTTAAATTTAAAGAAACAACAAAAAAACGTGCATTTTTTACATCTGATTGCTTTATTTAAACAAGGTTAATTTTTGACTCGTTTTTATTATCTAAATTCAAATCTTATCCGTCGCGCCAAAACAAACTCCACCACTTCTTTACTGCTGCCGTAACAGCAAAACACATGCGCGGAAATGAACACTTGGATCAAGTCCGACCAATTTTTATCTCCGAAGACAGCAAAAGTTTAAAATTTGATTTGAGCAGCGGAATATATGTTTATGTTAAAAGTGTGCTTGTTTAGAAGAGAATGATTGCCAATATAGTTAAGACGATTTATTTGATCGATTAAAAAGAAAATACAATATTGTAATCACATAATCAATTGTTTGAACAAACTTTTGTTTCGAGACAACGAATTAGTTTTTGATCAGACGTTTTCTGTTTAGCCAAATCGAGTGCTGTTTTTCCATAATTGCTTTTGATGTTAATTTCTGCTCCTTTTTCAACAAGAAATTTGGCTACTTCTGATCTGCCATAATAAGCTGCTCTGTGGAGAGGAGTCCAACCACCATCGTCTTTAGTGTTGATATCAGCTCCTTTTTCGATAAGCAACTTGACTACTTCTAGTCTGTTATATTGAACTGCATAATGAAGTGCTGCTTGTTCATCACTGTCCTTAATGTTGACGTCTGCTCCGGCATCGATTAGTAATTTGACCACTTCTAGTTTGCCACTCCGAGCTGCTTTGTGAAGTGCTGTTTCTTCATAATCGTCTTGAGCTTTGACGTCTGCTTCTTTTTCGATAAGCAACCTGACTACTTCAAAATGACTATTCGAAGCTGCTCTGTGGAGAGGAGTTTGTCCGCGATTGTTTTTAATGTTAATTAGACTTGAATCTTTGTTGATTAGGGCTTCAGAAGCGTTGTAATAACCATATCTAGCAGCGATGTGCAAAAGAGTTTCATTACGTTCATTTCTCCAGTTAGTGCCGATCTTTGATAGCAATTGATCGAAGTCTTCTTGATTGAAGTTGTTGAGTGTTTTGTTGATTGAATCGAAACTTGTGTCTACAAATAAAGTGCTAAGTAATATTTGACTTCTTTTTACCTCCAAGCACGACGTTGATCAACAAGAACAATGAAAGCAGGATGAGACGCATTTTGATGCTTGTTCTCTGAACAAGTAATGTTAATTAAAAGAATCGTTAACTTTGAAAACAAAAAAGAATGAATCGTTACATAAACGAAGCATTTGTTTATTGCTACTAATTTTCGAGGACAGTGATCGAGCAGAATTGAAGTTCTATCATTTGTTTATTCAATGCCCCTGAGAACACGAGATAGAATTTCATTTAATCAACTAATTTAAATCTGTGTCGGAGAATGGAATTGAATTAAGTAACGTTCTTTAATCAAACAACCGATTGCATTCATTGAGTTTATTCGAATAAATTAGGTAAATTGCATTTTGGAACACAATCTGTGATTATTTGGAACTACTGTTTGACAACTTGGTCACTTGTGGATCTTCTTGCCTTTTTTGCCTTTGATCTTGCACAGGCGAGTCTAGAAATGGTTATAAAAAGTATTATTATTTAAGAAAGTCCTACCTTCTTGACTGGCTTTGCCTTCTTCGGGCACTTCAACTTCTTGCCCTTTTTGTAAATAACCTCGCCGTATTGGGCACTAAAACGAATAGAATGTTAGCTTTGCGATGTTAAAGTCTCTTACGGTGCTTTAAACAAACAGTAAGTAAATGTGGCAGATTGTTGCTAAAAAGTTTGAAATATGTTTTGCATTTTTTTGATAGTGTTGATTTGACGTTGAAAAGCTTGTTGTTTAAAATATTGTGTTTATTGAAAAGCTTGTAATTTCAAATGTTTGATGTCAGAAACATTATGCTTATTGAAAAGACTGTAATTTCAAAGCTTATTGTTTAAAAGTGTTATTTTGTTGAAAAGCTTTATTTTATTGAAAAGCTTGTAACTTCAAACACTTAATGTTTAAAAATACTTTACTCTCAAAAGCTTGTAACTTCAAACGTTTGATCTCAAAACATTCAAATACATTGAAAAGACTGTAACTTTAAAGACTTAATGTCTAAAGATGCCATCGATTTAAATAATTTTACTCTCAAAAGATTGTTGTTAAAACATTTACTTTTAAGCTTGAATAACCAAAAAGGTTCAAAGATTACTTTAAAGTTCAAATTCAAACCTTTAACACCAAAAATGTCTAATCGTATTGAAAAGCTTGTAACTTCAAAGACTCGATATTTTAAAGCGTTATTTCGTTGAAAATATTTTACTTTCAAAAGAATCTTAAAGCTTTTAAACTCAACAACATCTAAGAAAACTTACAGCTGTGTTGTCTAAAAATACACTTTAATTAAAGGAAACTTCTCAAAATTCACTTACTTGTGCAGGTATGAGCACCACAACCGATTGTTTTCGACTTGGCCCAAATTGATTGAACAAAGCTGAGAAGGAACACAGAGTCTTCGTAAGAAGTGTTAGCAACGCGATTGTAAAACGAATCATTTCGATTTACAATCAGGCTAGGAATTCCATATTTCTGGAACGTCGTAAACCATCCTTTTGGTGTGGATTTTATAGCGGCGGCTAAAATAATATTTGAGGGTGTTGTTTTAAGAAATTAAAAGGAGTTAGAGTGTTGTTTTGAAAGTAAGCAGTGTTTTCGAAGAAGTTTAAAGACATTTTGAATGTAAACATGAAATTTTGAAGAGTTAAAGTGTTGTTTTAATGTAAACATGAAGTTTTGAGAACACTTTAAGAGACATTTTTGAATGCGAGTAATGCTTTTGTTTAGGCATTAAAGAATTAGAGTGTTATTTTGAGAACACATTAACAGACAACTGTAAAACTTTAAAAGAATTAGAGTGTTATTTGAGCATAAGTAATGTTTTTGTTCAGCGTTTCAAGTAGTATAACATTTTGAAGAAGTTTAAAACATCTGAAAACCTATAAAAATGCTAAAATATTCAATAACTTGCGTTAAGAAGAGACAAAAATGTTTAAAGAGAAACAACACTATTTGAAACATTCATTCAACAACTAAATAACTTTTTTATGTTTAGAAAGAAACAAAGCTTTTAAAACGCTCATTTAACAACACTTTACAGGGTGTCCCAAAATTACGCGATATTTTTTGTTCAAGAAATTTTTCTTAACCTACCCCTTCAAAACTTTTTCTTTCTTCAATTGTTGTTGTAATTTTTACGTGATTTTAGCAATTATGGAGTTGAAAAGTAAATGATTTAGACCAACAAGTTTTTATTTGGTCCTCGGAAACAAAATGAATCAGAATGATGTTGTTGTATTTCTTGGAGTCCGACCAAACACGGTTTCTGATGCAATTAAGCGTTATAACGAGACCGGTAATCACAAAAATATTGAAGAACAAGATCGAAAACGTACAGCCAGAAAAGAATGTTGAGCAAGTTAAAGATCTTTTGGATTTGAACAGCCACACAAAGAGACAAAAAGTTGGACAATGAAGTTTCTGTTGGCTCGGTACATACAATTTTAAAAGATGATTTGAAATTGACTGCTTGTAAGAAGACAAAAGACAAAAAGCTTACGGAAACACAAACGAAGCCTTTGAAAGTTTGGACAATTAATCATCACGGTATGGATGAGGACAGATGTTAGAATGATTGAATTTTGCAATAAGATCCAGCACTATCACGTGCGAGTTTTAAAAAGAATCCAAACAAATTCAAAGTCCCGACTTAAAGGTGGCTCGCCAAGAACTTCATGGACTTTATAAGTAAAGATGGGTGACCAGCAGCATCAGCTGGCTTGGCTTGAATGTTCTTGGTCATTGCATTTGAGGTATTCTTGAATTCGAAATCGATGCCGAAGCATACAGTTCTGTTTAATCATTAAGAGGATGTTGAAACTGCTTTTTAAAAGTGGACCAGGGAGTCATCAACAATGTTACCGACAACTGGATGAAATCGTTATGGCAGAGGGCTGATATTCTAATAATCATCAGTATTGTTATTTGTTGTTAACATCAATAAACATATTCAATCTTTGCAACAACAATTAAAGAAAGAAAAATTTTCAAAAGGGGTAGGTTAAGAAAATTTTTTGAGAGAAAAAATATCGCGTAATTTTGGGACACCCTGTATTATAAACATCAAAGTTCAAACCTGGCTTGAGGGTTCCGTTTTGTCTGTAAACAGCAAGTCCGTCTGTGCTTGAAACGCTACTGAAATTGCATATTTGGGCCAACTTCAACGCCTTCTTTTCCAATTTCTTCGACCATGTCAATTGGAACATGTTTTTAGCTTTTGGCAAGTTAGATCCGCTAGTTCCGTTCGGGGCCTTTCCTTTGGCGACTTTGGAGCGGATTTTGTTCATTTTCTTCAAGAACTTCTTACGGGCTTTGTTTTTGATTGCTGGAATCAACCGCTATTGTGTTTGGAAGTGGTACAACTTACCGGCATCGACCAAAACGCTCAAGACGACTATGCAGAGAAGAAACAAAACAGTAAGTTTCATCTTGATTTGGAGAAATCAAACGATGTGCGAATTGGAAGCAACTTTGTCGGCTTTTATACTCAATTCGGACACTTACAACTATGTAATTTATGCAAATCTTCTAATCCACAAGGCGGATGTTATGCTTTTTGGTTGCAAACAAAAAGAACCGGTATTGTAAATCTAGTTTGGTCTAAAAAGTAATGATTTCAAGTACCGTACGGAGACTATAAATACTAATCCTTGTAAACAAAGTAATAATGTTGAATTAAACCACCCTTTCGACAACGAATTGGTGCAGATCGATGATTCTTTTGCATAATGAAACGTATCTTGTTCTCAAATCAATGTGATTCTTGTTGAAATTGCTTGAAAAGTGTTTATAGATTGGACAGAGTCTTTTTTGCAACGGCAATTTAAAATGTGCAAATTAATTTAATTTTATTGAACAATAAAGTTTTGAGATATGTTTTTTGAAACAAAGTATTTGATGACTTTCTTGATCGCTATGAAGCGTTTTAATGAGATGATTTAAATAATTTGTTTGGAGATGTGTTTTGTGTTAATTACAAACTAGTTTAAATATTCTTGCTCAATGATCTAGCATAATAAGAGTTCTTTGGACTCAAAAGATCAAACAAATGTTTAAATAACTTTTGCATCATTATGAAAAGTCATCAAAAATTAACTTTCAACAAACACTTTGTTTAAAAAAACACATCTCAAAACTTTTGTGTCACCCTGTAAAGTTTAATCAATTTGATGAATCAACAAGTTGATCAAATTAAGTTATACCTGCTTCCTGTTCTCGGAAGATTGCAGAGGCATTGCAATAAACAAATGATTGATTGGAAGTTTAATTGTTTACCAGTGAGCTCACACCTCCGGCGCTCCATTGCTTTGTTGTTATTAAGTTACTAGGTAAACTCAATCGTTTAATCGAACAAAAAGAGATTCAACTTTTTTAGGTTACTGCACAAATTCCTTCACAGCTATATTAGTTACCAATAGGAAAATACGCATGAGTTTTTTGGATTCATGTGCCGGCCACTTTAACGGAAATGATCTTTAACAAAAGTGAGAACAATTTCAATAGCTTTTTAACTTCTAAACCGAAGTCGTAAGATGTAAGTAACAAACTGACTTCATATTTGTGGGCAGAGCCTATTAAAATACACTGTGTACACGCCCCTAATTCAGTTTTGGCCAGTTAAATGCTATCTAACAACTCTTTAATTTGAAAGTGTTTGTTTTCGAGAATTGATTCCAATAATTTAATTAACATTATTTGTCTAGAAGCAAATATCGAAATGCTACTACGTTTAGTTTTGTTGTTCTTGACAGTCAGCGCCGTGCTTGGAGGTAAGTGACGACATTTAAACAACGTTTAACAGTTCTTTGCAGGCACAACTTTTGATTCGATCAACAAAACACTAAAGAACTTCAATCAAGAGAGCTTTGACGATTTGTTAACGAAATTAAATGGAACTGACTGGACAGCAAGTGGAAACGGAGAGACTCTACTGCACATTGCTGCTAGATATGGTTATTTAAACGCTTCTAAGGCTCTAATCGACGAAGATCCCCAACTAGTTAACTCCACTGACAAATATGGAAGCACTCCTCTCCACGAAGCAGCTTTAAATGTCAAATTCGAAGTAGTCAAATTGTTACTTTCAAATGGTGCAGACGTCAACGCTAAAACTAAGTTTGGAAATGCAGCAATTCATGTGGCAGAAATTAATAACAAATCCGAAGTCGTGAAGTTTCTTGTTGAAAAAGGAGCAGACATGTCGATTAAAGCTGATTCTGGATACAATGTACTTCATCTAGCAGCCTTTTCGGGTCACCTTGAAGACGTCAAGTTTCTTGTCGACGCCGGAGCAGACATTCGTGCTAAAAACAACGACGGCTACACTGCACTTCATCTAGCAGCTTGGCAGGGTCATCTTAAAGTTGTCAAATTGTTAATCGAAAAGGGAGTCAACATATCAAGTAAAACTTACTCTGGAGAAACGGCACTTCACGTGGCAGCTCGCTACGGACAGCTTAAAGTTGTGAAGTTTCTTATTGATTCTGGAACAGACTTGTCAATTAAAAACAATTTTGGAAGTACAGCATTTCATCTAGCGGCTCAGAAAGGACATCTTGAAGTTGTGAAGTTATTTACCGGCGCTGGAATAAACGTCAACATTAAAGACAAAAATGAGAACACTCCCCTCCACAAAGCATCCGTTTCGGGCCATCTTGAAATCGTCAAGTTTCTTGTCGATTCTGGAGCAGATTTTAACATCAAAAATAATGATGGACAAACATCACTTCATCTAGCATCTTTTTCGGGCCATCTTGAAGTTGTCAAATTGTTAATTGATTCTGGAATAGACACCAATGCAACCGACACCTATAACCAAACAGCACTCCACTATTCAACTTTGAATGACCATCTTAAAGTTGTGAAGTTTCTCGTTGAAAAAGGAGCAGACACTTCAATTAAAGACAATGCTGGAAACACTTCTCTTGATCTAGCTAAAAAATACAAAAGTCAGAATGCAAAACTAATTAGTTGTGTCGAAACAAAAGTTTGTCAATCTGATTAAACGAGCCTTTTGTTTATTTTAAACTGTCAATAAACATTTAAAGACTGCAGAAACAATTTATTAAGTTAAAATGAACACAGTCTATTTGTTTGATGTTTTCAAAGCGTTTAGGAAATAAACAACTGTTATTCAAGCAATTGCTCCCTCTTTGTTTTTTGTTGTTTAATTGGCATGCCGTTCGGTTGACGCTTCCAAACGTTCGCGGAAGTTAGCAGCTGTTGTTTGGGACTTAAAACTTGTCGACTTTATCTTTTTGGGTTTAGAAAACGAGTTGCGTGAACTTAATAAATAAAAGTTAAACAATTTAGATACAAACAATGTCAAATCCGGCTCCAGAAAGTGGCGACACCGAACTTATCAACAAAACACTCAAAACCTTCAGCCAGGAAGGCTTTGATCAACTGATATCGAAAATAGGCATCAACTGGAAGGACGAGAACCAAAGAACTCTTCTTCACCTTGCTGCTCAAAAGAGATGCAACGAAGCCGTTAAAGCTCTAATTGAAAAGTCTCCGGATTTGATCAATTCGACTGAAAAGCAACTCCAAACACCTCTTCACTTCGCAGCCTTGCATGGACGTTGTGACACCATTTCTTTGTTGATAGAGAAGGGCGCTGATGTAAATGCACTGTCAAAGAACACACGAGATTCAGCAGAAACGCCGGCATCGGTATCTTCACTTTACCTGGCAGCAAAATACGCAAATCCAGACTGTGTGAAGTTACTTCTCAGCGCAGGAGCAAACGTCAATCAACAAACAAATGAGAAATGGACCGCGCTCCACGAAGCAGCCGCACATGATAAATTTGAAGTTGTTAAACTTCTTGTCGAGGCTGGAGCAAACACAGCGATTAAAAATGAAGACGACGAAACTGCACTTGATTTGGCAAAGAAGAAGAAAGCAGATCAACAACTTATTGATTATCTTACTGAAAAGACTCCTTAGTTATTAAAATGTGTTTGCTTAGTTGTTTTATTGTTTCTATATTGCTTTTTCTTTTTGATTAGTGATTCTTTTGTTAGTTTAATTTAGAAGATTGTTTAGTTTTAAAACGTGTTTGATTTTGAAGATTGTTTAGTTTTAAAACGTGTTTGATTTTGAAGATTGTTTAGTTTTAAAACGTGTTTGATTTCGAAGTTTGTTTAGTGATTCCTTTATTAGTTTAATCTCGAAGTTTGTTTGGACACTTTAGTTCTTTTGTTGATGATTTTAAATGGCCAATAAACATTTCATTAAGTGAGTCTTTAATTTTAAAGATTGACTAGTGTCGTTATTTATAGTTCATTTGTTAGTTTAACTTAGAAGATTGCTTTTTCTTAATAGCTATTCCAAGTTCTTATTGTACAAAGAAAAAAGCGGCTATAAAAAAGTAGAAAGTGAAAAAGTTTGTTTGTTTGCTTGTCTGTCGCCATTTTTGCATGTTTAGTTTATGTTTTCAATTTGTCAATAAACATAAATCAGTCTTTTGTTTGTTGATTTAAATTTGCAAGAAACAATTGAATGAATCGGAGCATCAACTAAGTGTTTAAAATCCATTCCAATCCAATGTTTAAAGAGGCTAAGTTGGCGCCTGGTGCAAAACGCCACGCGTCTCCTTTGCGCGCACGAATTTGATTGCTGCTTTGTTCGTCTCTGTGTGCACACCTCTCTTTCGAGTCGTCTACCGATTCAAGAGTGAAGGAGTTTTGTCTGACGTTGCCTAATTTAATTGCTGGCCGCAAGGGTCAAATTTCTCTTCGGTTATTTCCGGGATTGAGAAGTTTTTGGATTTAAATTGTAATTGATTTTATTTGAATGATTATTGAGTTGGAAGTTTTTTTATTTGAAAGGCTTGTTTAATTCAATTCGAGATATCTTTTAGTTTATTGCATTATAACCGAGTTTAAGTTGACTTTGATGTTTAAAGTGATCTAAATTGTTGCAAATTGATTGATCTCATTGCTTTTTTAGATAGCTTAGCAAAAAGAAAGGACATTTTAAAAGCGCTGCTGTTAAATTCGAGGTATCTTTTAGTTTATTGCATTGAAATCAATGTTTTTAATCTTAAAATCGTTAAGGTTACTTTAGAGTCTTTAATTCAAAAACACCTTTACCGTTAACATCAAAGCTCGTAGATTCGTTTTAAAACAGGAACTCCATCGTTAGCGCACCGAAAACATCAAAAATCCCGACCACCCATAAACCTGCGTGCGCAAAATTAGAGCAAATTAGCATTTTTCGTCGTGCAAACCTTTTTACTTGCTGACCGCAACGTTTCCAGGTTGTTTCGCTCTTCGACTGTGATGCCACGATGGACGCAGAGACTAAGGCTATGATTTTCGTGCTTTTTGCCTTGTTGGCTCTGATACGGGTGGATGCAAAGACGGGCGATGCTTGTGGATACTGCAGGTACATGGTGGAGACCTTCAAAAATGTAAGTTGTCTCAACTGTACTGATTGATTTCATCTATTTCAGGGGTTAATGAAAACAGAGAGTCAACACTTTGCAGGCGGAAACACTGATTGGGAAGAACGAAAGCTTGGCAAATTTAAAACGAGGTGAATTTACACTATTTATTATGTTGTTTTAAAACGATACTTTTCTAAAATGTTAAAAGAAGAAACGAAAACCCAAAACGACATTTGAAAAAAGTTTTTCTTTCACAAATATCATTTTCGTTGCTTTTGTTAATATGTAATCAAATGTATTGACGTCTTTCACTTGAAAAGTAATGTTTCAATTTAAAATATTGACTTGTTTAAACATAACTTGAAGAGTTGTGACAACGAATCAAACGTGTTAAACAGAATTTGAAGAGTTCTTTCAATCATTTCAATCAACAAACAAAACTTAGTTTAAGACATAACAGGAACAGAACTTGAAGAGTTCTTTCAATCAATAAACAAAAAATCATGTTTGAAAAAACAACTAGACTGTGAAAAACATAATTTGAAGAGTTCTTTCAATTGACAAATCAAAAATTCTTAATCTCAAAACTTTTTTGATAATTTTTAACATCTACGCTTTTAGTGAGACGCGATTTGTCGAGATTATGGAACATGTGTGTAAAAAGTTCGATTCTGACGACTCCAGCAAGTGGGATTCGTTAAAGAACCTCCAATTTAAGGTTTAACTTCAAAATTTATACACTTTCATTGACATTCTCCGTTTTAGTGCAGCAACTTGGCAGAAGAGACCGAAGAACTTCTTGAAATGTGGTTCTTTAGACGTCAAGAGTCAGATCCGGATATTTTCAAATACATCTGCATCGACAACTTACAAAAATGCTGCCCAGACGGTCACCACGGACCAAATTGCTCTCCGTGTCCAGGTGCCTTGGTCGGACCAGCTTGTTTTGGAAACGGGAAGTGCATTGTAAGTGTCTTTATGTTAAAAACTCCGTAAAACACTGTTCAGGGAGATGGCACAAGAGAAGGAAGCGGGTCCTGTGAGTGCAACGAAGGCTATGCTGGAGTCAGGTGCAGTAACTGCGATGCTCATTACTTTTCAACCAACAAAAATGACACGTTTATCGAATGCAAAGGTTTTTAATTTGTTTCGAGACACGTTTAATTTAAATTCAGCCTGCTTTGATGGATGTGCTACTGGATGCAAAGATGAGACGCCGACGGGATGCTTGGCATGTCGAACTGGTTACAAAAAAGACGAAGAAAAGGGATGCATCGGTAAGTACTTACAACTTTAATTGTAAACATTCTAGTTATCAAAAATATCTCTGTTTTGAGGAACTTTTAAATCGTTTAGCTTTTAAGTTTTAAAACAACATCGTTTTCAATAAGAAATGACAAAAGCTTTCTTCGACTTTGAGAAATCAAACAAATCAAAAAGCTTTCTTCGACTTTGAGAAATCAAACACATCAGCGTTCTTTTAAATCGACTACTCAAAAAGCTTTTTAGACATAAACGAATGCGAAAGTGGTCCAAATCCGTGTCAAAAAGCCAACGAGGAGTGCAAGAACACACAAGGACATTACAGCTGTGAATGCCTTGATGGATTCAGACGGAACTTTGACACAGACGACTGCGAACTTGACATCCAAGGTAAAAACATTATGTTTAAACTTCTTCCCTAATGTTTGCTTCTCTTTCGGTGTTTGCTTCTTTTTAATAGACACAAAACTCCGCTTCCACCACCACTTTTTGAGTTATGCCGGGAATTTTAGCTGAACCTTACGACGGAATATTGCGACCGGATAGGATGCTTCGTCTAATTGCAATATCTGGACTGACCGGAGTTGCTGGATTCATTTTGGCTTTCCACAGGAAACCAGTTGCCTTGTTGGTATTAGCACTAGGCGCCGGTGTCGTTGTATTCATTGACAGGAAGATCACACACGAAAACTTCTCTGTGGACCTTCATCGTCTCTTCAAGTTTTAGGACTTTGTTAATTTTTAAGTTGCTAAACCGACTCGGTTGCCATTGTTATTTAATTTCCATACTAACTAGTCATCTTGCATGCTTCTAGCTAATGTATCTCCTCCGTCATTGTCATTTCAACTTTCCATCTCAATTTAGAACCTCCTCCGGCCAACAACAGCGAAGATGAAGGCAAAACAGTGGAAGAAAGGCTGGACAACATCCTGTCTGAAATGAGAGCAAATTCTTATCCAAAAGACGAAGACGATAACGAAAGTGCCTATTCACATGCGGATGAACTTTAAACTCTAATTTATTTTTATTGTTGTTACAGGTTTTTTAAACAACTTGGGTCTCTTTATGAAATAAATCGTTCTTTCTTTGGTTGATTTGAATGTGTTTGTTAAAAGTGATGTGATTGATTTGAATGTGTTTGTTAAAAGCGATGTTATTGATTTAAATGATGTGATTGATTGAGTTGAACGTGTTTATTAAAGTGATGTGGTTGATTTGAAAGTGTTTTGACAAATAATGCCCACTTGAAAGCGATGTGATTGATTTGAAGCAATAAAGAAATTTCAAACAATTTGGGTCTCTTTGAAATAAATTGTCCTTTCTTTCTTTGATTGAATTAAAACAATAACGATTTGGGACTGTCACAATTTATGAAATTGTTAAGTAACGTATATGTCATTATAAGTTTAAAGCGTTGTTTCCGGTGTAAAATAACGTTAGAGTGTGACAGTTATAAAAACTTTTACATATTCAATTACGGTGCTTGTTTAAAATCAACTTCAATCGACAAAACAATTAATCTTGAACACTTTTATTGAGTCTGGTATGTTTAAATTGTTAAAGTTCATTTTACAAAAAGGTCAATCAAAAAAGTTTCAAACACAAACAATTATTGTTAACATTAAAAGTCCAAAAACATCAACAGCTTTTTAGAGTCAGGCTTGTTTTATGAGCATAATCAAATAACATAAAATGTTTGGCGCACTCAAAAAGCTTGTTGAAAAAGCACTCCGTTTCTTTGAGCGTGAAACATTTCCTGGTAATTAATTAAACGGTTCGCTAAACATTGACCACGCGCAATCATTACTTTAAACACTAACAGAACACAAAAGATTGCGTTTTGAACGTTTTGTTGTTTAATCAAATTGTTAATTTTTGGCGAACAGCAAACAACTGTTTAATTCAAATTTATTCAATTCCGAATTTATCGAATAGCTTTGCTATTTAAGTAATGAAATAACGTTAATTGATCGGAGTTGTTGCCCTGGAAAGTTCTTGTTCCCATAACATTTAACCTTTAAGTTTCCGCTCTCTTCGATCATTTAAATTTCTTTGAAACTAATTAATTACTGGAACGTGAAGTTTCTTCATTTCTTTTGAGATGTATGTCTATTTAACTGTGTTTGCTTTAATTCCAATAAGCACCGTTCATGGAGCTTGTTCAGGCCTTGAAGGCGATGCTCGTTTGTTGTGTGATATGTACTCAAAAAACCATGACAGATCCAAGGTTAAATTTCAACTTGGCGCATTTAATGTTTTCTTTTTAGGCGCAATGTAGAATAGCTACAGATCCTCAATATGACGAATTTGGAGGACCAGGCGAACACGGATTTGGATGTGAAAGCAAATCCATCACAGATGAATGTGAAACTCTAGTATGCTTTTGCCAGGACTTTGTAGATATTGTTGATACGCAAAACGGCGAATGCGTTCTTCCAGACGGCGAGAAACTTACTAAAGCCATTCGAAAAGAGTACAGGACGTTAACTGATGAAGAAAGACAACGCTTTCATAATGCAATGTGGAAACTCAAGCAAAATGGAGACTTTGATGATATTGCTAAATTCTACAAGAAGCACGCAACAGGTTCGGCTTCTCACAATGGTCCTGGATTTCTTCCTTGGCACAGAGAGTTTTTGAAAAGGTTGTTTTTATGATTTCTTTTTAATGTTTCTTTTGTTTAGAGTGGAATTTGCTCTCCGACGTATTGATCACAAAGTAGCCATACCGTTTTGGGACTCAACTATGGACAGTTTGTTACCTAATCCGATAGATTCAATCATTTGGACAAATGAATTCATGGGCAGTGAAAACGGAGAAGTTGAATCTGGACCTTTTGCTGGATGGACTACAACTGAAGGTGGAAAGTTAAAAAGAAAAGTTGCTGCACACGGCAAAGCAATGAACTCTGCGGATAGAGAAAAGTACCTTTCAAATAATGACATCGACAGAGCGTTTGGTTTAATTTCAGCTCACGAGGTTGGTTTTTTGACTTGTTTGTTGATTGAAACGATTGAAAGAACTCTTCTTGTTTAATCAAATATTTAGTAATGCATTTAACTAATTGTTAGAACGCTTCGAATTCTGTTTAAGCAAGTTTAGTTCCTGTTATTTTAAAGAACGAGTCGAGTTTTTAAATTAACACAAATTTATTTGATTGCATGTTAACAAAAGAAAAGAAAACACAAAATGATTTTCGCTTTTCGTTTTCAATCAAATCAATTTTAAGAACGAAAGCTGCAGTTATCGTGTTAATGGACTCGAAATGGAGTACTTAGTCGGTAAATTGAATTCTTTAAAAACTAAACAACCATAAAAGTGTTTCAGGATATGTGCATCAATTTGTTGGAGGAGATATGGAAGACATCGAAACAGCTGCAAACGATCCAATATTCTACCTTCTTCACTCTTTTGCTGATCAAACATGGGAAACTTGGCGGTTTAGACACCAAGTAAGTGTTTGACTATATTGATGTTTATGTTAAAAAGTTTAGAATCGAAGTCAACGTGAATCAGAATATCCAGCCAGTCGTCCGGAATGTTTTCTCGAGTATCACAACTATGATAAAGTTGAAGAACAAGACGACTCAGAGAAAGTTTGCTATGACTTTAACATAAAAACCGCATTAAGCAATTCCTACACTGACAATCTTTATGAATATCGTCGATCGCCGTGAGTTTTCAACAAAAAGTAATTTTAATGAATCAAGCAATTTAGAGAATGCCCAAATTGTGGAAACTCGCCGTATTTATTTTGTCATCCTTGTTTAAATAAATGTGCTTCAAAGATCCGATTAAATGGAAATTGTACAAGTTTGGAGAACACAGGTAACCTTTTTGTTAAAAGCAAGTTTAAGTAATGTTTTAGATGCATGTTACAAATCAACTTGCCGTAATGGAAAATGTGTCAATAAAGTTAAACCGGCACGCTTGAGCACACAAAGCAAGTATTCTTTTATTGTTTAAAACTTAAATTGAAATTAATATTTAGAACATGAACGAGTTTCTTCTAATTCTTGCCACACATACGAGTTTACTCAAATCATTGCCACGTTGTTGTTGATAACTTTATTCAAATTATAAACATCTTTCGTTTATTGATTCTTAAAGTCTTCAAATAATTTAGAACAGTGAAGTTAAAATGACTTTTGAAGTTGTTTTTATTGTTAACAATCAAATGTTGTTTTATAATATTTATTGACAGTCTAAAATCAACAACCGATCAGTTTTAAAGGAATGCAAATAAATTAAAAGAGTAGTTGTGAAGAATGCAATACAAACACAATCAATAAAGACAGAGAACGTTAGTTTGATTTTTGTTGGCACGGTGCACAATTTTAAAGCAATATGAAATGTCAAATCAAAATCATTTTTGATGTTTTTTAAGATAGTCAATGATTTCTTTGTTTGTGGCCAAATCAAGTGCAGTGTAGTCGCCATTGTCTTTAATTGTGACGTCAGCTCCACTTTCAACAAGTAGCTTTAAAATGTCATAATTACCTTCTTGAGAAGCAATGTGAAGTGCCGTAAATCCTTGGTTAGTTTTATGAGTAATGTCCGCTCCTTTGTCCAACAGAATCCGTACGCATTCAGCATATCCATTGAGTGCTGCCAAATGAAGTGCAGAAAAAGACGGGGGAGTTGTTGAATCGTCAATAGAAAGCTTTGCAAGTGCGTTGACATCAGCGCCATTTGAAAGCAATAATTTCACAATGTTACAATTTCCTTTCCAAGCTGCTGTGTGAAGTGAAGTTTGATGATATTTGTCGGTAGCGTTGACCAGTTGAGGATTCTTCTTTGTTAAGACTTTTGCGGTTTCATAATTTCCATATTTAGAAGCGATGTGAAGTGCTGTTTCTCCATCATTAGTTCGATGAGTAATGTCCGCTCCGTTGCCCAGTAGAATCCGTACACATTCAAGATTTCCATAACGTGCCGCCCAGTAAAGTGCAGACACAGATGGAGAAGTTATTGAATTGTCATCACCAAATCTTGCCAATGCATTGACATCAGCGCCGTTGTCAACAAGCAATTTAACGATGTCACAATGTCCATTTCGGGCTGCAAAATGAAGTGGAAGCCAATGATCTTTGTCGGTAGCATTTACTAGACTTGGATCTTTGTCAATTAGAGCTTTCACAACATCATAATTGCCATATTTAGAAGCGATGTGAAGTGCTGTATATCCTTGGTGAGTTTGGTGAGTAATGTCTGCCCCATTGTTCAACAGAGTCCGTACACATTCGGTATGCCCATAACTTGCTGATAAATAAAGTGCAGATACGTGTGGAGAAGTTGTTGGATCGTCATTATTAAAATTTGACAGTGCGTTGACATCAGCATTGTTTTCAAGCAACAACTTCACAATGTCACAATGTCTTTTAAAAGTTGCATAATGAAGTGGATACCAATGATCTTTATCAGTCGAATTGATCAGTTGAAGATCTTTATCGATTAGAGCTTTTGCGGCTTCATAATATCCATATTGGGAAGCGACGTGAAGCGCTGTTTGTCCATAACGATCTTGATGATTGATGTCTGCTCCGTTGTCCAGTAGAATCCGTACACATTCAACGCTTCCTTTGCGTGCCGCCCAGTAAAGTGCAGAAACAGATGGGGGAGTTGTTGGGCTATCATCTGTAAACCTTGCCAAAGCGTTGACATCAGCGCCATTTGAAAGCAGTAATTTAATGATGTCACAATGTCCATTTCGGGCTGCATAATGAATTGGGAACATATGATATTTGTCGGTAGCGTTGATTAATTGAGGATCTTTCTTTATTAAGACTTTTGCGACTTCATAATTGCCCTTCCAAGCCGCAACATGTAGAGGAGTTTGTTGATTTTCATTTGTTGTATTGATAGAGACGTTTGAAGAAATCAATTCATTCAATACATCCGTCGAATTCAAAGAAACAGCGTTGTGGACTGGATATTTGCTATGTTTGACGAGATAGCGAATGATTTCTTTGTTTGTGGCCACTTGAAGTGCAGTCTTGCCATTGTTGCTTTTAATCTCAATGTCCGCACCTCTTTCAACAAGCAATTTCACAATATCATAATTACCTTCTTGAGAAGCGATGTGAAGCGCTGTTTGTCCACTTTTAGTTTTATGATTAATGTCTGCTCCGTTGTCCAACAGAATCCGTACGCATTCAACGCTCCCATTGAGTGCTGCCAAATAAAGTGCAGAAACAGATGGATATTCTGTTGGGCTATCGTCAGTAGTAAACTTTGCAAGTGCATTGACGTCTGCTCTGTTCTTAACAAGAAATTTAACGATGTCACAATGTCCATTTTCAGATGCTATGTGGAGAGGAGTTTGACGGTATTTGTTGGTGATGTTGACTAATTTAGGATCTTTTTTGATCAGAATCTTTGCAATTCTGTAATATCCTTTTCTGGCGGCGATATGAAGAGGAGTTTCTTGATCTTCATTTGTTGTATTGATGCTAACGTTTGCGGCGATCAAGTTATTCAATTTATCTGTCAAATTATTTGAAACAGCGCTGTGAATGGGATATTTAATTTGTTCGGCGAGATAGTCTATTAGTTCCTTGATTTTTTCATCACTTTCAATGGCAACATCCAATGCATTGCGTCCATAAATATTTTTAATTTCAATGTCAGCTCCTCGTTCAGCAAGCAATTTGACAACTTCATATTTGCCAAGTTGAGCAGCGATGTGAAGAGCAGTTCTTCCAAGACGATCTTGATGACTGATGTTAGCTCCTTTGTCTAGCAAGATTTTTACACATTCAACGCTTCCATTGAGTGCTGCCCAGTAAAGTGCAGAAACAGATGGGGGAGTTGTTGGGCTATCATCTGTAAACTTTGTCAGAGCGTTGACATCAGCGCCATTTGAAAGCAATAAAGAAACAATGTCACATTGTCCATTTCGGGCTGCTTTGTGGAGAGGATACCAATGATTTTTGTCGGTAGCGTTAATCAATTTAGGATTCTTCTTGACCAACAGTTTGACAACATCATATTTGCCAAGTTGAGAAGCGATGTGAAGAGCAGTTTGTCCACTGTGAGTTTGTTGATTGACGTCTGCTCCTTTTTCCAATAGAATCTTTACACACTCAGCATGTCCATAACGTGCCGCCCAGTAAAGTGCAGACACAGACGGAGAAGTTGTTGAATCATCATTTGTAAATTTAGACAGAGCGTTGACATCAGCGCCGTTGTCAACAAGCAATTTAACGATGTCACAATGTCCATACCGAGCCGCAAAATGAATTGGGTACCAGTGATGTTTGTCGGTGACATTGACCAATTTAGGATCTTTGGCGATTAAAGCTTTCACAACTTCATAATAGCCAAATTTAGAAGCGATGTTAAGTGCTGTATATCCATAACGATCTTGATGACTGGTGTTAGCTCCTTTTTCCAGCAGAACCCATACACATTTGATATATCCATAACTTGCTGCCCAGTAAAGTGCAGATACAGATGGAGGATTTGTTGAATTATCATCGTCAAAATTTGCAAGTGCATTGACATCAGCTCCTTTGTCGAGTAGTAATTTAACGATGTCACATTGCCCATTTGAAGCTGCCATGTGAAGGGGAGTTTCGTGGTATTTGTCGGTAGCATTTACTATACTTGGATCTTTGGCGATTAGAGCTTTTGCGGCTTCATAATAATCATATTCGGCCGCAATATGTAAAAGAGTATCTTGATCTTCATCTGTCCAGTTTGTTCCATTTAATTTTGATAACAACAAATCAAAATTCTTTTGGCTGAATTTCTTTAGCGTTTGTTCGATCAAAGCTGTGGTTATGTTTTTCGCATCGAGCAGCTGACGTGTAATTGTAGACTCAACATGATCATAAATCCACGACGACATTTTTGCTACATCTGTATAAGAACTTATTCCTGTTTTGCAACCAGACAGCCCAAAACTGACGATTCCGTGCTGCTTTTGATATTCTCTAAAAAAGAAGAACATAATAATTAGTTTTAAAAGTTTTTACTTACTTGTTGTTTGAACAAAGTAGAGGGCCTCCCGAATCCCCTTCACACGAGCCGGCATTTTCATATTCATTTACACAAATCATTGTGTTTTTGTCAAACACGCTACTGTTCTTGTTGCTGCAGATGTGTGGCGAGAGGACGTTGACGTTAATTTCTTTGAGAACACTCGAAGGAAGTTTATTTTTAGTAATGCCCCAGCCTGAAAGTAATTAAATATGCACTTCTTTTAAAAACCTACAAACCATTAACAATGCATTTGTCGTTTACGTCTGGAGATTTATCAGCTAGCTGGATTATAGATATTTTATCGGTTTCGGAAATAGTTCCATTAAATAAAAGTAGCGCTGCATCATAATGAGCAAAATTGTCATATTCTGGATGTTTAATAATCTTTTTAATTCCAATACTGGTTCCAGATTTTAAGCTATGTCCACCAAACACTACAAGATAAAATCTAAAAATTAGCATAATATGAATTAATTAACATCAAACAAACTGTAAGAATTTTCCTAAAACATAAAACTATTTAATCAATATTAAATTATTAGAACGTACCATCCCTAACACAATGAGCAGCAGTCAAGGCATATTTACTTGAAATTAGCGAACACCCACACCGAAATCTTCCATTATAAAATAACTGGCCCATCCACGGACGCGAGTAAGGAGCGGCTTCGTTGCCTCCGAGGAGTTTTAGCATAGGTGCTAAAACAATTTGTTAATTATATTCAAGTTAACAATCAACCTCCATCACTTTTTGAGTCATCTTCTGAAAAGGTTATTTGTTATCATTATTTTAATTCCTTTAAACCTGAAGAATCTCCGAGTAAAAGTTGAAAGTTGTTTGTTAAAAACAGCAAAGATGAAATAAAGCATGTCAACATTTTAAGCAAAGAAGTTTTAGTGCTGCATCAAATAATTACAACAACTCGCAAAGCTTCCCTTCCCTGTCAGTGTTTGATCGATTGATTGGCAGTCTCCGACAGTTCGATTTTTACAACCACAATCGATGTTTTAAACAGCATTTTAATATCAAAGTCATCAAAGCTTTTTAATGAATTTGAGGTGCGATTTGCATTTGGTAGGAGTAATTCAGTTAAAATGCTTTATTTGCTAGTTGTTAGCAGTTAAATAATTACGCTTTCATTTAACGACACTTACGTGTTCAAATGTTTGTTTTTAATGTTTATTGACTGATTAAGAATGACATTAAATGCAAGTTAAGAAGGAGTCTTTTCTTCGAGATAGCGAATGAGCTCATTGCTTCTTTCAGCATCTTTAGCCAATTGAAGTGCAGTTTTGTTATCAATACTTTTGATGTTGACGTCCGCACCTCTTTCAATAAGCAATTTGGCAACTTCATAACGATCATATCTGGAAGCGTAGTGAAGTGCCGTAAATCCTTTGTTATTTTGATTATTGACGTCCGCACCTCTTTCAACAAGCAATTTCACGATTCCATAATTACCTTCTCGAGAAGCGACATTGAGTGCTGTATATCCATCACCGCCTTGATGATTAATGTCTGCCCCATTGTCCAGTAGAATCCGTACACATTCAGCATATTCATAACGTGCCGCCAAATAAAGTGCAGACACATGTGGAGAAGTTGTTGAATCTTCATTATCAAACCTTGCAAGTGCATTTACATCAGCGCCTTTTGAAAGCAATAAAGAAACAATATTGCAATGTCCTTTAAAAGCTGCTATGTGGAGAGGATACCAATGATATTTGTCGGTAACATTGACCAAACTTGGAGCCTTGGCGATTAAGGCTTTTGCGGCTTCATATTTGCCTTTTTGAGAAGCGATGTGAAGAGCTGTATATCCATAACGATCTTGATGACTGGTATTTGCCCCATTGTCTAACAGAATCCGTACACATTTGGTATGTCCATTTTCTGTCGCCAATTGAAGTGCAGATACAGACGGGGAAATTTCTGGTGAGTCATTTCCAAAATTTGCAAGTGCGTTAACGTTTGCTCCGTTGTCAACAAGCAACTTCACAATGTTACAGTGTCCGTAATAAGCTGCTATGTGAAGTGGATACCAGTGATATTTGTCGGTTGCATTGATCAGTTGATGATTCTTCTTGATCAACAGTTTGGCAACTTCATAATTACCTTCATGAGAAACGATATGAAGTGCAGTAAGTCCTTCATTATTTTCAGAATCTCCAAGTAAAAGTTGAAAGTTGTTTGTCGAAACCAATAAAGATAAAAAGCGTCTTAACATTTTTTAATCAAAGTTGTGCGAGTGTTTTACTGCCACATAGAATAATTACAACAACTCGCAAAACTTCCTTTCCGTATTTGATCGATTAATTGGCAGTCTCCAGCAATTCGATTTTTACAACCACAATCAATGTTCTAAGAATTGATGAAAGGTTTTTAATAACAAGACCTTTTAAACAGCATTTGATGTTAAGTTTGCATTTATTAAGTAAAATTGAGTTAAACTGCTTCAAGCGACATGTTTTTGTCTTTAGTTGTTAGTTGTTAGCAGTTAAATAATTACGCTTTCATTTAACGACACTTACATGTTCAAAAACTCTGTTTTTAAATGTTTATTAATCGAATTAAAACAAAGCATAAGCTAAGAAGAGTTAATTTGAGTGCAGTTTTTCCAGTGTTGTCAGTGCCGTTGGTGGTATCAGCTCCACTATCAATAAGTAGTTTGGCAACTTTATAATTTCTTTTTAAAGAAGCAACATGGAATGCTGTAAGTCCTTCATTAGTTCGATGATTAATATCTTCTCCTTTGTCCAACAGAATCTGTACACATTCAACACTTCCATTAAGTGCTGCCAAATGAAGTGCAGACACGTGTGGAGAAGTCGTTGAATCTTCATCACCAAATCTTGCAAGTGAATTAACGCTTGCTCCGTTCTCAAGCAATAAAGAAATAATGTCACAATGACCTTCAAAGGCCGCGTAATGAGTTTGGAACATCTGATACTTATCAGTTGCATTTATTAAATTGGAGTTTTTGTCAATTAATGCACCAGCAGCTTTGAAGTAACCATATCTGGCAGAATGTGCAGTAGAGTTTCTTGATTTTGGTCTGTCCAATTGATGCCGGTTGTTGATATCAATTGATCAAAAGTTTGTTGATTGAAGTTTTCAAGTACTTTAAGAATCAATTTTTGTCGACAACTGTTGAGTTTGTTAATTCTATAAAGAAGTTTCAAATGTTAATAATTAAAATGATTTACCTCCACCTACAACATTGATTGTCAATAATAACAAAACAAGACGCATTTTGAATTTGTTTCTAAACAGTCAATTAAAAAAAGCAAATTTGCAATCAAACGATTCCCTAAATCGCCAAATAAACAACTAACATTCAATCAATTGTTTATTTCGGCTTCCACAAATTAGAACAGCAAACGGAATAGAATTTAGATGTTTAGCCTTTCGAATAAAACAAGTCTTTAAATGTTTATTAATAGAATTAAAGCAAAACATAAATTAAGAAGAGTTAATTCGAATGCAGTTTTTCCATTGTTTTTAATGTTGACGTCAGCTCCACTTTCGATAAGTAGTTTGGCAACTTCATAATTTCCTTTTAAAGAAGCAATTTGAAGAGCAGTTTGTCCACTGTAAGTTTGTTGATTAATATCTGACCCCTTGTCCAGTAGAATCCGTACACATTCAACACTCCCATTTTGCGCCGCCAAATAAAGTGCAGATAGAGACGGAGAAATTGTCGATAGAGACGGAGAAATTGTCGGATCTTCATTACCAAATTTTGCCAGAGCGTTAACATCAGCTCCTTTTTGAATCAACAACTTCACAATATTGCAACGTCCATTCAAAGCTGCAAAATGAAGAGGATACCAACGATCTTTGTTGGCAACATTGACCAATTGAGGATTCTTCTTGATCAACAGTTTGGCAACTTCATAATTTCCTTTTAAAGAAGCGATGTGAAGAGGTGCATATCCATCATTAGTTTTATGAGTAATGTCCGCTCCGTTGTCCAATAAAATCTTTACACATTCAAGATTTCCATTTTCTGCCGTCAAGTAAAGTGCAGAAACAGATGGGGGAGTTGTCGAGTTATCATCACCAAACTTTGCAAGTGCGTTGACATCCGCACCTTTCTCAACAAGCAAGTTCACAATGTCACAATTTCCGTATCGGGCTGCAAAATGAAGAGGATACCAGTGATGTTTGTTGGTGACGTTGATCAGTTGAGGATCTTTGTTGATTAAAGCTTCGGAAGCATTGTAATTTCCATTTTGAGAAGCAATTTGAAGAGGAGTTTGTCCACTGTGAGTTTGTTGATTAATGTCTGCTCCGTTGTCCAGTAGAATCCGTACACATTCAACGTGTCCATAACGTGGGTTCCACGAACTTATATCCGGGCGAATTTATATCCACGAATGTTTGAATTAAAGAACTTAGCTCACTTATCAATTTAACTCACAAAACATTTACATAAAGGCGTCCTGGATAAACCATGATATTGTGCCTTGGATGAATCAGGATATTGTGCTGTGGATCAATCAGGATATTGTTTGGTTATAACTTGTTTATTTGTTAAAAGTGTTGTGAATAGTTTGATAAAGTTAATTCAACTGTTAACATCTTTTAAAAGTTGACCTGGCATTTTCGGAACCTTCGGTTCCTACAGTAGCCAGAAGGTCATTTCAACAACGTATTGGCGGAAACCGATGTCCAGTAAAGCTGAGGACCGAAGCTCCGATTTCATTGTTTTTAGGGTTGTTTAATAGAAGATTCAAGAGAATGCATGGTGGTTGGTAGAGTTTTTGAAAGATAAACCTTTTGGATGTAATCATTCTACCTTCCAACTTACAAACAATCCAAAAAATTACAAAAGTAGAAGCGTTACCGAAAAAATTTGATCAAAGCGAGAAAAAATCGTGGATATAAATTCGGATATACGCCCGGATATAAATTCGTCCTACCCATAACGTGCCACCAAATAAAGTGCAGACACATGTGGGGGAGTTGTTGAATTGTCATATTTGAACTTAGCTAATGCGTTGACATCAGCGCCATTTGAAAGCAACAATGAAACAATTTTGCAATGTCCGTATAGGGCTGCAAAATGAAGTGGATACCAACAATCTTTGTTAGTGATATTGACCAATTTAGGATCTTTGTCGATTAGAGCTTTCACAACATCATAATGATCTTCTTGAGAAGCGATGTGAAGCGCAGTTTCTTCATCATTGTTTTTGGTAGACGAATTTGCTCCGTTGTCCAATAAAATCTTTACACACTCAGCATGTCCATTTTCTGCCGCCAAATAAAGTGCAGATATAGATGGAGGATTTGTTGAATCGTCACTTCCATAATTTGCAAGTGCATTAACATCAGCGCCACTTGAAAGCAACATCTTCACAATGTCACAATTTCCGTATCGGGCTGCATAGTGAAGAGGAGTTTGATGATCTTCATCGGTAGCATTGATCAATTGAGGATCTTTATCGATTAGAGCTTTTGCGGTTTCATAATTTCCATATTCAGAAGCGACGTGGAGCGCTGTATATTCTTCATTGTTATCATTATTTGAATTAACAACTAACCTGAAGAATCTCCGAGTAAAAGTTGAACGTTGTTTGCCAAAAGTAACAGAGATAAAATAAAGCGTCTTAACATTCTAATCAAAGTTGTGAGAATGCCACATCAAATAATTACAACAACTCGCAAAACTTCCTTTTTGTTTTCAAGGCGAACGCCAAACCAAAAGTGTTTCAGTCAATTTTTGATCGATTAATTGGCAGTCTCCAGCGGCGCAAGTTTTTACAGCCACAATCGATGTTTTAAACAGCATTTTAATATCAAAGTCATCAATGCTTTTTAATGAATTTGAGGTGCGATTTGCATTTAGTAGGAGTAATTCAGTTAAAATGCTTTAATTGCTAGTTGTCAACAGTTAAATAATTACGTTTTCATTTAACGACACTTACATATTCAAAAACTCTGTTTTTAAATGTTTATTGATCGAATTAAAACAAAACATACGTTAAGAAGAGTTAATTTGAGTGCAGTTTTTCCATTGTTATCAGTGCCGTTGGTGGTATCAGCTCCACTATCAATAAGTAGTTTGGCAACATCATAATTTCCATATTTAGAAGCAATGTGGAGTGCTGTTTGTCCATCATTAGTTCGATGATTAATGTCTGCTCCTTTTTTCAACAAAAGGCGTACACATTCAACGTGTCCGGCATATGCTGCCAAATAAAGTGCAGATACATGTGGAGGAATCGTTAAATCTTCATTACTAAATCTTGCAAGTGCATTAACATCAGCATTGTTTTCAAGCAATAAAGAAACAATTTTGCAATGTCCTTTTAAAGCTGCTATGTGAAGTGGAGTTTGATGATATTTGCCGATTGCATTGAGTAGACTCGGATCCTTGTCAATTAGAGCTTTCACAACTTCATATTTGCCTTCTTGAGAAGCGATGTGAAGAGGTGTATATCCTTCATTAGTTTGATGATTGATATCGGCCCCATTGTCCAACAAAACTCGAACACATTCGGTATGTCCGCTGCTTGCCGCCATATAAAGTGCAGAAACAGATGGGGGAGTTGTTGAATCATCATCACCAAACTTTGCAAGTGCGTTTGGATTTGCATGATTTGAAAGCAACAACTTCACAATGTCACATTGTCCTTCAGAAGCTGCATAATGAAGAGGATACCAATGATATTTATCGGTGATATTGACCAATTGAGGATCTTTGTTGATTAAAGCTTTGGCAACTTCATATTTGCCTTCTTGAGAAGCGATGTGAAGTGCTGTTTGCCCACTATGAGTTTGGTGACTGATATTTGCTCTATTTTCAGAATCTCCAAGTAAAAGTTGAATGTTGTATATCAAAAATAACAAAGATAAAATAAAGCGTCTTAACATTTTAAGCAAAGTTGTGCGAATGTTTTAGTGCCACATCGAATAATTACAACAACTCGCAAAACTTCCCTTCCGTGTCAGTGTTTGATCGATTAATTGGCAGTCACCGGGGACGCAACTTTTTACAACCACAATTGATGTTTTAAACATTAGTGAAAGGTTCTTAATAGAGTTGATTTAAGTGCGAATACAATGTTAAGTTTAATGTGTGATTTGCATTTAGGAAGTAAAGATTATTTAAAATGCTTTTAAGTGCATGATTCGGATAAGAAAAACAGTTCCTTCAAAGTCTTTCAAAATCAAACAACACTCAAATGTTTGTTTGATTCAAACAACGTAGTTTAAAGAATCAAATTTGCAACACTCAAATGCTTAAAACAAGGACTAGATTGCAAAATTAGTTGTTTAATAAAGTTGACAAATTTACGAATATCACAAGCAATACAAACACAAAAAACGCCTTTTGAACGGATTAATTGCTGCTGACAGTTATTTCACTTTGAACTGGCGGCATTCAACACTATTTTCAACAATCTTTAAATTCGTTAATTTCTTTTCAATCTTTAAAGTTACATCCTGTTGTGACACTTTCCTATATGTACTGCGCGCTTTAGGTCTAAATGCGGTTCAAATGCTTTGTTGTTGGCCTGTTAATTTGGAATTTGAAAGTATTGGCTGGACGTAAGAATGCTTGTTCGTTGTGTTTCACATGCGCTTGTTCTTGTCATTTAGATATTGTAGATCTTGTTTTTGGCTGTGTGAAATAAACTTTCATTATGTTGTGTGAAATTTATATTCTTCGTTGTCAACAAACATTTTAAAGCTCAGTCGAATTCATTCAAACATAATAAAACAACAACTTAATTTTACAAGTTCAAAAGAATTTATTAACTCCACAAAGATCAAGGCAAGTTTGACATAATTTTCATTATTGGATCGTCTTCCGGTCTGTATCCTGTCAAGCGCAAACAACTATCTGGCATTTTATCCAAATTCTCTGATAAAACATGCCAATCATAAACATCCGTTGCGTGCCACTGAACATATGATTGAACAAGATCAATTGTTTGTTTGGCTTCGTCTGGTTCGCATGTTTGATCAACTACTTGCCGGTGACATTGTTTGTAGCATTCTTGGAACGTGCACAACAGGGATAATTCGCTTTCGTAATGATCCAGTTCTTTTTCGGCAAACACCTTAAAAGTTGAGTTTAAATGACTAAAGTCTTCAAAATAAAAAACGTTTTCTTTTATAACGTTGTTTTTGTTCTTTCTACTTTGAAGAACTGTTTTTCTTTTAGAACGTTGTTTTTGTTCTTTCTAGTTTGAAAACTAACTTTTTGTTAAAGTTCTCGTTTACTTTCAAAAATCTGCAATTTCAAAGCAATTTTTCAATCTCGTTGAAAGTTCTTTTTTGTTTTTAAAGAAACACACTAAATTGACTTTTTTGATGTCAAAGCAAAAATTTCAACCTAATCGAAAGTTTTCAGTATTAACAACACACACATAAAATTTAAAACAAGACTAAAATGTTGAAATGTGATTAAAACTTTAAATTGTTTATTTCAACCTCGTTGAAAGTTATCTTATGTTTTCAAAGATTGACTTTTTTGACCCCAAAGCAAAAATTTCAACCTAATCGAAAGTTTTCAATATTAAATTTTAAAACAAAGAAAGACGAAATAAACGAACCTTACCCAAATTGGCGCGTTTCTTTGTTTCTTTTGTCAACAACATTGCTTGTTGATGACATTGGTGATCACATTTGAGGAAGTTTAGAGGTTCGGTTTCTTCCAAACACGATCTTGCTTTTAAAAACTCGTCTTTTTTGAATTTACACAGAAAGTTGGACGGAGAGAAGACACGAACAGCGCTCTGGAATTAAAAACTTGTTTACACGTTTAATCAAAATCTTTACCTCGTCTTGACACTCTTCTACGAAGCACGTTGTTTGTTTCTTGGCAAGTTCGCAATAGCGTCGGTAACCTTTTTCGTCTAACAGTTTAGGATGAAATGGGAAGTCATAAAAGTCGGTGCAGTTCATTTTAAATTCACGTTCAAACTCCGCTTTCCAGTCGTCGTTACAGCTCTTAAATTGCTGGACATTGGTGTCAACTTTTGACTAAAACATACCTGGAAACAGTCCGAGTCTGTTGTTTGATTGTGACCTGGAGCGAACATGAAATCTCTCTTTAAACGTTGGAATTGCTCGTGTGTACGTGAACGTTCATTCTGTTCGTCTGTCTTTGCATTCGGCAAGCTTTTAATGTAGAAATAAAGTCCAAGCGACCAGAATAGAAGAGCAGCTAACAAAATGCATTTAATAAACGGCCATATTTGATTGCAAAGTGTCGACATTGTTATAGGAACTGAAAAGTGATGTGAATTGAAAAGAACTCTAATTTTACGTAAGCGAATTTAAAACAGGGTGATTAAAATGTTGTTGAAATTTGACTATTCAAATCATAAACAACCTCAAAATAGTCATCAAAACTGCTTTGTTTATTAAAGCTATAAACAACTTCAAAATGATCATCAAAGCTGCTTTGTTTATTCAAATCATAAGCGAATTTAATGGAATGATTAAAATGTTGTTTACTTAATTTACAAGCGAATTTAAAACATAGTGATTAAAATGATCATCAAAACTACTTTGACTATTCAAATCATAAGCGAATTTAATGAAATAGTTAGAGTAGTCAACCGAACTGATTTTATTGTTCAACTTAAAAAACAACCTCAAAAAGTGCTTTAAAATAGTCACTAAAGTTTTGTTTATTCAAAATAGTCAACCGAACTGATTTTATTGTTCAAGATAAACAACTTTAAAATGGTCATCAAAACTACTTTGTTTATTCAAATCATAAACAACCTCAACTAATAGGTAACATAAAAATAATCTCAAAAACTACTTTAATCACACAAAAATCCCTCTAAACCGATTGCTTAAACTTTCGGATCTATACGGATCGGCGTGATCGAGAGCGACGGAAACCTGCGCACACATTGAATAGATTAGAAGGGTCAACGACGAAAACAAATTCCGATCGTTTAAGATCGCAGGTTCATCTTTCCCTTTACGGACTTTTACTTGTTTTGGCATTTATGCGCTCCGTGTCGACAAGAATGACGGAGATGTTCATTTTTTACATTAAGTTCTTTATTCGTTTAATTTAAAGTTTGTTGACAACCAACTCCGGTTTTGGATCAATTTTTCGACGTCCAGCTTTCAACATTGCCACAATTACGTGGGTTTCCTTGTTCTTGGTCTCCGGCAAGTACAGATGAATGTATATAAGTGCTATTGTCGACGGTAATACAAAAAGCGGAACAAAACACGATGCTCCCAAGTGTCTTAAACTTTATAAGTAAAACAAACTTTTAAAAGCAATTTAAATACCTGAACAGCGCGAGAGCCAAAAAGTTGGTCACGAATATGAAAATGTTGTTAAGAGCGTAACAAATGCAGAAAATTGATGATCGGTATTGAAGCGGAACGAGTTCTGGGCCAATAAAGTAACTTATTGGACCAACGGATACACTGAAATTGATTGAACTGTTTAACTCTTTGAATTGTTTCGTTGAGTTTAAAAGCAAACCTCACAAATTTAATAAGTTTATCAAACAATTTGGCAAGTTTTTGAATATCCCAATACATTAAGCAGACCTCACAAATTTTAATTGTTTGAACCGTTTTGTTGACTTTAAAAGCAAACCTCATAAATTTGACCTTTCTGTTGAATTTAAAAGAAAAGATACTCAACAAAGTCTTCAATTTAAAATTCGTTTAGAAACTGTCTCCATCAAACTAATCCGGAAAGCAAAAAATGCAAAGAATGCAAGAAGTCCGCAACGAAGTTGACACTCAAACGTTGCCGGTTTGTTTTTGATAACTTTTTATATTTAATTCCCTCGATCTTTAGCGCCTGTTATAATCGTTATTACTACCAAACAAGTAAACTGGACATGCAACGCTACAAAACGTGCAGGAAGTGCAGGAAGTTCAAATTTTGTCAGTACCGGAAGCTGTGCGGGTATAACTTTTAAACCGATCTCTTTAATTCAAAGTGCTTTTAAGGGGATGCTACTCAAAAGGCTCTGTGTACAAAACAAAAAGTATCGGCGCTGCTGAGGTGCTAGAAAGCAAGTTAAAAGAGTCGTCAAATCCGTTCAAATTGACTTTGTAAAATAAATTACCTCCAGCAAACAATATATCCAAGCAGTCCAATCAATCCTCCGTATTTGGCCCACTCCAGTGTGTCTGCCAGCCATCCGCAAATAGCAAACATCAAAATAAAAGCAGTCGAAGCCCATCCCAGCCACAAAACAAGTGATCGTCGTTTGAACTTCTTCAATAAAAATGGAGCCAACAAACAGCCAACAATCATTAAAACGCCAATTAACGACGAAAAGTATTGTGAGAGATTACTGAAAAGTGTTGTTATTAACAAGTTTTGAATTTAATGTTTTGTTTTGTAGACAAAAATGAGTGTTGTTTGATTTAATAAACTTTGAATTTAATGTTTTGTTTTGGAGATAAATAAAGAGTTGTTTGATTTAACAAGCTTTGAAAGATTAATATTGTTTGATGACTTGAAATGAAAAGTAGTGTTGTTTGATTTAACAAGCTTTCAATGAAGTGAAATGAAAAAGTAGTGTTGTTCGATTTAACAAGCTTTGAAAAGTAATGCTGTTTGATTTAACAAGTTTATAATCATTTTAAGTGACTAATCAAACAACACTACTTTTGATTTCAAACAATCTTTTAGGCAACAAACAACATTTTAAACGTTTAAAAACTCACTCATCAATTTGCATTAAACGAAGAAACGTTGTTGAACATTGAAGGATCGGGTAGAAAGGAAGACACAAAGTGAGGACCATAAAAGTTAATAACATTGCTTGTCTCAAATATGGAACCAAAAACAGATCCCACATGCTTGCTTTAGTTGATTCCACACTTTCATTTGATTCGAATTGATACTCCGTAAGTGTAAGTTCGTTCCGCGGTGAGTATCCTTGATAAAAACAAAGAGAACGTTCTGCAGCTTCGGCGTTTTTCCTTAAAACAACACTTACAGTTTTAAAAAGTCCGTAAATACTCACTTCGAAATCATCAAGAACTTCGGTGTCTCCGGTAACCATGCCAAGAAAACAAGAGATAACAGGCCCGGAATTACCGGCACAAACAGCAACAAGCATAGTGAGTGTCCAAGGACGGAATCTGTTCCAAGAATGAGACCAAGAAGTGCCATTGCGGAGTAACCAGTTGCAAATAACGATGACAGGGCTCCACGGAGATGAATTGGTGAGATTTCTTGTAAAAACAATATGGCAACAGCGTCCGACATTGGAGAAAACATTGCGGCCATTGTCCTGCCAACGATCAAGATCTCCGGGTACGGAATAATCGAAGCAATCATCTGGAGAAAACAAGCAAATGTCATAACAGCAGTTGCCAGTAAGTAAGCGGCTGTAAGTGTTTTAGTTGTAAGAACTTTATGAAGTGGCACTTTTAAAAATGAGCAAACAAAAAAGTCCATGCATTCAAATAACATTAACTCTTTTAAATCTGACTTTTAGGGTGTTTCAAACAGTTTTATAAATTGATAAACGTTTAAATGTCTACAAAATTGAAACAGTAAACAAAAACATTGCTTACATTTAAAAACACGCTAACTCTTTAAACTTTGCTTTCGACGTGTCTTCAAAATAACACTTTAACTCTTCAAACTTCTAACAAAAACACTTTAACTCTTTTAACTTTCAAACTCGTTCAAAATAACAGTCTAGTTCTTTTAACGTCTTCAAACTAACACTTTAACTCTTTTAAAGCCTTCGAAAAAGATTGTTTGCATTCAAAATGTCTTTTGTAACAAAAACATTTTAACTCTTTTAACGTCTTCAAAATGACTTACGTTTCCGTCCAAATTTGTCTGTGATGCGAGGAGAAAACAATGCTCCAATAAACTGTCCAACAAACCAGCAATTGTTTATCAACGCCTTGACCATTGTGTGCTGATTTTCATCAATTTCTACTTGTCTGTCTATGTAGGATCCGTTGACATAGGTGTCTAGTGCCTCGACTGCTGTGTTAACACTTGTGTGGAGAAAAGAAGAGGGAAAGTTGGTGATAAAAGAAAGTGCACATCCGATTAGCACTAGTTTGGCTGTTTGGCGCCATGTCCAGAAGTCGGGTGTCGAGGAAATCGATGTGGATGACGATTTGGAGGAGATTGTAGCAGATGAAGAAGTTCCGTCCATTTTGTAAGTGTTCTGGAATTGCACATAATTGTCCAAATCTTTTAATTAAAAAGTACTTACAGGTGTAGTAAGTTGTTTTTAACCGGAAGTACTTTCAGCAGATCAATAAGATAAATAGAACCTTTAAGTAATAGTTTCCTCGAAGATCAAGTCCAATTGTCAATTAGAAATAAAATTCCGGGTGCTTTTCTATCGATAAATTGCACCCAACGTCCTTCAAAAATGGCCACCAAGTCGGAATAGCCGCTCACTAAACGAATGATTAAACCGAATGATCTGAATCAAGTGGTTTTATAGAGGTGACGAGTACATTTGGAATCCGAAACAAGTGGGTTGTCTCTGGAATGCACCCCAACAACAAAAAATGGGCGGAACTTAATTTTTTGCTCAATTCGATTGTTTTTGGGTAATCCCTATTTTTTGTTTGACGTAATAACATTCTCCTTTAAACTTTGTACTTGAAATGCTTTTAAAAGTTTGTTTGACACAAAAAAGATATCTTTAAAAGAATTAACAAATTGATTGTTTGACACAAAAAAGATATCTTTAAACGAATCAACAAATTGATTGTTTTTGTTTGACGCAAAAAAAGCTGTTTGAAAGTTTGATTTTTTCTAGTGTCATTTTAAAGTTCTAAATAGTTTTCTAGTGTCATTTTAAAGTTCTAAATAGTTTTCTTGTGTTTAGTGTTGTTTTAAAGGTTTGAATATCAAAATATTTAAAAATTCTAAAACTTACAATCAAAACAATAAACATTACATATCAAAGAAACAAAAAGGATCTCAAGACTTTTAAAGATCGTTTTGATTGCACACAACAGATGTTTTACATAGTTTTTCTCTCGTTCAACGATTAACATTACAAAACGATATTTAAATTAGAAGATTACAAATGCATTATGCTTTTGATGTGACGGAGAAAAAACATAAAAGTTATTGCATCAAACTATATTTCCTTCAAGTTCAAAGGTCATTCGTTGATGACTATTTTGATGGCTTTGTTATATTTTAAATCAACGTTTGAGTTCTTGGTCGAAAGTTATGTTTAAACTGACAATAAGAATCAAAAACGAGTGTTTGCTTCATTTAAACAGATCGAAATCAAAAACGAGTCGTTGTTTTGATTTAAACAAACGAGTAGAAAATTTATAAACAAACTGAAAATCCGTCCTCGTTTTTTGATTAAACAAACTGGCAAGAAGAAACAGAACGTTCATTTAAACAATTTTAAAATTCGATCTCTTTTTTAAAATTAGCAAAACAGATCGAAACGTTTCATTTAAAAAAACTGACAAGAAGAACCAAAAGTGAGTCTTTTTTACTCTTTAAAGGCAATCAAATGTTTCTTGCTCATTTCAATCAAACGTGTCGTTTCAACACAATCTTTACGTAAAAGCAATCAAATAGTTCTTGTCCATTTCAATCATTTCAATCAAACGTGTCGTTTCAACACTAACTCTTCAAACAATATTTACGTAAACGAAACATTTTTACAACATCTCCGCATAGTTTTAAAACTCATCACTTAAACATTTCAAGTCACGTTTTAAACCTCCAATGAGCTTCAAAACAAAGGCAACCTCAAGTCCGTAGAGCAATGATCACTCCGGTCATGTGCTATCGATAGGCATTGTTTCTGACTAGACAATTGGGATTGTCTTCTTGATGTTGGGCGTTTCTTGCAATCTTTAATGAACGCAAAACACGTTCTCCGCGTTCCATTTTGACGATGGAGTTCCCCGGCGCGTGCTTACATGATGGATATAGACGTAATAGCTAAATTTAGCAATTGACATTAGTGACTTTGCGAAATCTTTAAGGTTCTGACATCTTTTTGTAACGTTGAAATGCAATGGAAATAGTGTTTTTGTTTAAGATGTTAAGATTGTGCGGAAATAACTTGAATTGCTTGATTGTGTAAATTTTGTTTATTCAATTTATAAAATTGACTTTTGTGTTAAAAGTATTAAAATGTTCAAAGTCTTTTAAATGTGAATTGATTGCATGACATTAATTTTAAATGAAAAACTTAATTATGCAGATTTGTTTATTTGAGTTCTTCAATGTTCAAATCCCATTTAATTTCTTCGATTTCCAAACTCAATCAAAGAATGAAACAATTTAAAACCTCACGTCCACTCCACTTGAAAGTTAAACGTGCAAATTCCACCTCTCTAAGGCTGTTGCTGACGTTTACGTCACGCTTGTTGGAATCATGTGTTGGGGTGCGGAAAAGCCCAGTCACGCGCGCCAGAATTTAAGAAATATTCATCAATTGAAACGGGATTTGCTTCTAATTAAAGTCGATATGTGGGGAGTTGCGGCGCCCGATCGTAAATCGAAAAACAATGAAACCATTTGGGTTTCAATGAAACAAATCTCTTGAAACGGGCGCGGTAATAAATAAAATTAGGCGCTGAATTCTGTTCTATGGATCGGATTCTTTGATCCAAGCGGATATGTTTAATAGTGGATGAGTTTATAAAAAATGCAAACTGGGAGCAAAGATTGTGTGGAGATGTTATTAATGAACGATGATGATTATTAATGAAACGACAGAGCAAAGATTGCTTTGATTGTTTGAATCAAAACGAACTTTAAAACGAGTCAAACTAATCTTTCAAGCTTTACGCATTCAAAACGAGTCAAATTAGTCCTTTTATACAAGTTATTCAAAACGAGTCAAACTAATCTTTCAAGCTTTGTGTCTTTAAAATGAGTCAAAACGATCTTTCAAGCTTTACGTCTTTAAAATGAATCAAACTAATAGTCAAAACGATCTGTTTAAACGTTATGTATTCAAAACGACTTAGAATTACAAAAAAATAACACACTTTGTTTTAAAAACACTAAAAGAATTAATTTAAAGTTCCTTTTTTGAATTCAAAGTTTTAACGAGGATGCAAAGAAGTTATTTCAAAAACTTCATTTATTCAAAACGTCAATTCAATTGTCCACTGCGAGGGCATTTCAAAAACGTCGAAAAGTACGTGTGTCCATTGAAAACAAAAGTTAGCACAGATTTGCATTCCAATCAGTGGCCTCGATTCCAACAAAAAACAAAAGAATTGGGTCGGAAAGCACGTGTGATGAAATTGATTCGTGACGTGATTTGGAAGTATTTACATAAAATGTTTGGGGACTCCCCGGTGTTTCTGTACCGCGACGTTTTTAGGGATTTTGTTTAAATCAAAACAACGACATCAAATTAAAATAATGACATCTTTTAACAAATGCAATTTGAATTTATTTAAAAAGCACATACAAAAACCATTCAAATCGACTCCATTCACAAACAGCGTTCCTTTTGTTTCAATTCCAACTGGAAATGTTTGTTCACGTCCTTTTGTTATGTTTAGTTATTTTTCCACTAAATTCCTACGTTTTGGATCCGAATGCTCTGGACAATAGCTATGACTATCCGGATGACAATGAATATAATGGAGTAAGTAATCGCTGACGATTTCAAGAATTTGTAGATGATTTTTGGTGCACCAGAAACTGCCATACCTCGGATCAATGCGGATTTTTGTGCACATGCAATGTATTTAAAGGTCGTTGTTGTCTTGTTTTTTGTGATTAAATTGCTTTAATCAATAAATGTGTTCTTTAATCTAGTATGTGTTAATTATTTCTTCTGTCCCTAACTAAATAGTATGTTACCGATCTTTGACGATTCCTCAAAAACTTTAAGTGTCAACTTGGCGCTTGTTTAGTATAAAGAACTGTTTGCACTCTGAATTTGAACGGACATGTTAATAAAAGCCTCAGAGCTTTCGGCCTTGTTGTTTTGATCAAAATTTGTGACTCGACGTTTCTCCAATTGCATATTCAACAGCGTCTTGGCTGAATAATTTTTGAGTCAATAAATGTGTTTACAAAAACAAGGTGTTTGTGAAGGAGATTCGTGCATAATCGTTAAAGATGTTGCTGATTTACATTTTTGAACGCGGAGACGATGTTTATAAAAGCGCAACTTGCTCCATTTGTATCGCCTTTGTGGTTTCATTATTTTAAATCTACTTGTTTTTAACTTCAAAATGGATCAAGGATTTAACTACAGCAATGTACGTGATGGCAATCCAGGAGACCGTTATTTGGTTCCGGACAGTTACGCTGGACCTTGGATCAGAGCTGTTGGCACTCCATTGGATGAACCAGATCAAGGTCTCCCATTTCCAGGAGGCGATACCAACCGTGGAGGCACTTTGGTCACTGTGACTCGTCCAGACGACGAAGATTTGGGCAATCCAGTCTTCCCTAAATAATTGAATCCAATCACTTATTTGTCTGTCTTTATTTGAATCAAATAAATGAATACAATGTTTACTTTGTTGACTCGTTTAAATTTGCATGTCAATTGCGTCTTTAAACTGCGCATCGTTAAAGGTTCACACCACACACAAAGCGCAAATGCCATGACATGCTAATGAAGTCGAAAAAGAGCAGCGCTTGTTGAGTTGAGTGAACACTTTCAACATGTGCGCGATTCGTTTTAACGATCTTGTTGCAGTTTTTAAATTTAATCGTTTTTAGCTGTTTTGTTTAAATGGAGTACAAATACACTCACGACGGATTTATTGTTGCTATGAATAAAGTTGCCCCGAAGAAAGACGTGCCTCTTCAAAAGCAATCACCAGGATGGCTACTCCGTCGAGCTTTATTAGTGTGCTGCCTTGGCAGTTTCATCACTACAGACACAAACCAGATGGACTGTAAGTATTTTTAATTATAAAGGTTGCCATAAAAGCAACAAACTGTTTTTAAACTCAAACTGATTTTGTTCATTAAAACAATTCTTTAAATAATATCAAATCAACACTAAACTTAAGCTTTCAGAGCATTCGACAGACTAAATTCCAGTTCGTTAATCGACTATATCTAATTATTATTAACTTTTTTGTCTACTATGTTAAATAAATCAATTTAATCATTCAAACAATCACATTCATTCGATCAATTCAAACAATTCAAAACAATCAATTTGTACAACACATTCATTCTCCGTTTGGCCACAAAATTGATTGAGCCAAACCAAATTCATTTCTTTCGTAATCCATTAGAACACAAACATATTTAAAGAAGTATTCGCCGAGGGCCCAAGTCGGAGAGTCTGCGTATTCAATCATGTCGTTTAATTTCAATAGACTTTCTGTATAGTTTCCGGTGCCTTTGCTGAAGTCCAACATCCGAGGATGTGTTATTTGAATGCCGTCGGCGTAAAAAGACATTGCGGTGGTGTAATTTTTGGGAAAGAAGTAGTAGCCCGGAGTTCTATCAAGTTGCACAATAATCCCGGCTTTCAAAAGTTGCTGGAGAGCGGAACGTGGTATTAGAACGTTGAAACTACTTTTGTAGTGGAAAGTTATCTAAACGTTAAAGTGTTAAATGCCAACATGTCCAACTTACTCTGTTCTCACTTGCTTTAAATCTAACTCCACCGATGTCTATGTCCATTTGAAATACCCATCCGGTTTTAGACAAGTTTGGGCGTCGAGCCCACGGTCCGCAGTGTCTTTTCTCCACTGATCCCAAAGTTAAAATGTTTTGTTGATCCGGATTAATTTGCTGTGAACCGACTCCGATGTTCCAAAAACACGCCGTCGACGTTGCAATTTGTTTGCTTTTATATAAATGATCTATCAAATTAATGGATTGATTTGTGGACGGACCCACTCCGATCAACACGTTATTTGAGTCAAATAACCTGAAACGAGTTGTTTTAAAGGCGTTTTGGAAGTTAAAAGATTTAGAGTGTCTTTTGAATGTAAAGATGAAGTTAAAAGAGTTAGAGTGTCTTTTGAATGCAAACATGAAATCTTGAAGAAGTTTAAAATCGCACTTACTCAATAATTAAAACTGTCAACTTTATGTTTGAATTGCTTGAATAACCGACTTTAAAAGAAAACATGAAAGTTAATAAAACATTTTGAAAGTAAGCTATGTTTTTGAAGAAGTTTAAAGAGACTTCAGAAAGTAAACATGAAAGTTTAAAGAGTTGTGTGTTTTTAAATGTGAGCAATGCTTTTGTTTAGCGTTTCAAGTTATAAAACTGTTTCAATTTGTACATCATTTTTTAAATCATTTAAAGAAAGCATACCTCACGTCCATTGAGAGACCTCGAACAAAACGGAACTGCTTTGTTTTTAATACTGGCTTAAAGTTGTATTGATTCATATCATACTCCATCAATGTAAACGTGTCCTTTCCGTACTGTCCCTCCATTAAACGCATTCCAGTAAATTCTCCCTTCCACATCTGCTTATCCGACACAAACGTACTCGAATTTCGAGATTCGTATTTAGCATAGCTACTACAAACAAGGCTCCTCGACGCTTCTGTCAAGTCCATGCAATGAATTTGACAAAAACGACGTCTAAACACTTCTGGAATGGTGTCTGTAAGTTAAAATTCACGTTTAAATTCAACTAACGGTTTGAACAGTATCGTTTGCATCCTTTTGCTGTTTGTTTTCCACATTCAGAGTCTATGACCATGGTGTCCGGACTTGCAAAGCTCAAAACGGCTTCCATTATTTGCGGAGGCTCTCCAACAGACACATAGAAATTGGCTCGCCACTGATCACTTGATTCTATGTTATAAATCTGGGCTTTGGTTGTTAGATTAAATAGAACGTAGAAAATAAACAAGTGATGTTTAAATATCATTTTGTTGAAAACGTATTTGAAAGAGTTGTTTTGTTTGTCTAAAAATAGGTTGATTTTAAACGACACTTTCAAATCAACAAAAGACTCTAACTTACATTTCAAATGATCAAAATCACAAGAAACAAAGACATTTTCATTCTCTTAAGACGTGGGCGTTTTGGGATTAAAAACTAGGAATATCGACGACAAAAAAGAGTCTACCTCTAATTCCGTGATAAGCAAATGATCTTTTAAATGGAGTTTTTAGTTCTGTGAAAACTGGGGTCGATTAAGAATGTGGCTGAAAGGATTAGAAAACACTCCCTGATATCAAAATTGCGTCAATCATAATCTGTTTTTGTCATATTCGTTGTGTACACTTGATTTAAGTGGGTGGTTGAGGTTACTTGTCGATACAAAAAATGAGTAATCAAAAAGTTTATAAGATGCAACAAAAAGTTGAAAGTGCTCAAAAACAAGTTTTTAAGTACAGTTTGACTTTGTTTTTAAGCACACAACATTTGAATAAAGATTATTTGAAGTTTTTACATCGTTTCCAAAGAAACAAATTGAAGTTTGTTTCCACAAAGTTTCACAAACGCTTTGACCTAATTTTTTGATATGCGTACCTAATCAAATCAACTTTAACGTGCATATTCATTTGCATGATCTTTACTAGAGTTCCGAAAAAATTAGTTGAAAACTAACTTTTCTCAACTAACCCGAAAAAAAGTTAGTTTCATACAAAATTGCAAAAGTTGTCAACTCACTTTTTTTGACTGAAGCTTTTTTTGACTGAAATGTTGATTTCATTTGAAGCATGTTCGTGTGTTGTGATTAAGTTTTAAGTTAATTTAAAACAATTTTATGTCTGATTGGATAACCACAAACTAAATGTTTAAACAAACGACGTTTTAAACATAATATTTAAAATAATTTTAAACTACAGATTGATGAAAATTAAACTAACTAACTAAAAACTTCGTTTAATTATTTGACATGATATAATTACTCTTATATATTAAATGCTCTTTACTGTGTACAAAAGTTGTTCACGTGTATTTGACTGCACAGATTTCTCTGATGAATACTCATTGACTAGCAGTATATAAAAATGCTATATTTAAACAAAAAATTATTAAAGTTGTCAACTTAGCGTTTAAAAACTTCGATATAACATTTCAGTCAAAAAAAGCTTCAGTCAAAAAAAGTAAGTTGAAAAGTGAGTTGATAAAAAAAGTAAGTTGAAAAGTGAGTTGATAAAAAAAGTAGGTTGAAAACTTAGTTGAGTCAGCTGACTTTTCAACTAACTTTTTTTGTTAGTTGAAAAGTGAGTTGACAACTTTTTATCAAACCTAACTTTTTTTCGGGTTAGTTGTCAACTAACTTTTTCGGAACTCTACTTTAAACTTCTTTATTCGTTGTTTTGGCAAAGACTTCTTTTAAACTTCTTTATTCGTTGTTTCGACAAAAAACTCCTTTCAAGTCAACATCATTCAAAGTTATTGTTTAAATTGCATTTCTTGTAAGAATCATAAAAGCTAGTGAATTTCAGCTTAAAACCGGCATTTGATAAGCTCGCGGAACAGAAGAAGTGCACATTAAATTAAACTATGTTTTTGTTAGTGGAAAAGCACAAAGATTAAAAGGCAATTGTGGCTACCATGCAATAAATATTATAGAAGTTCCGCGCGTTTCTCCAAATCCGGATGCAAGTAAACTGGGCGTTGAGCGGTTCGGGCAAGTCCAGACTGGAAATATTTAACTAGAATTGCTTTAAAGTCCAGGACTTACAATTGTTTCGTTGTCCCAGTCGAAGTGAAGAAGTGCGGCCGGAGCAAGTCCGTAGTCGTAGAAGCTTTGATCTTCGTTGTCGAAGCGCTTGTCTGACGTCGGGTCTGTCAAGTTAAAGCCTCCAAGCATGATTGTAAGTCTTTCGGCAACGAATTCGCGGACATTGTCGAAACTTTCGTGAACACTGAAGACTCCCTGTAAGTTGTTGATTAAAAAAGGTTTGAGATGTGTTGACTGACTTGCAAAACATAATTGTTTGGAAAGCGGATGCGGATCAAGGTGTATCTGTAATTGTATTGACGCAAACGTGCATCTGCTTCGCGCATCTTTGATGTCCGCAACGTTGTCAGTTTATCCAATTCTTCGGCACGTTGCTGTTGTTCTTTGCGAAGCTCTCCAGATGACAAACTAAAGAAATCAGCTGGAATCTCCGGTCTCGGAATTGGTTTGCTTGGATCGATTCGGTAGATCTGTAAATTTTAATTATGTTTATAACGGATTTCAAACACTTACTTTAGGATCTCGGTACAACTTCAATGAAATTGGGGCTCCATTCTCGAGTGACTGCGAAGCGGCGTCCAGAATGGCCAGTGTTGCTTCTTCAGGTTCAGGCAGAGCCAAGAAAGTTTCAATTGAGCCGTTTTCGGTCCGTTGGTCATCCTCAAGGAATCCGACTGCTTTGATAAATTCAATTCCGCCTTTGATAGAAGCAATCTTTTCCTGAAAACAACGTTTGAGTTAATAAAGTGTGTCTTTTTAAAGAGTTTGCTCTATTTTAACTACAGCTACGTCAATTAATATTGACTTATTTAAAAAGAATACTGTTCTAACAACTAATCAAATGTGTCAAACAGAACTTAAAGAGCTCTTTCAATCATTTCAATCGACAAACAAAAAACAACTAGACTGTGAAAAAACATCGTTTGAAGAGTTCTTTCAACAAACAAAAAGATTGCTTTGAACTTTTTCGTTTTTTGATGTGTGCTTTCAAATATCGTTTTTGTTTCTTTTGTTAACATGAAATTAAACGAAGTTGTTCTTAAAAGTGATATTCTTCTAACAATCAACAAAAAGATTGTTTTGAACTTTTTCGTTTTTTTGATGTGTGCTTTCAAATATCGTTTTTGTTAAATCTTTTGACATCACTTACCAAAAAAGTCTTGTTTGTTGTCCGGATACGTCGATATTTAGCTTCATTTGGAGAATTGGTAATGTTGGTTAGGTATTTTAGAAGAATAGGAACGGCTTGATCGATTTTTTCTTGACTATTCAACGACCAAATCATGATAATTGAAGCTTCAATTGGTTCTTCTTGCAACATTCCTCGCAAGTACTTTTCGACTTCGTGAATCATCTAAATTTTGAGATTGATTGAATTGGTATTAAAGTTCTTCCTTGCCTCCTTCTTCGTCTTGACAACGTTGTTATCAAAGAGGTCACAAGTGTACAAGAGTGTAGAAATCTGCTCCGTATGTTCAAATTCATGAAGTCCATCTCGATCGTCACGTCTGCTATCACCACTTCCATGTTGTTGTTCGGCTTCTTGGAGACGTTGTTCTTCTTCAAGTTCTTTTCGTGCTTGTTCGCGAATGCGTCGTTGAGCTGCTGAAATGCTCTGTTCTGGCTGGAGACGTTTGGCAGCTGCTTCAGCTACGGTTTCAGATGTTTGGCGACGACCAGCACTGTCCTGGAATTTAATCGAATCAAATTGTGTTTAAAGAACTTTAAAAGCATCTTATTATTGAAAAGAATGAAATTGACGTGTCTACGAATCAATTTATGACCTATTAAATAGACTTCGTTAAACAAATAGACAAACTAAAAAGAAACTTCAAAACTTTTCACACTTTCAATAGTCAAAATCGATATTTGAAGTCTTTCGTTAAAAGAACTTTAACGATTTGACTGAAAAGATAATCACTTAAAACATTCAAACGTCGTCACCGAAATAACTTACAGCTGGCTGCTGATATGTGTTTTTGGAAACACCTCCAACTTGAGCCGGGCCACCAGTTAACGAATGACCTTGTCCGGCGCCTTTAAACTTCTTGTCAACCTTCTTCTTCTCCAAAAACTTCTTTAATCTGTTCATCTTTCATGCACGTTGACAACAAACATAATAAAATTTCATCAAAAAGAGAGAGCAAACAAGCAGTGTGCAAATATTGATTAGTGATACGTGTAACAGAGTTTTTTCGATGCTTTGAGTCATTTAGATGACTAAAATGTTGTGGTGTTTAGAAAAAGAACGTGTTCAATGTGACTTTTATGTAATTTAACTATCAAATTTTACATTTAGATCCCAAGTTTAAAAGCTTCGATTTGACAACCTCTTCAATTTCATAAAATCAATGTGAAAAGAAACATTAAACGTGACTTTCAATTTCATAAAATCAATGTGAAAAGAAACATTAAACGTGACTGTAATGTACAACTTCTTCGATTTCATAAAATCAACGTGAAAAGAAAAATTAAACATGACTTTAAATATCAAAAATTACACAACTTCATTCAAAAAAACAAAACAATCAAACAAAGAGAAAAATGTTTTCAAAGTTGAATTTGTTTTTTCGAATCAATTTTTCAACTTGATAAAACAAACTTTATTCAATCTACTAGAATGATTACAATCTAAACTCTACAAAGCTAACTAAAACAACGAAAGCGCAACACAATGGAGTTGGCAACGAGGAAAGAGATCTACGGGTATAATAGTGGAAAGGGGCAGTAACTAAATAAATTATGATAGTGCTGATTGAACTTGATTTGTTTGTAACAAAAAGAACGTGCTTGTTGTACAATGTCTCCAAAACGAATAAGTTAATAAATTAACGGACTTTTCAGTCCAGACGAACAATTTCGTCTAATTCACGACTCCAGTCGATTCTATTTGTTCCGTAAACAATAGTTGGATCCGGACCTTCTGCCGATTCGCTGCTTCCCGAACACGAACTGTCTACACTGTGCCATCGGTTTCCTTGTTTCAAGCGTTGCTTTCGTTTTTGTTCCTGGAATTGGGGATTTGAGTTGTATCGAAAACGCTTTAGAACATGCTCTTTTAAAAGCATCGTTAAAGAAAATGCAATTCAAATATTGTAATAGTTTTAAAACAGCATCATCAAAAAACGATAACAAAAATTCTAGTTATCGAAAAAGTTTTCAACTTCGAGAAACAATGAAATCAAACAACAAAAATCCTTTTTGTCAAAAAAGTCTTTTTTTGTTTGAACGAGTTTTTTGGTTGATTGATTTTCATTTTTTAGAAGAGCGTTTTGAGAAATCGTTATTACCTGAATTCTCTCGTTGCAGACTTCTTTTTCCCAAGCCACTTTCAGAGTGCTATGAACCACTATGAAACTTTGCTCGCTGGACAGTGTATTATTAGATCCGTACATACTGTTACGGGTCGGGGTGATCATTCGACGTGAAACAATTGGCGGAGTTTTAACATTTGCAAGTGCTCTAAAGACTTCGAAATTAGTTATTACCGTATTTAAAAGAACTTACGCATTTTCTAAGAACTCTCGACGTGTGACATGCTGAATGACTGTCGCCTCCATTTTTGAAAGCGAATCTTTACGTTCTGGCTTGACAAACACGGTTTTTGGTTGCGAATCTGGTTTTTTGGGTTTGAAGTTTTTGATCTGAACAGTACGGAATTAACTTTAAACAATTTAATTTAAGTACTTACATTCTCAATTCTCTTGTTACAGTCCATTGCGATGCGGAAGAAGGTGCGCGGACCTGCTTCGAGGTCACGGCGTGGCAGAACTTCAGTGTGTGTCTTTGATGTTCCATTACTACTCGTTGTTAATCGAGTACTTGCAGTTGAGTCGGTTTTGTTTGTTGCAGCATCGTCATCGTCGTCTGACTCGATTCGTACACGATGTTCGATGAATTGAGTGTCTCTTGGACTTTGGTGCAAGCCTCGACGACGACCAAGGCGCCTCGGTGGAGGTTGAGATGATTTACGTGGAAAGAGTGCACGACGAACGTTTGCGAAGCACATTGCTTTAACTTGCTGGTCAAGAACGCTGTGGTGGTAATGAGTAGTTGGGAAGTCTTCCGAAGAGTCTAAAAATAAGTGAACAGGTGAATTTTGCTGTAAACAAGTTGCATTTCTATAACAGGTGATCCGGAAAGAAAGTTCCAATTTGCAGTGAGTCAGAAACACTTTAAAGCTTCTCAATATTGGGGACTAATTAATTAACGTCTCCGCTCGCTTGAGCTTAACCAAATCCGCACTAAACACATACCAGATCCTTTGCGTCGACTAAGCACCTTTTTCACGATACCGCCTCGCCGTGGAGCCAACGCCGAAGGCTCCGGCCAATGATTTACACTTGCACCGCATCCCATTTGTAGTTTATCTGATGTTTCGGCTAATTAAAGGTTACTCCATTTCAAGGTCTTGGCACTCGTGGTCACTGGCGGTGCGCAACTAGATAATCGCTGGTCAATAATTACCAATGTGGTTGTCTGGAAACGGAAACTAAGCATTAAATTGCACACCGCACGCAAAAATTGATCTCCCATATGTTAATAGTCCGAATCTAGTCTAAACACTTTATGCAAAAAGTGTTTTTCGTTGAAATCAAGTTAATAAAGCAAAAATGCACATTGTTTAGTAAAAACGTAATAAACACGCAAAGCAAACGCAATCATATCGAAAACACGCAATTTGAAAAAAGTTTTTGTTGTTTGAAGTTTTTTGTTACTTTTGTTAATCGATCTTTGAAATAAGATTTTGAACATGAAAAACAGTGTTGAGATCTTTGAAGATGACGAACATTATCGAGGTCTTTGAAATGAATGAAAAGACTAACTATACTGCGTATCAAAAGTTTAACAACAAAATTGTTTCATTGGCCTTTCTTGTCGTTCAGATCGCCACTTTAAATGTTCTATATCTCATCCGAAAGCTCTATATTTATAATTTATGCCTTTTTTAACTTTAAACGGAACCACACAATTGAGACGACTAAAATTGTTTTACTTGATGTGAACTTAAAGATAGCCAAAACAAATTAATGACATGATTTTGAAGATGACAAACATTATCGAGGTCTTTGAAATGACTAAATTCAATTGCATGTTTTTGAAGATGAAAAACATTATCGATATCTTTGAAATGATTAAACATTATCGATATCTTTGAAATGACTAAAACAACTAAGTATAAATTTAAACCTGAAAGTAAGGAAATGTGCTAATTGAATACTTTTGAATAGGTTTTGTTGATCTTTGAAATAAGATTTTGGCTAGACATGAACTTAAAGATAACCAAACAACTTAATCGCGTGTTTTTGAATAAACAACTCCCACACCGAACTAAAAGGAAATGACGTTATGTTTTAAAATAAACTGACCAATTTCAACACAAAGTAAGTGCTTCTGCGTGTAGGCAACCAAACATTAGAGTCAAATTCTTTAAAACACCGCCTTAGATCACCAAAACAACTTAAACTTAAAGGCATATTGACAACAACACGGTGGCAAGACATCCTGTATACTAACCACAGAAGACAAGCTCCGTTAGGAGGCAAAGTTCCTCGAGTTCCTCAAATTAGTCAAGGTGCCATCGCCGAAAGCCCAAACGACTAATGCCGTCGCCTCTTCAGCCCCTTTCTAATCCGTTTGGATTTGGCCGGATTAATTTGCATTGTTTTCATCACGAGTGGCCTGCCTCCTGCGTAAATGCCGACGAGTCTTAATTACTTTGGTAGAATAATTCCAGGGGAAACGCCCGAAACGCATTGATGAGTGAAATAAATGTCGCTTGTGTGGCGTTTATAAGGCAATAAAAAGTTTTGGGAGTAATTGCTAGTTTGCACGAACATATGGCGTCGTTGAAATAAAAGAACGTGCGGATTTGTAATTGATACCAATGAGTTAAATGTGAGATGTTCTTGTTTGCCGATAAAAAAGAAATAATGATGACAAAAAAGTTGTTTAAAACGCCGAACTTTTTTGTCCTGGTCGAAAAGAAGCAATGTCTGTACAGCCTTGATCAGATGTGCGCGCACATATTGATTTGTTTGCGAAAAATTAAGGCTTTTTATTCAAATATTTGTACTGTTTATTCAATGCATGTCAAAAGAGTGCTTTACTGTGTGGCTCAAAAAAACGGTTACAAAAAGCGCTTTCAAAAAAGTTTTTTCATTCAAGTCAAAATTTCTTTGAAAGCGCATTTTTTGTTTTCATTTTTGAAACCGTTTTTTTGGCCACACAGTAAACACATTTCTTTTGTTCTTGATAGGTTTTATTAGTAGCAATAAGAACTTAAAGAATCATTTAAATAAAATAACTTTAAAAACAACGTTAATTAGTTTGTCAACAAACATCAAAGTTGTTTGCGACACAAAGATTCATAACTCCGTCACAATCTTCATAAAATCCTAACTACTTAAACAAATCATCTTAACTCCGTCACAATCTTTAAAAAATCCCAGCACCGGTGGAAACCATTATAATAATTACTAACTTACACATCTTTGTTGATGTTTAAGCAAAAAAGAGTCAGAAGTTACTTTAAACAACAACAAAGAAAACGAATGCATTTTTAATTAACTTGTGAGAACATTAAAAACAAATGAACTTTGTTGAAGATGCGGAAAAGTTGCTTGTTTCTTGTTTGAATGAAAGATGCCGAAGAACTTGGCCGATGAAGTGGATGTTCGGAGAATTGCCAGATCTTTTGATCACTACCAAAACGATTTAGACGCGAACCAACAAGAAAAACAGGTTTGTCTTTAAGGTTTCTTTTAAACAGTTTTTAAATTCAGGTCCAATGCAATTTATTACTTGACGGAGGAGGTCCGTCGTCGACAAATTACGAAGGCTGGTCACTAAAAGCCAAGCTTATTGGACGTTTGAAGCAATTCTGTGAAAGAACTTCAAGTCACGGAGTTCCATGGCTCGGATCCGCTCCTAACCTGGCTTATCGGTGACTTTAAATGAAAAGCAACTTTAACTTGATTGTTTAGATCGATTTGGTTGTCTCTGTGCACTTTCTGCTTCGTTCTGTTCAGTTTGCAAGCTCACAATCTCCTTCAAAAGTACTACAAAAAAGAAAAGATTACAAGCATTCAGTTAAATGTTGACTCAGGTAGTTTTGAATTGAAGTTAGTGATGATATTGTTTTTCAGCACCGTTTCCGGCCATAACGATTTGCAATCTCAATCCGTATTTGCTAACCTCGATTCGTCATATTGGATCGGCACAGAAAATTGTAAGTTTGAAAGGTTTGCGAGGTTCTAAATAGCTTCTTTAAATTTGAATAATGTCTTTGTTTGAATTTGATTTTGAATAATGTCTTTGTCATAATTTTTAAAGAAGCCTTTTGTGTAGTTAATGTTAATCATCTCTTTTGTGACACAAACTCAAGCATTCATTTAATGAACTTCATTGATATGACTAAACATTATTTGTGACACAAATAATAATCACTGTTTTAAACACTCTTTTGTGACACAAATAATAATCACTGTTTTAAACAGCTCCTTTTGATATGAATTCTAAACACTCTTTTGTGACACAATCAATATGCAAACTTAAAAGAACTTTTTTATAATCAATTTTAAACACTCTTCTAAGCCGATTTAAAAGACTTGTTCAATAAAATAAATTCTAAACATTATTTAACACTTTTTTGTGACACAATCAATATGCAAATTTAAACACTCTTCTGAGCCGATTTAAAAGAACTTCTTCGACAAAACAAACTTAATCACACATTTAAATAAATCTCCTTTCAGCTCCAAACATACAAATCAGTTCTGGCCAAAGTCAAAAACCACCAAAATGGACAAAATCAACAATACTTAAATGACGACGACGAACAGATGATATTAGAAGCTTTGGGATTCGATGTTTGTTATCAATCCCATTCATTTCAATTAATTTCTGTTTAGAACATGACCGACGAAGTTGCAATTGTCACGAAAGCCCGCGAGAACATCATTTTTGCAATGTCAGCGTTGGCTGAAGAGAGCCGGATGCTGGTTTCAACTCAAAAACACCAATTAATACATAAGTGCTCCTTCAACGGACAGGCGTGCAACATTGATAAGTTAGTTCAAAAGTCAAATTTTTGCACCACATCCAATGTTTAGAGACTTCAAATTCACAAGTGACCCTTCGTTTGGCAATTGCTTCACGTTTAATCACAACACAAGCGATCCAAAGTTTTCTGCAAGAGCCGGAGCCACTTACGGTTTAGTTTATTGAAAGAAAAAAGCAACTAAATTCAAAATTTCAACGAACTCGTTCAATCAAAGAAAAACAATTTCGCTTTTTTGCTTTTTGATAATGAACGTTTAGGTCTCCGCCTCTTGGCATATGTAAACACTACGGAGTACTTACCAATTACCGAGGCAGTTGGTGTGCGCATTACAATTCACGATCCAGATGAGTATCCTTTTCCGGTTTGTTAATAAATAAACTGCAACTTACACTTAAATCAAGGAAACTTCTGGCTACTCCGCTCCAACTGGATTTGTTTCTTCATTTGGAGTCAAATTGACACGTCTGAGTCGCCTTCCAGAGCCATACGGTAAATGCGTGCCAGATGGGTCGACAAAAGAGTACTTGTACCAAGGGTTTCAATACTCACTGGAAGGATGTTACCGGACTTGTCTCCAAAAGATGGCAATTGAACGTTGTGGGTGTGGAGATCCAAGATTCCCTGTCTTCGACGCCGACTACTGCCAAGTTTTCGACCCGGAAGCAAGTAAGTTGATCTTGAAGTCTAAAAATGACACTCTTCCAGGACAATGTTTGGAAGAAGTGTCAGATGGACTTGGAACTGAAAACTCACAAGGATCAGCACTTAGTTGCCAGTGCGCTCAGCCTTGCAAACAACCGTCGTATACTGTCAGTTATTCTTGTGCAAACTGGCCAAGCGAATCGTTAAACATCAGTGTCGGAAAGTGTGAACTCGAAGCAGCCAAATGCAATGAATATTATCAGTGAGTTCTTTAAATTGTTTTTGAAGTTTTGACTAATTTGAAGAGCTTCTCGAGTCTATAAACGTCATTTCTGTCAATCAATTGATTCTTTTCTGATGTGATTTGTGATTGAAACGTAACTTTTATTTGAAAACAATATACATTAGTCATTTTTAAAGGTGTGTTTGAAATATAACTTTCGATTAAAAGCAACAAAGATTAGTCATTTTTAAAGGCTTTTCAAATGTATTCGGCGTTAAAAGATTTAAAGAGCTACTCGGGTCTACAAACATCGTTCCCGTTAATCAAAAAGCAACAAAGATTAGTCATTTTTAAAGACTATAAACATCATTCTTATTAATCAAACACTCTTTTCAATTTCAGAGACAACGGCGCAATGATTGAAGTGTTTTACGAAGCGCTCAATTACGAAGTTCTAACTGAATATGAAGCTTACGGGGTAAAGATATTCAAACTCCATCTTTATTTCTAACATTCAAAACACTTTCAGTTAGTTAAAATGATGGCAGATTTGGGCGGACAATTGGGTCTGTGGAGCGGAGTCAGTGTTATCACTTGCTGTGAAGTCATTTTTCTCTTCTTCGAACTGATTCATTTGTTTATTTATAAAAATTGACTTTGTACATCAAATAAATAATGAACACTGGCGATTATTCTTCGCTGGAAGAGCAATTAAAAGTCGAAGGCATAAATGGAAACTGGTTAGAAAACGCCAATTGAGTGGTCATCTGGAGAGTTATGTCCTGGTCGATACGTTTGCACTTGTAACGTCTGTTCTGGAACCATCTAAAAAGGTTAAAATTGAAAAGTGTTCACGAGGTCCGTTTTAAATCTTGCATTTTGATCTGCGTTGGTGTCAAACCCAAGCTGGAAGCCAAATTGTCACGTTCCGAAGCACTTACATACTTTTGGTTCTTAAAACGTTCCTCCAACTTTGCGACCTAAACATTTTTGAGTTTGAAATTGTTTTTTGTTTGGCGATTGAAGTTGTTTATTATATGAAGATTGAAATTGCCTTTTTGTTTGAAATTGCTTTTTGTTTGAATGTTAAAAATGTCTTTACAAGTTTGAGAGTACTTTTGTTTGAATGTTAAAAATGTCTTTACAATTTTGAGAGTACATATTGTTTTTGTTTGAAGATTGAAGTTGAAATTGCGTTTACAAGTTTGAAAGTACTCTTGCTTGAATGTTAAACATATCTCAAAAATGAATTAAGTTATTTTACAAGTTTGAAAGTACTCTTGTTTGAATGTTAAACATATCTCAAAAATGATGCTTGAAGCCTCAAAGATCTTCAAAGTCAAGCAAGGTTGCTTTTTAAGGCCTCACAAAGTTATTCTCAAAACAATTTAAGCAATCAAACTTTGAAGTAACAAACCTGATCATTTGTGAACAGAACACGTGGACGACGTCTTGATTGTTGGCGACGTAATTGGATCTGTTCAAAGTAAGGAGAATCAATTGACGTGTCAACTAAAGTATAAACATTTTAACTGTTATGAACAAATGTTTACCTATTCCGTCTTCCATCATCTTTGTTTCTTCGATAGCGTTGTTTTCTGTAACTTTTTAATTGATTGAGTAAGTAGATTTAAATTACCTCTGACTTTAACTCCACCTCCGTTGTACATCATCATTTGAGGATTCCGGTTGAATTGGAATGACTGTTGGAAGTTCTGTAGAGCTGCAAGTTGCGCAGCGGCCACGCTGGCTGGAGTCGGCATTGATGTGCTCTTTCTGTAAGTTGATTTTTACTTTGACTTCGAAAACATTATGCAACTTACTCGTCTCTTTTGTCTCCATCACCTTTCGGACCCAACGCAAATGGAAACAGGTATGGAAAGAATGGATTTGCTCCAAAGTCCGACGAGCATTTGGACTTTTCGGCGTTTGGTGATTGCTGTTCGGACATTGTTTTCCTATAAAATCTATTTAAACACTAAAAAAGTCCACCATCCCGACGCGCCAATCCAATTAGCACCTTTTATGCGGAAGAAAAGCCGCCGTAAACGGTAGCTTTAGCGCACAGTGAAATTCAATCACTCGCCGGCACTTAACGAAAGGAATCCGCTCGAAAAGGAAGCAAGAATTGGCCGCCTAAAAGGCAATTAACGGAGTGGATTGATGACTGAGAAGGAATAAGTGCACACAAAGCAAATTAAACCAATGGATTGTTTGTTTGATGAGTACTGTAAGGTTTTGTTTTGACGAAAATAGAAGTTGAATTTGATTTTGAGTGTCGTCTAAAATGATGCCAACTTTAGAGATTGCTTTGTTAAATTGAAAGTTTGACGAGGTTGATTTTAAAGATTGCTTTGTTAAATAAAGTTTGACGAGAAAGTTCAAAACATTGTTTTTTGATGTTGTTAAAATTTTAGTGCTGCCGTGACATTGATTTTTGATTAAAGCGACAAAAGAGAATTAACATTCTTTAAAATGTAACAACTTCAAGAAGGTATGTAAGTTATTCTGAAGATGTCGAAAAGTCGACATTCAAAATGTTAACTTTAAAGATTGCTTTGTTAATTGGAAGTCTTAAAAATGAAGTTGATTTTGAAGACTGCTTTGAGTGTTTAAAAGGTCTTAAAACGAGGCTTTAAAACATTAACTTTAAAGACTATTTTATTAATTTACCCTCAAAACAAATCTACTTACAGTAATGTTCTGTTAAAACAAATCTAATTACAGTAGTCTTTTTTAACAGAACATCTTCAAAAACTTCATAACATCACAAACAGATTCAACAAAGTTCCACTAAAGAATTTCGTACAAAAACCTGTAAGCACGCCGTCCCGCTAATATGTAATTAACAAATACCATTCGGAGTTGGACAATGTCCAGCTGCTTTCTGGATGTTAATCCAGCTGGACAAATTTAATAAAAACAGCCTGGTAATTTGCGGAGCAGCCAAATTGGCACTGTCTTGTTTAAAAAGTAGTCAGGCATCAAAAAGATAGTTTCCAAACTTCCGGACATCAATAAAATCATCGTGAAACAGCATCATAATCGCTATTGATGCGTTTCATCACAAAGAAGCTTACATCTGGTCCGTTTCATTAGTTTAATTGATAAATAAGTGTGTTTTCCTCGAATATGTATGTGAAAAGTGGCTACCTGACATTTCGATTTGGCATTTAAGGATATTACTCTAATGTGCATAATTTAAGACCACTTTGGCTTCTTTGTTAATAAATAAAGAAGTTTACTGTAATGTTTTTTGGTGTTTTTAAAGATGATATGAGTTTGTAAGTGTTTTTGAATTGATGTTTTAAGAGATAAGAAATCAAAACATTACTTGATGTTTGTTTAAATTGATAGATTTGAAAATTATGTGAGTCTTTAAGTGTTTTGAAACGCTTGTTAATTGGTGTTTTAAGAGATAAGAAATCAAAACATTACTGTGATGTTTGTTTAAATTGATAGATTTTAAAGGTGATATGAGCCTGTAAGTGTTTTGAAACGTTTTTGAATGTCTCCGAAAAGACGATTTGTTTGAATTAACAACTTCAAACATAAGAAAGCAAAGTTTGAACTAACAACTTCAAAGACTAACTAAAGATTACTGTAACATTCAAGAACTTCAAAAACAAATCTGAAAGCACCTCAAACATTCTTTAAATTTAAACAACATCTTCAAATCATTCAGCCGCACCCACTCTTCGAATGTGTAACTCAAATCCACGCCTCAATTGGCACTTCTCTTGCTGCATGCATTGTTTACATAGTCATTAATGTCAAAGAGATTTGCGGCACCCTTGGAACTTGAGTCGCTTAATTGATGGGAACTCAACGCGACGGCGTCCATGTGAAATTGGCCATTCTAATTGAAATCGAATACTTTGATTTCAGTGGTGAAAGTGGGAAAGTTTTGATTCAAGTCTGTTGTTTAGACTTTGAATTAAAAGTAGCTAAAAGGGACTAAAGAATTAAATGAAAGTTGCATCGGTTCATTTTGAACCATCCTGTAGAATAATCAAGTAACAATAAAATTTAAATGATGCAATTAATAAAATCAATTGATTATCTTTGTGTTTAAGTTTAGATTTGCTGTGTTTATTTAGTGTGAAACATGTTAATATGCTTATTTAATGCAACAAATCAATTAAGTCTAACGTCGTTGTTTTGTTTATTTGATACAACTCCAATCACTTTTAACCACCCAAATCAATTCAATACAAGTTTATTTGTCCAATAACTACAACATTTAAAACTTGACAGATTGAATCAAATCAAAAAAGTAGTCAATTTTTGTGTTTCCGTTAAAGACACATCTGGATAATTAAACAACTAATTTCTCAATGTCAGTCAGTCAGTTACCATTTTTCCGCCAAAACGGAATCGGAGGGCACCTTCTGAGCCTACTTTTGTGCGCTGAGCACGGTTAGAGAACTCACTTTTTGAAACGGATCTTACCACGCCTGCCTGGGAGTCCGGATTTTTTTCAAATTTGTCCTACTTTTGGTAAAGACCGATTCCGTGTGAATTAAGGTATCCGGCAAATGTACCCAAAAAATATTGTTGGAACCTCCTATTGATGGCTAAAATGGTGGTGAAAAAATTTGTGGGGTAACCCCTCACCTAAAAAAGTTTAAACGTTTTTGAGGGCCAGGCATGTACTCATTTTCGTTGAATGACTTGAGAGAGTTGTTTGATTGAAGTTGACTTTAAAAGACTTTTAATTGAAGTTGATTAGATGGAAAGACCGACCAAGAGCCAAGCGCGCGCTGCGCCGAAGGCGCGAGTCCGCTGGTATAATGATTATTCATTTCATTAAAAAAATGTGTTATTTCAAATGAATTGTGTCCATTCACTTCAATTACACAAGCAAGCCATCAAAATTGCTCCAAGTAATTCAATTTTATCAATAAGTCTTAAAAGACTTCTTCAAATCATTTCGTCAACAAAATGAGGTATTTTAAACAAATTGTGTCCATTCGCTCCAATAAGATGCAGTTAAAAGCGCTCTGGATCACTTCAATTTTATCAACAAGTCTTCAAATATGATGGTTATTCATTTCGTCAACAAAATGAGGTATTTCAAATGAATTGTATCCCTTCGCTTCAATTTCATTAACGAGCCATCAAACTTTCTCCAGATCAGTTCAAACATCAAATTAATCCTATAAACGAGTCATCAAAACCGTTTAATCCAATTCCATAAAGATGTTGTTAAAAGCGCTCCAGATCACTTCAAACATTAATTCAATTTCATCACTTTAATTCAAATGAATTGTGCCCACTCGCTTTAATTTTTTTCTGCTTTCATCATCATAATCAACCAACCGAGTCGCACAATGTTTGTCCAAAGATTACGTCTTCTTTCTTGCTTGTTTGCACCTCTTTCTTGTTGGAGCAATTCTTTTTGCGATCAAATCGAGCGTTTCGTTCAAACAGCGCGTGTAATCGCAATTGTAAACAGTTGTTTTTTCTGGTCGGTTTGAATCGATTTGGATGTGTTTTTAAAAAGAGGTGCTTTGAAGTGATGTTTAAAGTTTCTTTTTCAAACAGCTTTGTATAACGAAATGCGCATTTTGACAATCAGCTCTGTCTTTCAAAAGTTGATGTTGTTTTAAAGTTTCTCTTTCAAATAGTCGCAATTGACTGAATTTTAAAAGTTGACATTGTTTTGAGGTGTTGTTTTGAAGTTAACTTCATTTCGAAGTTAGTTTTAAAAGGTATTGTTGCTGTTCTCTTTCAAATAGTCGTAATTGATTGAATTTTAAATAAGTTCTTTGAAATAGTTTTTAAACTTCATACTTTCAAAAGATCAATTTGAAGTTAGTTCTGTTTAAATAGATTTTGATAACGAAATGCGCGCATTTAAAGCGATGTTTATCTTTAAATACTTTTCAAAAGTTAAACTCATTTTTCTTGAAGTTCCACCATTAAAGTAATGTTCTAATCACAACTATTCCGCACTCACTTTTAAACCTGCTTATTTAAAAGTTGAAGAAACCAAAAACCTCTTTTAAACAACTTAAACAAACACAAGAGTCTCGAAATAGAAATGACTGTGATCAAAGAACGAAAACAACGTTCACTGCAAATTTCAAAACGATCGCAACAGATTGATGAAATCAATCGAAAGCAACAACTCCAATTTGAAGAATGCAAGCTGAGCCGTTTGATGAGTCACTTTTGTTCGCTTTGGCTGATGTGTCACAACAAAGAAGGAAACAAATAAATGGGTTTTTTGGAGGGAGGAGATTTTCGCATGGGAATTTCCACATTTTTTGATTTGACTTTGTTGACATTCTTTTGTCGCGTGGCTTTTCTTTGTTTTTGTGTATTAGAAATGAATTTTGATGCTTTAAAGATTTGAGCTTTAAAGATTTGAGTTGATTGTTTCGATGTTTTAGAACTTTAAAGAGTTGATTGATTCTGTGTTTTCGAATTTTAAAGAGTTGAGTTGATTGGTTCAGTGCTTTTGAGCATTGAAAATGAGCTTTAAAGAGTTTGAGTCGGTTGTTTCAGTGGTTTGGGTTGATTTCTTTGATGTTTTAGAACTTCTGAGTTGATTATTTCGATGCTTTTAAAGATTTGAATTGATTGCTTTGATATTTTTGAGTTCTGAAAATAGCTTTAAAGAGTTGAGTTGATTTCTTTATTAAACTTCAGAAACGAGCATTAAAGATTTGAGTTGATTGTTTCAATGTTTGTTAAACCTTTTGAATACTTTAAACAACCGAGTTGATTTATTTGATTAACGACCAAACATTATCTGTTTTAACAAAAACTAACACGTTTAAATAATTCAAACACATCGTTAGCATTCATGTTTTTTTGTGTCACGCTTCCAAATTTCAGTCTCCAGTTTCCCACATTCTCATTTCCATGTTTTAATCAGGCGGCGCGCAGCAGAAACACCCGCATCCCTTCCAACTTCTTTCATCAGCAGCCGCCAAGCAGGTGACCAATTGCGGCGGCGATTCAAATTTTATCAACTGCGTGACTGGAATGTTTGTGCTGGAATTTTTTGGCAAACCACTTGCGTCGGAGTTTGGAATTTAAAGTGTCTTTGTTGTTTGTCCGTCAAATATGATTTAAAGTTAAATCAATAACTTCATTTTCACTTTTCGTTAATTGCACTCGGCAGAACCACGAGATCCGAAACAAATTCCACAACGGACATGCATCGCCGCTGATCGCCAACACAATTCCACTGTGTACAACATGACTAGAATAGCCTCCCCACATTAGCCGATAAATAATTGCTCTTCGTTTTGTAGAATTTTGGCGGAAAAACAATGCGAGATTTGTTTGGTTGCTTTTGGGAGATGAAAGCAATTTGCTTATTATGCTGGTCACGTTTTGTTTGAATTTCCTTGTCGGAATGAATTTTGTTGTTGAAATTTGTTTTGTGGGAAACGTTTTGTGTGTGATTGTTTAAATTTGATGTTCAACTCTTCTTTGCTGTTCAATTCTTTTTGATTAGATATTTCAAAGCCTCAGTTTTTGACTATGTTGTAAACTAAACTTATTCGCTGATTAACACTTTAAAGACTCAATTTCTTTACTTTTCAACGCTTCTTGCTGTTCAATTCTTCTTTACTTCTTAACTCTTCTTTGTTATTCAATTCATTTGATTCTTTTAATCAACAAACTTTAAACACTCAATTCCTTTGCTGTTCAAGTTTAAAGATTCAATTACAATCAAAAACCCCAAAATCAATTCAAAACAAGCATATCCAAAAACAACATCAAAGTTTTATTACTCCGCTCATCTGCTTTTTATTTTATTACAAACACTACCGCAATTTTGCATTCATTTTATTCATTTCATTCAACGAAAGAGCTCGTTTATGTTGTTTTGCGATGAAATCAAAAAAGTTGGAAACAACTTGTTGGGGAGCGCCGGATTACGAACCGAAAGGGCTTTCCAAACAACTCCCCTGTTTATTATTATGCAATTTTGATGGGCAAAGTGCGAAAGTCGTGTTTATTTTCGGCGACACTTGTTATTTTCTGGGCGGCGGAGTTGTTTTTGGGGTTTTAAAGCCACTAAATATTGCCTGGTCGTCCAGATCACCTCAAAAAGTTGACAAAACCGGATCTGCAACCGGATTTGCATCCCAAACATAATTAATTGCAATTTGCTCCTGCGTATATGGAGTGCACTCAATTGGCTTATGCAACATGAATGTCGCGTGTTTGTGTCGAGTGGTTTTCTCTTTTGTAGTGATCCTCCCGCATTCCGCAATTGGCTTCTTTGATTTGAAGAAGTTGATCTTTATGGATTTTCTCTTCTTTGTTTAGATTGAAGTTAATTAGTTTTGATCTTTTTTGAGAATTTTGATTTTTGTTTGAAGCAGTCAAATTTATTCAAAACACTATTTCTTACATCGAATCTACTCATCTGAACAAAACCCACATTATTCAACCGGACAATTAGAAGACGTGTCCATCTCGGTGCATCTCGGTCCAGCAAGCATTTCCGATTCTAATCTCTGCGCAAACCCCGCAACTTTCTTGTTCGATGCGCTCATTGACACGTAAATTGGCTAATCGTTTCGCGTAAAAGCGAACGCTTTGCTCTCCATTCCACGCATTTGAGTTGTATGAGGGACGCGTGGACGTTCCACTGGAATCAATTGGAATTTTGGTTGCTTTTGTTGCATAAGTGTTCTCAAAACTGAAGGCTATTTTTTAAAAAGCATTTCCATAACAATCTAACAAAGTTTAAATCGCTGGAATCAAAATGGAAAACAAAAACCCCTTTACTCAAAAAAGACTATCATGTTTCAACACTCAAAAAATCCCTTTTTTCGTGATCCCATGACCTCCGCCAACAAGCTTATCGCAACTTTCCCCAAACAGCGAAATAAACAAACAGCTGATGGCCGGTTAGGCGCTTTCGGTCGTTAGTGTAATGAGGTGTTCCGTCGCCGTGCATTCCTGCTTGTTTGCTTTCTCTTCCATACTAATACGGAATTCTCGACCGCGATAGCTCCAATTGGAACACTCATCGATTGACGCGACTAATGGACCGAAAGATTGCGCCAAATGGTTGGCGATTTGTTATTTTAAATGTTCGGAAAGCTCTTTTTGTTTAATTGATGATTCACATCGAATTTGCGTGTTTTTGAAGTTTGCTTTAAAGATTTTTGTTTATTGATTAAATTGATGTTGAAAGAATTTAATAGTGATTCATGTTTTTCTTTGTTCTTCTAACTTGAACGTCCTTTTTGATTGTTTTGTTACACTCTTTTGATTTAGCTGAATTTGAAACATTCTTTAAACGCTTTTGATTAAATTGATGTTGATTTGGTTGTTATTGAAAGAATTTAACGAGTGATTCGTGTTTTTCTTTGTTGTTTTAGTTGAATTGTTTAAACATACTTTATTGATTCAAAAGACTTTTAAAAAAGGTGTTTTTGTTGATGATGTCGAAAGATTCTTTTAGCGCTTTTGAACGTTTTTGCTGATTAAATTGATGTTAACGGAATGATTCATGTTTTTTGTTTTAACTTGAAAGAATTCAAAACATTCTTTGGAGCACTGCTATTTTGTTTTAACTTCAAACATTCTTTGAAACATTTTTGAACGCTTCTTGTTGATCTAAATTAACTCAAAACATTCCTTAAAACATATTTTTCAGACACAATTTTTAGTCTCATTACAAATCCACAAAATCTTCCCAGACAAATAAATCATTTCTTTAAACAACTCAATTTCAAAATCATCGTCATTTTGATTAGTCATTCAAATTTATGTTCTTTCAGAATCAAAAACAACGTTGACGTTTTTCTTTTCATTTCAATTAGAAACTACTTTTATTTAACTTTTAAAAAGTAATGCCGAAAAACACGTCCATTCCCTTGCAAGTGTACATTTTATTCAGTTGCAAACTCGCCAATTTAACCAAACGCCGGCTCGGTCCACAACCAAAACATCAAAGTCCCAAATCCAATAAACGCCACATCTTTTTCCCACCACTCGAACCAAATGTCCATTCTTTTCGTTCAACGCGCTTGCGCGCTCATTTTCTGTTTCGTGCAATGTACTCAATAAATGCAAATTTTGGCATTCAGTTAACACGCGCTAGCGACCCCCAAATTGCGCACTGCCATTTATGATCTTGTATGTGGATTTGGAGCAGAAGACCGCTGATAACAAGTCCAAAACCAAACAAGACATTCCGGAGATTCGTGTAGTCGCAATGGACCAGCAAGATGCCTCAACTAGTCGTTTGCCAGACGAGGAAATTGACAGGCTGTTCGAAGAAGCGTTGGTATGCTTTTTATTTTGTTTATTTGTAATGTCAATTCACTTCAGAAGTCAATGGATCTTCAACCGGCAAAAGTCAGAGAACTCAGAAGCTTTGACAGAGACAAAAAGCTGAAGATTGCGTTGGACATGCGAAAAACAACTGATTTCAAAAGCCCTGACAAGTATTTAAATGAACTGGCTGTTGCACTTGACGGAAAAAAGTCAACTAAAAAGGTTTGTTTGAATTGATTGTTTTAGAAGTTTGATTGATCACTTTCAAAGGTGTTTAAATTAAAGAGATCAAGTTTTTGTTACTGAAAAGAAATTGAAGTCATTTTAGTAAAATGTCTTTAGAGATGTTTAAATTAAAGTGATCAAGTTTTTGTTACTGAAATGAATCTTTTTAAAAGCATTCAATTGAAGTGATCAAGTTTCGTTACTGAAATGAATCTCTTTTTAAAATCAAGTTTTGTTACTAAATCAAAGTATCTCAAAAGTCGATCAAGTTTTGTTATTAAATCAAAGTATCTCAAAACTATATCAAGTTTTCGAGTCGTTCAAATCAAAGTTTTTTAAAGCAATCGTTTCAGAAGAAGAAGTTGATTAAAGAACAAACTTCAACGACCATTTTGAAACACATTGAAATCTCTTTACGAACAAACCCAATTGAATGGGCCAACAAGTTCCTGGAGTCGCCGAACAATGGTCTCGCCGTTTTGATCAATTACTTGAATCAGTTGCAAGACGAGTTGTTTGGAAGCTTTGAGTGAGTTGTTTTTACAAGTGTTTAATGCTGATTCTTTTCAGTGCGAACGAAATTGATCTGAATGGCCAGGAAACAAAGTCAGACGACTCAACAACGTTAAAGAACTCAAAGTCCCAGAGCAAAATGGCAACTGACTTCAGCGCCGCGGACGACATCCATGTAAGTTGTTCGATTTTAAAGTCCACTTACTGTTTAAACTTTAGGTGATTATCCTCTGCTACCGCGCCATCATGAACTACGGATTAGGTTTTAACCGTGTCTACGGAGACGACAATGCCATTTATTCGTTGACTCGGTGCATTTTGAATCCCAATTTGCGTACCAAATCGTGTGTCTATGAGTTGCTGTCAGTTGTTTGCTTGGTTCCTGGAGGTCATAAAAAGATCATCGATGCCTTCGATAAATTCCGATTTGAATTTAAAGGTTTGTTTCTTTTAAATTGCTTTGATCATTTTGGTTGTTTTGAACTAGGCGTTTAGGCATTCAAAAATAGATACTGTTGTAACAGTGTCACTTGAGTTTAAAATGTCTGTTCAATTTTTAAGCTAAGCGTTTAGATGTTGTTAAACTTTTGAACTCTTGAAGGTTTAGTTAGATGTTGTTAAAACTTGCTTTGATCATTTTGATTGTTGTGTTGAAACGAGAAATCAACTTTTGTTGAAAGAAGTGCATTTGTCAACTTTAAGTCTTCAAAAAGTTAGTTCGATATCGTTTAAAACAACACTAACGACAAAAGTTAGTTAGATATTGTTAAAACAAAGCAACTCAGCTTTCAAAAAGTTAGTTAGACGTTGTTAGAATAAAACAACTTAGCCTTAAAGAGAGTGTTAAGTATTCAAAAGAAAAATCTCTTGTTTAAAACGACAAAAGAAAAATGTTAGAAAAAGCCGACAAAGAAGCAAAGATAAAACTGATATGACGTTGAAACAAAGACTAGACCAATTTAATCTTTGAATTTTAGAAAGTCATCGCTTTAAAACGTTGATGTGGTTGATGAGCGATCCAACAAATTTGAACAATGTCGACTTCGTCACAGCATCTATGCAATTGATCAATGTTTTGGTTCATTCTGTCGAGGACGTCAATCAACGAGTCTATTTGCAACAAGAGTTCACCAATCTCGGACTTGAACACTTTCTAAGAGTAAATTGCTTCTTTACCCGGCGTTTAAATTAAAATCATCCGTTTTAGTTGCACGAAGACGAACAAAGTGAACAGTTGCAGACGCAATTCAATGCTTATCTCAGCAACCGAATCGATTTGAACGAAGTGATGATAAAAGCTGACAAGTTAGATTCAGTTGCAGAGAAGCTAAACAACGCGATTCGACAAATAAGTGATCAACGTGAGAACTACCAACGGGATTTGGCTGATTTGAACATTAAAAATGAAGAGCTGTCAGAGAAACTCTCCGTCTTAATCAAAGATCGTGATGTAAGTGGTTTTTGTTTTGGTTATCTTTGTTTGAATAACTTAAACGAGCTTGTAGACTTTTATCAAAAAGACTTTGCTTGTTTGAATAACTTTGTAGACTTTTATCAAAAATGTTCTTCAGTTTTGAAATCAAACAACTACTTAAAGAAGTCTTTCTTTGGTTGAAAGCCTTTTTTGACTATTTGACTATTTAAGAGAGCTTTTAAACAATCTTATTGATGTTTAAATTCAGTAATCTCTATAAAAACAGAAAAAAGTCATTCAAACAAAAAACACAAATCAAAAAGGTCATTCAAACAAATCAAACAAAAAACACAAACAAAAAAGTCTTTCTTTCTTTGAATAACCTAATTGAATTTAGGAAATAATCAAATCAAATGAGGACAAGGAGAAGTCGTTACGCACTTTAGAACGCCAACAATTTGAGACGGAGAAGAAACTGCGCTCTGTTGAAGGCCAATTGACAGCGGAAGTGCAGAAAACAAAGAAAGCAATTGAAAGTAAGTGTTTTTAACGAAGTTTCTAATCAATTTGTTCCACTTACAGAAGAACTGTCCAAGCCGTCAACACCGACTCTTGATCAACCTAAGAAGTTCTCCGTGCCAGCAGAACCTAAGAAAGAAGCAGTTGGAGAGAACCATGTTGATTCGACGCCAAAACCAGAGCCGGCAAAGGTGGCCGCAAGTGTTCCGGTATGGAGTTTGATGGAGTTTAAGGTTTAATCAATTTGTTTTAGGTCCCACCTCCGCCTCCTCCCGCAATGGTCAAATCTGGAGCGCCACGTAATACTTTAAACGTTTTAACTTACTTTTATCGTTTTAGCGCCTCCTCCGTTACCTGGAATGGCAAAATCCGGAGGACCTCCACGTAATACTTTAAACGTTTTAACTTACTTTTAATATCCAATTAATTTAGCACCCCCTCCGTTACCTGGAATGGCAAAACCCGGAGGAGCTCCACGTAATACTTAGACGTTTTAAGTTACTTTTAATATCCATTTAATCAATTTAGCGCCTCCTCCCTTGTTTTTGAATCCAAAACAAGACGCTCCAGCCAAAAAAGTCGTCAAAACTCATGTCAAATTGCCAGCTTTTAATTGGACTGCAATGCCTTCAAGAAACGTCAAAGAAACAATCTTCCACAACTTAGACGACGAGAAACTCGTTGATGTAAGTTGAAAAATGTTACTCAAACTTTTTGACATCAAAGTAATTAAAATTGCAGGTCTTAAAACTCGATCTTCTCGAAAACATGTTCGGAGAGCAAGACGAAAACACGAAATCAAACGGACCTCCGTCGCCTGGAAGTGTTTCAACTGCTGCTTCAAGCAATCACTCCGCTACTACCATCTTGGATCCAAAGAAATTACAAAACATCGCAATCATGTAAGTTTTTAACAAAGTTTGTTTCTAACTAGTCTTTCCAGGCGTCGCAAACTCGGCAAGTCAATCGCAGACGTGATGTCTGCCATCCACAAACTAAATCTTAGTCAATTGTCTCCGGACGAGGTCGACATCCTCTCTCGAATGATATCGCAAAGTCAAGACGAAGCAAAAGCGTTTGCGCAATTCGCACAAGAAAACGGAGGCATTGACGGTTTAAGTGTTGACGAGCAGTTTGTGTGGAAGCTTCAAAATATTGAACGTGTTGAAACAAAACTCAAATTGATGACCTTCATGTCCGAATTTGCGGAAATGATCAAAAAGATTGAGCCTGTAAGTTGTTTTTAAAGATAATGCTTTCAAATGCTAGTTACTCAAAAGCAGCAAAATAGTGTCTTTCAAATGCTAGTTATCAAAAGCAGCAAAATAGTGTCTTTGAATGTTAGTTATCAAAAGCAACAAAACAGTGCTTTCAAATGCTATTTATTCAAAAAGTAATGCTTTTAAATGCTAGGTATTCAAATGTTAGTTACTCAAAAGACGATAAAATTAGTGTCTTTAAACGTTAGTAATCAAAAAGGCAACAAAAGCGATGCTTTAAAAAAACAACAAAAGCAATTTCAAATCAATTCTAACGACCAATTTAATCGTTCACATTGTTTAAGGAAATTTGCAAAGTCAATCTCGCATCAAAGGCTGTTATGGAGTCAAAGAAGTTCCAAAAAGTACTGGAAGTTTTGTTAGCTATTGGAAACGCTATGAATGCTGGACGGAATCGACCTTTGGTTTACGGATTTAAGTTGTCTACGCTATCAAGAGTAAGTTGTTTTTGTTGTTTCAGGTTTTCTAACCCTTAAAATTTAGTTAACGATGCAGAAGAGTCACAAAGATCCGAACATCACAATTTTGCACGGTCTGGTCGACGCAATTGAGCATTCAAACATCGAGTGTGCGGACTTTTACAAGGAACTGAACTTCGTAGACGACGCATCAAGTGGTAAACTTTGATTTGATGAGATTCGTTTAATTAAGTTTTTAAGTGATCCTTCCCGACGTTGAGGCTTTGTATCGAAATCTCGCCACTACGTTCAAGATAGCAGAAGAAGAAGTGGCCCGCGAAGATCCTCCACAGATTCTAGTCCAATTTGTTACCGAATACAAGCCTCAGATTGAACGTATGGGCGAGAAACTTCAAGTCGCCAAGCAGGAATTCTCAAAATGCACACAATTGTTTGGCGAGGATCCGAAGACACAAACTCCGAAAGACTTCTTCTCTTTGATCCACGAATTCATGCAGAACTTCGAGAATGCACACGATCAATTGCAGAAGAGACAAGCCGAAAAGGTAACAATTTAAAAGAAACTTTAACGACTAATCAAACTTTTAGGAACCCAAACCGAAACAACCAATTGTCATCAAGAAACATGCTCAGCCGTCTGGAGATGCTCAACTCCTTCGAGAACTCAACTCACGCTTCACTGGAGATCGAACACGAAACAAGCCAACTGCTAAACCACAATCAGTTCAAATGGCAGATGGCGATTTGGAACGAATGATGACAGGTAAGGTTTTGAGTATTGAAATTGCTTTTGAGAGTTGAAGTTGTTTTTAAACGTTGGAATTGTTTATTGAAACGAATTTGTGAAATGCTTTGAAGGTTGAAATTGTTAAAAGTGTTTATTGAGAGTTGAGTTGTTTTTACAAACTTGAAATTGCTTTTAAATTTTGAAATTCTTCAAATCAACTTTTGAGAGTTGAGGTTGTTTTTAAACGTTGGAATTCTTCAAATCAACTTTTTAATACTTGATTTGTTTTTTGAATATTGAGATTGTTTTTGAATATTGAAATTGCTTGAAAGTTGAATTAGCTTTTTAAAGATTGAAATTCTCCAACTTAGCTTTTAAAATGTTAAAAGTGTTTCAAACTCAATCAAAAACAACAATTTAAATATGAATCTTTTAGGTCTCAAAGAAGGCGGATATGTTGCTTCTGGGAACAAGTGTCTTGTCCGTAAACAGATTCGTTCACATGTTGGTGACTTACAGGAACTGAGTGCTGGCTATCGAGAAGTCTGCCGTGAACGACAAGCATAACAACATGACATTCTTTATTCACTTTATTTAATGATAACACTCAAAAAGTCAAATTCCACGTTCTTGCCTCTCCTCCACCAACACTTCCTCATAAAACGACCATGGCCAGTTGAACTGAAAACAAATTGCCGTATTCCATTTAGCATTTTCGTTTCTCTTCCATTTAAGAACCTCAATTAGCTTTTAACGAAATTCTTTTGCTTTCTGTTGCCATTCCCTCCAAAAAGCTTGTTGCTCCTGATGTACAATGATTTTTAAGGTCGAAAACGTTGCGTTCGCGTAGTAAGTGTATTTTTGATGAACGCAACGTTTTTTCCATACAACCTTGTCGGGTTCTCCAAAAAACCGGTGCTTTCGTTCTTAAAATTAAGCCTTGCATTGTTTAAATTGCCAATTTGATTGTTCTTTGTAGTGCAATTTTCTTCTAATGACACTTTTTGGGCATTTACTTCGGATTTTTATTATGCCTTTTTTCTACGAGTTCTTTTAATAACACTTTAATGTTACTGTCGAATAAATAAATAAATAATTCAAAATCACAACACTTGTTTAAATTTTTATTCGAATAATCAAATTAGACGAGAAAGGAATAATGTGACTTTAAGGAATTCAGCGAATACTATCGGTTTTATTTTGTAGTCTTGAAAGTGAAGTCCATTTCCACTTAGCTCTTCGAAGATTGCAAAAAGACATTCTTTACAAAGCTCTTTTTGCTTTATCGAAAAACAAACAATTGAAAAGATTTTGTTGTTTGTTATAACTTTTATATCTTTAATAACTTTTGAAAAGCTATTTTAGACGATAAAACTGACGAGCTTTGCAGAATTCTCTAAAGTCACCTTAAAATAGTACTTTTCTTTGTTAGTTATTTAAACACTCCAGAGAACAAAATGTTTGATTTGTCAGCAATCATATAGACAAAAGGATGATCTACATTGAATTCAACGATTGTAGGCCGGGGTAATTCTATTCGGCCACTGTAACGCTCTCCCACAACTTGCGTTGCGGCAGTAGCTTCAACTCCTTGGTCAGTTAACTAAAAACTCGGACTTGTAATTAAATTAGTAACAAGCACAATTCAATCAAGTTAGTTCAAAGCAATAATTTATTAAACAAAGATTATTTGTAAAGACCAGAAAACATTATTCTTTCGTGATCGTCAACAATCATATACAAAAACGGCTCGTTTACGTTAAAATTAACATATTTTGGTTCGGGGAATTCGAATAAAACCATTCCTTCCTCAACAGAAATAGCTGCCGCTTCAACGCCTTCGAGAGTTAACTAAATTGTTCTTTTATTTAAAAAGATTTGGAAGAAAGGAACATAAAAATGGAAAGTTAAAAAGTTAGAAGGAATGATAGATTTGAAAAGTAAAAAGAAGCAACAAACAAAGAAATTGTTAGCTAGAAAAGTCTATTCAAAACACTTCAATTACAAAAATGCTTGTTCAAAAAGTCTATTCAAAGAATCTACCCAAAATGCTTGTTCAAAATGTTTACTTGAAAACTTATTGTTCAAAACGTCTCAATTACAAAAATGCTTATTCAAAACACTTACTACTCAAAAAGTCTATTCAAAAAGTTTACTTGAAACTTCTTGTTCAAAAAAATCTACTCAGAGTGCTTATTCAAAAATGTTTACTTGAAACTTCTTGTTCAAAGAATCTATTCAAAAATTCTATTCAAAAATGTTTACTTGAAAACTTCTTGTTCAAAAAGTCTACTCAAAATTCTTCTTCAGAAAGTCTCAATTACAAAAAGACTCGTCAAGTTTAAAATGAATTACAGCAGAAGAATCCGTTCACACTTTAGCACCAAGAACAAACAGATCTCTAACAACAAAACCTATTTAAAGAATCCAGAGAACAAGATTTTTCCTTTGGGTTCGGCAAGCATGTACAAAAAAGGATGATCTGCTTTGACTTCAACTAGTTTCGGTTCTGAACGATAAATTATTAGACTAGCTAATCTCGCCAAACTGTATCGTGTTGCAGAAGAAGCAGTAATTCCTTTTAAAGTCAACTAAAACAACGGAACAGTTAAAATGTTGAAGTTTTTGTTAGTATCGATCCCCGTCACCAAGTTAACTAATTGTTTAGCAATTTAAACACAAAACATCATCAACAGGGCACAGTTGAAACGGAAAGGTCGTTTTTAGTGTACGGACAAACAAAATATTAAATGGTCGTCAATGAAAGGATGAAAACTTTAATTATCTTCTAAAGTTGATGTTTTAATAACCAAATTTAAAAGGAGCTCTAATCAAACTCGGCTTTAAACGATGCAATTGAAAGATGTGTTTAAATGGAGCTTTAATCGAGTGTGTTATTTTAAAATGTATCTAAAACCTCAATCGAATGTGTTCTTTTAAACGATGTCTTTAAACTATGTTTTCAAAAAGCACACAAAATGTTAGAAACAAAAAAGCACTTCAAACAAAAAAAGCACACACAAAATGTTAGAAACAAAAAAAGCAATCACAAAAACTAACCTCAATTTTTGTTTTGTGAACAACATCACTGATGTAGATTTGTTTTTTGCTGATTCCCAAAAAGTTGGCTTCAGTTTCATTGAACGCTTCGATGAGACCCATCTTCTTTAGCGGCTCAACTAAGTCGTGTTCGTATTCAAAAGTGAAGGTAGGCAATGTGAGCTGGAATTGACTTAGTTATTTAATTGTTTCAAAACAAACTTACATCGACTTTTGTGTTGGATGAATAAGATTTAAGTGCTTTCCGAATGGTATCTCCGTCCAAATGTTTCATGGCCTCGGCAAGTCCGTAACGTTCTTTTGGCAAAAAGACCAAAAACGAAGTGTGAACAGGACGATTTCGTTGGTAACATTTAAGTACTTCCTTCATATCGTCATGATCCTTCACGTTGGCTCTGCATGTCATGTTCCAGACACTACCCGGACACTCAAATGGAATGCGGACCATTTGGAAGTGATCATTTTCGACGTATTCAAAGTCGTCGCTGACTTTGTTCATCATTGGGATCTGAAAAGTTTGGTTTTGTTGTGTAATGTGAAGTTTAAATATACCTTCCGGCTAACTTCTTTGCTTTCCCAAAAAGTGCTCTCTTTGGCTTTGTTAAATTTTGTCTCCCAGCTGCCTTTGAACAACAAAGTGTTGATTAGAACCATTCTAAAAAACAAGTTTGATTGAAAACGAAAAAGTTTGTTTGATTGATTTTTCTTTTGTCGATTTGAAAGCATTTTTGTTATTTGTTTGAGTAACTTTGTCGATTTGAAAGCATTATTTTCGATTAAACAATTTAAGTTTGCAAGTTGTTAAATGTTTTGAAAATCTTTTTATATACAAACTGCAAACAACAAAATCAATCAATTCAATCAATCAAAAAAACTCACACAGTCTGAGCGTCAAAGTCATTTTGACTGACAATTTGTTTAATGTTTTGATCTGTCGCTTCAGCAACTGCTTTGTTGATCATATCTGCTGTGCCTGGTTTTGTAAACTCCACTGCTTTTAACTGAGCATTGAATGTTTTTTGTATGCTGTCTAAGTAATCTTGATTGAATTCGAAATCTTGTTTGGTGTATCCGCGATTGAACAAACTGATGTAAGGATATTTGGACTCCTTGGCGTGTTGGATGAAATCTTGGAGATCTTGATGGAATTCGGTAGCAGTGTTCTCTGAAACAGTTTGGATTTAGATTGAAAGTGTTTCGATACCGTTAATGCAGAAACGACGATTGAATTCTTGCAATGTTTGTCCTTTTGCTCCGGCGTACGCCATTGACAAGGCAAAAACGATGGAGATTGGAGAAATGAGCATGGAAGCATTGGCTCCTCCAAGTTCATTCATCAAGTCCGTCGTGAAACGAGCGTGACAGTCGAGATCCATTTTTGACTCTGAAATTGAATGTGTTTGATGTTGTAAGTTAAATTAACGTGGGAGTGTTTGCACAAGTGACTAAACTGCCCCGCGTAAATTTCAACCTCCCCCGATGTTAGTTTTAGCGTGCTTTCCGGTTTAGTTTGAAGTGACCGAAACTTGAGAACTCTTTTTTGAGTGGTGATTAACATTTTTAAAGATAGTTAAAAACGAACATCAATTTTGAGTTTGTTAACTTGTGAGTTGACTAGTTTAAAAATGACATTGATTTGTTTAAGAAAGGAAGCGATTAAAACATATCTTGTTCAATGAGCAATGCTGTTGATTTGTTTAAAAACGATATTAACTTGTAAGTTGACTGGTTTAAAAAAGAACATCAATTTGAAAGTTTACTATAACGATAAAAACAACTTTCATCGTTTAGAAACGATATTGATTTGAAAGTTGACTATGAAAATGTTGTTGATCAATTTCAACTACTTTGAAAGTTGGCTATGAAAATGTTGTTAATCAATTTCGACTATTTTGATTGTTTAAAAACGACATTAACTTTTGAGTTGATTACAAAAGAGCAACTTCAGATTTTAAAACACCGCGCAAAAAAGAACGGGCAAACAAAAAATGGCTGTCCAGACAGCCAAACGCAATGACCTCTCCAGATCCACTTGCGTTCCTGCTGATCAACAAGCATTTTTATACTTAATGGAACGCAGTCGTTGCGGTCACTCCCACTTGCTTGTTTGTAGTACACGTATTCTTGTAAGGAGAATGAGGTGGAGAGTGGGCCGGTCGCTTTCGAAAGTGTTTTTTGTTGTTTGCAATTCGATGCGGATGAAAGTAATCTTTTATTGTGTCAATAAAACAAACTCTTCTTTATTATCATTTTGTACAACAATTTAACTGACTCGTCGAGTTCGGCTGACTAGAACTCTTTGCATAGGCTTCGGAGTGGTTTTTACTTGTTTTATCATCTCCAACTTTTGAATACATTCTTCCGGCACTAAAAACGTTGTATAAAATGAATTTTAAAAATTGTTTGTTACGTTTTTTGCATTTCTGAGTCAACTCGTCGTTTTCAACGCAAATTTCAGTTTCTTTGCATTCAAGTTCACACAAGTCCAATACGGGAATCCATTGTGGGTCAGCAAAAGGATTTCCGCCTAAATTTGAAAGAGTTAGTGTGTTTTTAAAACTTTGAAGACATTTTAACATCAACGTTTTGTTTTGAATGTAAGCAATTTTAAGTAGTCTTATGCGTTTAGACACTTAAAAAGAGATAGTGATGTTTGAAATGCCTTTTGATTTAAAGCAACTTTATGTTATGTTACATTTCGATATTTAAAAATGTACTTATTTGCAAAGCGCAAGAAGACACTTTTAAAAACACAATCTTTTTTTATAAAACTTGAAAAGACTACTTTTTGATTAAGTGTTTAATTTCATTCCGGTCTTTAAAAGGCATAAGAAGACACTTTAAAAGTATGCGAAGCTTTTTGATACAATAATGATCTTCTTTGTTATTCAATTCTTTAAATGTGCTATGTAACTAAAAGGTTTGAATAGTAGAAATACAGAATTATGTTGCATTCCGGTCTTTAGAATTACTTCATTTGTTTAAAACGCATAAGAAAACATTTGCAATCAAAATTCGTTCTTTAAAATCATTTGAAACATTCAATTCATTCTTCAAAGTTCTTTTTAACACAAAAACATTCAATTCATTCCCAATCAAAATCAACACGTAACGTATTCAAAAACATTAAAACTTCGTAAAAACTTACAGATCTCTTGATTTTTGAATAAGAACTCAATTTGTTCAATAGAATCAACAAACTTGAATAAGCACAATAAGAATAAAAATTGAATCAACATCATTCAGCAAAAAGAATCAAACGATGTTTGTTTTCCTCACAAACCTCAATTAAATACCTCTGTGACGCAAATCCAATCGTTCCATTGCTTCCTGCGACGCAAAGATCCAAAAGGTGTAACAGTTCAAGGGGAGGAAGGAGCTTTCGATAACAAACCGGTTCCATTCAACTTTCTATTTAGATGACGTCAACTTTTGAAATGCAATTTAAATTTTTACATGGACATCGATGTTACGGATTGCTTCAACACTTACAACTGGAATTTACACTCCGGAACTTAAGAACTTTCACATCAAACATAAACCACCACTTCCGGAGCACAAACAATCTCCAAGAATCAAAACCACACTGTTTGCAGATCGGCACCTTCGACCTTCTGCTAACAATTTGTCAAGGTTACATTTGTTTTTGGGCGCAAGGGCACTATTGTCGTCAAAGTAGTAAACTGCGCCACGCAAACGTCTTCAGTTTTAATGGGTGTGGATGAAAGTGAACGGCGTGTTTATAAAGCGTTTAATTAGTGGTTTTGGAGACGAAGAAAAGTTTGTTACGTCTAGGTTCTTGCTAAATTGTATACTAAATTTATGAGACTAAACTTTTAAATGTTTGCTTGTTAAATGGTTAGTTCTTTAAACGAAGAATTTGAAAAAGAAAAAAGTTTGTTTGATTGTTTGAATTACTTTGAGATTGAAAAGAAAAAGTTTGTTTGATTGTTTGAATCGTTTTGAGATTGAAAAAGAAAAAACTTTAAACGAAGAATTTGAAAAGAAAAATGTTTATTTTTCGACAACTTTTTTGAGTTGTTTGATTGTTTAAATGAGTTTTTTTCTTTTGAGCTCAAAACAATATTCAATTGGTTGAATTTGATGACAGTTCCAAAAATTGTCGTTTAATCTTAAATTGAGACAAAACTCAAAATAAGTGCTTACTTTTTAAATGCCGTTAAGTGTTTTGAAGTCTTGAAAAACTGTTTCAGTCAATTGTTAGATTTAACTTAGAAATGAGACACATAGAGCAAAATCAACTAATTGAATATTGTTTTGAGCTCAATATCTTGAGATATCCTTGCAATGTTCAAAAATTGACTTTAAAGAATAATGACCTCAAAATAATCAAAACAGTTTCAGCTTTAAAGATGACCGGGTCAATTTTATTGTTTCTTTTATTTATACAACCAACGGCGGGTGCAATTATCGGTAATGCTGGAGATGCTTTTGTCTTAGTTCCACACGGAGAGGATCCAGAATCGTCCAAAAACCGAGTTATCATTCCACAAGGTTTGTTTTTAATAACGAAAGTGACAAGGAATCATTTTAAGTCCACAACGGAGTCCAACCTCCATTGCCATGTGTTATTGCTGACAGCGGAATGCACGAACACGGACAGACATTTACAAAAGGAAATTTCCACTACACATGCAACAACGGAACTGCCGAAGTGATTGGTTAGTTTTTATTGTTAATTTGATTAAGTTGAAAATCTTCTTCGTTTAGCATGCGTTGCTGACGACAAGTCAGTAATTCAGATTGGACGCACTTTTTTAAAAGATGGAATCCGGCACAAATGTATAGTTAAAGACGATACAGTCACATATGAACAGAGTAAGTCTTCTTTGTTAAGAAAGATCTTCTTTGATTTTAAAAAACAAACATGTCAACAAAGTCTTCTTTGATTTTGAAATCAAACATATCAACAAAGATCTTCTTTGTTACCAAAAAAAACCTCTTTGATTTTAAAAAGCATACAAATCAACAAAGATCTTCTTCAGTTTTTAAAACAACGTCATTTTCAAAAAGAAATCAAGCATATCAACAAAGTCTTCTTTGATTTTGAAAAGCACACAAATTTAAAAAAATCTTCTTTGATTTTGAAAAACAAACAAAAACTACTCAAAAAATCAAACACATCAAAAAAACTAAACTTTTCAAGACGTTTTTGCAATTTGTTATAACAATTTAATTTAGAATCAACTTGCTTTGAGAACGGAATTCATTACGACGTTGGCGAATCTTATAAAAATGGCTCGTTTAAGTTGATTTGCAAGGAGAATGGAATTGCAATTGCTGGTGAGGCTTTAAAACAATGTGATTTTAAACATTCAATTCCAGGTTGCTTCATTCAAAACCAAACCACCGAGGTGATCATGCTCGGCGAGTCACGTATTATCGGCAACCATAAACATTCATGTGAGTTGTTGGACGGAGGCAAGATCCGGTACACTGTCAACTGTAAGTTTCTTTAAACTTCAATGACTTAAAACAGTTCTAGTGCTCGGCTGCCGAAAGGAAGACAAAATGTACAGTGAAGGAGAGATATGGACCGAGAAACACATTCGTTATCAGTGTGCCGACACCGGAAATCCAGTTGTTTTGGGTAGAACAAGCATTTAAATGTCTAAAGCACTTTCTTTTAAGGCTGCGTCGACGAGAGCGGACTTTTTATTGATTTGGGACGTGACATCCTGACCCAAGACATTGTCCACCGATGTTATCGCATAAACAGCACAACTTTCTATCACAGGCAATCAAATAATAAGCACCTTACATTTAAAGCTAACACTTTTCAGGTTCCATTGCGTTAATAAAACGTTGAGTGAGTGTATCAGCAATGCTCCAACACCACGGCAATGATTTACGTATTTATTGAAACGAATAAATTATTAATTAAACAGAAGAAGATTTTGAGGTTATTACAAAAAAAATTGAAAGATACTGTAATTAAAATGATTAGATGACATAAAAGATATGATTAAATAGCAAACGGAATCATAAATGTTGATGGATTTTTGAAAGTATGTGAATGGAATGCACCGTCGAAACAGCGGATTATTAAAAGTTAATAAACGGGTGATAAACATTGTTTGAATTAGACAATAAAACTTTTCGACAAAGAAAATTCTCAAAAAGCAAAGAAAACGAAAACTTTTTTGTTTGATTGAATGAGTTCGTTGAAACTTAAAGCGCTTTTTTGCATGTTTGTATACATTTGATTAGTAAGACTGTATTTTAACGGCGGTTATATACTTAAAACTATGCTTTAAAAACTAATAAAATCAACAAAACTGTTATAATAAAAAGCGCTTTAAGTTTTAACGAACTCGTTCAATCAAAGAAGACTGTTATAATAATTTCTGAACACATTGTAGTTTAAACACGTTAATTTTGCTTTTTAGAGAGAATCTCCGTCAAAACAATCAAAGAGCACTAATAATTTACACTAAACATAAATGAAGCACGCAAGCAAATCAATCTATTCAAGTTTCGTGAGCAAAGAAAACAAAAACTCTTTTTGTTCGGTTGTCAATTTTTCTTTTTCCAAAAAGGCATTCAACTTGACACGAATTTCTTGAATCATCTTTTCCATGTTTGCGTTTTGTTTTTGCAAGAAATGAGCGTTGTTATTGAGCTGAAATGTTACTTTGAGTTGATTTTAATTGTTTAAATGATTGCTTACTTGTTCGTTGTTGGAGACAATTGAACTGTTTTGTTGTTGATTCAGTGTGGGCTGAAAATGAGATAAGTTTTTAGAATAGCCTTTGGAATAGTTTTTGGGGATTTTAAAAATATCGGTTTAAAGCTTTCAAAAAGAGTTGTTTCAATAAGAACTTTCGATTAAAAGATCGGTTTAAAACTTTGAATGTCAAAAAGAGTTGCTTCAATGAGAACTTTTAAGGCACAGCGACATTTGATAACTAACAACATTTGATAAGAACTTTCGACTAAAAGAGTTGTTTTAATGGGAACTTTTAAGACATAACAATTTTTGATAAGAACTTTTAAGACATAACAACATTTGATAAGAACTTTTGATACCGAAACAAAAAAGTTGCTTCAATGAGAACTTTAAGACACAACGACATTTGACTAACTAAAACTTTTAAGGCACAACAAGACTTCAAAACAACATTCGACTAACTAAAACTTTGACTAACTAAAACTTTTGATAAGAACTTTAAGACACAACAACATTTGATAAAAACTTTTAAGGCACAACAAGACTTCAAAACAAAAGCATACCGTCACAAAATTCAGTGGAACTTCTCCAATTTCGTTTTCAAAATCGTCTTCATCGATCTCAACACTATTCAAATTGTCCTCATCTTCCACTTGATTCGATTTAAATTGATCTGTTGAAGAGTTGTTATTGTTGTTGTTTGAATCTGCTTCTTCCGTGTTCATGTTTGTTTTTACGGAATTGTTGTTATTGTTTTCTGCATTTCGCTGGAGCATGTCCATCAACTGTGCCAGGTTTTGGCGAGCTTTATCAGTTTCAGCGTTGTTTGGAGGCGAGGAGGCTAAGAAAGTGTAAGTTGATATCAAGATCTAGTTAAAGAACTTACTCATTGCAACTTGCTGCGGATTTAAACTTTGTCCAATTGGTGCCTGCTCCGACAGCAACTGGTTGTTGTTCTCCAGAAAGTCGGCCAACATCTTCTCCTGTCCTGGCATGAAGGCCTTTTGTTGATTTTGTTGCTGGGCCCACATGCTAGTAAGAAACAAACGCTGGCGCAACTTGGACAACAAGTCCACGTTGTCTCCGCGCATCATTGACAGTTGTGGAAAAAGTCCGGCTGGTTTGAAGATGCTTGGAATTTGTGACTGTTGTGCTTGAGCTTGTTGCTGGAGAGTGTTCAAATTGAGAAGCGCTGAAATTGATGTTAAAGTCCGGTCAACTAGGAAATTCACTTACAATCAATTGGCATCGGCGGAAAGAGTCCATTCAGTTGTGGTTGCTGGCCAGTTGAGAACAGTGCATTTGGAAGGAGAAGCGGCGGATCATTTGATGGCTTGTTGTTATTGTTTAATGCATTTGGAGTCACAGAAGTGTCCGGCTGATTGCTTTTGCCAATTACTGGAACATTAGCGGCTTCTCTTTGATCAGGCTTTCCTTGTAGCTAAAATTTGATTTGTTAAGTTGTTAAAAAGTTTTATTGACTCGAAAGCATTTTGAATGATATCGTTGTTTTGAATGATTTAATAGACTTGAAAGCATTTTTTGTTGACTTGAAAAATTGATTTGATTGGTTTTATTGACTCGAAAACATTTTTGTTGACTCGAAAACGTTTTGATTGATTTAATTGATCTTATTGATTTGAAAGCATTTTTGTTGACTCTGAAAGATTGAATTGATTTCGTTGTTTTGAAAGGTTTGTTATCCTTTGTAACGTTCTAATTGAAAGAGTTTATTTGTTTTTAAAAGACAAGAACTTGATTCAAAAACACTTTTGTCGTTTGTAACGTTTTAATTGAAAGATAAACAATCTTAATTTGCAAAAGTGTTTCAAATCAATTTGGTCAATCAAAAAACGTTTACCTGCATGTGCATGTGGAGACTTGTCTTGTCTGGAAAAGCCCAGTTACAGCAACGACACATGAACATTCGTGAGATTTGATGTTGTTTGAGCATGTGTGCGCGAAGAGTTTCGTTGCCTGAAAAGGTATAATGAAAACAGTGTTTTAAACATTAAATTCAATTTTATTTGTAAGTTTAAATGACCAATGAACGTTTGTACCTTCTTGCTGAAGAAAGTCATCCCGGAGTTTACGTTTTCGGGACCCATCAAATTTGGCCGACTTGTGGGCCTGTAAGTTGTTATTTTTTGTTGGGGTTGGCGGAATTTGACTGACTCTTTGGGTTCAACTTACAAAAAAGTCAAGTTCCACCAACTCCAACTAACCTGTAAATACTCCGCACGACGTTGCAGGATCCGGCAAACATTGCTCTTCGCAATGCTGTAACGTTCGGCTATGTTTGCTTGACTTAAAGAAGAATCCGCTTCGGCCAGTTGAATCAATTCGACCTTTTCGCGTAAAGTCAGTTCTTTGTATGGCTTTTTTCGCTTCAAAGGCAAAAATTCCATTTGTCTTTAAATACAAGTAAATAACATTAGTTCATTTAAACGAGCGATTCGAATGAGGGAAAGGCTCGGAAATAGAAATTAAGCGACCGGGGTGTCCAATTTATATGCCAAAACGTAAAAGGTTTTCAAATCCAAATAGCAAAAACCTGGAACACTTTCAAACACCGTCGCTAACACCCACAAACCAAACGCTCCAGATCCCAATTGGAGTGGATTTCAGTGGTGGAAACGGGTATCTTGAAACTGGATCACCGGGCGACTTGTTAACACAATCACAGTTGCAACATTGTGTTGCGCCGCCGAAATCGAAAGTGAAAGATCCGCTCGCTTATTGATGTTTTTTGGAGATGATTGAGCGAGCCGTTTGCAAAAATGTTATTAGAGAAAGTGATTGACTAGAATGTAGTTTTAAATTGAATACTTTGAAATTGAAGACCTTTTTTGTTAATTAAGCGCGTATAAATGAAAATCTTTTAATGTTTTGTTAGATTGCTACAAAACTCTAAACAGCCTTCGAAAGAATCAAACTTTTTAATCAATAAGTTTTGATGTTGTTGTTTTGACATTTCTTATTGAAATGGAGTTATTTTAAAAGTGTCACAGAAATACTCTTGAGATCCTTAAAAGACAGTCTTCAAAATACTCAAAGAAACAAAACTCTAAAGAACTCTTTAAACAAAGAAAGCTTTCTATGCAATCAAGACCTTTTTGATTCACAAAATCTAAACAAAGAAAGCTTTCTATGCAATCAAGACCTTTTTGATTCACAAAATCTAAACAACTGTAACTCAAAAACCAGCACAAGACAGATATGAATGTCCAGCACGCTACTGTCCACTCCCAACACCAAAAACCATTAAAACCAATCATAAACACTGTGTTTTTTATGCAAGTTGTCCACTCCTTCGGTTGATTCAATAAATCACCCGTTGGCAAACATCAAGAAGCAAGATGTCTTTTGCATTCAATGCGTTGTGGTCACTCTACTGTTTGTTTACGCGGCGAATCAGCAACCGTAATGGCCATTTCGTGCAATAAGCAATGTGGGACATAAAATTTTGCTTCTTTTTATGACTGTAATTTTTTGAAATCTTTGGTGACGTTAAATTGTATTGATTGTTGAAGAGATAAAGAATGTGTTTAAATGATTGATTGTTATGTTTAACTTTAATCGAAATGCTTGAAAGTACTTTAAGTATTTAAAAGTTGATTGTTATGTTTGACTTTAATCAAAATGTTTGAAAGTACTTTAAGTATTTAAAAGTTGATTGTTATGTTTAACTTTAATATCATGTCTAACTTTAAAAAAGATTTAAATAAAGTTGATCCAAAAATGTTTAAACATATCCAAATTCATCAACAAACTTCGTAAACCTTGTAAAAGCATCACTAAAATTAATAAACTCCACAAAGCAATATAAAAAATGAAACGCTTTAAAAAACAATTCGAACAAAAAAGTTTAAATGACCTTTATGCAACAAGTTCGAAAAGTTTTGTCATACACGTTTTGTTGTTGCATAAGCGCGTATGAATAATATGCAACTGACCTTAATCGTTTTGTTGAATAAGTTGACTTCTTTTTAAAGTTTTGGTTCCAAGTGCATTTTGGTTGTTTAATTCAAATTAAATGCAATTCTTTTTGATCAACCCCTCTTTTGAAAGCAGCGCCGATCCACAAAGCGTGTTTGCAAACGCAGGTAGCTACGAAGTGTGCAAAGGAAGTCGCCCCAAATGGACGTCGAGAGGCTGAGTGCTTTTCGCGCTTGTTATTTGTCCATCGCCGATGCTATTGTCCTTTCGTTTCGGTGCCATTCCACCGCTTTCTTCCACTTGATTGTTTGAGTGCTTGTCTACTGTATCTGCTTTTGCTTGGATGTTGTAATAGATGGTAATTAGTATAGTCTTTTGAATCTGTTCTGTTTTTGGAGTTGTAAATTTGCATTTTATTTGTTTCTTAATTAATTGCAATTGTTTAAATTCTGAAATCAATTTTAAAATTGAGAGTGATCGCGAAACATCTTTAAAATTGAGAGTGATCGTGAAACATCTTTAAAAGTCAGCTCAAATCAAACATGATCACGAAACATCTTTAAAAGTCAACTCAATTTGCTAAGCACTTTAATAATCAACTCAAATCAAACATTTTTAAAAGTCAGCTCAAACTAAAAATGATCACGAAACATCTTTAAAAGTCAACTCAAATCAAACACGATAGTTAAACATGTTTAAAAGTCAACTCAATTTGCTAAGCAAAAACAATCTTAACTCAATTCAGATCAATCAACTTCGTTAAGCATCTTTAATAATCAAACATTTTTAAAAGCCAACTTCAACTAACTAAGCGATTCAACTCGAAGATCTTTAAAAGCCAACTTCAATCTAACTAAGTGACTCAAACAAAAAATCAACTCAAACAAAGAAATTAAACACTTGTTGTCAAACATTGACAAAAAAGAGCCGCGAACAGATTGATTGCGCGCTAAGCTTTTTTCTTTCAAACCGACTTCGCTTTCTCTTTTTCGTTCATTTCTTTTCTTTGATATCAAAATGGACACGACGACAACAAAGAAGCGTCAAGCTCCGTTAAACGACGAGAATACAGATCCGAATCGGCCAGTGGATACCGAAGAGCAGAGAGAAGACGGTTCTTTGAATGGTGTTTTGCCGTTGACGCGAGTTAAGAGATTGATTAAAATGGCTTCCTTAACGAATACTAACGTGTCAGCTGGAGCAGCTAAGATGATCCAACTGTGTGCAGAAGAGTACTTGCGAGCATTTGTTAGGGCCACTAAAGTCTACGCAGAACAAGCAGGTCGAAAGACTATTCAGCCGAAGGACTTGAGTAAGTTGTTATATTCATTGCATTTAAACATCAATTCCTGCAGCTCGGGTCATCAAAGACGACTGGGCTTTCGCTCTTCTCGAAGAAACTCTAAGCAATTGGCCAAACGACGTGGAAGAACCGAAGATCCAAGTCAAAGTCCCTTCAAAACCGAAAAATCGTGATTCGGCAAGCTTGTTCTTCTTCCAGCAACCAGACACTTTGCCTGAGCCTTCTGATACTCCAATGACAAATAGAGACATGGTAGACAATGATGACTACACGGACCTGCAGTCTGAATTCAACGATACTGCTATCTTCGATCAAGATCATTTGGTGGAGTTTAAAAAAGGCGATCCAACTCCGAAACCGACGATGGTAAGTAATTGTTGTTTGAAGTCTTTGAAAATAGAGAGATTAAAAAGAAGCTTTAATGAACACAAAAGAGAACTTTAGTTGTTAAATTAGTGTTTTAAATTTGTTTTCTAAAATGTTCTCGGAATATTGTTATTATTGCATTCAAACTTCTTTAACTCTTTCAGTTTCTTCAAAATAATACTCTAACTCTTTTAACTTCTTCGAAATGTCTTTAACTCTTTTAGTTTCTTTAAAAGTTTATGATTGTATTCAAATTTTAACTCTTTTAACTTCTTTAACTCTTTTAACTTTTAAAATGCCTTTTAACTCTTTCAGTTTCTTCAAAATAATACTCTAACTCTTTTAACTTCTTCAAAACAACTTTTAGCTTCTTTAAAAGTTTATGTTTACTTTCAACATGACATTCTAACTCTTTTAATTTTCAAAGACGTCTTTCAACTTCTTCAAAAAATACTCCAACTCTTTCAACTTTCAAAACGACACTCTAACTCTTTTAACTTTCAAAATGTCTTTCAACTTCTTCAAAATGCCTTTAACTCTTTTAGCTTCTTCAAAAAACACTTAACTCTTTTAACTTTCAAAATGACACTCTAACTCTTTTAACTTCTTCAAAAGCATCTTTTAACTTCCTCACAAAACTGAAATGTTAAGGAATATCTCCACATCACCGACTCTGATCCAATTCAACTGTCTGTTCCACTTTCATTTGAAGATGCTGACGACGAATCCAACTACCAAAATCAATTGCTAAGCCAAAACGACTCTGACGACGACGAACTTGACGTACAACGTCCGCATAATTCGCGTTTCATGAATTCAAGACACATTGAAAACGAATTTGATTCGGGAGATTCAGAAGAAGAAAGTGAAGAAGATATTAATTCTCCATCGCGGTCACCTGATCTCTTTGATGAAGATGATGTTGGTGATATGGAAGACGGATTTGGAGTTTGATTTTTTGTTTATTTGGTGCCAAATGCTTCAGTGATTGCTAATAAATAACTTGAGTTTTTTAAATGTAATCTGTTGGTCTTTAAACTAGAAACGATGCCAATAAGATGTGTTTTAAAGTTGACTTAGTTTTCGATTTCTCTGCTAAAGTAACCCGCTGTGTGATCATGTTGATCAAAGTCTTTCAAGAACGTATTTAAAGTTGAGTTGCTTTTCGAAGTAACTTTTAAAAAGTTTAAGGTGCTTTTCGATTTCTCCGTTAAAGTAACTTTTTAAACCTTTTTGATGTCAATCTCTTTCAAAGACGTTGTTGTTAAAAGTTGACTTAGTTTTCGATTTCTCTTTTGATGTCAAGAACGTTATTTAAAATACTTGATTCCATTTTGTAAATCAAGTTCCAATTTCTCAACCACATTAGAACAATTAACATGCTTTCTACAGTTTCATAAAAGACTCTTCGCTTCACAAACAAAAAACTAATTAAGAAGCAATGTTTACAATTTTAATATAACCAAAACCTTTTCTTTCAAAGGAGTGACCGAAAAGCATCAAATTCGCGAGGTCAACAAGCCTTTTTGCGAAAATTGCACGGCTACTGTAATCAAAAAGAGTGCCGAAAGCTTGCGCCGAAACGGCTTTTGTTCGTGAAGTTGGAGGATGAATAGAGGAATTGGGAGCAGGTTGCGCAATTAGTCGTCAAAAGCCTTGGATCCTAATTGGGGATGCAATAAGCGAGTTTTTGGTTATAATTTACAGCTTTGACATATTTAAAACGTTCATTGGTCATTTAAGTTTTCAACCAAAAAAGTAATCAACTTACTTGTAATTTCTTTGCTGCACAGTGTGCACGTGTAACTTTTAAAGTGCGCTTGCATTCGATGACGACTCAGTGAAGACGAGTGACAAAACACCTTTTGACAAATTGTGCACCGAAACGATCCTGTAAACAAATGGAGATGATTTATTGTTTTTGAGTAATTTAAAGTGTTTTTGTTTTTGAGTAATTTGAAGCGTTTGTGTTGTTTGTGTTGTTTTAATAACTTTGAAACATTTGAAGCGTTAAAAAGAATCTTTTAAATCTGTTTTGTGATACTGTTGAATGTTTTTGATGAAAAGAAACATTTGAAGTGTTTGTGTTGTTTTAAAGAGTCGAAAAGAATGTTTAGAACGTTTTTGTGATAATATCGACTGATTTGAAAAGTCTGTGTTGACTGATTTAATAAGTTGAAATGAAACATTTGAAGCGTTTGTGTTGACTGATTTAATGAATTAAAGATTTGAAGCGTTTGTGTTGTTTTAATAACTTTGAAACATTTGAAACGTTTGTGTTGTTTTAAAGAGTTGAAACGATTTTATAACTTTGAAAATCAATCTTGTCAACACAAAAAGTATTATCATTTTAATGAGTCAATAAACTAAACGTAATTATTAATCTAACCTTTTAAATCAGGACGTTTAAGTTCTCCACGAAAGCTTGGTTTTTGTAGACCATGGCCATCGTCCAAAGTTGGAGACGAGTGATGTGACATTTTATGTGGAGGTATATCATCACTTATTCCGTCTTCTAGTTCATCGTCTTCTTCTCCCATCATCATTTCGTCTGTGTGGGCAGTTTCGGCGCTTCGGCATCGTTTTCGGCTTTCGGACGGCGAGGACATGAAATCTGAAAACAATATTATTAAATTTGTAAGTTGATTGAAAAGAAACTCACCTCCATTTAAATTTACCGGTTTGGGTGCTTCACACAACAGTCCTCCATTACCCATATTTGAAGAAAGTACTCGCAACAAGTCCGCTGTCTTCAGGTTCAACGAAGCGGCCAGGGCCGCAGTTCCGAGACTCATTTAGTAAGCGAAGTGACCAAGTTTGTAGACTTTTGAGTTAGCGGAGCGTCTAAACAATTAAGTAACTTGTCATACTTATAAACACAATTGACACGAAGACGCGAAAGAGTTTAAAAGGTACTTTGTTTAAATCATTAAACAAGACAGAAACACTTAAACAAGCCAACATGACCATCTTAGCCGAACCGATCACGCCTCTTTTGCAAAAGCCTTGAAAATTTCTCGAAATTTGCATGATAACCTGTCAAGCGCGATCCTACGCGCCAAGCCGCCTTGATGATCCAACGCTCCACCGACTTGGACTTCGGCGCATGATAAAATCGCTTGATGCGTTCATGCAATGTCAAGCAAGCGGCGCGCAGATATAGGTGATCGGCTTTCGGGGCACCCGAAATTTGATGCAAATTTCTCCCGCGGATCCCGAAAATCTTATCTTTTTGCATCTTCGCTTACGTGAACGGGCTTTTGAAGTACATTGGGCAAGATAGAATTTAATATTAAGAAACGTTTCGAATAATGAAGACTTAAAGAAACGTTTCGAATATTGAAGACATTTGATTCAAGTTATAAAATGGATTTGATTTGAATGTTGAAGAACATTTAAATAAAAAACTAGACAATTAAAATCAACAAACATTTTAGAGATTCAAAGCAAAAAACTAGACAAAGTGATCAAGGCTTTTTGAATTCAAGTCCACACAAGACTACCGTATTTGCTTTTTCCCTCTCGCCGCACAACTCAAATACACAGCCACTTAACCTCATCCCAATCGTCAATTCGCGCTTCTTCCGCACGCGCAACAATGCAAACGAGGTGCTCAATCGAGAGCGGCAAATAAGTGCACAAACGGAAGCTCGGATCCACGAAGCCCAATTGAGAAGCCAAAAGATCTGCACACTGTGTAGACAAAACTGGACAAAGAAGTTTAAATGATCTTAAAAGGTGTTGGAATTAAAAAGAGTTCTCAAAACAAAACACTATCATTTAAACTCTTCAAAAACTTTTATTTGAAGCATTGTTTAAAAGAGTCATTAAAGTCAAAACAAAACAAGACCAGTCGAAAGAGTCGTCAAAAACACTATGATTTAAAAGTACCATTCAAAAGAGTCATTAAAATCAAAACAGGACCAATCGAAAGATTCCTCAAAATCAAATTATTCAAAAGTACCAATCAAAAGATTCTTCAGAAACAAAACAGGACCAATCTAAAGATTCCCCAAAGCAAAAAGCACTGCAATTAAGTTCTTCAGAAACAAAACACTATGATTTAAAAGATTCCTCAAAATCAAATTCCTCAAAACATTAAAACTTTGCTTCAAAGCACTGCTGTTTAAAAGAGTCATTAAATAAAGATCAACAGAGAATGTCAATATTGAAGAAAGGCTTCAAAAAGCTCATCCCACTCATTGAAATCCTAAAAACCGAGTCCAGAAGCGCTCGCCGATGATTGAGGTCAAGACGGTGGCAAATTGCGTATGCGCCAGGTCATCTTCGCCCAAAAAGCCGCAACAACACAAACCAGGTAAGCCTCGATAATTGGCTGCTGCGCAAGTCGGCACTCCACCTCTTCCACAATGCAGAGACGGTGAAGGACATTGAGGGACAAAAGCTTCTTCGGCTTTTCAATGACTTCCCGGCATAGTCGAACTTAATGGCTTTTAATGAGTGCGGCTTTTGTGAGCTTATGTTTCTTCTTCTTGATCTTTTTCTACAATTTGAATTGAAGAATTTAAAGTAAAGATTTTAAATGATTTGAAGTGAATTTAATTGTAAAGCAACATGTTAAAGTGACATTGAAGTTTAATGATTTGAATTGAGTGGTTTGAATTGAAGAATTTAATGATTAAAAACGAATTGAAGATTTTAGTCAAACCTTTAAAGACAGTAGAGTGACCCGATCTACCGAAGCTATGTAAATCTTCTTAGGCTTTTTTATCAAAATTAAAAAAGGCTTCGGTAGATCTGTTGGTAACTCTACCTCTGGATTGCTCTAAAACATAATCTTTAAAGATAACATCTTAAAGGTGACATTGAAGTTAAATGATTTAAACAACAAACGATTAATCTAGATGTCAAACACAAACAAGAGTTTAGTCAAATCTTTAAAGACAACATCTCAAAAACGAGTACAAAAATAACAACAACGTCAACAATCTTTTTAAGTATCCAAAACCCAACCAAACCTCAGCACTCAAACAATAGCAGCATACAGTAAGCTCCCGACAACATTGAAGAGTGACCCGGATCGTAAGCCACACGACCCCGATCGCGATGCTCATCTCCCTCATTCATTTCATGAAAGCAGTCTATAACCGCTTTTGTTGTGGCGGTCATCTCGATGTCTTCGCTCAACGACGCCAATGAATGAATACAATTGGACGACGCATTCACGGACTGGCTCTTCCTTCCGGTAACCCTTGCAATTGCAACAAACCTGGAAAGTAACAAACAATCGTTGCACTAGTCTCCGTGAATGGTAAATGCGGGCAAAGGTAAACTTCCCAGGCAAATAAGACGGTTAATGCACGCTTCTTCCGTCAATTGTCTCTAAAGATGTCATGTTTGGAGGTCAAACAATGCTGATGTTTGTGGAGATCGAAATAGATGTCGAGCTAATTAAAATTGATCTTGACAGTGAAGCACTTACTTTGTTGATCAAAGTGTTGTAAACACGGAGTTTGAAAGCAACTCCGGCAAGTTGACTCAAAAAGCCGGAGTGTTTGTTCAAGCAAATAGCCAACAAACGTGACTTAAAAGCTCAAAAGTACAAATTGGCTTTTTAGGTATTCGAAGTTGTTTTGAGTTTGAAAGACTTGCTTTAAAATATTTTTAAGAAAGAGTGTTTGAAAGACATAATGAATGTGGGGATCAGCGATTCAGTTTTGTTTGAAAGATTGTGGATATCAACGAATGAATTGTATTGATGGCAAACTTACTTCTAATGTGGAGATTAAACAAATCGATCTTGTTAATAAGAAAAGATTATTTAAAGGCATAATGAATGTGTAGATCAACGAATCAATTTTATTAACGACAAACTTACTTTTAACGTGGCGATCAACGATTCAATTTCATTTGAAAGTCTGTGAAGATTAACGAATCAATTTTGTTAATCAAAAAAATCTTTAAAGACATCAAAACTTTTTACAATCGCTTATTTCGATAACTCAGCAACTTCGTTAATCACTTCAAAACGTTTACAGTATCTAAAAAACTTTAAGCGCGCACACCCTAAAGGACCTGTCATCTAACCGCAGAGTTTAAAGCAACCGACTCCATTGTTCAACAGCAAATTCCACGAAACGAATTGTTTGTCCAATCCGAATAGCCACGCGTAAGCGTGACCCTTCGAACTTCCACTTCGCTCACTTACTTCACACATACAAGGCAAACAAGCGCCAATCGGCAGCAGCAAGCGCATTAACAAGCTCCATTATCGTCTCCGCGCTTGGCAAATATTGCCTCCGATTGTTGATGTCTGCTCGAAACACTTACGATCAGCTTCTCCCACAAAATTGGGCTTATCCATTTGCGGGAACTGAAGTTATTCTTGCATGCTTGAAAAAGTTGATTTGAAAGAAAAGTTGACTTGAAAGTGATGTTGATTTGAAAGCGATTTTGATTTGAAAGAAAAGATATTTGAAAGCAGAATTGATATGTTTGAAAGTGATGTTGATTTGAGGCATCGATGCTTTTTAAACTTAATACTTTGAAAGCAAAATTGACTAAACAACATTGCTTTTAAAGTCAGTATTTAAGGAAAAGTCAATGTTTTTGAAAGCAAAATTAAAAGAACATCGCCACTTAAGCCTCAAAGTCCATTTTGTTAATGACGCTTTTAATCACTTTCTACAACTCAAAACATTCTACCAAACAGTCAAAACACTTACAGTACATTCAAGACTCAAGCATACCTAAACACTTACAACTTTCTGCCTAACTCAACAAAACAACCACTTAGTGCCAAAAAACGGTTGAAACTCGTCGAAAACAAAAGCGCGGAATGTTTACTGCCACCGGAACATCCAAACAGGCGACAAAGCCTCCCGGAGTGTAATAATTGTTAAAGCAATTAGCGTGATTGAATATAGAGAATGTTGCTTACTTGGCGGCGCATGTTCGAGGCTTTTTGTTAAACTCTTGGAAGGCTTATGCTTGGCGTCTAAAGCGCATGACCTCCGCGTCTGCTCCGGTCCAACAATTGGAAGTGTGATGAAGTCCAAAGGTAACAGCCGAAAATAGCGTTTTTGGAATCAAGTAGGGCGAAGATCATAAGTGTACTGTACTTTGTTTTGGCGTGGAACAGGTTTTGTTTTTAAGTTATTGGTTATGTGCTACTTCTTTAACATCTCGAAAAGTATGCTTAAACTTGAAAGCTTTAGTTAACAAAACGAAAAGAAAATTTGAATCTAATTAATTTTTAAACATTGAGTGAATTCGAAAAGAATGTTTGGAGTTGAAGGATTTAGTTAACAAAACAATATCATTTAAAACTTTGAATCTAATTAATCGACAAAACAAAGGGCATCCAAATTGATATTATAATTAAGCATTTAAGAAGTAATGAATTAAACGCATTTTCAAAGTTGATTCAAAACAAAAAATCAAAAAGCATATTTTAATTAATAGTTGAACACTGAGCGAATTCGAAAAGCATGTTTGAAGTTGAGAATTCAAATCAACTGAAAAGCATTTTTAAACTTGAGAATTCAAAACAAAAAAGATTCAAAAACTAAGCGAATATCGAAAGCTCAAATCAACTAACAAAACAAAGACGATTTGAAAATAACAAAAACTCGAAGGCATGTTTAAACTTGGCAATTCAAATCAACAAAGCAAAGAAGTTTAACAGTTAAACAAGCACATTAAAATAAAGTATAATCAAAACTTCTTTTAACAAAGCAATCAAACGTCTTAAAAATCCATCCCAGCTCACCGTTACAGAGAACAAACACCATGTGCCCTGTTTACCTAGCCTAATTAATTGGCACTTTCGTCGAGGTGACGCCTCAATTTCAACCTCCGCATTCTACAAATAGCTCTTTTTATACAACTTCGTGTACACGCTTTGATTAGCGTGCTGGACGCAACAAACAAACAACAATGACATATTTGTAGTTACTTGTTGCACTCGTTTCGTTTGATCTCTTAAATTTGATCATTTTATTTAAACAGCGCAACATTTAAGTACTTAAATTGCGTGTCCAAAGGTGTCCCGAGGAGCTAGCTCGAAATAATAGAGATTGCACGAAGCAAAGATGTAAGTGACGGCTTTGTTTTGGACAAGTCCGAACAATGCGGTCACGTTAGCTTTCCAAAAACGTCCAAATTGCTGAATTGTTGAATTTCGTGTAGGTTTTGGTTGACTAATACGTCAGCAAACACGATTACAGAGATCCGTTTTAATTATGTGACGCTTTTAATTAAGTTGTCCAAAGCGATCTTTGTTTTAAAAGTATTGCCTAGGTTTTCCACTACACGCATACTGATTGACATTGCAAATAGTTCTTTTAATTGTTTGCAATTAACAAAAATAAAACTTCAAAATGCAAATTTATTCATTTTAAACACTTCCAAATCACATAAATGATATTCTAATTCAATTTGTCCGTGCGGTTAGCGAACTCCAATTGATTCTTTTCAAAATTGAACAACAAACAACGATTTCGGAACAATGTGTTTGGCAATTTAACAATACCGGAGTTTCCTGGATTGCCTATAAAATAGCAAGTGTCAAGATTTTCTTCATCGTTTCGGTCAATGTAGTCGTCGGGTCTCAACTTAAATTCAAATCCTCCATCAAGTGTAAAAACGATTTCGTCTGTGACATCGCATGAAATTTCGCCATAATCGTAGAGGTCCAATAAGTCAGCAATTGTTTTATAGATATCATAAGGCAATTCGAATCTCGCCGTGGCAATGTCAATTTGAGCGTTCAATGTTTGTGAAGAAGAAAACTTTCCAAGCGAAATTCTAAAGATTTGCTTTAAACATAAAAATTGTGTTTAGTTGAAAAAACTCACTTGTTTATGTCGAATGCCCATTGCGTTTTAGTTTGATTTTGAGACACTTTTACGGCTGTCCAATCACCACAACTCTTTGGTCTTCCACCCAAAGTCAACGTGCCATACAAGTTATCTCTATCGTCTGTGCTAACTGGAGTTCTAAACCGAATTTTTGAGTTCTATTGTTATTTTAATTAACTTTACTCTTCATACGTAATGGCGGCCACGCTTTCTCCAGTCAAGCCAAACAACGCGTTTAAAAAGTAGTTTTGCTGGTAATTAGCAAAATTTAGACGAGGTGTGGAAGAACCACATCTGCAATAAAAGGATATGTTGAGTTTTAAATGTAATCAACTCACCCAGGACCACGTCTGTCAACTAAATAAAAAGGTAAATCGTAATGTTTGGGATAGTCGAATTCAAAGTTTTCAGTAGCGTTTATTGAATTGTTAACACGTCCGTGGTCTTCAAACGTGGTTGATTTCCTTAAAAGCAATTAAGTTTACATTTTAAACAAGTCCTACCGCCGATTAAAACCATTTGACTGATCTATTGCAACGCTATCAACCCAAAGACCCGAACATTCATCTTCAACGTATAAATTCAAGCTTACATGTTGAACTAAAAACTTGTCAAATAAATTGAGTTTACAAGAATTGTCTACCTGGACTTCCAATACTTACGTCAATTCGAATAGGTGGATAGTAGTAAGGGGAAGGAGTTCCCACAGTCCGAGTAAAACTCCACAAAACTTCTCTACTTGCTATTGTCGTCACAAACGTGCAAAACAATAAAACATACATAAACATCGGTTACCTGCAAATTATAGTATATTGACAATGTTTAAGTCCCCTCAACTCTGTTGATTACAAAATTATTTAAAATATTTAAAACACTTTAAATGCAAAAATGCCGTTTATTAAAAGAACTTTCAAACTAAACACAAACAAACAGAGAAAACGATCTCAATTCATTTGAACAAAAAAGACGTCAAATATATACGCTTTCAAACACAGCAAACTTGCGTTTTTGCTAGTCAAAAATACGCAAACTCTTTGTTTGCCTACTCGATAATAACCAATGGCGCCTAAATGCACTCGTTAATTAGTTAAAACAAACGTTTTAATTGTTGCTGATATGAGATAAGTTTCCGGTGCTTGTCCATTAATAACTTCTGTGTATTTGGTGTTTAATTGCATAAAGTTCATTAAATTGGTTCTTTTAGTTGATATTTGTGAATAGATTTGGTGACAGAATTAAAGTGGTGTTTAAATTGAGTAACTAGTTTAAAAAGATTACATAATTTTTATTGAGCTTTGATAAATTTGAAAGTTTTTAAACTTGTTAAAACAAAATCTTCAAATGTGTCTCTTTTAAAGGTGTCTTGAAATGATTATATAAGTTTTTCAACCTCTCAAAACTTCTTTAAAAGCAAATTCAATCAAATCAATCAATTCGGAGATAAAAGTGAAAACAAAAAACACTTGCTTTCCATTAATTGTGTTCCGCGAGCGGTTGCACGTCGAGAAGATGAGCTAACCGCCTCATAATCTGGTAATCACTGGCGCAACAACCACACTGATTATGAAATGGATGCGCAATGCCGAACGAGTTTGGTGGCAAGAACCTGATTTAATTGGGATGGCACTTGTCGACAACGAGGTTTGTGCAATCCTATTTAGACTGGTCATTGTTGTGGATAGTCGATTTGTGAGGATGTTGCTAGTGTTCTTTATTGGCTTTTTGAGTGTTGTTGTGGCGAAGGAGGTCTTGCCAGGTTTGTTTGATTGAAAGTGCCTTTTATTTTGTTGAAAATTCCAGAAGATTGCAATTGTCGTGATTGGTATGGAGGATGTAAACAAAATGGAGACTTCTGGACGGACGACAACATCTGGACTTACAAGTGCCAGTCACAAAGCGGGTAGGTTCTTTTTAGTTATCAAAAGTTGCATTAAACAAGTCTTTGAATGTGTTGTTAGCAAGTGTTTTAAATAATAAAAGTTGCATTGAGTGCGTTTTTGGATGTTCTAAATAAGCGTTTCAAACAAAGAAAATGTTGACTTTAATTATCGAAAGTTGCTTTGAATGTGTTTTTGAGTGTCCCAGATAAAGAAACTTATCGACGTTCTAAATTTGACTTCGAATATGTTTTTGAGTGTCTAAAACAAAGAAACTCATCGACGTTCTAAAAGTTGACTCAAACAAAGAAACTAAGTGACCTTGATTACTAAACGTTGATTCAAACAAATGTTTCAAACACAAAAACTCATCGACGTTCTAAAAGTTGATTCAAACAAACGCTTCAAACATAAAAACTATTGCCTTTAATTACTGAAGGTTGACTCAAGCAAAGAAACTTATCGACGTTCTAAAAGTTGCTTCAAACAAACAAAACTCATTGGTTTTGATTATTAAAAGTTGACTCAAACACAAAAACTCATCGACGTTCTAAAAGTTGCTTCAAACACAAAAACTTATCGATGTTCTAAAAGTTGCTTCAAGCATACCTGTCTTCTTTAAACAAAGAAACTTATCGACATTTTAAAAGTTTTTTCAAACAAATGCTACAAATTCTTTAAACAAAAACTTATCGACGTTCTAAAAGTTGATTCAAACAAATGATTTAAATACACTTTCTCTAGTGAACAATCAACATTTAACGGCTGCGTAATTCCGAACACAAACCAGATCTTGCCAGCCGGAAGTAAGTGACTTTTAAAGATGACTAGTAACAAGTTAATCATTCAAGGTAACGAAACAATTGACGGGTTTTGGTATGCTTGCGACGAGAACACAATTCGAGTGAAGTTTGAACAAGGTAATTGAAGATTAGATTCGTTTTAACAGTTCAATTTCAGAGCCAAAATGCACAGTGAACAACGAAAATCACCACGTTGGAGACTATTTCCGTGAAGGAACTTTCCAGTGGCTTTGTTTGGAGACCGGAAGATGGGTTAAAGGTAATCATTTGATTTTAAACAACAGAGCTTGTACAAAGTGTCCAAAAGATTACTCGTTTGAGTCAAAAAAGTGATTACAAAAATGTTTACTCATTTGAGTCAAAAAACATTTTTTGTTCGATCTTTTTGAAAACACACTTTTTTGTTCGATCAGTCAAATTAAATGTTTAAACAACAGATTGTTTATGTCTAAAGTTTTAGAACTTGTATGTTTGAGTTTTTTTTAAAGAACAGGATAATTTACAACTTTAGCAATCGTCTTTAAACATTTACAACTTAAATCAACTTGACAATTAACTTTAACGATCGCCTCTAAACATTTACAACTTCAATCAACTTAATAATTAACTTTAACGATCGCCTCTAAACATTTAAAATCAACATATTGAAAAGTTAAAGACAACTTACTGTTTTGTTTTTCAAGTCTCTACAAATTTGACTGATCGAACGCAAAATTATTTTTCAAGTCTCTACAAATTTGAATAGCACACATCAAAAGTGAAACTTATACAGCAAATTCCAGGATGTTATTATCAAAACGAAACAAAGGACTGGATCCTTCTCGGCTTGGGCCAAACTGGTTACAACGGATTAATCAAACACACTTGCGACTTGTACAAAGACAATCCCGGAGTTGTTCAATATCATGCTGAGGTTCTTTTACTTACACTTACATATAATCTAATCTATTGCAGATCCGCGACGACATTCCGTACAAAAACCCTCCAGGTAAAGGAATAAATCAAAACTTCCCCGCCTTCGGAGATCATAGACTAAAGTCCGAACCTATCTTGTGGCTCCACTCCAACGCTGCTCATTTCATCCCAGCAAATGCAACAGCTAACTTACAAATCAGATTCCTTCCAGCAAGCAGAACAATTCTCCAACCTAACTTTATTGCATAACTTTTGTTTCTTTATTAAACTGTGTAATAAATTCCTTTTCAATCAATTTAAGTTATTGATTACAAAATGAATTAAGGATTTCAAGAAACAATACTTTAAAAACCATCTCAAATGTTTTCAACACTGTACAAACTCCAACAAAAATGATAAAATGGTCGGAATTCACTGTCCAATGGCAATTGGTTCATTGCTTGTTTTACTTTAAAGTTGCAATGTTTTCTTTGCTTTTCAACACCTCTTTCAATTTAAATCACTTGAACACTAAATTTAAAAGTTTGCAACAAATCAAACACATTTTCAGCACCTCTTTCAATTTAAATCGTTTGAACACTCAATTTAAACCACAAACCACTTGAACACTTAATGCATTAACATTCTTAATCAACGTCAAAAGATTGTTTCAGCGCGTGTAGTCAACTATGTGTTCCAATTCCGTAACCATCATTAATCATCTAAGCGCACTGCTGTTTCCGAGTTAATCACAGTTTTCCGAATATTCTTAAATATCACGTTTCTTTTAATTGCTGAAATTGAGAGGTCAAAAACTCATCGTGCAAGTTTTTTGACTTGATTCAAAATTTTGTTAGTTTCACTTCTTCGCTTTATTAAAGTTACTGATAACGCGGGTGTTCTTTAAAATTACCGCGTCACTTCCACCAAAAAGCATGTCTTCGTCCCATCAAAAAGCTTAACAGATCCAATTTCAACTACAATCAAAAGTCATTAACTTATTGTTTAATGTCCGCCGACGCAATTCCGGCTCGACAGTTCGAACGTCTTTGATGGCGTCAAAGCTTGAAAACGAATCAACCGGGTATGCACGTCGGTTGTAGCGTCCAACTAAAATATCAACGACGAAGAGATTAGGACCTCTTCGCAAGTAAGTGATAAGAAAACAAACGTCGGCTATGCTTTCGAAGCAAAGCGGAGACAAAAGTTTGCTAGTTTTTTGATTTTACAAATTGCTGAGTTGTAAAAAGTGAATGAGATCTTTTTTGATTGTTTGTTTAAATTTGATTTGTTGTTGTAATGTTTAAATGAGTTTTTTTCTTTTTTGATTGTTTGTTTAAATTTGAGTGATCTTTAACGGATTTAATGAGTTTAAAGGAGTTTTTTGATTGAATTGTAATGTTTATTTAGTTTAAGACGTTGCTTTAAAGATAAAGTCAATCTTTATAACAGCTCCCTTTAACAGATTTAATGAGTTTAAAGGAATGTTTAAGGCGTTGTTTTAAAAATGAAGTCAAACTTGATAGCACTTCTCTTTCAATATAGTTTATTTTGACTTGAAAGCTAAGAACACGTATATTTAAAATACATTCTCACCCATTATCAAACAAAATCCCTTTTTTCAAGTTTCACTATTCAATTGATCACTTAAAAACTTGCTCCTTCCAGTTTAAAAAGCCCAAGTTATTAAAACTACGTAGCAAGTGCACAATTTAGAAGCTTTTAAATGGAGTTCAAATTTATGTCTTTTGTTTGTTTTTGCTATTTTTGGGAGACACAATAGAATTAGCACTTTGCCAAAAAGGATCCGAATTTTGCTCTGTCCTCGTTTCCGGTTTGCATGGCTTGAAAAAGTTTTATTTGAACTTACAAAACAAATCCGCGATTAACACCACTATCTTCATTGTTTTGATTGTCTGAAGTTTAAAGACCTGTTTGAACAATAGAGTATTTATTCTATTTTGGAATCGCACAGAAGTGCGTGCATATTGTTTTCCCAACTCAAAACATAATTGATATCGATTTTGACATTATGTAAACGTTATTAAAAGTCTCAAAACAAAACATTCAAATAGGTAATAAAAACTGGCGTCGTTTTAGACAATCTATAAGCTCTAGTTTTCTAAACAACACCACAAGCAGTTTTGAGACCTTTTAAAAGTTATTGTCAAACTTCATATTAAACGTTTTGAGATTTTATAATTCTTACGTTTAAATAACATCACAAACAGTTTTGAACTCTCAAATGAACATTAAAGCTTAACATCATTTTAAACAACACCACAAACAGTTTTGAACTCTCAAATAAACATTAACAACATTTTAAACAAAATCAAAAAGCTTTTCAAAACGCAAAAAAACTTCGCGTCAAAAAGATCCGCGTTAAACAATAGAATTCTTGGAAACTTTGGGCGTTTTTATTTGCTTAGCTTTTTTGTTCGCGTTTTAGAATTATCGCTTGTGTTTTCTGATTCACAGCTACGACATTGTAAGAGCAAACACAACTTTTAAAGGTGTTGCTTTTATTTTGCATTCATTTCAATAACGAATGTGTTCGATTTGAACGTTTGAGTAGTTTGTTTGGTTGTCGTTGTCGTTGAGATTTAAGGCGTGGTTGCTTACGTTTAATGCAAAAGAAAGAAGATTATTTTGAAGTTTTAGTGATATGAAACGAAGTTTTCGGAAACCTTGCAGACACTTACAAAGTCAACATCAAAACGAATCAGATTAAAAACTTTTTACTGGCGCTTGGCAATCAAACTCCACATAAGGCTTTCCCTCCCTCCTCCATTAAACAATATAGCTTTTAAAACTGTTCCGGAGAGGCCACACCTTTTGATTGCGTGCAAGTCGAGGAATTCGGGTTTTGAGACAATTCAATTCCGGGAGTTTTTGACTGGGTTCATTTTGAATACTGATTGTAAATTTAAATTGTTCTGGAGTGATTTTTTAAATTCACGGAGGCAAATTTGGTGTGTCTTTGGCCCGCGTTCCAAATGACGCATATCTTAAACACTTTTGAATGTTCTAATCGGTTGCGTTGTTTGTTTTTCATCATTGATATTGCAGAAAGTTTATGCTTTTCTTTAAATGAAACGAGTTTCTTTCTTTGCTTAAAATCTACTCGAAGTTTAATGTATCTTTTGCTATTAAACAACTTTCGAAAAGTAATCAATTACATTAGATATCAACTATTTCTTGCTAGGCAATCTTAAAAACGAGTCACTTTTTTTGCATGACGATTATTTCTTGCTAGGCAATCTTAAAAACAAGTCACTTTCTTTGCATGAACACTGTTTTTTGATATTTTAATAGAGAAACGATTTGATTACTTTCTTTGCATGACGACTGTTTCTTGCCAAACAACCTTTAAAAAAGTTGCAAAACCTCAAACAACAACTTTTTCGAACGCTTCAAACAACAAATCTTTCAAGCACTTTCAATTTCGTTTCAAATAAACAGATATTTCAAACAAGTCTTTCAAACGCTTCAAACAAGTCTTTCAAACGCTTCAAACAACTCTTTCAAACACTTTCAATTTCGTTCAAACACTTTTCCAATTCAATCGAGTTTCTCGTCCATTTAAATAACTAATCAAAACACTTGTTTCAGACTCCTTGTTGCATGATTTTGAGATTAAACAGCGTTGGAAAGAAAATTAACAGTTCCATCACGCAAACAATGCATAACCGATTCGTTCGTTTGGTGCTTCTTTTGATGTTCTGCTTGGTCGGCGTTCTCCAGATACGACAACTGACTTCAAACCAAAAACAAGCTGCTCTTTCTCCATACAAACAAGAGATTCAAGACGTTAAGATCGTCAAAATTAAGTAAGTGCTTCCAAAAAGTGTTCTTAATTGTGTTTTCAATTCCAGAACAATGATGGACAGAGGTTTCTGTGTCGCCGCCAATGTGATCCAAGGAGAAATTGAGGAATTTGAAAGGATAACATTGTTACTGCACGTAAGTAGTGACCGCCTCGACGACAAAGTTCTAAAACAAGTAAGATCCGGACTTTGAATCAATTGTTGACTCCAACTTTTAGGTCCAAAACTGGAACGGGCCAATTTCGTTGTCGGTTGCGTTTCCAGAAAGTACTGAATTCAATTCAATGTCGGCCAAGTGCGCAATTGACACGGTATGGCTTCTAACTTGACTTTTAAACAACTTGTTGCTTTTTAGCTTCTCGAATTGCAAGTCCGCGACTTAAATGTCCGCCGAAAACTGAGTGTTCACTTTCTAAGCAAAAATGTCACGCATTGCAATGATTTCATGCTACATGGAGTTTCTAAGCTAGATACTGTCTATACTCGACGTCAACCAATTGAGAATTGCATGCCGAAAAAGGAGAACATGACAGCAGATCAGTTGGCAGAGAAATTTGTTAACTACCCTGTAAATCGAGCAAGAAACGTCGCCAGAAAGGTTAGATCTTTATGTTGAACTTAAATGTAATTTGTGCCTTTAAAAAGTTTCCGTTTTAAAGACTTTTTTCTCAAACGAGCTTTTTTGTTACTTTCAAATGAGTTCTTTTAAAACAAAAATCAAATAAGTGTTCAGTTTTGATTACTCAAATGAAAGGCTTCTTTTCAAATAGTTTAGCGTTTTTTGATACTGCAACAGTTTTAAAACAACATCAAAAAGAGCGGACAGAAAAGTTCATTCAAACAAAAAGAAGACTTCTTTTTCAAACAAGCTTTTTGTGACCTCAAAAAGTTTTCAGTTTCAAAGAAACAAATCAAAGTTCTTTGCTTAATTAAATGACATTTTTAGTTCGCTGTTACTAAGTACATCTTGTCTGCCGATATGGATCACCACTTTTCTGAAGGCTTTGAAGAAAAGATGCTCGAGCTGGCCGAGAAGCACTTGGAAGAGAACTCAAAAACTGTGTTGGTCTACCGAATCTTCGAAGTTTCCAAGAAGGCACCTGCTTGGCCGAAGACAAAAGAAGACTTACTCAAATTGTACATCGAAGGAACAGCTCAGGAATTCCACAAATACTACGGTGCACATGCAATTCCGCGACTTTACGACTGGTTCATGCATCCGGAGACGTCTTATTCAACAGAGATCCAGTTCATGAAGCCGTAAGTGTTAATAGAATCGTGTTAAGTAACAACTTACCTTCCAGATACACGTCTCATCACTGGGAGCCCCAATTTGTTAGTTTAAACAACATCCCCGAACACGACGAGACATTTATGTACTCAGTTAGAGACAATACTTGCTTGGTAAGTTCATCTACCGACTAGTTAAATCCAATTCAAACAATTCCAGCGCTGGGAGATGTGCCGAGCCGGATTCAAATTTGCAATCGTCCACAACGTCTTCATGTTCCATCCCGGTTTTAAAGAAGCAAACGAAATCTCCGTCCTGACCAAAGCAAGACGGATCGTTGGTCGGAAACAGAAGTCAATAGTGTCTGGATTCAACAAACGTTTGGATTCTTTGTACACGACGACCAGGAAGTCTTGTCCAAACTACGACTAGTTCCGGACTTTAATCAATTAGGACTTTCGACATAGTGCTTTGATTTCAACTACTCGATTAATGCGACTCTACGGGCCTTATCAACAAAAATTAACGGTTATTCAACAATACGGGAACTCTTAACTTATTTGCGCAACTTGTTTTGTCTGTAAATTGTTTTTGTTTAATTTGTTTGTACTATAAAAATGATCTGATTAATAAAGTTTGTTTACTCAATTGATGAATGTTGTTGAAACGATTCGGGTTTGACTCATTCGACTCAAATCATTTAAAATCTTTGACTTAAAATGATCTGATTAACGAAGTTTGTTTACTTGATTGAATTGAAATAACAAAAGTGGCATTCAATTCGCTTTTAGTAGAGTTCCAAAAAAACTAACTTAAAAGCATATAATAACTGTGCGAACAAGCTTTTACGAACTTCTTAAGCAAGGTGTTTATGAATAAACATAATCAGAAATTTCGTTACACTCTGTACTTGTTTGACAACAATATAAATTGAGTTTCGAAAACATTGTTTTCGCTGGCTTTGCGAATTTTTTGTTGCGAAAGGCATTTTCGAATAAACGAAGGTGTGCTCTTTTAAAGCTTTTCAATGATATTTTGAATAGTTTGTTAGTTTTTAGTAACCTTTATTTAATTTGTCAACGCAAACACTTTTTAGATTCAAAAGAATATGAAGTCTTCATCTTCCAACAACATATTTGCCGCTCAAATCGGTAAAGTAATCTGGTGGTGTAACGATATTCCTTCACAACTACACAACTATCGAATTGGACGTGACGAACTTCGTCGTCCAATTTACATAACCGGTGAAGTCCATCGAAACACGCTTGATCAAGGCGAGATTATTTATACTTTGATTAAATATATTCAGTTTTAGGCACGGAATTGACGGAGGAAAACGAACAATGGGCCAAAATGATTGGAACACCACCACCTGTTGACGGAACACGTGTTGATAAAGCTTGTCATATAATTCCAGCCAAATTAGGCGGAAACTCTTTTACTTCCAACGTGTTTCCATTGAATTCAACTGTAAGATTTAAATTGTTTAAAGTTTTCACTTTCTAAACTTTTTAGTTAGATCGAAGTAATTGGGAACCGAGACAATCAACGAGTATATGACTTTGTGGCTGGAGAAAACAACCGACACGTTCTTCTTAGCTACGCTGTCGAATACGGAACCAGAGATAATGACATTGTAAGAGTTGTTCAAATTCACTATCATTTTCTATTGCACGACGACTCCGATTCTACAGGCACTTCCATTGAAGGTCATTTTGAAAACACAAATTCACAGCCTTACTATCCCACCTTTCAAGGCTTTATAGTTATGGATTCTCTTACTTGAATACAGGTCAACAAATAAACGATTCAAATTTTATTACAACTTTATTAAACAACTCCAATTTTGAGATACAGAACAAGTTTGCCGAGCATGGAACTTGTTGCTTTCGACCTTTATAAAGATGATATCGTTTCTGTCGGTCCCTGGACATGTGTAAAGTGTAGTATATTTGTGATTGGCATTGTTAAAAATTCCAGCAATTGTGTTTGTTTATTCGGTATTCGAATCTAAGTCATTCAACTCAATTCAAATTGTTTAAAAACACTTCTTTTTTCAGTTCTATTGTTTGCTTAAACTTATTAATAAAGGTTGTTTGACTGATTAAAAGAAACACTAAACACATCATTCAATTCAATCAACTTGACTAATAAAAATTGTTTATTTTCTTCACAGTATGTAATGTTCAAATAAATATCTGTTTGTATAGGCATGTTTTTGGGGGGACAAACGAACAGGTAGGTATTTCAACGTTTTATAGTACAAATAGAATGGCGATTTAAGACTAGAAGTTACAGGATGACAAAAATACTCTCAGTTCTTGGCGGTGGCTGTCAAACTTTCAATTGGAATCGAATCTAACGGAACGTTGATGTCCATTGTTTCGTGTAAGTAGCTGTATTGACCGCCTGGCTTTAGTGCCTGGACAGTGTGGCCTTTTCCTCGAAGCAGCCACTTTGTAGTCAAAAGTCCCTCAACTCCGACCGGTCCGCGTGCATGAATTCGGCCAGTACTGATTCCAACTTCGGCGCCTGTAAGTTTCAGATACAATTAATTGCTGGAATTTAAACACTTACCAAGTCCGAATCGATATCCATCGGCAAAGCGAGTGCTTGCGTTGCGGAAGACACATGCGCTGTCAACTTGATTCAAAAAGTCTTCAGCTGTTTTGTCTAAAAATTGGAGTTATTGGAATTGATTTAAACAACTCAAAGTTACCATTTTCTGTAACAATGCTTTCGGTGTGACCGCTCCCGTAACGCAAAATGTGAGTAATTGCTTCGTCAACGTTGTCTACTACCTCCAATGTACATTCCAAACGACCGTATTCGTATTTAAGTGACTCGGCCGCAGGAGGTCCAAATTTCAGCAGTGACTAAACAGAATTGTTTGAATGACTTTTTTCTTTCCATACCTGCAATTTAGGTCCGGCGTGCAATTTAACACCTTCGGTTTTGAGCATTCCGCATAGAGTGTCAAAGAACTTGGTGTTAAGATGGTCACGATGAATTAGAATTGTCTCAGCAGCGTTGCAAGCAGCCGGATAGTCACACTTTGAGTCTCGAACTTAAAAGGCTTGTTCTTTAAAGTTTGATTTTAATTAAAATCCTCACCAATATCAATTGCCATCTTTTCGTTGACTTCTCGGTCAATGTAGACGTGGCAAACACCTTCGGCGTGACCCAGAACCGGAATTCCCTTACTTTGCTCTTGCATTTTTCGAACCATTTCAGATGAGCCTCGCGGAATAACCAAATCAACAAACTCTGAAAGCAATTTTAATATTTGAATGAACTTTGCCGACAAACCTCTCAATTGCAGCAATTCAGCAACGTCTTCGCGTGAGCGGACCAACGTGACTGCATCTCTCAGTTCAAAACCATGTGTTCCCAATGCTTCTTGAACAATTGAGTGCAGGATTTTGTTTGACTCTTCAGCTTCGCGTCCACCCTTCAACAACAAAGAATTTCCACTAGCAATTGAAAGCCCAGCAACTTGTGGCAAGCAATCAGGACGTGATTCGAAGATGACTAACAAAGAACCAATTGGAACTGTTGTTTGTTCCAAAAACAAGTCGTCTGTGATTTTGGTTCTTCGCAAGACACGACCAATTAAAGATGAAGCGGAATCAGCAATCATGTTCAATCCAGAATGCAAGTCGATAAGTTTGGCTTTGTTTAATTTGAGGCGATTGAGCAAAGCGGGTTCGAGGTCTGGAACTTTTTAAATAAAGATTTGTTGTTTTGAATAGTGAAATTTAAAAACAGCAATACTTTTTTGCTTATAAACAATTTTGTTTGTGCAGCACATCTTAGTTAACAACTTCAAATCTCTTTAACTTTTCAAATCTCTTTAACAATTTTAGACTCAGCCCTTCGCAACTAACCCGCAATTTTCGAGTTGTGTAGGTCCAATCGATTGGCTTCGATGATTTCGTTTTCACGACTTAACAACAAATCTGCCATCTAAAAGCATCATTAATCACAGATCTTTTAAATTAAACTTACATGTCTGACCATGTTTGCGCGATCGGCATTTGAGAGGTTTGTAAGAAGGCGTCCACTTTCTTTGGCTAAAATTTGATTTAGATTTTAAACAAACATTACAAAACCCACTTTTTGCAGCAATCTCTTCAATCGGCGGACCTTCGTATCTGGACGTTGAACAGAACATAGTGCCAACCTTTTTGCCATAAACAACAGACGTGATTGCGTTGTGAGCCATTCCGTTTGTGATCACAGTCGCGACTCCATTCTCCAGAGCTGAAACAAACGGTTATTTTGACAACTTCAAATTCCACGAACCTTTAACACACGCCGTTACTTTGCTTTCCATACCTCCGGTACCGAACTTGGAGTTTGCTCCAAAAACAACCGAAGACGCTTCAGTTGGGCAATAAGCATGAAGAAGACGAGATCCTTCCCTCAAAAGTTACTTTCAAACCGATTCAATTTAAAGACACAAACCGTTAATCATCAAAGACTGCCAAACTTTAATTTAATGCGTGTTGTTGATTGAAGAAAATTGTTTCGATAATTGATATTTGTGTCTTTAAATTAAACTCTTTCTCTTACATATCTGGAGGGCCTGTATAGACTCCGTTCACGTTTGATAAGATAATCATCAAGTCAGCTTCAATTTCGGCACTTAAACGAGCAGCAAGTGAATCGTTGTCACTGATGTGCTGAAAAATATAGTCATTGAATGAAAAATTAGGTTGACAAAAGAGCTTTTTTTGTAACTCAAACATTTTTTGACAATTGAGTTTTTTTTAGTAACTCAAACACTTTGTGAATTGAATATTTTGACTGCATTAAAAACAAACCATATTTAATTTTGGATCTGGAGCGACGGCATCGTTGGCGTTGATGATTGGAATGATGTTCAAATGGAGGAGACTGTCAATTGTGGCTTGAAGGTTTCGGCGGCGTTGAGGATCGTCGATGTCCGGCTTGGTCAAAAGAACCTGAACACTACGGATTTAAAGTTGAAAACTTGTTTCTAATACCTGCGCAACAGTTATTCCGTATTGTTGGAACAATTGCTCGTACAAAGACATAAGTCCAGGCATTCCGGATGCAGCACACGCTCGCTTGTCAGTTTGGAGACCTGCAGGGCCGCGCAGTGTTTGTCTCATCGACAATGACATTACAAGTTCTTGGCGGAGTTTTTGACGACCAAATGCAACGGCTCCTGACGGAAACAATCAACATTTGACGTCCACTTTGTTGCAATTCCGAGACCTGGATTTTAATTTAATTTGTAAGTTGTTTTTGAAAACTTGAGACATTTTGTTTGAAAGACTTTTTTGACTTGTTTGAAAGCCAAAGACAAGTTTTATTACCTGTTCAACGATTGAAGCCAATCTTCCTAACGCCAATCCACATTCGTCGTCACGAGTAATTACAGCGCTGCCCAATTTGACAACAATCCGCTGTGCCTTCTTCAAGTCTTCACGTTTGTTTAATGTCAAATGATGATGACGGATCAACGAAGTATCAATGTTGCCGTCTTGACCTGGAATTTTGCATAAAAATTGCTAATTTCGTGTTAGTAAGTGACGGCGTGGATGCTGTTAGCTTTTTTGTGCACAAGAATCCAAAACTTACCGACAACTGCATTCAGACCAACATTTGCGACGTTCAAGGCAGTGTTTGTTTCCTTCATGATCAAATTGGCTGCTTCTTTCGGGACAACACATGAAGCACGTCGAGCTTGATGCACAACTGTGCGAATGACACGGAATCCGCGCTTGCTGATCTGCATTTTTTGTTTTCGGAGTTTTTGAATCTGTAATTTGTTGTTAAACAATTTAAACGAAAGCGCGCAGTAAAGAAAGTCCGGAACTATGTTTTTAAAAAACGAACACATTGCTTGCACATGTCCAAAAGCGAACACTTGTTGTTGTAAACAAGCGACTACGAATGCAACCGATTATTTTTAAAAAGTCCACTACTATCTTATCACACCGTCAAGGCTACTTGTTGTAATTAGAAAATTGTTTTGGTGATTGGAGATGTTCAAAAAACAGTTCTCAGTGTCTGCAGCGTTTTTGGCTGAAACGAGTAAACAAAATGGACATGAACTTTGTAATCTGGCCACTTTTGTTTAAAACTGGGCCTTGAAAACGCCACTGTTTTTAGTTGTAAAATTGAGCTTTCTGATATGTAAAGATGAATAGAAACTGTTTTTAGTATTGTTTGAAGCTGAGCGTTTTTGATATGTAAAGATTAATAGAAATTGTTTTGTTTGAAGTGAGAGCTTTTGATTCAAACAATCTTTAAACTTAAAGCCAGTTTAAATATCTCAAAGACTTAATTGATATAACTTTTTAAAAGGAATCAAAGACCACCTGACCCGATTATGATTAACAACTCGAATTAACTAACTATAAAGTCCAAGCAACATGGAAACGGGTGCAAATAGCTCTCCACACATGATATCGACTCCCGAATGTGATAACTTTCAATTAGAAATTATGGAGTGGACGGGCGACTAGTTTTGTGATTGGCGCTGCGGACAGGCACGATGATCAATTGGCGGGAGTTCGGCGGCGTGTATGGAAAAAGTTTTCTAATGAAAGTACTTTAATGTTTGGGAAATTGTTTTGTAAGAACGGGAGCAAATTTTTTGATACGCCCTGATTTAAATAACATTAAAAAGGACATTAAGATAACATTAAACGCTTTTGACTACTTTAAATAACAACTACTACTCAAAAGCTTTTAACTCCTTTAAATAACAACTACTACTTGAAAGATTCTGACTCCTTTTGTTTATATATCCTTATCAAACAAAGAAGTATTTCGAAATCAATCTCACAATTGAGTGGGATTTTCCGCACCCACCAACCAAAAACTTACCCACCCCATTAAAACTCTGATCGAGCATGATGAAAGGATTTCGAAAGTCCGTTGTATCAAGCAATCAATATGTGTGTTAAAAAGAAGCAAAGAACACCGAAATGAAAATAGTAATTGTTGTCTAAAAATAGAGTAAACAAGAGAGAACAAAAAACAGTGTAAAAAGTTCAGGTTTTTGAGAGAGTGTAGTTGAAACTTTGACCAGTGTAGTTAGTGCGTGTACTGCACGTGCTTTTAAGTAGAGATTTGGGGATGCGTATGCTCTGAATAGACAAGACACAACAGTCTTTATCGTCCACTCCGTAAACAAACCTGCCTGTTCTTTAAAAATCAGACAGATCGTCTACGCAAACGGAAACTCCCCAAAATGCAATTAAAATTGATAACCCCAATTAGCAAACAATAAAACACTTGGAACACGTGAAAACAGTGCTCTCAATTGAATTCCAACAAACATAAACAGACAAACTAGAAAACATTCGATCTTTAATGGCTACTTTTGCGAACGGCAGATAACAAAAATTGTGATTGTTTGCAAAAAAAGTGAAAAACAACTTTGACGTGACAATTGTTTACTTTTGAATACAATCAAAGAAAAGTGATTTTGTTTGGAAGAGAATTTAAACAACGTTCTGTTAAGAATGAATCTAAACTTCTAGTTGTTTTTAACAATCAAATCAAAGTAATGTTTGGAATAGAATCTAAACTTCTAATTGCTTTAAACGATCAAATCAAAGTGATGCTTTTTGGAAGAGAATCTAAACATTTTTTAACAAGCAAGTCAAAACAATGTTTCTAAACTTCGAATAGTTTTAAACGATCAAATAGAAACATTACTCCGTAAAGCATAATTTAAACAATTCCACTATAAAAACTTGACTTGAATATATTTAAAGATCACTTTTAGTTATTCAATAAGTTAGTTGAGATCATTCAAATTAAAAACGTCTCAACAAAGTCCAACCACCTTCACAAAAACAAACCAAAGAAAGGAAAGCCCGTATCACTAATAAGTGCACTTTAGGTTTCTCCCCCAAAACAAGTCCGCTTATCATGCGCGTTGCGCATCAAACATGATACGCAATTGAACTTTTCGCAAAAGATCAACTTATTATCTTGTGGCGGCGTTGTTAGATGTCTTTGAGAGCGGCTACTTTTTAATTGGATAATGATTTGGGTGATTATTGTCATTTAAACAGTTATGAAGTCAATTCCATTAGAAACAACGCCGGACATAGTGTACTTTGTGCCGGTGCGCAGTTAGGGTGAGGCTTAGATAAATAAAACAATTACAACAGCGTCAAAAGCGTTCTCAATCACTATTTATAGATGCTTTCTTTTCACAGAATTAGAAATAGTTGCTGAGAGATTTAAAAGCACCTCAACTCTACCAAACAACAGAATCTCCTTTTAAACATCTCAATTCACGTACAGTATTCTTTCAATCGTTGAAAACCAAAAACCATTTATCGCCAATCCCCGTCACCCAAAGTTGATCTATTTTGGGAGTTCCCGACCGGAGAGGGGTCGCTCCAATTTTTAAAGATCACTGATAATTGTCGACGAAACTTCTTCTACCAAACAAGCACTTATTTGTCTAGAATGTGGTCGTTGAAGACAAAGTAACTGCAACACGTGCATTTCATCTACTGGAAATTTCAACGAAATCTTCACGATGCTTATTGATGGGTGGTTTTGTGTAGAAAAGTCAAAGTATGATTGGACAGTTGTGATTTTAAGAGTCTGCTGAAGATTCTTTAAAAGTTAGTTCAATTTGCTCGAAACATTAAAGTAATTGTAGTTTTAGAAAGATGAGTGTGGCTTGAAACGAAACTAACATTTAAATGGAGTCTAAAGTCGAATATGATTAAGCAGTAACAAACTGTCAAATCCCTAATTTTCTTTCAGATGCGCATATTTTTCTTTTCCAACAAACGTTTCAGTTGTTTTTAGTCACTGAAGTTGGAGAACTAATAAACCAATTGAATCATCTCATTGTTATTGCATTTAAAGACGGCTGAAGCTTATGACAATGAAATCAATGTTAAACATACAAAAACAAAGTCCGCAAACACAAAATAAAGAATTTCTGTCTAAATCAACTTTATTCCGGTTAAATTAAAAAGCAACAACTCCGGATAAATATTATGTTGGCTGTTGTGAGCCTTTAAAGGCGAGCCTCGCGCAGAAGTCACTCGTAGAGCCAAGTTTGGTTGGCGAATTGGTAGTTGACCAACTCTTCAGGCTTGAACCAGTGATTGATCTCACGGTTAGCAGATTCAACGCTGTCAGATCCGTGGCAGATATTGCGACCGGTTTGGATGCAGAAGTCTCCTGAAAATTAACAATAAAAACATATTAAACATGATGCCGACGTACCGCGGATGGTTCCTGGAGCACTTTGCAATGGGTTGGTAGCACCCAACATGGCGCGTCCTTGCTTGACGGCATCCAAGCCTTCCCAGACCATGGCGCAAACTGGGCCGGAGTTCATGTAGTTGATGAGTCCGCCGAAGAATGGCTTGTCCTTCAAGTCTTCGTAGTGAACCTAACGAAAGAACTTTAATTCAGACACTTAAAAGCATTCTTACCTGCAAATGCTCTTTGGAGGCGTGAACCACCTTCATGGCAACCAGTTTGTAGCCGCGCTCCTCAAATCGGCCAATGATCTTGCCGATCAATCCACGTTGAACACCATCGGGCTTGATGGCGATGAAGGTGCGCTCAGTGGTAGACATTTTAGGACGTTTGGGAACTAGCTGGAACACATACAAATCTCGATACATACATTAATGGACGCGAATGGGCGTTGGCGGCAGGTAAACAAGCAAGAATAGCTAATTAGTATGGGAATTAAGAGGCCAGACGGCGTGTGAACCGTTTCGGAGGGCAAGAAGAGCAAAGCCTTAGGCTGTTTGTTAGAAAGCAGTATACAGAATAAGTTACTAGAATGTAGACGCCGAACGGATCATCTTTTAACCCGCACGAAGTGGGTCCATTCCAACTTGTGTGTCCGAATATAGTCGGCAATTATTACACTAATCTCTAAATTGGGACATGCAATCTGGACGTCGTGTCAGCCGGCTCGTCTCAATAGCAATTAGTTCCAAAGGTAATCCCAAAAGTCCATGTCGAAAGAGTAGGCAAAGCACGCAATGTCTAGGTATGAATGGAAGAAAACCACTGTGTGCGTAAACGGTGTTTAAAAGCTTTTCGGCTCCCAAATCCCTCTAACCAAATTTACTAATGGATGGGAATAAAGGAGAGAAGTGTTTTAGGTGTTCGGCTCCGCGTCGATAAGCCATTGTGGACGTGATATTTTCGGCAATAAAGAAACCAAACATGCGTCCCAAAGACTCTATATAAAAACAACTAAACAGACTTAAAGAACTCGAAAAAACGAACGCTGTCAATCTTTAACCTTGAATGCAGTGCGTGAACAGCGCAAAACTTTGGGCCCTTTGCAGACACTATTGAAATGTTTTCGCTACGAGATCTCACCAACGATGATTGGGCACAGAGTGGACAAAAAAGAGTGTCTGCGTTTGTGTATGGTTTGTCAAAGAACATTGGGAGTGAAATGGACAGATGATTAGTCGTTTGCGTAAATAAGCGGCGAGATTAAGGTGGAGCTAAAGTTGTTTGAGATTCAAATATAGCGTCTTTGTTGTTTAACAAAATAGAAGAGTTTGAAACATAAAGATACATTTGAATGAACACTTCAATTTCAAAGCAGTCGAGTCAACATTTTAAAAGATGCATTTGAATGAACATTTTGATTTCAAAGAATTTGAATGAACACTTCAAACAAATTTTTAAAAGACGCATTTGAATCAACATTTTAAACAACACTTTAAAAGATGCATTTGAATAAACACTTCGATTTCAAAGCATTTGAATGAACACTTCGATTTCAAAGCATTCGAGTCAACATTTTAAACAGCATTTAAAGAACCAAACTTGAAGTAATTATCTATTTAATGATAGGTTAAAACTTCTGTGTGTTGATGACATTTGAATAGACAAATCGTTGTGGCCAGCAATTACGAGTAAGTTGAAAGCTTTTTGGCACTTTATTTGATGACAAACTACTTTAACTGTTGAGGTTTCTTTATTATTTCAACAAAGATGTCAAACGTGGAAGTTGTTCATCTTTTTAAACACATTGTTTTGGCGGAAGCGCTAAGAAGTGTGTTTTTGTTGATTGCGACTTCGTCTGTCACAAATCCAGTAAGTGGACAGGGTGGAGAGTCAATTCCAGTGGAGTCAGGAGCTAGCAAGCCATCGAGTAGCCGAAATGTCAAATCAAAACAGAAAGGGTATGCAATAACATCTATACTTTCTAGAGTTGCTATTAAAGTTTAGACGTTTCGACAAGTGCTCCAAGTGCAACGAAGTCAAGAAGATGCGCTGTAAAGGACTGTGCAAGTAAGTCCAGCGAATACTTTCGCTTACAAACTTAACATTCAGTCCCTGTTACTCAAAGTTGTTACGCCAAGAAACAAAAGAAAACACAAGCAAGCATCGAATCTGTTCCGTTTGCGAAGAACTAAAACCAATTAAAGCCAACGGACTTTGCGCGTAACTAACAAACTCCAGATCCTTTAAACATCTTTATTGTTTAGGTTGTGCCACGGACGCCAGTACCGAATTATCCGAAGAGCTGATACGGATCGACATCGCAAATGCACAGTGTGTGGCAAAGTTAAGTTGATTTGTGGAGATGAAATGTGCGAGTAAGTTGATTGAGTTTATTTGATTCAAAACCTCAATTTAGAACTTGTCACAAACGAATAACTCGTCACAACAACCAAAACGATCCGAAAAAGCATAAAAAGTGTAAAACCTGTGACCAAACTACTTTAATCGTCGGTAGAGGATCATGCAAGTACGCTTTTGTTTGTTTAATTTTAAAGCGTTTTTGAAAGTGTTGCTTAATTTGAATGTTTTCAAAAGTGTTGTTTGGTTTGAATGTGAAAGAACCTTCAAGTTTAAAGAATGTTTCTGTGTTTAAATGTCGCGTTTCGTGTTGTTTGAATGTGAGCCTGCAATTGATTGCTTGTTAATGACAACAATCAAATGTAAACCTTTTAAAGAACAGCTTTTATAGACTTTGTTATGAACAGGAAATGAAAGCAATCAGAAAGGCAGACACATCAAGCCATCGTAAATGTAAAGGATGCGGAGGAAGTTAAGTCACATCACGGACATGGAATGTGCGCGTAAGTTTAAAATGGCTTTTGACAACTTCTAAACATTGTTCTTTTTAGTAAGTGTTACAACAAGAACAGATTGCGTTTAAAGAATTAGTATCTCGCTGTAATTTGCATATTTAAAGTAATAAACCAGATTCTAAAACTACGTTTATTTAAAAGAACCGGAGAAATCGAACAAGGTATACAAAACTTTAAAAGTCGTCATCAGAATTGTCTGCTTCGTTTTTTTCGTGCATAGGACTCCGCGCAATTGATGCTCTTTGCTGTTCACGACGTTTGGTTATTGCCGAACTTGACTCCTCTGGCAACAACAGTTCCTCGTCGTCGTCATTTGAATCAATGTCCGCAAGTTCGTTTATGTTAAGTTGATCTGGAATTTGTTAAATTGGTTATTATGACGACTAACAAATATACCGTTGTCTAAATCATTGTCAAGATCACTTTCGTCTTCGTCTGACAAGCCCGCTCCGGTCATGTTTCCGTAGACTTTGATGACTAAAAGTAATGTTAACTTTAAAGTCCAGATGCTTCAAACCTTTTTCTTTGATCTCGTCTAATTTGACTCCACTCAAACTGAAAAGGTTCGGTAATTAACAAAATTGTTGACAAATATACTCACGGTGGGACCTGGTCGTTTTCAGTGCGCATCTTCTCAACTGCCAAGCGCATTGTTTGTTCGGCTTCGTGACTTCGTTGCAATTCAACTTTCTCAATGTTATCCAATTGATCTTGCAAATAAGCCAAATTCCGGAACTGGACAACATATTCTCGGTATAGGTCTTTTAACTGGTTTTCGTATACTTCGTATTCGTCCATATAAGGAGGACGGAATGCCTAAATTTAATGTGTTTGGAAGTGTTAAATTGAATCACTTGTAGTTTAGCCAGTCGTTTCTGCAATTGATCGTATTCGCGTTGTCTGCGCTCGATTTTGCTGTCTAAAGATTGCTCGTCGTTGTTTAAGTTGTTGAGCTTTTCGCTAAATAAGTTAGATTTTATGTCTTGATTGTCTTTGGAAACAAACCGAAAATCTTGTTCTTGTTCACGAGTGCTCACAACCATCTTCTTCAACACCATTTCGACGTCTCGTACATTCAATGATTGACTCAAAGCTCTTATCCGCGATTCCTTAAACAGTTTTGATTTTGATGTTTTAAGAAGGCTTTGACTATATTTGAATAGCTTTTATGTCTTTGATGTTTTTGAGTTTAAAAGACTTGATGATCTTAAAAATGACTTTGATGTTTTAAGACGGCTTTGATGTTTTAAGAAGGCTTTGACTACGTTTGATATTTTTGATGTTTTAAGAAGGCTTTGACTACGTTTGATATTTTTGAGTTTAAATGACTTTGAGTTTAAAAAGGCTTTGATGTGGAACAACTTTGATAATCTTGAGAAAGCTTTGATGTTTAACAACGTTTGGTTACATTTGAGTTTGAACACCTTTTGATGCTTTAAGAAGGCTTTGATGTCAAACAACTTTGATAATCTTGAGAAAGCTTTGATGTCAAACAACTTTCTAGTTTAAAAGACTTGACTACTTTTGAGTCTAAACAATTATTTAGAGCAAATTTAAAGTTGTGATTCCTTAAAGATCGGTGTTACTTTTTAAAGCTCAGCCATTTTGATGCTTTCGAGTTTAATAAATCTTTAAACAATATTTAAAACGTTTCAACTTACTCTAGCAAAAATCTCCTTTGCCAACAAATCATACAGAGTTGCACTTGATTGCGGAATTTCCATGGCTCTTTGAATGCAATGACGGATGTCTTGTCTCTAAAACGTCACTAAGGTCATTAAAAACATCAAAAACCGTTTCTCTTCACTTTAGTCATCAATTGAGTTCGCAATTTCTGCATTTGAGTGTGGTCGTTTGTTGCCTCGTTGGTTATTACTTTGGAGCTGTCATAAAGGAGGCGTAGAACTGGTAGAAACTCACGGACAGCGTAGCCATCGGACTAAAAAGAGCATTTAAATCATATTTAATAATTTGATTACCTGGTACAGGTTCTTCGGATTCAACTTGACACGAGCTTTCTGGACCAGCGCCAAAACACAAGCTTTTATAAACAGAACACGATCAGCTTCGGTTTGAATGCTTTTTGGCATTCGGTAGTTAGGATCGAATCTAAAAAACAATTAGCGTTATCAACTTAAAGAACTGAGCTTCTCAAATTTTGACGAACTCATTCAATCAAACAACTTTCTTAACACCTACTTTCTGACTGTCCACTCCAAAATCTCAGCCATTAGTGGAAAGTTAGGTAAACGAAAGTTTTCCAACGAAATAAGTCGAGGATAGTGCATTTCGCGGAGGATTTCAATAGCATCTAAACAGTAAGTTCAAAGGCGTCACACATTTTAAACTCCGGACTTACCTCTTAATTCTCTGTACGACATCACCAATCGTAATCCAGCAAATCCAACTTACGGAACGTAGGTACAAATCAACTGAAAGTGTGCATTAAAGCAGCTTAGCCGAAAATGTGTCTGCGTCGCTAGGGGCAACCAAGACCAGCAACGTTGTCCGGCTTCAATTACTTAATGATATGTTTGTTTATGTTCGATTGCGTGTCCATATTTAATTTTGCACGAAACATGTCATTAATTGGCTTTGAATTTCAATTGAATGTGTTCGAAAACTAACAATTTTTAGTTTGACTGTTAAATTTGTTGAATAAACAAAATTCGCATTCAAACAATTCAAATTACTGTAATTTTTCTTTTCAATCAAATCAGAATCGTTCAAATCGATTGCGCGAACTTGAAAGATTACGTTTTCGCACAGCGTGAAACACTTGACTCGTTTCCGCATTGTTTGTGTTCGAGCATTTCGCGAATGCTCGTCTTTTGCGTCGCGGAGCATTAGACCGTGTCTAAACGGGCCAAACACGTGCTGTGATTGAGATTCTTTCGGTTCTATTTATTGAATTTGTTAACTAATTGCGATTATTGTTTATTTCTTGCATTTGAACTTTTAAATTGGAACACTTTTCTATTTAATTGAGGGGTGAGTATAATTTCAGAGGTTCTAAACGTTGAACATAATGATCATAGAGATTGAATTTAAAGATTGATGTTTTGAATTGAAAAGTGTTGATGTTTTGAAAAGAATGAGAATAAACATTTTGATGTTTTGAATTGAAAACAAAAACGCTTTTCATGTTCAAACTTTAATGTTTCGAAAAGCTTTGTTTATTTGCTTGTTTAATGAGATGAGTAAAATGACTGTGATGAAATGTTTTTAGTTGCTTTTAAGGTTTCTTTGTTGCATATTTTGGAATTTTGCCACTAAAGTCAAAGAACAGAATGTATTTGATTACTTTTAAAAGGTTTCTTTGTTACATGTCTTTGGAAGTAAAGAAAACTTTATAAAGAAACGCTTTGATGTGTTTAGACATTTAATTAGTGAGATTATGAATAAACACATGTCTTTAAGGTTTCTAATTGCTTAGGAACTAAAATTTAATGACTTTGACGGGTTTTGTCACTAAAGTCAAAGAACAACTTCACTTTTATGAACACTTTCAGTTTCGTTCAACTCCGACTACACTTGAATTCCAAAACAAACATGGAGCAGAAGTAACAATGGCAGTTTTTCGGACGCTGCCTCGGCGGCGGAAGCGTTCCAACTTCCACACGTTTGCACTAATATTCCTGTATGTCTTTTGGAGTGAGTTCTTGGCACTTCACTTAAAAGCATTGTTGTGGAAGATGCCGGAGAAGTTAGATGACTCGATTAGGTTGTTGTTAGTCGCGGATCCTCAATTAATTGGATACAGACATGAAAACAAGTGGATTGGGAGTGTAAGTAGATGGGACTCTGACAGGTTTGTATTTAAATTGTAGTTAAAGACTGGATTTTAAACGTTTAGATACATGCGTCGAGCATTCTCTAAAGCCTATACCGCCGCAGATCCGGATTTTGTCTTATTTATGGGCGACCTGTTCGACGAGGGTGTCCAGATGCGTTCTAACATCGAAGAATTTGAATGGACGCTGCAGAGGTTCAAAAGTGTCTTCCAAATGGAGAACAGGACAAATGTAACTTACTTCTTCGCTTCGATCAAGTTAACTTCTTGTTGTTTAGAAAGTCTACATCGCAGGAGACAATGACATTGGAGGCGAGTCTGAAGTGACATCACCAATGCTGCAGGACCGATTTGATCGAGCTTTTCCGGTGCAATTGAATGGTCCGAAAGGAAAGATGTTTGAGTTCTCACAAGTAAGCAACTAAATTGTATCAGTGCTTATGTCCAAAACTTTCAGATCAACTTGTTCGACGACGGAAAGGTCCACAAGATGGCAGATGGAAAGAACTTAAAGCTCCTTTTGAGTCATGTTCCAGTTATTCGAGCAATGCAGTCTGTTGATCAGGTTTGTTTGATATTTAGAAGTGATGTCATTAAATTTGTTTATTTAGATGTTCGGAAACTACAGACCGGATCTTATAATCTCTGCTCACGACCACACGGTTTGTTTTCGGAGTTTTGCTAGTAAAATTGGCACTTTTAGGCAGAATACTACGTCAAGAAAACACATTCACAGCAATTTACACGTCACGAAGCAGCCAAAGGTCTCCGATTCTCTATTTCGACCGGGATGGTAACTTTTACTCGTTTTGATCCCAATAGAACTGACATGGGTTTGATGTAACTAAACACAACGTTGACCTCAACAACAGAACAGATGTTTTGAATTGAAGTTCTTAAACAAAACAACCGCCAAACAATAACTGGATTGTTAACACACATTACAGGGAGTGCCAAAAACTTTACGAGAGAACAAGGAAACAAACAACCGACCAACAAACTATTGATTGTTTAAGCAAAAAGACATTTAAAATTTCAGCCACTTGTCGAGATCCAAGTCCCAACAATCAGTTATCGAATGGGCGTCCCGAACATGGCCATCGGTTTACTTCAAATCAGTTTTGAAGGTGGAGTTGGAAAAGCCGCAGTCGTGGAATACGAAAATTGGTGGTTGCCTGGACGGTATCCTCAACTTTATGGTTATTTAATTTTGTTGACCCTTGTTCTACTCTATCATTTTGGTAGCTATTTATACCCGGTTGCTAAGTTGTTGAGGTTAGACATAGTGTACAGGAGATTTTTCGTGAGAACGACGCACAAGTACGTTCCAGTTTAGGTCTTAACGGTTACTATTGGTTGTCTTCCATAAAAGCTCGGTAACTTCCTTAAAACATGGTAGCTTTTTTAGTTCTACGGAGTTTCCAGTCAAATTACAAACTTTCTGTTAAACGTTACAAATTCGAATTGTCATTCACTTTCTTCCTTCCCTCTTTTGAACTCAACGGGTCTTTTTTGATGCCATATCTCCAAGAAAAAGACTATATCTATCTCTTCTATGAACATAATAACAATTTCCTTCCTTTTATCGAGAAACGCATCAATTGGTTCTAATTGTTTTAATGAGAATAAAGATTTCTATTTTCTTTGATTGTTTTTTATTTAACGAGCAACAGAGTTCTTTCTGCAATCTTTAAATGTTTATTGATCGATTAAAATAAACAAAAGGCTCGTTTAATTAGATTGACAAACTTTTGTTTCGAGACAACGAATTAATTTTGCATTCTGACTGTTTCTATTGACAAAATTGAGTGGAGTGTTTCCAATTTTGGTTTTGGTGTTAATGTCTGCTCCACTTTCAACAAGCAATTTGACGACCTCATGGTGGCCACTCAAAGCTGCATCGTGAAGAGAAGTCCAACCAGCTTCGTCTTTAGCGTTGATGTCTGCTCCTTTTTCAACAAGAAACTTTACAACTTCGAGATGGCCCCAAAAAGCTGCTCTGTGGAGTGCTGTTTGGTTATTGTTGTTTTTAGCGTTGACATCCGCGCCGTTTGAAAGTAACAATTTGACTATTTCAAGATGGTTATTTGAAGATGCTCCGTGGAGAGGATACCAATTATATTTATTGTTTGCATTGACCAATTGAGAACTATTCTTTATTAAAGCTTTCGCGGCTTCGTAGTAACCATGTTCGGCCGCAACGTGTAAAAGAGTCTTCTGATCTTCGTTTCTCCAGTTAATGCCGATTCTTGATATCAATTGATCGAAGTCTTGCTGATTGAAGTTCTTCAAAGTTTGATTGGTCAAATCGAAAGTTATATTGAAAATTGCGGTGCTTGATATTTTGTTGGGGTTGTCAAGCAAGTAGCTTTTAATATTGTAGAGTGATGCCAATTCCAGTGTGTTTAGTCCGGTTTCATCAGTTAAATTCAATTTTTCCATCGTTGTCAAAATCTTAATTTCATCACCATTCTTCATTGCAATTTCGAGAAGAGTTAAGTTGTTTTGTGGATAAGGAACATTCAATCGACTTCCATTTGCTGTCAACAATCCAACAACATCAGTACTTTCGTATTTGAGAGCCAGATAAAGAGCAGTTCTGTTATTGCCATCCATCAAGTCAACTTCGGCACCTTTTTTGATTAATTCGGAGACAATTGAAGCGTTGTTGAATGTTGCCGCCAAATGAAGTGCAGTTTTTCCGGTTTGCGTCTTGATGTTGATGGCTGCTGGCGGATTTTGATTGAGAAGAAACCGAATAGCCTTCAAATTCTGATGCATAACCGCTACTTGCAACGGAGTCAATCCATTTTCGCCGACAGCGTCAATTTTTTCGTTAAACGTCAAAAGCTTCTTTAAAATGTAGTCATCAGAAAACATTGCAGCGTAATGAAGAGCGGTGAAGTTTCGATTGTCACGAATGTTGGTTTGTGCATCTAGTCTAAACAAACGATCAAACACATCAGGTAGGGAGTTGAGTGAAGCCAAATGCAATGGAGTTAACTTCGTATCCGTTGTTTGTCCGTTTATTTCAATTGACTCTTTGGAAAGCAATTTCAATGCCGTTTTATTTTTGCGGAGAGCGATTGCAAAATGCAACGGAGACCATCCATTTTCGGTTTTGGCGTTTATGTCGACATCTCTGCGAGAAATCAATTGCTGGAGAACTTCAACATTACCAGCACCACCAGAAAAATGAAGAGGTGTGATTCCGCTTGTAGTCTGCGCATTCACATCGATTGCACCACAATTGTTTAAGAGGGCTGTGGTAACATTTGGATTGCCAATCAGAGCGGAATAATGAAGAGCAGTCATGTTTTCAGCGGCTTTTGCGTTAACTTTCACTTTCGAGCTGGAGCAAAGAAGCTTTATAACGTCTAGTTGTCCGTGGATGACCGCCAATTGCAATGGAGTGATTCCGTCAAATGTTTGAGCGTTTTGATTGGTGGCTGGGTGATTAATCAACTGTTCAGTAATATTTTCTTGGCCGAATTGTGCTGAGAAGTGGAGTGCAGTCATGTTATCTATGTAGCGTTTATTTGGATTAATTGACGGAGTTTGGAGAAGAAGTTTGACGAGGGCACTGTTGTTTTTGTCGGTTGCGATGAGGAGTGGAAACATGCCATAGTTGTTTGCAATGTTCACATCTGCTTCCATTTCTATTAAGCGTCGAACGGCTTGATAGACGAGTTTATCAGAATAGGAAGACACCAACGAAAGATGCAATGGAGTGTTGCCATCAGCGTCCAATTCATCGATGCCTAAATGTCAAAAAATTAAAAAAGGTTGCTTAATTGATTTTAAGTTTTATCTACAAATAAAATAAAAAGTGCTTTAAAACTTTGTTTAATTGATTACAACAATTAAATATAGATGAGACATGTAAAATGTATTAAATAAAAGAAGCTTTTCAATTCAATATTTTCAAGTAACAAAAAACACCTAGAAAAGAAGCAAAATTGAAATAAGAAGCTTTTTAATTTAACGTTTTCAAGTTAATGTGAATTGTTTTTTCAAATAACTTCTTTCGAACAACAAAAGTTAATGTGAGTTTGTTTTTTCTTTTCAATTCAGTATTTCAATTCAATGTTTTCAAACAACAAAAAGTTTAAATAAAGAACCTTTTAAAACAACTTCTTTTAAACAACGTTTCCAATTCAATGTTTTTAGACAAAGTTTTTAAAGAGTACCTGTATCGTTTTCAATTAGTTTGCCAACGATTTCGATGTTGAGTGCACGAGCAGCTGCGTGAACAGCACATTCGCCATCTTCGAAGCGTCGACTCTTGTTTGCATTATTGGAAAGCAAAGTTTCAACAAGTGGCAAAGCCAATTTTTGATTGTGCACGCCGGCCGAGTTATACAAATCTCGATCAATGTCTCGAAATTGTTGATCTTGAGTACTTGGATTCAAAATTGCAACCAATTCGGAGTTTTGTTCATTGAAGCGTCGGAAGATCAAGACAACAGACACGTTGGATTGGTGAATTGATGGTATGATAAAGCTGGGGCCGGCTTTATCGTCAATTGTGTACGGTTTTGACCACGGTCCAATTTGTGACAAAAAATCATTTTCAATAAACTGCATGGCATATTTGACTTTTGATCCTGATTTCCATTCACCGACTGGCGTTTGAAGTTGTGAATCATCAAAATTCAAAATGATGGGTAGTTCATCCGGAATTTTTCGTGGAAGAAGCTTTGAGACCTCATCAAATATTGTTTTGACTTCTCGAAATGCATCAAAAATTTGGTCGACTCGTTTTGACATTTTAGGCAAAGTTTTTACACGGTTCAAAATGTTGCCAACTTTGTCGATCATTCCAGTTGATGCGCCGCCAATTGATTTGTGAAAGCCGTCGAATGTGATGACAAACTTTGAATGATACTTGTTAAAGTTGTCCAAATCACGTTCGGCGTAGTACTTGTCGGTCATAAATGCGTATCCTTTCAAGACAAAATTCATAACTTCAACGTAGACTTTTGTTCCATAGCAGAGAAAGTCGAGAGCTGTGAATGCAAGTTGATCAGTTTCATTTTTTGGAATAGATGCTGGTTGATTAATGATGTCGTTTAGCAATGAATGAAGACTGTCAGTTTGGTGTGGTGTTCTAGCGTTGGTCAAGTAGTAAAGAGGCCCGTTTTCATTTTTCAGTTTTGCAAACAAGTCGTTTCTGTTGAGACGATAAGTGCTGGAACGTTCATCATGGAAGTACTCGAAGAAGGTGCGGAGTTTTGAGAACATTGGAGCCAAGTTGCTTTGTCGAATAAGTTCTATCACTTCATCAAAACTTCTTTTTATTTGCGCGGACAAATCCGCAATGTCTTCTTTAACTTCGCCAATTGATTTTTGAAGTGCAGCATTAGTTGCATTTAACAAGTTGACGGTGGACATGTGATAAGCATAGCGATCAAGACGTGCCAGTTCTTCTTGTTTTTGGGATTCGTTTCGTAGCAATTGGAGGAAGTAAAAGGTGTTGTTAAAATACTTCCAATTTTCAAGTCGACTTTTTCCAAGCAAGTTGACGGTGGAGTTGAAATAACTGCCGGCTTCGCGTCGCCCTTCCAGTGATGAGTCATAATTCCGATCTAGCAAACCATTGACAACATCAAAGCGATAACGAGATTCAATACGACTGCGCAAAACTTCTTCAAAATTGATGACGTTCATTTTGGCTAATGTCGAGAAACTTTTAGCGTTTTCTTCACGTCCTTTATTGATTAAGTAATAAGCATTTTGGAAGTTGATTGCGCTTTCAATTCGGCCATCATTTATTAAATCTTGGGTCACTACAAAGTTGATTGCATTTTCAATTCGGCCATCATTTACCAAATCTTGGGTCACTTTTTGGAGTTTGTGGCTTACTTCAAAATTGGCTGCGTTTTCGTAGCGTCCTTGATTAATCAAATATTGAGTGCAGGCAAATTGTTGATTCATTTGAATGGTGCTGTGCACAATTGCTTCATAATTGCGATCGATTCCGTGACCCAACATAGAAAACCCAGTTTGCATAGCAGCAAGATTACGATCTAACATGGAGTGGGTTTGACCGTGTAAACCACGATTTTCAACGCGTCCTTCGTAAATGCTCCTATCAACGTTGTCAAGGCGATGGCCCATGTATGAAAAGCCACGATTCATGTCTCCATGCATATTCTTGACATTGGAATTGACGGAGTTAAAGCCACGATTCATGTCTCCATGCATATTCTTGACATTGGAATTGACGGAGTTAAAGCCACGATTCATGTCTCCATGCATATTCTTGACATTGGAATTGACGGAGTTAAAGCCACGATTCATGTCTCCATGCATATTCTTGACATTGGAATTGACGGAGTTAAAGCCACGATTCATGTCTCCATGCATATTCTTGACATTGGAATTGACGGAGTTAAAGCCACGATTCATGTCTCCATGCATATTCTTGACATTGGAATTGACGGAGTTAAAGCCACGATTCATGTCTCCATGCATATTCTTGACATTAGAATTGACGGAGTTAAAGCCACGATTCATGTCTCCATGCATATTCTTGACATTGGAATTGACTTGACCTATTTGCTTATTTGCTATGCCGATTCCGTTGAGTGTTTGTTGAAAGCCGGAATTAACTTGAGTGCCAAGTTGATTGAATCCAGATTTCACGTTGTTTCCAAGTTCTTCAATTGGATCTCCATTTATAATGTTGTTGACTTTATCGTAAGTGTCGTATAAAGTTCCTCCTTGGTCCAGTACTTCAATGATTTTTCCAACGCCTTTTATAACTTTGCCGAACTTCGGTTCTAAATTTTTTAAAATCAACTTTAGAATGATTTAAAAGAAATAAAGTTTTTAAGATACTTAAATTTTGAGTAAAAAAGTTTAGAACTTACGGTGAGCAGCATAAAGCCCCACGGCTCCTTCTAACAACGGAAGAAGGACAGGCTAAACAGATCAAATCAAATTTAAGTTTAAACTACATAAAAAATTAGACCACCTTGATCTTCGGTCACTTTAACGACACAATTTTTAAGTTTGGCATTTAACAAACGGCTTATTTTGTTATTTCAAGTTCAATGTATGTCAGTGTTATCATTTTATCGGTCAAAACGGAATTGGAGGACACATTCCGACCTACTTTTGTGCACTGAGCACGGTTAGAGAGCTCACTTTTTAAAATGGATCTTGCCACATCGCTTTAATAGTGTAGATTTTTACTACTTTTGTTAATGATTGATTCCATGTGAGTTAAGGTGTCCGGCAAATGAATCCAAAAATTCATGCTTGTGGCTCTAATGGCGGTGAAGAAATTTGTGCAGTAACCTCCAGTACAAAAAAGTTTAAAAGTTTTTGAGGACCAGGCATATAAGAACTTGTTTGTTTAATTAATTAATTTTTTGATTGAGTTGATTAGTTAGGAAAGTTTGATTTTAGGAATATTTTAAAATCAAGGAATGGTCTAAATTGTATGTGGTTTAAAGTTTTAAATTTGGCTTACATTTCGTTTGATGCGGATCTTTGCGTCGGGCATTGTAACTGTTGAAACACTCCAGCTAGCGTCGTTCTCGGCAGTCACTTTGGAAGAAAACAGGTCAAGTTTGCCATGCCATATTCCGGAATGGAGAAGTACCAAAGAATCGTTATATGATTGCTCCAAAGCTGTTCTAAAAGTAAATATTAAGCTAACCAAACAAAATTTAATGTTTTGAATGGAGTTTAACCTTTAAAGTACGCTAAACTAACTGTTCTCGATACTCTTCGACGTTTAAAATCTATCATGTCTTCTAAGTTAATAACACTCATTTAAAATAACCGAGTTAACACTGTTCATTAAACTATACAACAGTTGCTTGATTGTTTTCGGTGAGCTCTAAGCTCGCACCACAACATTTGACCTTTTAACTCCGAGGCCTTCTGCCTCACAGTTACTGCAATGTCATATCTTTAGGCGCTCGGATAAATGAAACAAACTTGGCAGTTAAGTAAAGGTTTGAATCTTAGTTGATTTTAAAAAGCATAAGTCACGTTCTTGAAAATAATTCTATAAACACTCTAAACAACTAATTCAAAAAGTTGACTAACTCAACAAAGAATCTATGTGAGAAAAATGCTTTGGACTTCAAAATATCGAAAACTCACCCATTTTGTGCAGTTGATGCGTTGACAAAGTGATGGAAAAGGAGACAAAAGAAGATCGTCAATGACCAAATCATTGTGTGTGGTATCACGCAAACAGCTGATGAATGCAAAACTTTCTTTGTAATTTGCTTGTTAGGTCTAAAAGCAAAGATTAAGTAAACAGCAATAATTTAAAAAGCTCGAAAATTAGTTCCTACAACCGTAACCCAAATGCGAACGCCACAAATGTGACTTGATCTCAAGTTCGATCAAAAGTTGGACTTTTTATTGACAAGCAATCAACATCCAAACGGTTATTTTCGGCGGATCGGCTCTTTAAAATAGAAATGACTCATGGTCCGCAACTATGGCCCAGATAAACAACTGATATTCGAGCATTTGTTTTTCATCGCTTCCGCGAACGTTTAGGGACGACAGTCAAATGGCATATCAATTAATCAGTGTTCTTTATTTGGCCGGCTCATGATTAAAAACAAATGGGGAACGAGCACGAATGTTCAATTTGGATTTGGAACGTTTGATCCTTGGAACTAAAATCTTGTGGAAACCGTAAATAACACAAAAGTAACCAACAAATTTAATACTTTTAAAGCTTTTTCAAAATGACCAAACAATGTTATTACGCATTCAGTTTTTAAAAGAATCGTCAATTCTCAAAAATCGTCAATTCTCAAAATCATCAATTCTCAAAAACAGAAAAACACATTTTGAAATTCATCGAATAAACAGTTGAAGTCGCAATCGTTTGTTTATTTCAATTTCATTATCGAGAACAGTAACCATATAGAATTTCATTTGATTGACTAAAGCAAATGGAACGATTTATCAATAAACAATTTATCAATTACTAATTTCTCCCCAACCTATTATCAATAAACAATTTATCAATGAGCAATTTCTCCCCAACCTATTATCAATAAACAATTTATCAATGAGCAATTTCTCCCCAACCTATTATGAGCAATTAAAAAGGAGAAGTTGATTGAGAAATTTTCTTCGAGATAGTAAATAACTTCTTGGTTGTCAGCTTTGTTGTTTTTGGCCAAGTCAATAGCAGTGCGTCCACCATTGTCTCCGGTTGATGTGTCTGCTTCTGTTCCAATAAGTACTTCGATAACTTCAAGATGTCCGTAATAGCCGCATTTTGGAGTGTAGTCCAACCATATTTGTTGGTGGAGTTGACCAGTTGAGGACTTTTGACGATTAAGGCTTCGGAAACATTGTAATAACCGTTTTGAGCAGCTATGTGCAATAAAGTCTTTTTATATTCATTTGTCCAATCAGTTCCTATCTTTGAAATCAATATGTTGAAGTTTTAAAATGTTTGATTGATTAAGTTGATGTCGCTAAGTTTTTTGCATTCGTGATGTTCGGGGTAGTTACATAATCTGCAAAAATCACAACACAGAGTGAAATGAAATTGTTTAACTTGCTTTTCAAAAAGGCTTTCATTCATATCAACAAAAATGATTCGAGTGCTTAACTCAATTAATCAAACAACTTGCCACAAATTTTGTTCACATCAATGAAAGCTTTCTTTGTTTGAATATGTTTTTTGTTTTATTGTTTCAAATTAAATAAGCACAATTAAAACCCCTAGAATTAAGCAAACAACTATCACAATTGACCAAAATCGCGGCTAAAATTGAACAAGTTTTGTTATTGGTCATTTATTGTCAAATTTTAGCTAAAGTTACTGCTTTGAAAGTTACACAAATTATTCAAACCTTAAAAGTGTTATTTAATAACACAAAAACAACATTAATTTGATTGATCGGACAAAAGTGTCTCAAATCATTGAATCGAAAGAAACGTTTGAGCTTTCAACATTCAAACAAACAAACTTTTTCACTTCCTACTTTTTGACTAATCTTAATGTTAAATCAACACAATCTAAAATCAACTACGTAAATTAAGTACTTTTAAAAATCGCTACTCCTTTTAACCAAAACGTAATACGAACACGAAAAGCGATATGATAATCTTTAAGAACTCTAAAAACCACAACACCTTGCTGTCCGCAAAACACTTGAGTATCAAATTCCCGCTTGGCTCTTCAAAAATTTAGCACTTGCTAACAAGTCCGAAATGAAAGTGATTCGTTAGTTTGTTCGCAACAAATTTTTTGCGCCGAAACAAAGACTCACTTTTTCGAAGCGATCTGCGGCCACGCACGCGGAGAAAAAGCCGGATATCGCAAGTGAAGTGCTCCCGGAGATCTTTAGCAAACAACAAGTGGTCTCAGCCTAAATTCCCCATCCCGATGTTTTAAAGATGTTGATTAGTGAGGGAACAGGTAAACTCGCGGAGGTTTTCTGTTTCATCCTCAATCTCTTCATGAGCTGTTTTTAGATGTTTTTTGATTTGTAGCATTTTTGAGATTTGCGTGGGTTTCTTATTGAGTTGTTTGTGTTGAATATTCAAAGTGTTTTATTGTTTGTTTTAAACATTCAAAGTATTCTTTGTTTTTAAAACATTGACGATATTGTTCTTCGTGTTAAAGGTGTCTTTAAAATACTTACGACATTGCTTTTTGTGTTAAACATTCAAAGTGCTTTAAATTATTGACGACATTGTTCTTTGCGTTAAAAATTCAAAGTGTTTTAAAAGTCTATTTGAGTTGTTTTGTTCTTTGCGTTAAAGGCGTTAAAGATGTCTTTAAACTTGATAACGTTGCTTTTTGCGTTAAACATTCAAAGTGTTTTAAAAGTTTACTTGAGTTGTTTTGTTCTTTGCGTTAAAGACGTCTTGAAAATTGAAGTTGACGACAAATCTTTAAAATAGCTTACTTTTAAACTGTGTTTTAAAATATTGACGATATTGTTCTTCGTGTTAAAGATGTTTTGTTCTTTGCGTTCAAAAAACTATTTAATTTCAAAAAGCGTTATTTAAAACATTACAATTTAAACAATTACAGTAAAAATGGCAACAAATCCACCTTACGACGTTGTGACAATACGGATGTCGAGGAGTGAGTTAACAATGCCGTGGGGTTTTAGCATTCGACCGCCGTCTACCATTCAAAACGTACTTTCTTTGTTTAAAAGCAATTTAACTACTTCTTTCCAGGTCGAAGGAGGCAGTTTGGCAGACAAAGGTTTGCTTTTAACAACAACCAATTAACATTTAATTTAAGCTGGTCTCCGGAACGGCGACCTTGTTGACGAACTTCAATTTGAAAGGAATCCGGCCTATGAGAGACTTCACGGACTAATGGAATCGGCGAGGCACGAATTGAACATCATTGTTCTGAGGTAACATTATTAATACGTTTACGGACTTTGTTCTCCGGCACGGCTCACACAAATATTTATCTTTTCCGCCCGAATAAGTTTTGCAATAATCCATCACTTTGATTTGAAACCCCGCCAAGATGTTGCCGAGAGCGCTCACGGCGGATTTTTGTGGTTTTGGCGAATCCTTTGCGCCCGCAACGGCGTCACCTTGAAATTCCACCGAAATGATAATTTCAACGCGCGCTTCTCGAACAGCGTCGATTTCTAATTGACAGAAAAGAGAAAGTCTTATTTGATGAAGTGAAATTATTGAAAGTCTTCGTTTGTTTAGTTCTAAAGTTCTTGATGGGACTCGATTTTTAGATGTTTATGTTAAAAGTCAATTTAGTTTTTTGAAATCAAGTTATTAAGCTAGGATACTCACACTAGTTTTTAACTAATGCAGCACACATTTCTAAGCAAACTATTTAAATAACCTTGTTAAAACATTCCATAACGATCAAGAAAGTCATCAAAACTTTGAGTAATTTGTTTTCATATTAAGAGATCGTGTTGAAAACTATCCGACGAGGCTCATGTTATTCTTAAAAGCTAATTTAGTCTTTTGCATTTTTGGAATCAAGAAGTTCCTTGTAATTAACACAGCACACGTTCCCAAACTATTTAAATCACCTTGTTAAAAGTTTGAATAACTTGTTTTCATATCAAGAGACCATTATGCAAAAATTGACTTTCAACAATAACATCTAAAAACAATGCGAGTCCCATCGAATATTTTTAAAAAAACACATCTCAAAGCTTTGTTTGTTCAATAATTTAAATTTTAGAGAACCAGTCGAAATGGCAGCACGAATTTGGAAGCCAAGTGTGAACTATGGAAAGATTCCAGACCCTTTAGACTCATTTGGTCAACAAACAGGCAATTACAACAATAACAACAACGTCCGCGTTTCTTTACAACATCAACCACTTGTAATTGACATTGTTTTGGTGTTTTTAAACACAGTTCTTTTTTAGCAAGACCAAAAGATTTACGGCTTCAATCAAGCACCCCGGCAGTTTGGCAACACTCCAGTAGCCAAGTTTGATCCGAACGCGCCAGCTTATCTTCGTTCCGAAGCTTTGAAGTTAATTCAAGAGACGGAGAAGACTCCAAGTACGGAGTTTAAACATAAAACGTAATCAGAACACTTTTATTTTTAGTCCAAATCAACAATAACGTGCCTCCAGAATGTTTTGCATGTGGAAGGATGATCATGTAAGTGTTTTAAAGTAGAAGTGCCTTTAAAAAGACGGAATGTGTTTATTAAGCCAAAAATCTATCCAATTATAATAGCGCCTCCGGTACGCTGAAAGTCAGCTCTTTTCACGTCGCCGGCGTTCCTAGCAATTCGGCGCATGTTCGGTGTCAGCATTATTGAGCGCAAAAGCTGTGGAACGTTAGTAGTCCTGAATTGGGAAGGTTTTACTTGTGACAAGAAAATACTTACTCTTCTCTACGTGTACGTCGTTGAAAGTAATAGTCATTTTGTGGTTGAGGCTCCAATTCAGCGTCTCCATCGTTGACCAAAATTAAAGCGTGTCTTATGCTGTAAGCATTTGCCTGAAAACGAGGAGCAATTTGTTTAACAGTTGAGATCTTTTCAAACAATGTGAATGATTTAAACAGCTGAGATCTTTTTGATTTGTTTAACAGTTGAGATCTCTTCAATTCAAATCACACAGCTTTAAACAGTTAAAAACGTTCTTTGATCAATCAATACGAGTGTTTTAAAATTAACAAGATCTCTTTTTAATTTGCTCAACAGTTTAGATTTTTTGAAATGTTCTTTTTGTATCTAATCTTTAAACACACATTTAAATAGGATCTTCTTCGAATCTCGTCAATTCAAACTACTGATTCGATAAGGTCTCTTCAATTCAAATCACACAACTTTAAACAGTACTTTTTAAACATCGTTCTTTTTGTATCAAAATTTTAAAGACACATTTTATTCTTTAAATAAGATCTTCTTTGAATCTTTTAAAACTTCTAAAAGACTTACTTGCAAAAAGAAGGATAATCCAATTATTGCGAATGTTGTGAGTTGAAGATTTGTGAACATCTCTTTCGTCATGCACAATTTATTGCATTTTATATCTAAAAGACCTTCAAAATTAACACCATTTAAACACAAAACGCAAGGTATTCAACACATAAAAGCCTTGTCTAACAAAAACTATACAGTTGCGCTTCTTCGTCCACCGGAACCGTTTATATAGGAAATTTCAAGTCAAAAACAGACACTTCATACAAAAAGCACATTAACGAGTCTCTAAAAACTAATGAGTTTGGGTCGCCTACAAAGTTGGCGTGCTCCTTCGCAAAAGTCAATAAACGGGTATGGATGATGCCAAAAATGATATGTGGATTCGGTTTGTGATCCAAACGTCATTTTTGGGTTCTTGTTTACTTGTCTAAAAATAGCAATTTGCAATGATGATTTTAATAAACTTGACTTTAAAGGCCAGTTTGTAATGATGATTTTAAAGAGTAGTTTAAAGAGAATGATTTTAATAAACTTGACTTTGAAGAACAATTTGAAAGAGCAATTTAAATAGTAGTTTAAATAGTAGTTTAAATAGTAGTTTAAAGAGCAGTTTGAAAAAGCAATTTGTAATGATGTTGCTAATAAACTTAACTTTAAAGAGTATTTTAAAAAGAATGACTTTAAAGAGAAGTTTGAAAGAATCTTACAACAATAACTTTACTTCAATTTATTGCAATAACGACTCCAAAAACAATTTAAAGGCTAAACTAGTTAAAGATCCCCCGCACAAACTTTACAACAAAAGTTCAAGCAATTAACACTTTACGGCCACTTTAACACAGTTACTTCGCGAATGCTCCAATTTGTTATTTAAAAGAAGTGTCCATTCCTTTAATCCTTCCGCGCAACAATAACAGTGGTCATTTTGCACATCGGAGTGTGCTAATTAAATTTGTATATATTGCCAGACACAAGAACTTTAAATGATTGCATAAATTTGAAACTAACTACTAAAAGTAAGTGTTTAGTGGGCTTATGTGCAACGCATTCGACAAAAATCTCCATCCAGACTGTTTCCAGTGCTCTACTGTATGTTATTGTAATAAAAGTTGTGAATCAACTTAAATGTTTAGTGCGGAAGTTCTTTGGCACAACAAGGACATCATTTTATTAACGACAAGTTCTATTGCGATGTCCACGGAAAGCAACGGAGGTTGTTGAATATGTTTAAAAGCACTTACAAACCTCATTTTAGTGTCCAAGCACCTACTCCGCCTTTAAAATCGGTAAACAACGCAGTACACGGCCCAACAGTTACTAAAAATCCTCCTCGTCAGTTCAACAATGCCACAAATACATATCAAAATCCGGAGTAAGTGGATGAATTTGACGATTTAAACATGACAAATTGCTTCCAGAAACGTCGTCCAGCCAAACAGCCGTTACGGTCAAGCATTAACTTCATCAAACAACACATCACGGCAGCCAGTAGCAATGAAAACAATTCCTCAACAACAAAATCACGCCAACAACTTCGCTGCTGCCTTCAACCGAACAAAAGGTTGGTTTAATTTAAATATCTTCTACGTATTCATTGAATTGTTTAAATCTCTCTCATTCCTCACGTCTGTTTCCTTTCCGTTGTTGTCTTTGTCTTTAATTGCTCTTTAAAGTCTCTGCAAAATCGCCAGCCTTTCAACGCCGTCGAAAGCTCCAAAAACATTGGCCACCAACAAAGATGAACGCTACACAAAAGAACGCGCAAGCTTTGCGTTTTTGGAAATACAACTTCCAACACAACAAAAACAAAGAAGAAGACGCAGCAACGAAATTGAAGGTAATTTTTTGGACATGTTGTTTGAAAACGAAAAAGTTTTTTGTTACTCAAATTTTTCTTACTTGATTAAGTTTTGTTAGTTGAGTCTTTTGAATGCTGAAAATGATTTGTTTCTTGATTGATTGAGTTTTTTGAATGTTGAAAACGTGTTACTTGCTTGATTGAGCTTTTTGTTGTTTGATCAAATTGGAGGTAATTTTTTGAATGCTGAAAATATGTTTATAGTTGTTTATAAAGTTTAAATTGTGTTGAGAGTTTCTTTACTCTTGAGTTTTAAACACCGATTTGAAAGCACTCAAACAAATCAATTCAAACAATAATTATTTTTAGACACTGGTTGACGGATTTGAAACTGGAAAGATAGCTGAAGCGGACTCGAAGATCGTACGCGAAGAACAAAGAAACTATGCAAAACGAGTAGTTCTGACTCCACATCGTTTAAACGAACCAATGCGTCCAAATCCATTTGCTTGGTCCAACGCTGAACTTCCATCTGAAAACTCTTCACGTATTCCGTCTGCAAGTCATAGTAATTACATAACAATACTATTTAAATAATCTCCACTTTTAGCTCCAATGTCTTCTTCTTTGACGCTGGAGCCAATTAAAACAGCAAGTGACACAACAAACGCCGAACATTCGTCAAGTATTCAACCATCTTCGTCGAATACAAATGAAACTCCACAAGCCAACGACGAAACACATACTGAAACGTCGTGGAAGTTCCTGTCTCAAGTACTAGAAGAACAGGACATCTTAACTGGTAAGTTCTCTTTATTCAAATGCTATTCAAAAGTTAAACTCTCTTTTTAACACAACACTTACAGAATCAACAATTTCGTCACTTAAAAGCTCATTTTCTGTTGACTCCACCAAAAAAGTCAACGTTGATCAAATTCCATCGGATCCACCGACTCCAACTGCTACTGTTCCACCAAAAACTTTAACTCGCATGATGTCTTCGATTCAAATGTCCACACCGCAAGTCCAAATTGTTTCAGAGAAAAAAGACTCGAAGAAAAAGAAAGCAGAGGCGCCGAAGCCACCTCAAAGCAACGATGCGAACAAAATCCGGATCCAGAAAGCCGCAAAGCAGGCTTCCTTTTCCAAACCAATTGAATCAGTTGAAGTTAAAAACTTACCGGTCCAACAAGAAGACAAAAATCCGAAGTCGACAAGTTTGGATGAGTTCGTCGAGATTGAACGCCAAATCTTGGCTTCGGAGTTAAATAAAAACGGTAGCCAAACAAATCAACCAACAAAGTCGATTCAAATTAACGAAGTCAAAAAAGAAGAACAAAAGAACAAACAAAACAGTTTGAATCATTTCTACGAACTGATCAAACCGTTAGATGACATCTTTGCCGAACGTCTTCCGTCTTTTATTGATTTTGTTCCTGTAAAAGGAAGAGAAAGAAACTTACAATCAGCAAAGTACCTACTTCCAATTGATCAGTTACCGCCTCCAAGAGATTTTAGAGTGAGTTGTTAAAAGAGTTATTTGTGTAGTTTTAAAAATATTGTTTAATTTGATTTTTCAAAAAAGAACGCTTTTTGTACTTGAAATGTTTATTTGATTTGACTTTTTAAATAACGTTTAGCTAACAAATTTGACATAAAAGCTATCTTTTAAAAATGACAAATACTTCGAAAACACTATTTTTAATAACGTTTAACTAACAAATTTGGCACAAAAGCTATCTTTTTAAAATGACAAACACTTCGAAAACATCATCTTTAAAGAATGACACAAAAGCTATCTTTTTAAAATGACAAACGCTTTGAAAACACAATATGTTCGAAGTCATTCAAATCAAATCTAGTTTAAACACACAATATCTTCAAAATATCTATTTAGCAACCGGTTCAAGCAAATTTCCTGTCACAACATCACTTTCGTCCACTTCTCGACTTTTCTTCACGCGAAAACTCCACGGATCTTTCTTCTATGGCTGATTTGCCTCCACAGATGCCCGAATTGGTGGTATTAAACGACAAGTTCATTCCTTACAATCCAAATTTGTCTCAATCGAATCGGTCGCTTGATGATTGTTTACAGAAGACTGGAGCGTTCTTGTCTTTTTTAGCCGACGTTGGCCTGGTTGGTGCAGGAAACCAGGCAGCAACGATTAACAGTGAAGCACCAAAGGATTGGAGGTTGTGGAGCAACGGAATCGACAAGAAACGTAACTTCTTTGTTGATTTTGAAGTTCTTCTTTACTTTACAGACTTTCAGATTCAATCCTTTCTTCTCGTCTACTTTCGGATTCAATCACTTTCTATTCCCTTCCTTCTCGTCTACTTTCTAATCAATTAACTTTGTTTTGTTTAAACTTTCAATCAAAATAATTGCAGTTCCGAATAACAACTTTCACCAACAACCTCCGATTCAACCAATCCAACAACAACCTCCGATTCAACCATTCTCAAACCCACCACAAGACTCACAACGCCAGCACGGTCAGCTTTTTAACTCCGGAAGCCAGCCTCGGTGCGAACACTGTGGAAAAGAAATCAAGTAACAAAGAGTGTTTAAAGATTTTAACAATCAAACAATTTCAGCGGATCTTTTGTTTTGGCTACCGGAAAGGTAACATAAAGTTTTTGCATGTCCATTTTAAAAGCCAAACTTTTAGACATGGTGTCCGGAGCATTTTACTTGTGCAAACGTGGCCTGCAATCGTCGTCTTCTGGACTGTGGATTCGTCGAAGAGTCAGGAAAGAAGTATTGCGAAAAGTGTTTTGAAACGTTGATTGCGCCGATTTGTGCCAAATGTGGATTGCCTATAACTGCGGACTGTTTAAATGCACTGCAAAAGCAATGGCATCCTGAGTGCTTTGTTTGCGTTCATTGTCGGCAGACGTTTGGCAACACTGCTTTTTACTTGGAGAACGGACAACCGTACTGCGAAAAAGACTGGAACCAGTTGTTCACTACAAAATGTGTGTCGTGCAAGTTCCCCATTGAGGCCGGAGACCGTTGGATCGAAGCAATAGGATCGTCTTTCCATTCCAATTGTTTTAATTGCTTTGTAAGTTGACAAAAAAGTCTTTCGTTTCAATCACTTAATTGAATTTCAGTCATGTCAAGTCAATTTGGAAGGACAAAACTTCTATGCACGTGACGGGCATCCATTCTGCCGTGCCCACGCCTAATTTATCCACAAAAATGGAGGAGCCTTTCTAATTTAAACTAACAACTATATAAAATTGACTAACTTGAATGTATGTGCATAGTGAAGGTGATTTGTGTCGGGAATAAAGAATTTTGATTTAAATTGTCGGAAGTGTGCCGATTAATGAGCCCCGTGCTAATTGCATAATTTTGTTTTCTCACGGGAATTTGCTGTCTGGATGCTGCCACTTTGTTGTAATAGCCAGTTTGTTGTTAAACGAGCTTGCTAGTTTTTGAATTTGTTTGACAGAATTGCTTTTTTGCTTTGTTTGTTTTTCTTGCTAGTTTTTGACACAAAGAGTCAAAGTTTAAATGAAATTTAAAAATTAATACTTTTAAAACAATCTGGACGTTTTCGACACTTTCAAAACAAGTAAAGCCGGGATCAATCAAAGTTTTATCACTTATTTGGTTTAGGTTTTTTGGTCTACATTTTAATTTGGCTTCCAGTTCTCGGCTCTAAAAATGGTTCAGATTCAATCGACATTACTTATAAAAACAATTCAGCATTTAAACAACTACGAAATGATCTGGTCTTTTCGACACTTTCAAAGTGACTCAAATTTAAACAACACTCACAAAATGACTCAAACCTTATAAAATGACTCAAATTTAAACAACACTTTCAAAACAAATCAAATCTTCAACACTCACAAAATGACTCAAATTGAATCGACATTACTTATAAAAACATCACAATTCCACTATATCTATTCCACACCGCTCCAAACACAATAATCATTCAAACTTTCAGATAATCTTTCCAAAGCAAAGATGGCTGAATTGCTTAAAGGAGTCGAAATTGTTTTGTCGAATGGCCAGAAAGTAAAAGCCGAAGAGAATTTGAAAGGCAAGCTTGTCGCTCTCTACTTTTCAGCTGTTTGGTGGTAAGTACTTACATGCATTTCTGTTAATTTAACTTGGAAGTTTTTAGTCCTCCGTGTCGCGCCTTCACTCCCAAGTTGAAAGCATTCTACGAGAAGCTGGAGGCATCTGGAAAGGACTTTGAGGTCATTTTTGTCTCCAGAGACCGAAGCGAAGACCAACTTGTCGATTACTACAAGAATCACCACGGAAATTGGGTCTATTTGCCGTTTGGATCACCGAAGATCGAGTAAGTTGTTGGATCTGTTTGATTTGAAAGTAATGTTTTGTTGAATTTAGTGAACTTTTGAAAAAGTACGGAATTGCAACCATCCCGTCTTTGAAAGTCATCAAAGCAGACGGAGAAGTTGTTGTTCAAGATGCACGTTCGGAAGTTGCAGTAAGTTGACACAGTGTAGTGTTTTTAATCGAATTCATTTTAGATCAAAGGTGAAGACGCTGTCGAGTTGTTTGAGAAATGGTTGACTCTTTAAGTGACGAACTTGCAATATTTGAATTGTTTGATTCAATTTGTCTGTAATGAATACATTTTGGTATTAAACTTTTCAAAGACTGTTAAAACAATCTTTACACAAACACTTCAATATTTAAAAATAATTTATTTGCAAAGAAACTATTGATGATTACAATCTGGAAAACAACACCGACCTTGATGGCAACCACAAAATCCGTTGCAATCTGCGTTTGTTTCACATCTTCCGTAACACCAACGAGCCAGTTTCTCCATTATTGGATTCTGCCAACGTGTAAGTCGAACGAAGCCGTCGTTTTCGTCAACCTGCGCAGCGATCAACCAAATAAAATAGAATAGAAACAGAAATTGCATAATTCCAATGCGTCTTGCAAATAAAGCGAGACAACTGGCATGAGGGAGCTGGAAAACAAAAAGTAATAACTACAAAATTCAAAATGCCATTTCGCTTGTGTGGAAAGCACAATTGGAATCGTTAATGGAGTGTTTTTCCGTCACGAAACATTAAGCCGGTGTTTTTGAGTGGCGGTCAAGTTTTATTTTTGGACGTAAGCAGTTTAGGTTTTAAAAAAGTAAAAGATGGTCTTTCTGGGTTCAAATTGTGCAAAGACTTTGAAATGAGTGTTGATTTTGATCAGTTTATGAACATTTAAAGATTGTGTTGAAGTTTAATTACATTTTCGTGTTTAAAACGATGCAAGCAATCAAATAAAGAAAACAAACGATTTGAGAGTTAATGAAATTACTATACTGATTTTTTCAAATGTGACATTTTCATGTTAACACTTAAAGACATTTTTGAAGTTTAAAGCAACGCAATCAAACAGATCAAGAAAGCAGATGATTTTAATGAATTTCTTGAGAGTAGTGATTTTGACCAGCTTATAAGCATTTAAAGACAATGCAATTAAACAATCAAATGCATCACATAAATTCAAGCAGCACACAAACTTTATTGCGACACATAAATTCAAACGTGAGAAAAGAGTGCATTCGCAGAGGAAGAGTGAGAGTTGACCACATTGTTTGTTGTGAATTTCCAAATCTTCTTTCATTTCTCTGTTCTTTTCCCTTTTTCTGCCAAAATGGACGATCAAGATGGTTATGAATCGTTTACACTCAACGATACCGACTTAGAGTATGCACTAAATCCAGGTGCACGTCGGAATAACCGATCAACCAAGAACCAGCAAATATATGGTAAGTTGGAACTTCTTGACTAGTTTGACTTTAATTTTTAGGCGTTTGGGCGGACGACGACGATTATGATGCACGACCATCATTTGGCAAGAAATCTAAGCCTGGAGGTCCAGTTAGCTTTGTCAGTGGTGGAATTACAGGTGGCAAGAAACCAAAAGAGGTAACTAAATTTGAATTGAATCATTTCAATTAAATCTAATTTATTTTAGGAAGAAGACGGAGATGAAGAAGCTGGGCCAAGTACTTCACGTCAACGAGTCGAGGAGGATGTTGTCGAAATTCCTATGATCCCACAGAAACGTGCTCGAATGCAATTTGGAGGCGGAAGCGCAAGTGGCAAATGTAAGCGATTTTGAAGGTGCTTTTGAACTTAATAGCTAATTTTAGCCACCTCATTTGCTGGCATGCGAGGAAAAGACGATAGTGGAGCACCGGCGGGCACATGGGCATCGGACAAGATCAAAAACATGATGAAAGTAATAGAAAAGTTTAAAAACTTAAATTCAAATTACTTTTTAGAACATGGGATGGAAGTCCGGCAAGGGATTGGGCCGAGAAGGCAAAGGAATAGTGGAACCTGTTCAAGCTATCTTGCGTCCTGGTCGAGGAGCAGTTGGAGCTTATGGAAATGAGACTAAAGGACTCAATTTTGGAGGTATGTCATTAAATTTGAAGTGTTTTTAACAGTAAGTTGTTTAGAAAGTGCCGGAGATGCTCAACGAAGAGGCGGCCCAGGTGAAGAAGAGGACTTTGAAGACTCAGTTGTCGACGAAGCACGAAGCAATGCTTGGAAAAAGACACACGCCGGTAAAATACGGCCTAAATACAAAACATTGGAAGAAGTTGTTCGTGAAGGAAACGAATTAGATGCTCCAAAGATCCTCCAGGCTTCAAGTGTTAAGTTCATCGATATGACCGGACCCAGTCAAAAAGTGTACGACAACATCAATTCTTTTCAACAACGATCGGCTATGGAGAGAGAAGACACTCGTCGGAACTTCAACGTCCCAGCACTAACTGACAATCTTGGCCACCTAATTCTAACTTGCAAAAACGAAATTCATTTAAACAATGACCACCTTCAAGATTTAAAACAAAAAACATCTGGAATGGAAAGAGACAAATTGGAAATTGAACAGCACGTAGAAGACGCGGCGAAATCACTGGACAAAGTTGAAGGTGTTATGGAGCTGGTTAAAAGGTAAGTGTTTAAAATGGAGTTTGTTTTAATTACATTGCTTTTCAGATTCAACAAACAAAGTCGTCCCGAACTTGACGATTTAATTGAATATCACGAACTGTTTAAACGCATCAAAACAGAGTTTCCAGTTGAATTTGTCACTTTCGGACTTGATTCGTTGATTGAATTCAAAGTTTTGCCACTGGTAAGTGTTTTAACGTGGATCTTTAAAGTTTTCTTTAGTAGATTGAGTTTATACAACACATTTTTGATAGGTCTTTAAAGTTATGCTTGATAATTGAGTTTTGAAATTAATTTTGTTAACGGTTAAGTTCAAACAGTGTAGTTGAATAGTCAAGTTCAAACAACGTTTTTGATAGGTCTTTAAAGTTTTCTTTGATAGATTGCGTTTAAACAATGTATTTGAATAATCACATCTTTAATTTCAAACAACGAGAAAACATTTTTCAAACAACTCTAATTTCTCAAACTTTAATTTCAACAAGAAAACATTTTTCAAATTCAAAGTCAAAACAACAAGAAAACATTTTTCAAACAACTCTAACTTCATTTGTTTAGATGAAACTGCTCTTTTCACGTTGGAACCCGCTTGACAAACTGGAAATTGACTATGGACTTGATCAAATGAAGAAGTGGCGTCGCTTGCTCACAGTAAACAATGAAGCAGTCTTTAATGGCCGACATGAATCAGACAAAGCTAGCAGTTATGACTTGTTGATGTGGCACGCTTGGATGCCAATTGTTCAAAGGGCAGCAACTAGATGGGATCCGCGCACTGACTATGCTCAAATGATTGAACTGATTGGTACATGGATTCCACTTATTCCTCGCTGGCTTCAAGACATTCTATTTGACAACGTTGTTGTGCAGAAGATCCGAGAATGTGTTGAGAATTGGGATCCAATTAACGACGAAGTTCCAATTGATGAGTGGATCTCTCCGTGGCATGATGTATTGGGCGACCGGCTGCTTCACGTATATCCGCAAATTCGGCAGAAATTGGCGGTGGCGCTTCGACATTGGCAACCTACAGACATCACGTAAGTCAATCTTTGCTGTTTACCTCAATAATTCGATTAATTTAGAGCAATTGCCGTTTTGAAGCCGTGGAAGAAGATTTTCAATCACACAACGATGCAATCTTTCCTTAACATGAGCATAGTGCCGAAACTTGAAGAAGGTCTCCAGCAAATGAACTTGAATCCTACAATGAACACCACATACGAGGAGTTTTATGCAGTTCTGGAATGGCACGAGTTGTTGAGTCCGGAAATGATTTGCAACATTTTTATTAGAAGCTTCTTTCCAAGGGTTTGTTTTCGGACTTTGATGAACTTAATTTAATTTGTTTATTTTAGTGGTATGACAATCTGTGTCATTGGTTGAGCCTGCCAGATTCACAGAGAGACGTTTCAAATTACTATCGAGAGTGGAAAGATCGCGTCCCATCACATTTATTGCAGATGAAGCCAATTCAAGGTGAGTAATTTTGAATGTAATCGATCTTAATGATAGTTTAATTCCAGCCGAGTTTGTTCGAGCACTCATGGCAATCAAGAACGCAGCTGCAGGGAAACCAATCGAGAGGATGCCGTCACTTGCACAAACACAAGTTCCAATTGCACCGAAAGTCAACTACGGAAACGGCACAGCAGCTCCAAACTTTATCAACTCAGTCAATGCTCCGCCAGTATTCACTTCATTCAAACAACTAGTCGAGCACCGTGCTAAAGAACTTGGAATTATCTTTGCGCCTCAACCAAATCGGAACTTCAACGGGCATACAGTTTACTGGTTCGGTGACAAGTCCATTTATGTCGACGGCACAGCTATTTTTGCCTTCGATGCAACGCAACATTCGTGGGACCCTGTTCGTTTGGAACATCTAATAGCAAATCTGTGATTCTTGTTGTTGTGAAATATTTATTCTATAAATACAATTGTTGACAATCAAATACGAACTTAATTGAACCGAGTTTAGATCATGAAGCTCTGAATTGATTTCAAAAGTGGAATGAAATACAAGTAACGTTAAGCGTTATTTTGGCACACAAAACTGCTTCTTGAACTTTAAAAGTCATTTTTGTTGCTCTAGCTTTAAATTGATTTTCAAAATCGAGTTGATCGTTTCAAACAAAACGTTCAAAACACAAAATCATTTTTATTTTAAATACAATTGTTGACAATAATGTTTATTGTGTGAAAGACATAAATTACGTTGCTTTGATGGCAAGAGTTGAGTTTTCAACAGCAATGTCCGTTCCGTTCACTTCACTGCTTGATTCAAGAAGAATTTTAACCGTTCTCTTTTCACATTCGTGTGGCCAGTGTTCACGTCCGTCCTAAAAACAGAGATTTTAATGTTTCTTGTGTGGAACTTACTGCAAATTGTTTGCATCGGTAACCTTCGGGACACTTGCATCTTCGAGGACTCCAATGCTCGGGATCTAAACAAAGATTTTGAACACAACTTGACAGTTAATGACTTACGTGTCTCCACGGAGAAGGCGTCGCCGAGATCGAAGATGGAAAATGACTGGACACAGGCTCCAATTAACAAAACACTTACAGTAACAACTAACAACAGCGTTTGAGTGCGCATTTCAACAAAGAACAAGCCGGACCGGAGTAGGCAATTGATGTGTAGAAAGTTGGGCCTTTGTTACCACACCGCCGTATTAGTATTTACAGAGACTGCTCGTCCTGTTTAATAAATAAACAAAAAGTCCGAATAAACAATTGGAGCGCCCACTCGCATTCGCAGTATAGCCGTAAATTGGATTATTGTGTTACATCCAGGTGGAGGAGAGGCAAGCTTGTTCGGTTTTGAACCCAATTGAATGGAAAAGCGCTTTCACGCAAAATCCGCTCCTGAATAAACAAGTACCACCGGACAGGTCACCGGAAACCTCCTCACTCACTTGCAACAGTGTTCGCTTTTGACTAGGTACGCCACGCTTAACGAGCTAAATTTGCCCTCTCCAATGACTCACTTCTCGAATTGTTTCCCTCTGCCGCCCGCAAAAGAACAATGCTGGCCGCATGAGCGCCGATTGCAACCGATTCGGAGAGTTCGTCACTAGTTGATCGCGAAAAGCATGAGTAATTGGTGCGCGATGAGCAAGTTAAAGCCAGTTTTCGACAGATTATTTGCTTCGTTGTTTGTGTACAGTAACGAGCGGATTATGTTTGTGGTTTGGTTTTAAATTGAGATTTTAATGACTGTTATTGGCGTTGATGATTGTTATCTTTTTTGCCTAATCACATGCTTTAAGACAAACGAGAAAAGTGCAACAAAACAATTATTTCCATGACTAATCGTTTTTGTTCTATTTAATCGCGAGGAAATTATTAGAGTTGTTTAATAAACTGGCGTTTGAAATGAAAAACATAATTTCGATAAGATGTTTAAAGTAAGTTTTGATTCACATTGCTCATTCGAAACAAACAACAATCTAACTGCACTGAAACATTGAAAGTGATGTTTAAAGCAAGTTTTGATTCACATTGCTCATTCGAAACAAACAATAAACTTGCCGAATTTGTTTTTGTCATTTAAAATATTTAATTTCTGATTCAAATTGCTCATTCGAAGCAATCAAAAATAGATTTATTTAACGATATAAGTTTAACTAACTACAAATTACTAAACCGTATTCTTAACAAAGTGCGCCACCGTCGTCCAACAAATTAGCATCAAACATCGATATCTTGTGCTCTTTAGATTCACGGAACGATTCCATTTCAAGTTGTTCTTCAAAAACTAACACTGTCGGATGAGCGCAACAAAAGTAAGCTAACATAATAGATATTCCAAACGCGTAGATCAAGAAGCTCCACATGAATATACCCGACTGTTGAAATATGGCAATACCGGGACTGTCGACAACTGCGAATTTAATGACAATAAGAATCACCTGGAAGTGTTTCAAATTAAAGGCATCGTGTTAATTGTTTGACTTACAATCTTCTCCGTCACTTCCAATGCGTAACCAATAAAGTACCGAAGACGTGTCCGGCCTGTACTCATGTTGAACGGAGCAAATGTGTGGATCCAGACGTTGATTAGAAGCATCAACTTGTCCAGACAGTCAAAGGTAGATCCGGATTTGATGTGTTGAAGAAAAGATAAGTGGACTAGTGAGATGAAAGTGTGAGCAAAGAAAAGTCCAATTGCGGCGGTGTTGTGAAAGTATATCAGAAGTGAGAGAAAGACAAATCGGCCGAAAATACTGGCAAACCTCCAAATCAGCTGGAAATTATTTTGTTAGTTTGATAAATTTGGTGAGCTTTTGAAGTTGTTTTACGTAGATTGTGTATATAAAAGTTGATCGATTTAAAATGATGTCTTCAAATACAGAAATCTTTTAAATTGCCTCAAAAAGAGGAGAATTTGAAGTGCTAAACCTTGTTGGAAGACATTTTATCAAACAGAAAAGATGTCTTCAAAAAGCATTGTTTAAAACACTATCAACAAAAAGCGTTGCTTTGAAGTACTGAAACCTTTAAATTATTATCAACAGAACATTTCGAAACCTCAGCTCTTTAAAGCTCTCAAATTATTTCTTTAAAGCACTCAAGCTATCATTAAAATCAAACTCACAATTAAATTGCAATTCAGAACGTCTAGATTCTTTTTGGTTGGCATTGAAATGCGAAGAGCTCGATGATGACTGACGAACGAAAAAGAGACACAAAGCAGAGAGACTGACATCGAAAAGGCTCTCACTAAACGTTAATTGTTCAAATCCGCAAAGTCCATTCAAAACTTACATTTCCAGTCAAATTCAGTCAAACTTCCGGCTTTGACCACGTCGTCAATTAAAAAGTAACCTTGTATCAGCAATTGAGGCAACGATTCCAGGAGGGCTTCAAAGAAGCGTAAGACTGATGCGTCTCGATCAGCTTCTATCATTTTCAAGTACATCCGGTGGAAGAGGATACGTTCACGCCTGGGAAGCTTCTGAATTTGCATGCAAGTGTAGGCGGATTTTAGTGCCCGGGCGTGCCAGATGAGAGGACCAACCTAAAAAGAGTAAGTTTTGACTGGTTTAAGTTGAAGTTCACTTACTTGGAAGACAGTGCACAAAATCCAGTGGATTGTTTGACTTCGTTTAGCTTTCAGATCAGGAACAAAATCTGCTTCGGTTATTTCGATGCTTTTCGGCTTCTTTGGCTTTTTGAACCTGCTCAGTCTTTCCAAACGTTCACGTAAAATGATGTTGTCCGTCACATCTGTTTCGTGGTTTTCTTGTCTAATTGATCGGTCGTCTAGCCACCACAACAGGGAAATTATGTTGATGATCACAGATGGAACAGCAACAAAAATCACCGTTAACAATGCTGCCAGGAACTAAAAAGTTCATTTATTGAAAGAATTTGTTTGTTGATTAAAAAAGTTCATTTGTTTGTTGATTAAAAAATAAAGCCGTTTAAAGAATCAAAGCGTGAGAACTTTAAAGTTATTGAATTTATTTGATTCTACTTTGATATCGTTTGATAGCTAGAGTCTTGATTTATATTTCCAATTTATACTTTGATAAATAACTTAAACAAGCTAAAACTTTGACTATTAAAAACCTCATTTGCCAATTTGATAATTAACTTAAACACTTTCAATACTTGCTCTTTGTTCGATTAAAAAGTTCATTCATTTGATAATCAAAACCACTCTTAAAACACTTACTCTTTAATGATCAAACTTTTCATTCATTTGTTGAGTTAGTTTGTTGATTAAAAACACTTATAACACTTACTCTGTGATGATTGTAGTGCTGAATGGCTACCCAGATGTCCAGAACCATATCGCTTATGTAGGTAGACATCGAGAACGCGTGACATGCCAGATCAAACCAGCCAACTCGTGTACACATCGGCAAACGATCAACTTCGTCATCATTGATTAGTGGAACTAGTTGAAATAAGTAGGCAGTTTTGAAACGGACTGATTTTTTGGAGTCGGAGTTCTTGTTCTGCGGATCTATTCGGAGCATCTCCATCTCTGAAGTGAAATCGTACATTTTAAATGAACAAGTTGAATAATGGAAGTTAACAACTTTTAATAGTGTTTGGAGGTAATTGCTGGTTGCCAAAAAGTGGGACGTTTTAGATGTGAACATAAAGGCTCAACGTTTAGGCCGTACTAACTTGTAATTATTCATGCCGGACTTGTTCAGTAAAAAGTGTTATTAATCTAACAAAACATTCAAAAACGATTAACTTACTCTTTCGACTTAGCCGACCAGCCAAACAAAGCCAAATCACGAGTCGCGCACCACTGACCAAGTGCCAAATTGTGGAAGTCTACTGCCAGGGTGCGCGCCCATCTGTCCCCAAGTGTATTCGATGCATAAAGCGCGATCGGCGCGCCAAATCCACACTGTCCCACCATTTGCGCTTATTTGATTAGCAATTTGATGCGCAAGCATAAACATTTATTGCTTACATGAGGAAGTTGTAACTTTGTTGCAAATTAAACAACTGGAATGAGAGTAAAAACGATGTCTGCACATTGACTTAATCAAGTTTCATTCTTTAAAGTTAATAAACTCAAATTATTCAAGTAACTCATTCTAGAAGATAACAAACATGCAATTTAATTTCATTGTGTCAATTAAAGAAGTTTGTTTTTGATTGATTTGATTGAACGAAGTTTGTTTTTGATTTGAAACAACGAATAAAGACTATTTAAACTGTATTAATTTGAAAGAAGTCTTTACTGTTAAAGCAATGATTCCAAGCTTCTGTTATTCTACTTTCGCGAATGCTCCATGTTTCGGACAAGACTAATAATGTTGAAAAGCAGCAATTGAATGAATAGTCAGAGATCACTTTAACCGAAGAAGTTCGTTAGCAATAGTCACTCTCCTTCAATTTGTTTGTAAACTTAACAAATCAGAATTTAATTGAGACCAGCATGCTCGCGCCTTCGGCGCGTCGCGTGCTTTGTTGTTGTTCGGTTAAACTCTCATACTTAATCAACTCAATCAATTAGACTCTTTATTGAACAAAAATGACTACATGCCTAGTCCTCAAAAAGTTTATTCAGGTCTTTCCGGAGGAGTTACTGCACAAATTCTTTGACTATCAGTTCCGGCACCAATAGGAGAATACGCATGAGTTTTTTGGGTACATTTGCCGGACACCTTAATTCACACGGAATCGGTCTTTAACAGAAGTAGGAAAAATTTGAAAAAAATCCGGACTCCCAGGCAGACGTGGTAGGATCCGTTTCAAAAAGTGAGTTCTCTAACCGTGCTCAGTGCACAAAAGTAGGTCCCGAATGTGCCCCTATATCCAGTTTTGGCGGAAAAATGACCACTGACTGACATTGCAAAATTAGTTGTTTAATCATGCAAATGAATATGCGCGTTAAAGTTAAGTTGATTGATTTCCACGCAACAAGAAAAATTAGATCAAGGCTTTTATGAAATGAATAAACAGGAGCATGCGTGTTTGAGTTTAATCAATAAAACTTAATGTCTAGTTGTTAAAATTGCACGATAAGAAAATTTGTGTTGAAAACACTTTTTTGCATTCTCGTGTTTGAAAACACTTTTTGCGTTTTCGCGTTTGAAAGCACGTTTTGACATCAAAATTGCAGTTACGTTTTTTAATTTACGGAACTAACCTTTTCTTTAATCAATTTTAAAGATAATCAAACGCAGGCGACAAACCTCTTTAAATTAAACCACCCACTTAACTCAATTGATTACAAGGAATGTTTTTAATCCTTTCAGTTACATTCTTAAACTAGCGGCTCCGTTTAGAGGATCATTTTCTTCTACGTAACTTATTACAACTTTGCAAGATCAAACTTTCTTTGTTGTTTTTTCGAAAACAACAAAAATCAATTTGTAAAAAACAACAAAACAAAAAAGTCGACACAGATGAACAAACAAACATTACAACAAAGCTTTTTTGTCTGTGAAAGTGTATTTAAACGAAATTAGTAGTTGTTCTAATTTTAAATGTCTCTAGTTAAATTCATACTTGTTTTGTCTTCCTTGATTGCGTAAGTTGGCAAGTCCGTACACTTTAAATCATTCTCTTTTTAAAGACATGCACTGCGTTCACAGGCAGTGTTTACTGGCGAGTTTCCAGGCGGACACGTCGCAAAGCCGTGTGGATTCAAGTTTATTCGGAATTATTATGCTTGGTGAGTTAAGAAAACTCCGTAAACATTAATATAGCCAACTTTCCAGCATCAACAACGAAAACGCCGCAAGTTGCAATGCTTACATGAATCAGTGTTTCTTGTTCCAAGTGTGCGTTGAGATTGTTGACTATGCAGATATTAACTACAAAAAGTTCTCAAAAGAAAACGGATCCTTTTATCAAGAAAACCTGGACTCTGATGAGAGCGTCGCTGTAGGAAAGCTTGCATACAGAACTGGAGGCTTTGTCAGAGCGCTGGATGTGGTACAAACCTTCTTGGACACCTTCTTCAGCGGATCCGAAATGTTAAAAACGGTAATCGACTTTAAAGAATGTGATTTAAACATTCAAGTTTAGCAAGGAGGCAAATGGCTCGCCTCCGTGAATGGCCAGAAGTTTACTGCAAGCATTGAAGAAATGGAGGAGCACAGGTACTTCAAAAAATCTCGAGGCGACGAAATAATGCCCAAAATGTATCAAGTAATGACAAAAGTCTGTCCGGGTTTTTAATCTTCTTGTTTGTACAGTGTTAATAAACAATGTCTTCAAAGAACTAGTTAGTTCTTTTATTGTTATTAAATACTGCAGTTTATATTGCTTATCAACCAAAAGGCTCGCATGAAAACAGCCATTTTGCGTGCATTTCGCGGAAAACCCGTAAACATGTGCTCTTATCGAGTGCAGCGTTTTATGTTCTCAATTGCTTATCAACAAATTGCCCAAAGTCAACTTAATATCAACAAACAAACAGTGCTTAGTTTATTGCGCTGTAAAAAGAAGCAGCGTTAGTTTTTGTTTTTAAAAAGAACGTGCTTTTGAGAGGTTTCTTATTTAGTGACTTGAAAGCATTCTAAGAACATAAAAGTGTATGCAATTTTGAGGTGTTTCTTATTGAGTAGTCAAATTTTAAGTGCTTGCTTGTTGATATGCGTTTTTGAAAACAACAAAATTAGTAACTTGAAAGCATTCTAAGAACATAAAAATGTATGCAATTTTGAAGTATTTCTTGTTTGGTAACCATATCTGAAGTGTTTAATTATTGAAAGCATTCTAAGAACATAAAAATGTATGCAATTTTGAGATGTTTCTTATTTAATAGTCAAATTTGAAGTTCTTTTGATGTTACTGCAGTTTTAAGTGTGTGCGCTCTTGAAAACAAAAAATGACTTTAAAGCATTTTGCTGATTTCTTTAATAGTCAACTTTTAAATTTCTTATTGCAATAAAGAATGTGTTTGTGAGACGTTTCTTTTTAGTACTCAAATCTTGATCAAAGTTCATTCAACTCAAAAAAGCAACATTTTCCAAATTCTTTTCAATCCATTCATTTTTTTTATCAACTCAACAAATTCATGTCTCCCAAAGGGACCATTAAACAAGCTGTCAACAACACGCAGCGCTCGCCAAAAGCGGAGCACAAAAAGTGAAGAACGAATCAATTGGAGTCGAGGCGTTGATACGGACCGAAAATCAACGTGATATTTTCGGCTCGCTCCAAATTCTCTTTCTCCATCAATTGGGCACTCTCAGCTTGCGAGTGCTCTTTGTGCTGCAAATGAACCTATTTGTTTTCAGTGGGACGTTTGTTCGCCACCGGCCCGCTCAAATTCAATAAAGTTGGGCATTTTTTGTCGAATTTGTCGGGGTGGAAATGACTTTTTGGTTTTTGCGGATTTTCTTTGTTTGCATTATGTTGTAGACGCGTACGTTTAAAGTCTTTTGGGATTTTGAGTTTAGAAAGGTTTTGATATGAGTTTAAAGAAGGAATCAATTTTGTTTTCTTAAAAGTTGTTATTTGCCAAATCGTTTAAAAATTAAACAATCAAATGAGATCGTTAAACATTTTTGTGCCATTTAAATGATATCAATTTAACGTTCTTTTTTGTGATTAGAATGCATATTTAAATTGTCTGTTTAAAAACTAACGAAAGAAGTTGTGATCTTTAAATTTAAACTTCTCTTTACATTAAAGCCTTCTTAAAACTTAATCGCTTTGTTTGCGTTCACAATTAATTTTAACAAACAATCTTTTTAAATTTCAGTTACCAAGAAATGTTGCGTCGCAACGCCCCACTTGTTTCATTTCTCCGTTCCACCGGATCATTGGCCACTCAAGAACCAAGCGGGCCATCTGTCAAAGTTCAAATTCCTGGGCCGTCGTCTAAAAAAATCCACCAAAAATTGCAACAAGTCCATGTGAGTTTAAATACTTGTTTGTTTCAATGATTTAAAAGCATTGAAACAAACAAACAGTTAAAGTATTCGATTCCAGCAAGCTCCGTCGGTGAAGTTCTTCGTTGACTACGAAAAGTCGTTTGGGAACTATTTGATTGATGCGGACGGAAACGCATTGCTTGATTCGTTTATGCAGATTTCATCCATCCCTCTCGGCTACAACCATCCCGAACTTGCGAGTTTGAACAGTGATCCGCGATGGATTGTAAGTATTGGCGGACTTTCAATTAAAAGGTTAAAAATTTTAGTCATCGATGATCAGCCGTCCTGCTTTGGGCAACTTTCCACGTTCTGACTTTGCAGATCTGGTCCGGAATGCTTTGATTTCGGTAGGGAGTTTAAAGATTTGTTTAATTAACTGAAAGCTTTTAAGGTTGCTCCGGAAGGTCTCAGTCATGTTCAAACAATGATGGTAAGTTATATAACTAAAATTAGTGACTGTTTTTGAAATTGAGCTTATTTTAAAGATTGATCTTTTTAAACAAAACACTTTGAAGACTTTGCCTTTTAGAACAAACACTTTGATCATTTTGATTCTTTAAACAAAAACTTTGAACAGTTTGACTCTTTAAACAAAACACTTTGAAGACTTTGCTTTTTCAAACATTACTTTGTTCACAAAAGACATTTTATTTGGCTCTTTAAACTAAACATTTTGCTTTGTTCTTTAAAGAAAAAACATTTTGATCATTTTGCTTGTTTAAACGAAAGACAATTTTAAAAATTGAGCTTTTTGAATCAAAAAACATTCTCTGTAATTTTTAATCAAACACTTTGATTCTTTAAACACAAATTTTAATCGTTTTGCTTTTTAGAACATTAAACAAAACACATTCTCTGTAATTTTTAGTCAAACACTTTGATTCTTTAAACACAAATTTTAATCGTTTTGCTTTTTAGAACATTAAACAAAACACATTCTCTGTAATTTTTAATCAAACAATTAAAGGACGGAACGAGTGCAAATGAAAACGCTATCAAGCAATCGTTTATTCGCTATATGACAAAGAAGCGCGGAGGACCTCCATCAAAAGAGGACTTAGAAACTTGTATGAGACAAGAGCTGCCTGGAACACCACAATTGACAGTCATGGGCTTTCAAGGATCGTTCCACGGACGTTCTTTGGCTATGTTAAGTGTTACGCGGTGAGCTTTGTTGATTGATTAGTAAAATTTGCATTTTAAGATCGAAAGGGATCCACAAGGTCGACATCCCCGCATTTGACTGGCCAATCGCTAACTTCCCCCGCTACAAGTACCCGCTCAAAGAACACGAAACATTCAACAAGCAACAAGACAAAACTTGCCTCAACGACGTCGAGAACAAGATCAGAGTGCAGAAAGATAAAGGCCGCGACGTCGCTGCCTTGATTGTTGAGCCAATTCAAAGTGAAGGTGGTGACTTCCACGCATCCGCCGACTTCTTCAAAGGTCTCCAGCGCATATGCAAAGAACACGGAGTCACTTTCATCGTCGACGAGGTGGAATTTAAAGAGAAATTGCAATAATAATCTGTTTAGGTCCAAACTGGAGGCGGAGCAAGTGGACATTTTTGGGCTCATGAGGCATGGGGCTTGCCAGAAGCTCCAGACATCGTCACTTTCTCAAAGAAGATGCTCCTCGGTGGATACTATTACAGAGATGAACTAACTGTCAACGAGGTACATCGAAGTTTCTCGATATTTTAACTTCTCTGTTCTAGCCATACCGGATTTTCAACACTTGGATGGGCGAGCCAACTAAATTGGTCGTTTTGGAAAAGGTAGTCGAAATCATTAAACGTGACAACCTTGTTGAGAAAACAAAAGCTGTCGGAGACTACTTAAAAAGCAAACTTGATGGACTTGCAAAAGAGTTTCCAAATAAAGTGACAAACGTTCGTGGACAAGGAACCCTGTGCGCTTTTGATCTGCCAGACGTTGGCCAACGTGACAAACTCCTTGGAACTGCTCTTCAAAAAGGTCTTCATATTGGTGGATGTGGAGACACAACTGTACGTTTTCGACCAGCGTTGGTGTTTTTGGAGAAACACGTCGACTTGACAATTGACATCATTCGACAGTCTTTGAAAGAGAATTAACAGAATTTTAACTTTTCAACATTTTAATTGCCTTATTTAAATAAATGAAGTTATGCAAGTGTTTTTATTGTTTGATTATTTTGAAGACTGCTTTTTAAATTTGAGTTGTCTTCAAAGTTTATTCAATTTTCAACAAACATCAACATCGGCATTGCTGTCAACATCACTTTCACCACTACACATTCTACAACAACAATCAAAGCTTTTTTAAACTCCTAACTTTAAAGAATCAAACTCTCTTAAAAGAGCAGTTTTGAATTAAAAGAACACATTGATCACATTCAAAAAAACAACATCAAACATTGATCACATTCTATAACAACGATCAAAGCTTTTCTAACTTCATCGCTTCAACAAATCAAACACTCTCTTAAAATTACACAATTCAAATCAACCATTGATCATATTCTATAACAGCTTTTTTAACTTCATTACTTCAACAAATCAACACATTGATGACATTCAAAGCTCAAAATCAACGCACTCAAAAAGTTCATCATTTCAACAAATCAAACATTGATCACATTCAAAAAAGCAACATCAAATATTGATCACATTCTATAACAACAATCAAAGGTTTTTAAAACTTCTAACTTTAAAGAATCAAACACATTCAAAAAAGCAACATCAAACTCAGAGAACACATTGATCACATTCAAAACTCAAACACTGATCACATTCAAAAGCTCATTCTTATTTCAACAAATCAAACACTCTCTTAAAACCGAACACTTTCTTAAAAGTACACAATTTATTTCAACAAATCAACACAATTCCAAACATCATTCGAACCGTATGTGTACATTTACAATAAAATATAGTAACAAAACAACGGAACAACTCAGTGCGGACCGTTTAACCTTCTAATGATGGCCCATTTCATCTCTCTTTATCCAATCAGAGACAGACTAAAACGGTTGTGGTTATTTTGAACGTCATAATTTTAAAGGTGTTCAAAGTCTCCGCCTCATGTTTGGTTAGTTGTCATCACTTATGACTTCAAGAGTAGCAAATATGAACATAATCATCGGCGGAGACTCTGGAATTGTTTAGTTACTTACCCAGATGCGGATGGAGTTGTCTGTGTAGCCGGCGAACAAGGTGTTTCCGTCGTTGGACCAGGCCAAGGAAGTACATTCGGGAACAGCTCCTCCGGACTTCTCGAACTTCAACTCGTCCAAAGCGCTCTTCTGCTCCAAGTCCCAGATCTAAATGGAAGAATGAGATTTGAGTGGATACTTAAGCAGTACTTTGATGGAGGATCCGGAAGCAGCGCACAACCAGTAGCGGTTTGGAGAGAAGGCCAAGGCGTTGATGATTCCAGTTCCCGGCAACAAGTACAAGTGCTTGCTGTCGTTCAAGTCCCACAAGTTTGTGATGCCGTCCTTGCCGCCAGATGCGCACAAAGATCCGTCTGGAGAGACTGTGACTGTGTTGATGTAGCCGGTGTGTCCGACATGGTTGGTCTTCAGGCGGCAGTTGGACAAGTTCCAGACTTTGACGACCTTGTCCCATCCAGCTGACACGATTGAAGGGCTGGTTGCGGAGGAGGAGAATCGGACCGAAGAAACCCATCCACTGTGGCATTCGTCTTTTTCCTTAAGTTCAGAGTTATTGAGTTAAGCGGATCGAGACTTACTGTCAAAGTCAATTTGCATTGAGCTAATGTGTTCCACAATTTGATGGTGTTGTCACGCGATCCAGAAACGATTTGGCGGTTGTCAGCAGAGAAGGCAACAGAAAGAACGTCCTTGGTGTGTGAAATGAATTGGCGAGAAGTCTTTCCACTGGAATTAGAAATTAAGGTGTGTTTAACAATCGTTGTACTTACGTGTTCAAGTCCCACAAGCGAAGAGTTTTGTCCCAAGATCCAGAGAGAGCATATTGGCCATCGACAGAGAGGACGACGTCGGAGACGAAGTGTCCGTGACCAAGGAGGGATTTGTAAGGGCGCTGAAAGAACAGACTTGATTCGACGAATATTCCAAAAGTCAACTTACTCCGCTAACAACGTCGCCGTTGTGGTCAGTGTTGAGGTCCCAAACCATGATGGTCTTGTCTGAAATGGAGGAGAGTCATTAACATCAAAGCTTATTAAAACGTACCGCGAGACGACGAGACCAAGGTCTTCGAGTTGACCGGGCTTGTTGCCAACTGGGTGATCCATCCGGCGTGGCCTTCCAATTTGCCACGGAGGGTCAAGCAGGACTTCTTGTCTTCAGCCATTTTGTTGCGGTGAGTAGCTTAAATTGATACTGTCAACAAAGAAGTAAAGAAACGAGAGAGCGAACGACAAAAACGAACTGAATTGAATGAATGAAACGAATGCTTTTAAAGCTCTTAAATGTAAGAAGTTGTGAGTATGTAAACTGAATATAGTGCCGATTGCTTGCGAAGATTGTTTAAATAGAAGAGAATGTAATAATTGATGCGAGCATGCGAACTAAAGATTGTTTTGATTGCTTGCGAATGCTTGAAAGGCCTAAAGAAAGAAACGATATTGAACAAAGAAACTAAAATCATCTCAAAACTATCACTCTTTTTGAATCTCAAAGGCTATCAAACATAACTCAAAACGATCACTGTTTTTGAATCTTAACTTCTTTAAACATTCGTTATTCACAGGTCCTAAACTTCAAAGACTATCAAACATCTCAAAACATAACTAACAAAAACGTCTCAAAAGCAATCGTTATCTTAAAGCCCTAAACGTCGAACATCTCAAAATGTAGCTAACAAAAACGTCTCAAAAGCAATCGTTATTTTAAAATCCTAAACTTTAACGTTTGTTAAACATTCATTACTCGATTCGTTTTAAAAGCAATAGTTATTTTAAACTTCAAAGACTATCAAATATGTTAAAACACCTCAAAAGCAATCGCTATTCTAAACTTCAAAGACTATCAAGCATCTTAAAATGTCGAACATCTCAAAACATCAGTTTATCTCAAAAGCAATAGTTATTTTCAAATCCTAAACGTTGAACATCTCAAAACATCAAACATGTTAAACATCTCAAAGACAACCGCTGTTTTTAAATCCCAAACTTCAAAGATTATCAAACATGTCAAAACATCTCGAACATGTCAAAACGTCGAACACCTCAAAAGTCTAAACACCGAACTAACAAAATAGATCCAAAAACGTCTAATCACTAAGAACGGAATGGAGAGACCTCAAAAGGAGAAGGCCTTTTTACGTACCGTATGTGTGCAAAATCCGTTCAAGAGCCACAGCATCTTCAAACAAGGGTGCCTGTGATCACAAGCAGAACGCCAATCAAAAGGCGCGTCCCACGTTTTGCAGCAAGTCTTGTTGTTGAGAGGAGGCAAAAAAGTTCAACAAAGTTAATTAGCAGAAAGTGGTTGCGTGTCCAGGCAGAGATTTATTCGGCCATTCTGGTAATCTTCCTGTTCCGTTTAATTGAGTTTTTCGTAACGGACAGCCGTTTTCTTTTCGGATCTAACTTTTGGCGGTTCTTTTGGTTACCTTGCTTTCGGACTTTGCGGATATCTTTAACTGTTTCATTTGTTTAGATTAAATGGCCAGCAAACGTTGAGCGGTGAGCCAGTTTTTCGATGCAAAACGGACGGGTTGTCGAGGCGCTGAAGCGCGCCCCCAAAGATCGTTCAAATGAGGTTGATTTCTTTGGCGGAGTTGGTGTTATTGTTGAGTGCTTTCAGGACATTAACTTTATATTTCATTACCTACGACAAATGGACGTGTTCCACAGTGTAACTGATGGCAATCTGCATGGAATTTGTCAAACAGCACGTCTAGAACGACATCCAAAAGATCACTGCTTGTTTAGGTTTGTTAATCTTTAAGAAAGTATTGAAAGTAATTGGAGTTGATTCTGGACATTACTTTTAGAGATTAGAGTCTCTTTAAAGAACCTTTAGGCATTGAGATTTTTAAAAAAAGCATTGAAAGTGATTGAATAGCTTTTAGATATTGAAATTCTGAACACTGACAACTTTTAGGCATTGAAATTTTTAAAGGAGGCATTGAAAGTGATTGGAGTTGATTCTAGACATTGAGATTAAAGAAGGCATTGGAAATGTTGAATAGCTTTTAGAAGTTAGAATCTGTTTAAAAACTACAGTTAAAATATTCAAACGTTAAAATCACTCAGAACTCATTTAACAACTTTTAGACGTCAAATGCTTTGAAGAAGACATTTAACAACTTTTAGACATCAAATATTTTGAAGAAGGCATTTAACAATTTTTCGGCATCGAAATAACTCAAAGCTCATTTAATAACTTTTAAACGTTCTTTAACACTCAAAGCTCAATTTCAAACATCAAAACAGCCTCTAAAATTTAAAAACCGCTCCAAACTAAACTAAAACCTATCGGAATGTTTAACACGAAAAAGCGTGTAAGTGACTCGTGACAGTGAAACTAATCGAATCAGTTTATAAGAACGTGTCAATTTGAATTAGCAACAATCGAATCGACTAATTAACTAAAAATTCAAATCAACAACAAAAGAATAATTTAGACGCGGACAGTCTGCAACTTGCTGGTACATTCTCATAAGCGGCTCCGTGTTGATGAACAACAAGGTCTATTTGCCAAGCGGCTGGTGAGTCATTTTCGGCGTGTTCGGACATTAGTAATTGGGAGGCATTCAAATTGGCTGAGTAGAGTGACCAAAATGGGTTTATTCAAAAAACGGAAACTGTCTACTTCTATTTGTATTTATGACAGTCAAGGAGGATCAATAAAGTATGTTTTTGTACTTTTACAGCTAGTTACAATTGATAAGAACAGTAAAGTTAGTTCTTTGATTAGATAAAGATTAACTTGCTTTTAAAAAGGGTTCTTTTGATTAAACTAATTTTGACTTTAGCATTCAAAAGCAAAGATTGTTTTTAAAAAAGGTTCTTGACATTGTTACTTTAGAAAGATTGCAATTTCAAAACACATTATCAAAGTAGAAATTGAAGTCCTTTGATTAGATAAAGATTAAATTGATGTCGTCTAAACATGAATTTAAAAAGGGTTCTTTTGATTAACATCGTTTCTTGATGTTGGCACTCAAAAGCAAAGATAAATTTAAAAAGGGTTCTTTTGATTTAACATCGTTTCTTGACGTTGGCATTCAAAAAGAAACTGTGTTTGATTTAACATCATTTATTTAAATTGCTACCTTCGAAGCAGTCAAATTTGAAATAAGTTATATTGACGTTGTTGATTTAAAAGAAACTACTTTTAGAACTGCTTTTGACTTTAGCATTCAAAAGCAAAGATTGCAACCACAAAATACATTTTTAAACTATGATTTTAGAAACAGTTTGAAATTACGAAATACATTTTGTTTTAATTAAACTAATTTCAATGTTAGTGTTCAAAAAACATTCAAAACAAAGTTCCACATCATCACAACTAAAAGCACCATGACTAAACAACCAAAAGCCTTGCCACGAAATCAACCATCTCAATTGATGATTACGCCGCATTGCTGATCCAATTTCCACGCAGTAGTTTTTTCAATTCCCATTCGCTTGCCAGCACCACCTTCTTTATCGAATTAACCAAACGGCTGGATTTATTTTTCGGCTGCCGCTGCGACCACATTATGTGATGATCGGACAGACAGCAGAGATGATGCCTATTCGCGCAAGTGTTCTTTTTTGTTGTTGTTGGCGACTGAATTTTGGGCCCGTTTTGTTTTTAACTATTAGATTTAAATGACTTGCTTTGCGAATATTATTTTGTCTTTCTTTCGAAAGTAAAAGAGACTTTCAGAAAACTGACTAGTTTTATGAGTATAACGATTGTAATAAGACGAGAAGAATACTTTTAATGTTGTTTTTCAAAGACATCATAAAAGAAGTAAGAAATGCTTTCAATGCTGTTTTTCAAAGGCATCGTTGATGAGATAAAAGAATACTTTTAAGGTTGCTTTTCAAAGACATCACAAACAAAGTAAAATAATGCTTTAAAACGAGTTAATTTTTAAACGCTCTTTTTCAAAGACATCACAAACGACTAAGCAAATTCCCACTTTCAATATTCTTTTCAATTAAAAAGAATGCTTTATTCAACTATTACATTAAAAGGCCCATCGCGAGGGGAACGTCCGATTGAATCCACTATAGCGCGCACAGTTCTCCGGCATTTTGGGATTTCCTTCGCACACACAGTGCGCAATAAACACAAAACTGATCCGCGCACAGCGCTCTGGCGCGATCAACGGCTTTCACACAAATGCCAATTGATTCGACGAGCGAATTTGCAAATCAACCGAATGTTTGCATCTCGGAATTATTCCTTCGCTTTCACTTGTGGTTTCCGCTAAAGCGTTTGGAGGAAACATTCAAATTTACAACAAACGACACGAATTGTTTGTTTAAAGAGTCGAAGTTAATTTTTGTTGTTTGAACCGGTTACATTTGTTGATTGCGTTATCTAAAAGTGAACGCGTTGATTCGGCAGGCCGACAAGTTCGCCTAATTTAATTACAGTTTTATTTGCTTGGATGTTTGGGAACTAGACGTGGTCACTTTAATGAAATCGATTTTTAAAGACTAGCCACACTCCCAGAACGCGTTCAGCATGCTTGTCGTCTGTTTATGCTCAAAATTTGCAGTGTTGCAGTGATTAAATTGAATCGTTGTCTCCACGTCTTTACAGCGCCTCTTTTCTCTCGGTTGCTTTCATTTCCGCTGGTGGATGCTATTGATAATTTCACGAAAAGTGATGTTTTCTGAATTGCACGCTTTGGCGGTGATGTTTGAAGGGATGTGGACGGAAGTGGTTTTTGGATGAAGTTGTTAAGAATACTTACACTAGTTTGTAATTGACACAAAATGCATTCCCAAACAAACTTTTGAGAATAACTTCTAAAAACATGAGTTTCAAAAGTACTTTAAACATATCTCAAAGCTTGTTTGAATGCCTCTTTCAAAAAGATTGACTTTCAAAGTTCATTCTATTCTTTTTGTAGTTTCGGCAAACGTAGCGGAATGAATTTGAGGAGAAACAGTGATTGTCTTGTTATTCAGCCATCGGATATGATTGTGGTTAGTTTGCGCGTCGTGTCGTTTTAAAGTTTTCAATTCAAACTGATGTTTATTGTTTAGATAGACTATCCAGACGTCCAAAGAATTCCTGTTCATTACAACCAGCAATTAAATAACAGCACTTCGTCGTCTGCTTCTAACACGCTAACTCGCTCTTCAATTCAACAACAAAGTCACGGTCAGCCGTTGCCAAGTGTCACTCAATTTCAGCCTCAACGACAACTTCATTCTCATCTCAATTTCTACACTCAAGAACAGTTTGCGAACAGATCAACTTCGTCTTCAAATGTGAGTTGCTTTAAAAGTTATAAAGTTGATTCATTAAAATGAGTGATGAAGTCGATTGATTTTAACTGATTAGTGAAGTTGATTTTAAGGAGTAATGAAGTCGATTGATTTAAAAGATTAGTGAAGCTTGTTGATTTTAAGAAGTGATGAAATGATTAGCGAAGCTAATTTTAAACGAGTTATGAAGTTGACTGATTTTAAGGAGTGATGAACTTGACTGATTTTAAACGAGTGATGAAGTTGACTGATTTTAAAAGACAGAACAACTAAACGTTTATTTGATTAAGCAGAATAGCAATGACGTCGATTGATTTTAAAAGACTAGCCAATCAAAGCTTTTTTAACTTGAAAAGAATTCTTCAAATGTTGTTTGTTTAGGTCATAAAAAAGAATAGTAATGAAGTTGACTGATTTTAAAAGACAGAACAATTAAACGTTTATTTGATTATTAAACAAAACCTTTTAATTTCTTTAGTTCCCTGCAAAACCTCAACAAGCCACACATTTCCACCACAACACATCTTCGTTTGTGTCGACTGAGAATAACGGCGGATACGTGAGATCAGCTCGAGTATATTCATGCACAAATGATCCACCAACAATCAGCCAGGTAAAGAAATTCAACTTATTCACAAAAAACTAAACAAAGTACGTTCAGGACTATTCTGATTCGACACTAACTGCAAACTCCTGGAAGTATCCACCTGTAAACAAACGGGTACCGTCGCCTGCGCCTAGATCTGCTTCAATTTCCATCACACAGTCTCCACCACATAAACCAGCTCCAAATTACGAGAATGCGGTAAGTAAAAATTAAAACGAACTAAGAAATTAATAAAATTCACTTAAGGACATGGATGTCTGGACATTGAACAAAATGAAGACCGTAGAGCCGTTTGCCCAACCTCCGGCACACTATGTCAACAACAACCAAAAATATTTACCTCCAGGCAGTCGTTTGGCCAACTCGGCGACGTCAATTGCAAATTCCAGTAAGTCTTTGTCAATTTTTTGTTCTCAAGTTTTTGAAAGTCAATCTTTTTATTCGTTAAACAATATCATTTTGTCGTTAAAAACAATTGTTTAGACTCGAATCAAGACTTCACGACAAAGAGGAACAGTCTCCACGAGTCTCAACTGAATCAACAATCAAATTCCCTTCTCGACTCTATAGATTCCGGAATTCAAATGGCATCGAAGACTCAAAACTTCAACTCCGCTGGATCGCTGTCAACTAACTTTTCTTCCACATCAACATGTAGCAGTTCCGTACCGCCTCCAGCTCCAGTTTCCTCCAAATTAAACTACTCAGGTTCTTCAACCACAACGACGACGAACACCGAAGACAACGATCACTTTTTGGCGCCGTCTGCTCAGAGAATAAACAAAGTGCGGAATCAGATGCAGCGCAAGAACTCAGATGACTCGACGTTCTCTGGCGGTCCAGGTGTTAAAATCCGTAATGCCTCAGGCGGAACTCATTCGCTTTTAAACTCAACTGCAAGACGTTTACGTGCCAGATCGACTGCTTCGTCTTCAACGACCGATGGAGATGAATTTGCTGGATTACCTGAAACCAATGTTGATTCTGATGAAGACGACGAGTCCCTTCCGGTGTGTTTAAACATAAAACTAGTTTTAGTTAGTAAACAAGCCTTTAAAGAAGCAGTTTTAATTGATTGATGTTGTTTTGAGTATCTTCTTTTCTTTTTAAACAACCACTGAAATTATTGACTTTTTGAATAATATGTTAAGTTTGTTTGCCAAACAAATGTATTAAGCTTAACTTTTAAGTGTTTTAAGTTTAGTCTTCAAACTGTTTAAGCAATCTTTTAAGTGTTCTAGTTTTTAAAGAAGTATTTGAATATGAAAGTAGTTATCAAACATCTTCGTTCTTTTTAAATAGCTTCTGAGTGTTTTAGGTGTTCTAGTTTTTAAAGAAGTGTTTGAATATGAAAGTAGTTATCAAACAAGCATTTAAATGTAATGATAGTTTTAGTTATTAAACATCTTCTTTCCTTTTAAATAGCTTCTGAGCGTTTTAAGTGCACAAATTGATAAGTTTAGTTATCAAACAGTCTTTTCAAACAAGCATTTGAATGTAATGATAGTTTTAGTTATTAAACATCTTCGTTCTTTTTAAATAGCTTCTGAGTGTTTTAAGTGCACAAATTGATAAGTTTAGTTATCAAACAGTCTTTTCAAACATTTCAATCTTTTAATTCTACAGAATCAAACAAATCTTTTCAAACCAAACAAGTATTTTCAAACAGTCTTTTCAAACAGTCTTTTCAAACAGTCTTTTCAAACAGTCTTTTCAAATTATTCTAATGTTTTTTAGTCACACGACTACTCATTTGTGGAGTTGAAAGACAACGTTCGTGAATGTTTGGAGAAAGAGCCAACACAACGAACAAGCGACGACATACACGTCTTAATGGAGTTTATGCAACAGATGCCTGCTTTGGCTTCGTTACCTTTGTCTATCAAACGTCAACTGTGCTTAAAGATGGTGTTTGCTGTTGTACCTGACGCCGGAACGATCATTCTGCATCACGGAGAGAAGATTGACTCCTGGTCAGTCATTGTCAACGGAGCTGTTGAACATGTCCGCGACCTGGAGAGAATTGCTGAATACAGACTTGGAGATGCTTTTGGAGCCGAACCAATTGCCAAACCTCAATTCATGGACGGCGAGATGCGGACTTTATGCGATGACTGCGAATTCGTTCTCGTTGAACACGAAGCGTACTGCTCCATTATGTCGACGCTGAATCAACACATCGAGAAGGAGAATGACATGTTGACAGGCGAGGTTGTTCGGGAAGCAGAGAGACGAGTGATTGGATCGCAAATTGCACTCGTTATTATCAAAGCGAAGCCGGATCGGTTAATTCACCACTTAATTGAAGATTCTGATGCTATGGACGATAACTTTGTTCAAGACTTCCTGCTAATGTACAGAGTCTTCGTCTTTGATCCAACGGAGATAATGCACAAAGTTATGAACTGGTTCGATGATCCCCGTTACCGCGAAAAGGTAGCAAGAATTGTTCTCATTTGGGTCAACAACCATTTCAACGACTTCGAAGCTAACAAGGAAATGCTCCGCTTGCTGGAGCAATTTGAAGTTAATCTGGAGAAGACAGCAATGTACAACCAGCAAAGTCTTCTAAACATCACGTGCAGCATAAAGTCTCGGCCAAGGACGGTAACTATGACGAGGTCGAATCGTGATCAAGAACTGGCATTCTCTGTCATGGGTGGAAATATGCACAAACCAATGGCTCCCGCCTACGACGGAATCTTCATCTCAACAGTGGAGCCGGGGTCAATCGCTGAAAAGAATGGTCTAAAACGTGGAGATGAGGTAGACTTTGTTTTGAGTTGCTTTTTAAAGTTGAAATTGTTTTTTGAAGATCGAAATTGTTCGAAGTAGCTTTTGAATGTTGAAGTTGTTCTTTAAACTAAATGAAAATGCTTTTTGAAGTTGTTTTTAAAAGTCGACACTGTTATCAAAACGCCTTTGAAGATTGAAATTGTTCTTTAAATTGAGTAAAGTTGTTCTCTAAAGTTGAAGTTGTTTGAAGTTGTTCTTTAACATTGAAATTGTTTGAGGTAGATCTTAAAAGTCGACATTGCTATCAAAACGCCTTTGAACATTGAAATTGTCTTTAAACTAAATGAAACTATACTTTAAAGTTGACATTGCTATCAAAACACTTTTTGAAGATTGAAATTGTTCGAAGTAGCTTTTAAAGTTGAAGTTGTTTTTTAAAAGTCGACACTGTTATTAAAACGCCTTTGAACATTGAAATTGCCTTTAAACTAAATGAAACTATACTTTAAAGTTGACATTGCTATCAAAACACTTTTTGAAGATTGAAATTGTTCGAAGTAGCTTTTAAAGCTGAAGTTGTTCTTTAAAAGTCTAACATCCTCCAAACTTGCTCTTTAAAGGTCTAACTTCTTTTAACTTTCCAAACAATTTACTAAAATTGCTTTCTAGATCCTCGAAGTAAATGGACAACCGTTCCGAAGCATTCCATTAAACAAAGCGCTGGACGTGTTGAGAGAAAGCACTCATTTAAGTCTTCTTCTCAAGTCGAACATGATGGGATACAAAGAAATGTTGGCTAAACAGGAACAGGGCGGTAAGTTGAACGTTTCGGTCATTCAAATAAACTCTAATTATTCAGGAACCGGCACAATGGGTCGTTTCCAGAAGAAATCACCCCTGGCTGTTCACGGACGTCGAATGACATCAAATCCAGCAGCAGAAAACAACAAGTCCTCAAAAGTCACGACTCCCCAGCATGCAAATCCTTCGATAGTGCATTCAAACAACTCGAAGTCTTCGATGTTCGGAAAGATCAAGTCTGTCTTCAAAAACAACGGCGACATGCAGGAAATTGACTTGGCAACAGACGTGTCTTCCGACGAGGTTTGTTGAACAACGTTTACATGTTTATATCTTTAACGTTTAGATGAGGCCGTCCGCTCTTCGAGCTAGTCGTTCAAATCCAGATATTGCCAGCCACATTGTCCACCAACACAATCAAGGCATTCCGCAGTCTCAACAACATAGAAACTCCGTACATATTGCTGAACAAGCTGTCAAAGTTTACAGATCCGACCAGACTTTTCGATTCTTGGCAGTCTTTCCCCACACAACAGCAAAGAACATCGTCGACATGGCTTTGCAGGTACTATTAAAATTGTAAATATTAGAAGTCTTTTTTGTAGTTTAAAATGTGTTTTTAAGAGGTGATTGTGAAATTGAAATAGTTTCGAAGTCCAAAATTGATTTTAAGCAAGAACTTCTTTTGTAATTTTATTTTATGTAGTTGAAATAAGTTTGAAGTTTAAAAATGTGTTTCAAGTTCTTTAATGATAAAAATATTTCTGAACAAACGAATAGCATCGAATGTCTTTAAAGAATCGTGCTTTCAGACATTAAAACTGTTGTTAAACAAATAAAAACATTGAAATAGCTTCGAAGTCTAGAATGCGTTTTTAAACAAATGAATGACATTGAATATCATCGAAGTCTAAAATGCGTTTTTAAACATGATCTTCTTAAACAAATAAAGAACATTCACTTTATTGCATCAAACGTTCTTTAAAGAATCGCGCTTTTAAACAATCGCATTCAATTTATTTAATCAAACGTTCTTTTCAAACAAACAACATTCAATTTAAGGAATTTGGAATGAATGAGTCGAATGCAAATCACGAATGGTCACTTTGTGAATGCATATGTTCGGTTGCAAATGGAGAACAGAAAGGTGACAAGAAGATTGTGATCAAACAACGACGTTTGCCTGACGATATGCACAACTTAGCAGAACGTGTTGGACTTGCAAGCCGACTGTACTTGAAGAACAACCAAAAGTCAGAGACTTTGATTCCGGATGAGCTTGCTGGCGACGTTCTCAAGGAGGCAAAGACAAATTTGTACACCTTGAACGCCCAGTTCATGGCAATTCAGTTGACAGTGCAGGTAAGCTTTAAAAAAGTCAAAATAGTTCTTTAAAAACACAACTCTCAGGACTTTGATCTCTTCTCCGCGATCGAGCCGACCGAATACGTTGACAACTTGTTCCAGTTAGAAAGTCGTTACGGATGGCCAATGCTGACACAGTTTGAAGACCAGTTCAACAAGGAGATGTGGTGGGTCGTGACAGAAGTGTGTCTGGAGAGATCAGTTGCAAAGCGCGTCAAGTTGATTAAAAAGTTCATCAAAATTGCTAGACACTGTCGAGATCTCCGAAACTTCAACTCAATGTTCGCAATTGTAAGTGGACTGGAGAAGCCATCGGTTCGGCGTTTAACTCACACGTGGGAGCGGATTCCAGGGTAAGAATCAGTTTAAAGAACAAACCCAACCGGATATTTTACAGCAAGTATCTCAAAATGCTCAACGATCTCCAGCAATTTTTGGATCCTTCGAGGAACATGTCCAAGTACAGACAGCATTTGAACTCAGTCTCCTCGAATCCGCCCGTCATGCCAATTTATCCAATTCTACGCAAAGACCTCACGTTTGCTCATGAGTCAAAACCAACCTTCTGTGGTTCTTTGATTAACTTTGAGAAGTTACGGATGATTGCGAAGATAATCAGATCTGTGACCTTGTTGTGCAGTGTTAAATACGACCTGGATTGTCTAAGCGGACAGGTAATCTAAACAAAGAAACATTTTAAAAAGAAACATTTTAAAAAGAAAACACTTTCAGAACGGCCTTGGAGACGGAACAAATACGGTACGAAGATTTGCTTCAGGGTCTGGAACAATAAAGTCTTTGGGCAACTTATCGCGCAAGAAGCTTTACGAACAAACTTTAATGAGACGGAAAGTAAAGACTTATTTGCTGGAGATGCCTGTCATCGACGTTGAACAAGAATTGGATCAACTATCAATTGCATGCGAGCCTAATCAACTTGCAAATTCAATAACTTCGTTTGGACACAGTTCCGTCCCACCAACCCGAAGAAGACCTCCAAGTCCGTCGCCAAGCTCTCTTTCTTCGCATTCAAATCAATCAGCGGACCAGAAAAACAAACTTCTTCAACAAGCAAAATTTGGTATGTTTTTAAATGTCTGTCTTTTAATAACAAACATTCAAGTCTTTAGGCGTTGACTCTCCACAGGCCATCCAGAAGATGCTCTCTCTTGTCCAGAACTCAAAAATCAAAGTGCCTCAAATGGGATCACCGCGTCCTAATCTCACATCAAGTCCGGCGCAAAGTCCGCAACTAAACAACCAACAAGTAAAGCGCAACATGCAAAGAATACCCTCGTTTACTTCGAGTGCTGTCACGACAGGCCAGAAAACAGACGAGGCTGCTTAGCTTTAACTTCATTATTTATTCAATAAGCTCATTCAGATATAAAACGCTCATTTATTGTTTTAATGCGCGGTTGCTATCCACTCCGTTCAACGCAAATACCTATGGCATTGTTTTTCTTTGTTCTCCCCGACGAGTACTTCCAGTTTGTCTACTCCTGCCGACCAGTCTCCACTATTCTCCATTTAACTTACATTTAAAGTGCCTTATTTCATTGAATGTCTTGATTAACTTTTTAAAAAGGTGAAAAAAGTCTTTAAAAACGAAAAACATTCAAGAAATTGATTTTTCGTTTCGAAGACTTTTTGTTTTACAGACTTTTTCGTTTCGAAGACTTTTTGTTTCGAAGACTTTTTGTTTCAAACACTTTTTTCAACTCCAAGACTTTTTAAGAAGTTCATCAAGACATAATCGCTTGCATTCAACTTATATGATCCGTCCATTATCCAATCAAGCTCATTTTGCGTGTAAGTAGCCATGAATTTTCGTGTTTCTTTGAAGGTGCCTATAATTATCAAATCGTATGCGATGTATAATACATTTTTTGTCTCCCTCCCCAAATTGCCGGTCAGTACAAAGACTTTTATTCAAATTCAATAACTATATGGCATGGTACTAATCCCTCCCGTCCATTGTTTTTGCAAACGCAATAATTTTTACTCAATTTAACCCCACTTTGTGATATTTGTTTCATGCTCAGCCAGGGACGCCAATCGCTAAAGTCCATCCACTACTACTATTTTTCCTTGAATAAATTTACTATAACTGTTTTGTAGTATTTAAGATCTATGAACGCTGAGTGCTGCTGTCAACTCTAAAGAAAAGGCATTGAAATAGATCACTTTTAAAGAATGAAGATGCTTGATATAAAAAGAAAGAAAATCAAGTTCATTTTTTGCGTAGACTTTCGGAACACTTGCTAAATCATAATCTGACTTTTAGCAGCCATTGATCCGAGTGCTTCTTGTCGGATGCCTGAAACCAAAACATTTACAGCACAAAAACAACACAATCACAACAACCTGTCCAACAAAGTTCGTCTTTATTTATGGTACAAAAGAACACACATTTCTACTGAAAGGGTTCCGATAAACTGATTAGAAAGGAACGGAAGAGCAAACAGCTGAGTGTGTCTCTAAAAGAATCACACCATTTCGATGTGACTTTTGACGTCTTTTCAAACAAGATCAATAAAGTTAATTCAACTCATTCAAATGTTTCTCGACATTTTAAATGTTTGTCGACACTTTAAACGATTGCAATCAATACTTTAAATGTTTGTCGACGCTTTAAATGCTTTTAAACAAGATTTAATAATTTTTGAGCATGGCAGTCATAAATCTTTAAAATCAAAAACACATATCAAACTTCTTTATTTAGTCAAATCAATTTTTGATCATCACAGTCATAAAACCTTTAAACATTTTGATCTTCTCGATCTGTAAAGAGTGTCCAATTTTAAAAACAAGATTAATTAAACTGTTCCGTTCCTTTTCATTTGCTTCTCCAAAGATTTTCTGATTAATGTGTAAGAACAAAAACATTCCAGAGTTCTTTGCTGTTTGAAAAATTACTTTGACATAAATTTTGAATCTTCAAAGAAACGATAATTTTTTATTCTGAAAGTGCTTTTCAGACAGCGATGTTTAAAATTGGTCTGGGAAAGTGTTCGCTAGCATTTAAGCAAAAAATGAGTCATTTTATGCATCCGACTTCAAAGATCAAAGTACTGTTGCAGGAAAGGGTAACAAGACACAAAACGGCGCTCATTTGCATAAATCGGGGAAATAATGTTAATTTTGTGTTTAGATTTAACATCAGATAACTTTTTCTCGTTTGAATTGATGCAATTTGTTGTAAAGAGTGCTTTTAAAGTTCAACGTTTAAATAAAGTTTAAAAATCAAGCAAAGCTCAACTTTTAAACTGCTTGACGTTATTCGAAACACTCAACTTTTCAAATCAAACAAAGCTCAACTTTCAAACTGTTTGATGTTATTCAAAACACTCAAATTTAAACATTTTAAACGTTCAATTTGATCTCAAGAGTAAACTTAAAATCAAACAAAACATTCAAACTCATCTTTTCACACAAAGACAGTTTTAATCAACAACACTCGCTGTCGTTTTTGATTTTCAAAGAGCATCGTTAACGGGTGGGGCCATCGCGAGCCGAACGAAGTGGTAACATCGAAAGCGGAACAGATGAACTCATCAGCGGCCGGCGCTCATCGAATGGTCCGATGTTTCACACCACCTGGAGGCTATAAATTTGGAAGGAATTGTGGAGCGAACGTATTAATTTGAAGTTGTTGCGTGTTTTGGTCTTCCCATCTTTTTTGTTTCCATATCCGTCCAATTTAACCGAAAACACTTGCCACATCATCAAACGCGCCTTTCCCATCAAATGAACTTTAAATACATTTGTTAATCCAATTCGACTGCTCGTTGTTGCAGCAACAGCCATTTTGCTCAATGCAAAGTACCGGCGTTCGCCGTTCAAGGCCACTTTTTAATTTTTCGTCGTTTTTGTTGGCGGTGAACGACTGGGAACGTTTAAACGGTGTGCTGAATCGAAGAGCTTGTTTGTTTAGTTAGTGAAGATGAATTTTTGCTTAAAACGATAGTTTTTAATAAAAAGTCCAGCAAGTGTTTCCAATTTTTGCAAGAATGTCTGTGTACACTTCGGCTTTGCCTCCTTTGTGCATAATTTTTGAGTGTTTCGTTTATTGATTGCCGTTATGTTATCAAAGCGCTCTGTTTGATTAGCTTTCTTTTCATTGTTCTTTGAAAAACACAAAATTTGCGCTTTAAAAGTTTTTTTGTTATTTATTGTGTGAATTTTAAAAATTTGTTTCTTTGTTATTAGTTTCAGACTTATTGAGTGGTTTGTTCATAAAGTATTCAATTCTGGACTTAATAAAAGACACTTTCAGCTTACAATGTGATTAAAAATGATAAACACAAAAAAGTCAAGCACATTTTTGATTGTGCTTTCAAGTTTAAACAAATTCAATTCTTTCAAATCACTTCCTTCTTTTAAAATAACTTCCTTCTCAATAATTCTTTCGTATCATTCATATCAGTTGCATCCAAAAATTGTTCCTCACATGCTTCTCAACTAATCTCCCAATTGACCTTTGCCCAATTTTGCTCCACAGTCGAGAAGATTGCAAAATTGTTTGACTGCTGTAATTCAATCAAAAGACCACTCAATTCATTGACGGAACGGTGGCAGTCTTTTTACTTGCTCCACGAACCTTATCAGTCCGAAATTACACAAAGAACAGGCAGGACGGACCTTTGAGCGCTTTTTGGGTTTATCTGTTTGCTAGTGGCGTGAGATGCACGGGAACAGCGAAAGGGGTGTGCTAATTAATTGCAAAGAAAAGTGGTCAACGTAGACACGGAATTTATGGCTTCGTCAATTCGATTGGTCTGATCGGAGAGTCTTTGAGTTCGTGATTATATTTAGTGTTCCGGAGTTGCGTTTTGTGGAACTTACTCATTTTCGTGAGCATTTTATTGAATACTTACAATTCCAGGGTTCAATTACAAAGATGCTGGCCGTGAATCAGACCAACTACGTTTCCGTCGGAGATGTCCTCCTTGCCAATGATTGGAACTTGGAAAGAACACTTGCCTTCATGCATCACTGGGTCCCGGCTTCGTTCAAAATAACTGTTGCCTACCTCGCCGTCGTGTTCGCTGGTCAAAAGATAATGGAGAAGTGTCGCGCATGGGACAGCAAGTTGATGGACTACGTTTTGGCCTTGTGGAACTTTGCATTCTCTTTCTTCAGCGGAATTGCTGCCTACAAGTTGTTGCCGGAGTTGTTTTATTCGATCCGCACCACCGGATTAGTAAGTTTTTGGTGTTTGCTGCTTTTAAATTAAGTTTAATGTCTCCAGGTCGGTTCTTACTGCAACAATTTGGACTATTACACTGATCCGACCACTGGATATTGGGGATGGATGTTTGTGATGTCAAAAGCTCCAGAACTTGGAGACACTCTCTTCTTGGTCTTGCGAAAACGTCCCGTCATCTTCATGTAAGTGTTTTAGATAAAAACATCAATTAAAGTCAAAATAACACTTAAGTCTTTAAACAATTCCTAATTTAAGGCACTGGTTCCACCACGCATTGACTTTCGTTTATGCCCAAATCACTTACTCCGAAATGCAAGCCTGGTGCAGATGGTCATTGGCTTTGAACTTGTTCGTCCACACTGTCATGTACTTCTACTTCGCCGTTCGCGCTCTCCACGTCAAAACACCTCGCTGGGTTGCTCAATTCATCACAACAATCCAGATTGTCCAATTCGTTATCTCATGCTCCATCTTCTCGCACTTGGTTTACATTAAGGTAGGCAGACTTGTCCCGAAACGTTTAAACACTTACAATTTAAGACATTCGACACTGTCCCGAACTGCCAAGCCAGCTGGAACGTCTTGAGCATGGGCGGATTGATGTACTTGATCTACTTGTACCTCTTCAGTCAATTCTTCTACAACGCCTACATCGCCAAACGCCATCCAGGCAAGACGAAGAAGGTCGAGTAAATTTAACAGTTGAGCGGGTGATCAATTGTGTCGGTTCATTCGAAGTGGCCGGTTTCCAAGATTCTCATTTATTCTTTAAGTTGTTGTAAATTTATTGACTTGATTTCAACTAATAAACTTTAAATAATTAGAATTACCAAAGTTGTTTTGAATATGATTGTTTTGATGAATGGTTTTAAAACGCAACAACACTTTTGATTTGCCAAATGAATACATATTATTGTTTTGTGTAAACGTTCTTATTGTTGTTTAAGTCTTTAAGCATTTCCATAAAACACATTAACTTGTACAAAAAAAATTATTCAATTGATAAATTAGTTCGACAATCTTGAAAATGTTGCAAAGCTTGTTAAACAATTAAACAAGGTCATTAAAGCACATCAACGCTTATTTAAATTTAAGATTGTTTCAACTCTATCAATCAATTTGTTGTTTAGTGAATTAAAAACGTTCGAATATCAACTTTTTGGTTAGTTAATCAAATAACAAGCAAACAATTCAATTAATAAATTAATAACATCTTTTAGTTGAACGGTGTCAATGGTCCAAATCCACGAAAACAATGTGTCTTAATGGTTGGATCAAGCAACAATCAAACTTGGTACTTAGGAACCACCTTCAATCGTCCTAAATGCGTTCTCTTCGATTACGCCCAAAAAAGATTGGCCTTTGCGGACTCTTTGATGCACTAAACAAGACAGCGATTGAACAAAGATGCAAATTTTAAAGAGATTGAAAATAAATTGTTGTTGCTCAGGAGTTGTTAATTGGAATAAATAATTGACTTTATTGCAGTTTTTAATAATCACAATCAAACAAAAAACTCATTTCAATAAAACAATTTGAGCTTCTTTATCGGACTTTTTGTTTTGTTCGTCAGCTTTGCAGATGTATTGAAAGCCACGATAGATTACTCCGCCAATTGAAGCAAAATAGAGTGTGGCAAGGAAACGGAAAAGTCCACGGAGGAGATATTTCCAAACGTACTCGCTGCCATAGTTCAAAACAAGCGATTCAATCAAACGAACAACACAAATGCAGAAAGCTGTCAAGAAAACAAAGAACAGAGTTGCCTGTAATTGTTTGGTTAAATACCTCCGCAACAAATAAACTAACCCAAACAGCCAATTCTGGAACAAAAAGCCACCACATCTTTTTCCAGTTGCCAACAAACATCAAAACTGCCGAAACAATAAACGGCACAAACAACAAGATGATTGGATCCATTCCGAGAATCAAAGTGAGAACGAACAAAGCAAGTCCGTACCACAACATTTCAAACAATGCCCACGCGTAAACGAATTTCTAAAAAGTGTATTTAATTGGTGTTTAAAGTATAAAGAACGCACTTCCACTGGAATGAGCCAAAAACATTCGTAGTACTTGTTAGTCAAATCATTTGGAGGATTTCTTGAGAACATCATGTTGTCTAAACATTATTTGATTAAAACGAAGTGTGCTTTTTTGAAAGCGTCATTTTGACAACTTGTTTGATTACTTAAAACACTTTAAAATTGCATGTTGATAGTTTTGACAACTTGTTTGATTACTTAAAACACTTAACGAATAAAAGGGCTAAAGCATTGAATGTGATCAATTCAAATAGAGAAAGTTACTGAAGCAGTTCTGAGAAGAAAAAGATGTCTAATTAATTTGAATTTAAAGACTCTTAAAACACAGTTTAATTCAAACAAAAATGAACAGACTAAAGAATTTGAGGCGCATAGATGAGACGGATCTGCAATTTGATGAGAAGGCGATGTTTACAACACTAAAAGTCCGTTTTGAAATCGTGGGAAACTGAAATGAACGCATTTGCTTCAACAACTTCCGCCAATCTTCACACAAACATTAAAATTTGAACAAATTCAATTCGATTGCTTTCAAACAAGTGTGATTTCCGCTTCTCAAAGAATTTCATAACCGATAACAATTGCTCAAAACATCCAAATCACTTCATTAACAACGAAATAAACGGAGGCCGGTTTCCGGAGGCATCCTCGCGATTCGACGAAAAGCCGAGATCTCGTTTGGCGCGTTTTTTCAACAAAAAGATCATAACACAAAAATGAAGAGAGTCGGGAAGGAAAAATAAAACTGGATAGCAAGCTTTTGTTTCAATCATAATAAACGTTTGTTTTGTTCTGTCTTGCTTTCAACTCACTCATTTAAAATGTTTACTTCTTTACTTTGCAAATGTAATCAGTAAAATCAAACCAATCATTTGAGATGTTCACAAACCAATAATTTTTAAAACCTCGTTTAACTTTTTAGATCACCACTTTCACTCTTTGAAATTAATGACCTTTCAATAAGGAGATCTCAATCCCGAAAAGTGTAAACGTTTTTGCGCTCACTTCATTTCCCTTCTCCGAACACACAACAATAATAATTACCCATCTCGATAATCGTTGGCGTTTATAATAGACGAGTTCCGAACTTTTAACGTTCTTTCAACGTTTAAATTAATTTAGGTACACAGAAGTTGATGAAATCACTACATTTCAATCACTTCGTTGCTTTTCTTTTTCTTCTTTGTTTGCTTTTTCAATTAAACGAAGCGCAACAATCTAAAAACTCTACCAAACCAAACCAAAAAGGCGAAAGTGGAAAGGTTCGTAACCGAAGAAGCAATTTCCCTTGTGGACAAAGTTTTATTCCGTGTGCGCAAGTCGACAAAGACGATGGAAATGGAATTGAAGGTGAATTTTTAAATCAACTTGATTAAAAACTTCTTTGTTGTCAAAAAATCAAATCAATTTAGACGACTCAATTTCGGTAAACAACAAAGAAAAGCTAAAACAACTAATCGACTCACAAAGCCTTCAATTTTTGGCAGTGCGCGCTAAAGCAGACATTGATCGTTTGTATAATGAAACGGAACAACAGTTTTTCAACGACTTTAAAGGTTTGATTTGAAAGAAGAGATTGACTTGAAAGAAAAAATTTTCTAGAAACGAATTTTTTGTTTTCAACAAAAGCGTGGAACGATTTGATGTCAATGGACAGATTCGCTAAAGACATGACGTATTCGGCGTTAATTGCTAACGGAGCAACTACTAAAACGAAGGAGTAAGTTGTTTGAATTAGAAGACTTTTAATATCTGAGATCTTTTTAAGAAAAGGAATGAGTGCTGACGAAGCTCTAACTCTCTTGCCAGCGATGCCAATCAATGACACAGTAATCAAACGCATCTGTCCTTTGAATGTAATTGCAGACTGCATTCCGGCAAGTACTTATTTGATCCGGGAATCTTTACAAATTTAATTTTAGGGAAAGTACCGAACCTATTCTGGACATTGCAACAACGTGAATGGACCTTTGCGTGGAGCAACTTACGAGCCAATGCAACGTTTATTGAGAGCCGATTATGATGATGGTAGAATACTTACTTACATAAGTGTTTAAGGAAACTAATTACAGGTGTTTCCCAACCTCGTCTCTCTGTTAGTGGAACACAGTTGTCGAGTGCTCGCCAAGTTTCACGTCAACTCTTTGCTCAGCCGTCGAAACAACACCAGTACTGTACTCAAATGTTAGCACAATGGGCTCAATTTGTCTACGCTGACTTGGTTCACATTGGATCAACACAATTGTTTAAAAGTATGCTTTCAGTTTATATTTAGGTATTCAAATTTGGATCTTCAGACAACGAAAGTCTTCCTTTACCGTGTTGCGCTGTTGAACATCCAGAATGCATGCCTATCTTGACGGAAGAAGACGACGAATCATATCGAGGCACTTTTAATTTGTTGTTTAAATGATTGAAATCACTTTAGCTCGTGGACAGTGTCTATCATATTCTCGCTCGTTCATTGCTCCGCGTGAACAGTGTAATTTGGGCGCTAGAGAGCAAGCAAACATCCAGGTTTGATTTTTAAAGATACATTTGATTTTAAATACACTTTTAGACTTCTTTCCTCGACGCTTCTCATTTATACGGCAACAACGCCGAAGTGGCTCGACAGCTTCGTTCACTTAATGGAGGTCGTTTAAAATCTGGACCTGAAAACTTCAACCAACGAGAGTTGTTGCCTCCACGTAAAGGTGGAAAAGAAGTTTGTGCTTCCAAGTCGGGACGTTCCTGTTTTGAGTCAGCGAATCAGTGGACAAACATCCTGCCAACAAACGCCGCCTTCCAGACACTGTGGCTCCGGCAGCACAATACAGGTAGGAGTTAATGTTAAACTCGATCTAACACTTGTTATTTAGTTGCTCGCCTCCTTCAAAAACGAAATTCACACTGGGACGACGAAAGATTATATCAAGAAGCACGTCGGATCATCATTGCTCAAGTCCAGCACATCACTTACAACGAGTTCTTGCCTATTTTGTTGGGCAAAGAACAAGTTTCATCAAAGGGATTGCGGTTGAGAAAGCGTTCGTTTGATTCTGGCTACGATATGGTAATATAACAATTATAGCAGCTCATAAGTTATTTTTTAGAAAGCAAATCCGTCTGTTTTGAATGTGTACGCTTCCTCCGTCGGCTTGTTCTTTTTCTCTCTTCTGCCTGACACAATTTCTCAAGTAACCGTAGAAGGCCAGCCAACGGGTTCAAAACATTTAGGACAATTGTTTAACGATCCGTCAGTGCTGTACATCCAAGTTTGTCAGACTTGCGCAACTTTTAACATTAAAACGTTAAGGAAAAGGTGGAACAGATTCTTCGTCACTTAACTCACACTCCAATCAATCAGCCAGGCCTCCAAATGAGTGAAGAATTGAGAGAACGGTTTTTAAAAGGAAATGATCAATACGGATTGGATCTGGCGGCATTGATCGTTCAAATGGGACGCGATCACGGATTGCCTTCGTACATAAAGTAGAATTTTTAAGTTCAAACAACAAACTATTGATATTCGTTTAGATGGAGAGAGTTTTGTGGTCTTTCGGTCCCCAAAAACTTCACTGATATGCAATCCCTATTAACTGATAGCGTGGATTTGGAACAGATGCGCATTTTGTATGAAAGCATTGAAGACATGGATTTGTTTGTTTTGGGCTTGGCAGAACGTCCAGAGCGTGGTGCTTTAATTGGTAATTATTTTCCACAAGAATTCAAATGTTGAAACCGCTCAATTTGAAGGTCCAACATTCTCTTGCATTTTGGCACACCAATTTGAAAGAGTGCGTTATGGAGATCGTTTTTGGTACGAAAACTTCTTTCAACCTTCGGCTTTTACCGAATCACAGTTGATGGAGTTGCGGAAAACCACATTGGCGCAAATTATTTGTGACAACACAGACAACTTCGGACCTGTTCAGCCATCAGTATTTGAATTGCCGAACAAATACGGGTAAAGCTTATTTGTTGAAATCATTTTTAACTTAATTTGTTTAGAAACTGTCCGCTTCGCTGCAACACGTCCACAATTGCACGACCAGATTTTGATCAATGGATTGATCAAGAGCCAAAAAGAAGACTTCCAATTACACAAGACACTTTGGAGAAGGCATTGCGAACAGGAGCTGAACAGTTTAGGAGATTACAGGTTTGACTTACAAATTATGTGTTTTCTTTATTAATTCAATCAATTTAAGGAAGCAGAACGTCATCGTCAAATTCCATTTACTTCGTCGGCTTCACGTGACCGTTCTTCAGCCATTTTTGCACATGCTAGCTTGATGGCACCAAAGAAAGAGTCGTTGGATAGAGCACAAGCAGCTGGAATTTTGCGTGAAACCACTAAAGTTCTGCTGAGAGGGTAAGTATTCAAGTTGTTTAAACAGACTTCAATGAACATTTTAAGAACCGGTCTGGACTCATCGGAGAAGCTACCAAATGATCTAGATATCTCAACACTCCAACAATTGCTGCCTCAAGTCGATGTAAGCCGAGTAATTGGCAACCTTTCAGACTACTTGGAAAGCCGTCCAAATGCCGATCGAGAATGTTTGCCAAAACCGATGCCTTGCGATCACACTTCCAAATACCGGTAGTTTTACATTTAAAAGTTCTAAATACACATCTAATTTAAGATCCGCGTCCGGCTGGTGCAACAATTTACGATTTCCAGCATACGGAAATGCTTTTGAACCGTTGAGGAGACTAGCAGATCCAACATACGACGATGGTCAGTTTGATTACTTAAATTGAAAAGAAACAACTTTTTTGACGTGTTTGATTACTTGAATTGAAAAGAAACAACTTTTTGATGTGTTTGACTTTCAAAATTAAAGAAGACTTTTTAAACGCCAACTTTTTTCTGCAAAGTTTATTTAAACTGTTTAAGGTTTTGATACTCCACGAACAAAATCAATAAATGGACAGCAATTGCCGTCAACGCGTAAAGTTTCGGTTGCTTTGCATAACGACAACGAAAAAGAAGATTCATATTTTTCACACATGTTAATGCAAATGGGACAAGTAAGTTGATGGACTTTATAAAAAGTACTTCTATACACTTTTAGATAATTGATCACGACTTTACACACTCTCCACTGGCAAGAGGCAAATCTTTATTTAAAAACGTATATAATTGGCATCATAATTTAAGGTCCCGGAAACGCTGTCCTCAACTGCTCTCGTTGTGACTCTTATGACTCTTTGTCTATCCACTGTTTCCCAATTAAAATCGATGCCGGAGATCCTCACTATCCAGAAAATCATTCAGATGGAGAGCCAAGATGCATGCCGTTTGCTCGATCTTTGCTAGGACAGGTTACTCTTGGTTACAGAAATCAAGTAAGTTTTTGAGTGACTCTTTTGTGTTTACAAACTTTTTAAGTTAAATCAGTTGACATCGTTTTTGGACGCTTCACACGTTTACGGCAAGTTTTAAGAACAATAAATATTTAAACATCTTTTTAGGATCGACAGCATGCGAAGCAAATTCACTTAGAATGTTCATGGGCGGAAAATTAAACTTCACCGATTTGGGCTTCAACAAAGAAGCGTTGCCACAAGGCGGTCAAGAACGAGATTGCAGGTTCTTTAACTTTGAGGTTTTAAAAGTCAAAGTTGTTTTTGTTTGAAGATTGAAATTGTTTTTGTTTGAAGATTGAAATTGTTTTTGTTTGAAGATTGAAATTGACTTTTTAAAATCGCTTCAATAAATTTTAACAAGTACATAAAAACTCTTCAACGAAATCACTTTAAACATTGAACTTGATTTTAAAAGTTAGAGTTGTTTTTGTTTGAACATTGAAATCACTTCAAATACTTTCAAAGCTCAACAAATTCTTCAAAAACATCAAATACTTTCAAAGTTAAACGAAAACATTTTAAGAACACGATCACAATTTCCATGTTTTAATGCCGGAGACGAGAGAAACAACATTCAACCTGGATTAGCAACTATTCACACGTTGATGATGCGTGAGCACAATAGAATTGCAGCTGAATTACACGCACTAAACTCACACTGGGGAGATGAAAGACTGTATCAAGAAGCTCGAAGAATAATGACTGCCAAGTTTCAACACATCGGTAATTAATTTAAAGCATTCAATTAACCTGGACTCTTTTTAGTATTCAGTGAATGGCTTCCGATTGTTTTGGGATGTGAGACGATGGCGAGGTTGGATCCTTTAGGAGTTTGTTTATTCTTTATAATTTCCAGGTACGACTTGACTCCTCGTCAATCTGGCTACTACAATGACTACGATCCAACTTGTGACGCCGCTGTTAGTCAAGAATTCGCTGTTGCTGCCTTCCGTTTCGGTCACACACTGATTCGGAATGTTTTCCCACGTATGGACGCCAATTATGACAATCAAACATATGGAGAAGGGTTTAAATTGAAGGACAATTTTAACAATGCAACGGCGATGTACGCTCCAAACACCGGACATATGGAATCGATATTAATGGGATTGTTAGGCGCTCCAGCGTGAGTTCAAGTTGTTTTTGGTTTAATTACAAAACTTGCTTCCAGGATGGTTTACGATCGTCACATTTCAAATGCTGTCCGTAATCACTTGTTCCAAAAGCTAGGCGGTCCATTCACTGGATTGGACTTAATTGCAGTAAACATCCAAAGAGCAAGAGATCACGGAGTTCCAGGTAAGATTTGTGCTTTCAGAGTTTAAAACATTGCTTTTTGAGGCTACAACACTTATCGACAAATGTGCGGACTTCCAAGAGCTCAAAGATTCGAAGATCTCCTAACAACAATGGACAGAGACGCTGTGGAGGCATTTAAGAAGTCGTATACTCATGTCGATGATATTGATTTGTTTTCTGGAATGATGTCAGAAAATCCACTTGAAGGTAATTTTAATCTTTTGACACATCTTTAAATTCAATCAGTACTTTCTTTCTTTTAATCTTTTGAAGACTCTTTAAACTCAACACTTTCTTAGGAGCACTTGTCGGTCCAATGATTGCTTGTGTTGTTGGCGAGCAATTCCAGAGAGCGAAGCGCTGTGATCGATTTTATTACGAAAATGAAGATCCAAATGTTAGATTTACACCGGGTAAGCAAGAAAAAAAACATAATGTTTTTATTTGAAATGTTTAGGACAATTGATGGAGATCCGCAAATCAACATTCAGCAAAATGCTCTGTCAAAACAGCGAGTTTGCACAGAAAATTCAACCAAATGCGTTCCTTCTGCCAAATGATTTGACGTAAGTTCTTTTGAATAGCAAAGAAGATTTTGAAATTGTTTGCTAGTTTGATTAACTCAACAAACAATAAAACTAACTAAACAACAATCAAAACTTCTCAAACAACAAAATCACATCGATTAACACGATAACACTAACTAAACACTAACTAAATAATAATCAAAACTTCTCAAACAAATCAACTTAATAACTGATTCCACTTATTTTCTCGTAAACAACGTGCCGTTTTTGTCAAAAATCTAGCATCCAAACTTATTGAGCAAGCTTGGCGGATTCAACTTTCACCTAAACATTAAAAATGACTGAACATAGAAGGCATTAGCAAAATTCTCTTCAGCGTCTTTGTTCTTGCTGTTGAGCTCTTTTAACAAATTCTCAAAGACTAAATTGAAAACATACCAAACACTAAACAACTTTGTTTGTTTAGAAACGCACCAATTCACTGCAACGAAATGTTAGATACTGATTTGGACGAATGGATTGACAGACGTAAATTGTTTTACTTGGACTCTTTTAAACCAACCTTTTTGCAGAGTTTTGTCTAGTCGATCAACGTGTAATTCATTTGTCAGAAACAAAACGAGTCTCTCCGTGCATTTCTTGCACTTGCACAATGGACGGAGTAAGTTCTTTAAAACTGACAGGAAATTAGGCTTATTTACAAGCTCCAATTTAAAAAATCAACTTCCAGACCGAATGCCATTCAATGTCTATCGAATCTTGTGACGAATTGAGTTTAAGTTTCTCATTGGAAGAGATCAAAAAGGTAATTGACATAATTTACGTCTAATCTAAATTTAATATCTTCAGGACACTGTTTGCATGATTCAATGTTCCAGGGCGTTGCAAAAACTGCCTCGAAGGAATTGAGAAAATAAACTTAATAATTTATTTTAACTTAACTTGTTAATCAGTTGTTTGTGAAATAAACAGATGTGTTCTGAAAAGAATCTTTTTACAGTTTAGTTGAAGTATTTAAACAAATGTTATTTTGAAATTTTGAAATTTTAAATGTCCTTTAATCAATCTTTAGTTGATATACTTCCAAACAGTCTAGTTATTTGAGTAAATGCTATTCAAACGTTTAAATAAACAACAAACAATATCTTCAAATCATTTCAAACGTTTGAATCAACAACGACAAACAATGTCTTCAAATCAATTAAAATCATTTAAACGTTGAAAACAATAAATTTATTTCAACACGCAAGCTATCTTATACAGAACCGTCGTTATCGACATGAAAACGTAGACATTTAACCAGAAAAGTCTATTCAAACACGAAAAGCATAAATAGAAAGAAATCGGCCGTTTTAATCAAAAGAAACCATCACAGTTAATCTACATTAGACAGTTAAGTACCCTATGCCCCGAATAAAAAGATCAGAAAGAAGCCGAACGATTTGCAAAGAATGTACAGAATGGAAATGAAACAGAAGCTTCAATTGTTTGTGCCTACGGATCTTATGTACAGTTTTTTGGGATACTTCGTATTTTTTCTCTTCCGAAAATACAAAAGATCAAAATTGAGGAAAATGAAGGAGAAGAACTTGACGAATCGGCGGAATTTGTGTTTTCTAACTGATATGGCGAACTTTTAGTAACTTTGGCAGTTTAGAGACGAAGAACGGCAACGACGTTTAAAAGGATAAAACACAAACTCCGCCTGTCAAGTCTTTGTGGAAAGTCTAAATTTTTAAACAAACGAGTGTTTAAACAGATTTTGATCCATTGACGACTATTCTTGATCATCCGAATCTTGATTGATTACGAATTCAAATGGTAGATCGTCGTCAATAACGTCAGTTTCATCTTCTTCGTCGTCAGTTGGAGGTTCGTAATCGCTGTCTGAGTCGTTGAGATAGAACGAACTGAAATTATTTGTTTTAAATTGTTTGAATAGTTAGAAGAATTTGAATGGTTAAAGAGTATTTTTAAAGCTTGAATGGTGTTTGAAGAATTTGATGTTGTTTTAAAGTTAGAAGAAAGTGAATAGTTTGAGAGTATTTTAAAGTTAGAAGAATTTGAATAGTTTGAGAGTGTTTTAAATTGTTTGGTGTTGTTTTTGATTGTTTTCAACTATATTCAAAAGTTAAGTGCATTTTAATTTCTTTAAAGTTAGAAGAAGTTGAACGATTAAAGAGTGTTTTTAAATGTTGTTCTCAATTGTATTCAACTATATTCAAAAGTTAAGTGCAAGTTTTGCTTTAAGTGTGCTTTTCAACTTCTTAAAACATCGTTTTCAACTTTATTCAAAAAGTCATTTCAATCTGAATAGCCTGACAGTATTTTTAAAGCTTTTGACTTTATTTAAGACACGCTCAAAATTGAGTTCGTTTAATCAAAAGAAACAACTAACCCTGAATGAAACTCCGAACCAAACAGTTCTGCGAAGTTCTCAAACAAATGTCCAACACTATCTTCATCACCCACACCGATGCGAATTAAATTGACGTTTGGAACGGCAGAAATAAACTCTTCCAGTGACAAGTTGTAATAATCTCTAGGTGATCTGCGACGACGACGCGGTGGACCCGATGCAACAACACGACCGTCTGGAAGTTGATGCTTGTAGAAACACTTATTGCCGAAAGGACATTCATTTGGATCGCCGTTTCTCATGTACTTGCAAACTTTCTCCTTCATGTTGGCGTGGTACGTGTTGATAAGTTCTTGTTTGTCAGCATCATCTTCGACCCAAAACGTTGATGGAATTACAAAATCCGAAATAACGCGGCATTGAGGGCATGATCTGTAATTTGTTTTGATTTCATCTGTCTTGCTTGTTTTAAAGTGTCTAGATAACAAATAAAAGCTTTCTAGACTCGTTTGAGCAATCAAACTTAGTCAAAAATGTCGTTTTAAGGACTTTCTTAATTTGTTTAACGCTTTCTTAAAAGCTTGTTTAGACGTTCAAATCTAATCAAAAGCTTATTGTTTGAACAATCAAATTTAGTCAAAGATATCGTTTTAATCAAAAGTAACTTTTAAAGATTTTCTTAATTTGTTTAACGCTTCTTAACTTGCTTAACCAAACTTTCAAACATAAACGTTTCAAGCGCCTTTCAAAGCCAATCAACAACAACGTTTCAAACATAAAATCACTTAAAAACATACCGAGTTGTTTCTTTTTGCATTGGTCCCGTTGCCTTGCGCCAAGATCTTATGCATCGCAAACAATAACAGTGCTTGCATTTGTTTAGAATGCCAAAACGTTGCGTTTGATCCAACACATTCTCCATGCAAATTCCACAGACCTTTTCAGACGACAACTAAAATCATTGAATACATTAAACAACTTCAAAGACTTTTCTTACTTGATGCGCAAACGCTTTTTTCATTTCTTTTTCGTGTTCATTCAAACACTCTTTCTTGTGCATTTTTTGCTGTTCCTCGTCTTTAGGATTCAAACAATAGCGACAACACATTTCGCAGAATTTGCAGTGGATCAAAGGACAATCATCTAAATTGAAATGAGCTCCGGAATCGGTATTTTAAACACTTACATTCGCTACAGTGACCAGTCTCCGTGAAATAAGGACAAAAAGCTTCTTCGGCGTCTTTCTTTTGCTGTCTTGCCTTATCTGACGTGCCAGCTTCGGACTGGGAACGTGGGACAAAAGGTTTTGCGTTCGCAGACAACGCGAATCCTTTGTTGTAGTTGAAATACGGAAACGGCGGCACGCTTGGAGGCTTGAATGTCTAAAGATTTTAGTTATTGAGTGAATAAATGTTTAAAACTAACTTGGTTGTTTCTCTCCCAAGAATAAGTGATATTCTCCGGCGGATGGCGAAATCTGAACATAAAATTAATACTAAATTACTTTAAAATAACTAACCGGCAATTAGATCCATAACGACAAGAACCTTCCATATACTTTTGACACACTGTTCGTTGTTGTTGTGGAAGGTCATGAGAGTAGCGACAGTTCTGGCCGAATCGACAACGTCCTTCCCTCATAAAATTTGTACATGGTGGAGGAGGGTAATGAGTGCGCTGCATCTGTAATTGTTTAAATAAGCAAAAAAGAAAATGAATGAATTGTGTGAGTAGGAAGCAGAAAAGTGTATTTTAACTTTAAATGTGGACGAAGAAATTACTAATTTCAAAACAACAGAACGGGTCTGTTTTGAAATGCACCTCGTTGCTTAAACAGTATTTAAGAAGTGGCGTTTAAACAACATATTCAAAATGTGAATAATAAAACGTGTAAATTAAATGACGTGATCGTTTTTGTAGATAAACACTAATTGATCGTTAATTTTTAAACGATAACTTTCAGTGTTCTTGTTTAAAAGTGTGTCAATTATTCGAATTACATCTAAAATCGTTACAACAAAAACAAATCAATTAAACTTGTCTAAAAAAGATAAGTTTCACAAACTACGTTCGTTTAATCGCCAAAAGAATTTGATGACTAATCAGCTACAAAGAAAGCAAGTTCCAAAAATTCTCTTCTAAAATCATTATCTATTTTTAAACTAAAACGTAAAAACAAATCAAATGAGCGTGTTAGTCACAAATAGTGTTGATTTAAAAGCCACTCTTCCTCACATGATCAACAAAACGCGTTGCCACCTAATCGAAATGGTTCTTAAAAATATAAACAAATCTGGAAAATGATTGTGCGTATTTGAAATAAACAAAAAAACGACAGCTTCGAAAAAGTAAATGATGTTGTTAGAGCGTTTCAAGCAAAAAAAGTTAGATTGAGAGTTGAATAGTCTGAGTTGGAGACATTTCTGAAAGCGTGGAGTTTTTAAAAGATTACGTAGCTGTTTCAACGTTTAAAAGATTACGTAGCTGTTTCAACATTAAACATCTCCTAAAAGCTATTCACATTTTAATCATTCAAATTTAAACAACTCCCAAAAACTTCAAATTCATCTAACTTCTCACAGTCAAAACAAAGAAATCACGACCAAGACAAATTATTCAATATAAAAATCAAGGCCAAGGTCAAAATTCTCTTATTAAAAACAATTTTCACAGTTGAACGCCCCCGAAAACAACAACATCCAAAGCGATTCAAACGAAAAATCAATTCGGTCATCAAAATCTATTTTGTAACAAAACTTTTCTTTGAACATCAAAATCGTTCAAAAGTTAGTAATTATCTCCAATTTCTTTAAACAATGAAGTGGAAGGAAGAACGCGTGGCTTTCTCACAACAGCACTTCCACGAACAGGATCATAACACACAAAGTGAATAATCAAGCCAATGTCTCGTGCTTTCCTCATGGCGGCGTTGTCGTTTTGCACGAAAGCAGGCAAGAAGTCTTAAAGCGACGACGTGCTTGCTTGGCGTTTCGTGTTTTTAACGGAGCGATCGTGAAATGGAGTAAGTTGCGCACACATCGAATCGGTCTTTAAAAGCTTTGTATATCTGAAATCAAAAAACGACTAAATTGATGCTTTTTGTGAATAACTTGATTTGATCGAGTAATTTTGAAAGAAATAATTATGAGTCGTGCTTAAAGTTGAACATAGTTAACGTGCTTCTTAAACGATTTGATAGATTTGATTAGAATAATGTTAAGTAATTAGTTTAGGTCTATTATGTTTATCATGTTTGTCGATTTGAAGTTATTTGATTGCTCTTTGTCGTTTTAGAATGTCGTGACTTCTTTAAATTCGAATATGTCTTGCTGTTTAAAAGCAGTTTCTTTTGATTAGCACTATCATTTTGCCTCATTAAAGTCGTGAATTCTTTAAATTCGGATATGTCTTGCTCTTTAAGAGCAGTTTCTTTTGATTGTCTTTTAATACTTTGAAATCGTTCTGCCTCATTAAAACCTTCCACCTTAAAGTCTTATCTTTCCCCTGTGAATTAAAAACAATGGCATTTTAAGTATTCAAAATATTCTTTATATCTAAATTATTGTTTCATTACATTTTTAAAGACGCGTTTCGTTCATTTCAATCTAACAAAACAATTTTCAGCATCAAGCACTTTTTGTGGATGCGCTTTAAAAATTGATAAACATATGCCGGTTGGTTGGCAACCCTTTCCATTTTATTCAAATCCACGTTTATTGCGCCGGACTAGTTTTATTCGTTTATAGTTTTGGAGATTCAAGAGAATCAAAGTTAGTTAAACATTTCAACTCTGTTAAACAACTTCTTTGTTTAGATTGTAAAGATGCCGTCTCCCGCTGCTCTTCGACATTCTCAATCTGCTTCATCAGCGAGTGCCTCAGAAGACTCCGCTGTCGAGTCGGATTCAAACTTGTCATCAAAACAGAACGGAGTGACAGAGAGTCGGTTACCAAAGACAATTGAAGTTGTCGAAGCTCCGGCATGGCCTACACACTTAGTAAACGTTGAGCGTGATGTCGGGAAGTCAGTTGGTCAACGCTTGTTTCATTGGGGTCCGTTGTTAGCGTTCGGGATCATTTTTACGGTTAGTTCGTTTCAAGTCCGCTAACTTTTAAACTTCAGATCGGTTTGACAACGTTAATTGTGCATTTGGAGTATTGGAAACTGACCGAACCCTTTGCACTTGTGAACATGACTGTTTTTCTCTACTTCAACTACGGCGTTATGGTCAACTTAATTAGAGCCTCGCATGTTGGTGGAGGCTATGTTACAAGAGGATGGAAGCCTCCAAATTCAGAAGACGAAAAGAAGTTGCAGGTATATTTAAACACAACATTGACTGATGTTTATGTTAAAAGTTAATTTGCTTTTTTGAATCAAGTTATTAAGTTCACATTAGTTTGTAATTAACACAAATCACGTTCCCAAACAAACTATTTAAATCATAAAGATCAAGAAAGTCATCAAATCAAACGTTCAACATTTCAGTACTGCGCATCTTGTGAAGGTTACAAAGCTCCCAGATCGCATCACTGCAAAAAATGTAATCGATGCGTGATGAAAATGGATCATCATTGTCGTAAGCAATTAAAAACATTGATTCTAACTTAAAAGTTAATTCCAGCGTGGATCAACAACTGCGTCGGTCACCGAAATCATGTCTATTTCATTAAATTTCTGTTTTTCGCCGTAATTGGTTGCTTCCACGCCGTTCTCATTCTAGGATTTATTCTTTGGCATACTCTATCGACGGTGAGTGGAACTTTAACATTGAAATAACTTTATTCTAACGTTTAAAAGTGTTTAAAACTTTTCTGTTTCGTTTCTTGGCCACGAGAAACAAACTTTCAATTGATTTATTAGTGAACAGTCATTTGAGCAGCATTCCTCGTTAGCTGTACATTTTGTCCAAAGGGAGCTGCACCGGGGAGTTGATTTTGGTTTGAAGTCCCAAAGAACTTCGCCGTTTTGAGGAGTGGTACTGAAATGCTTGATTTAATTAAGTGATTGTTTGTTGATTAAAAAGTTAGTCTTATACTCAAAAAACACCTAAAGCTTAAGTACACTTTTATAAATTACTTTTTCAAACAATTTGCTTCCACTGTTATTTAAAACTTGACTAGTCTTTTAAACAATATCAAAATCTTGAATACCCTTTAATCAATTTGTTTCCACTATCATTTAAAACTTGAATACTCTTTAGTCAGTTTGTTTCCACTGTCATTCAAACTTTAAAACTTGACTAATCTTTAATTAATTCGTTTCCACTGTCATTTAAAACTTGACTAATCTTTATCAATTTGCTTCCACTATCACTCAAAACAATCAGCATAAAACTCACCTCGAGGAAGATTCGCTAAACAACACCAATAATAAAAACAAAACTAGAACCACTTTAAAAATCATCTTTCGAATCAAATGATCTCAAAAAACTGCGCAGAGTTTTCATACTTCAAACCAAATCAAGTTTAATCTTTTGTCTAAACAAGGTTCACGAGACTGATCAAGAAGAAGGCAATTTTAATGAGTTTATCTTTATTGTTTGTCGAGGGAGTTGTTTGCACGAATTATGTGCAATAGATTAGACTCGCTTTGGTCATTTTACTGTATTCGTGGAGTTGAATGAGTTCTTTTGATTTGATTAGGTCGATTTTTGAGCTCAGACACTTTTTAATAATTGCTTTCATTATTCAAACATATTGAACACATTTTTTAGTCATTGCTTTCATTGTTCAAACAGACTGAACATACTTTTTAGTCATTGTTTTCTTGATTCAAACATATTGATATTGAACATACTTTTTGGTTGCTCTCTTTATTTAAATCAATCAAACAAACACTTTTAATAATTGCTTTCTTTATTCAAATCACTTTTTCTCATCAAATCTTTCAAAGTCAATCAAACAAATTAAACACTTTTAAAATGTCTTTTGTTAAGTCTCTTTTTGCCGTGGACTGCATTTGCTCCGTCGCCGATGCAATAATACCATCCGTTAAGATCACGGCAGTCGTGGGAGCAACAATCATCGTCATTTAAACACGATTCTCCACTACCGAAACACAACAATTCAGTTGTTGGCGCTAAAAAGGAACTGAATTAACATAAAGTCCGAAAACTTACACTCAGTTGTAGTTGTTGGTCCTGAAAAGGACGTGAATTAAGATAAAGTCCGAAAACTTACCCTGAGTTGTATAGAACCATGACGGATGATGAGGACGTTGATTTAACAAGACCTGGCTCAACTTGGACAGCGACGGAGGGTATCTTTAAAAGGATTTTATTTGAGATCTATCAAAATAACTTACTGCTTGGCTCCGCTAACCACGACGAGGAAGAAGAAAACAAACAAGATCGCTTTGAAGTTCATTGCAAACGTTGCCAATTGATTTTAATCTTCATTTTAAATACTAAAGTTTATCTCGTTTGGTTGGAAACGATTTTTCGGAACAGGGCCGTAATCTTGTTGATAAACGTCAGTTAATTCGGTTAATTGATTGTAATCAGCAAATTGGGCGTTTTAAGTTACCACTAAGCACGCTGTCGAAAGCAAAAGTTGGTGGCAGCCATGAATTTTGTGATCTGTGAGATGGAAGCTATAATTTATGTAGGAAATAATCTAGATTTCTTGTTATTTACAATATCAAAAAGATTAAACGTCAGTTAATTAAGTGCAATCAGCAAATTGGGCGTTTTAAGTTACTTCTAAGCACATTGTCGACGATTTAAAACATCATTAAGTTAAAACCACATTTGATTGTAAAATGTGTTCGATTTAAAACAGTTTGAGTTTAAAAGACCTTCAAAGAACACGTTTGGTTATAGAAATGAATCTAACCTTTAAATGCAATGAAAAACATATCAAAAACACTTTGTGTTTAAAAGCATGTTTGACTGTAAAATGTGTTCAATTCAAAAGACCTTCAAAGCATATTTGATTGTAAAATGTGTTCGATTTAAAACATCATTCACTTTAAAAGTCAAACAACCACAAAACTTTTTTCATTCATCATATTGTTTATTTTATAATATTGAGATCTATCGTTCGAAGTGCTCAAACACATCTAATTACAATAATGTTAATTCGATTATAAAAAGTAACAATCGTTTTCAATGCTCTTAAACAAACAATCACATTTATTCAAAAACATATTCATAGTTTGTTATAACAAATGAACTCGGCCTAATTCCACTTGCTAAGAAGATCTGAATGCCAAACACCAACATTAACACTTCGAATCTGCAAAGCGTTTCATTTAATTACTTTAATCACTCAAAAAACTTACACTTTCCGAAGTCGTTCGCTGTTAATTGCTTTTGTTTCTTAATTTCGAAGATTAAAAATGACAATCCCGGCAATAACAATAACTTACTGTCAACAAACGGCGCACAAATGTACTCGTTACGTGTATACAAACAACTGTGACTACAACAATCTGAATTCTTTTCGCAAGTTGAAGTTGTTGGGAGACATTGTGATAACCGATTGTTAAATAATATTTCTAGTCTTTGATTTGTGGACAAGTGTGACCTTAAAAATCACGTTGATTGAGTTGTTTGGAATGCTTATAAGTTTAGTTCTTATTTGAAACACTCTTTGTTTTTGCTTTGAAATTTTGAGATTGGAAAAGCTTACAAGTTAAATTCTTATTTGAAACACTCTTTATTATTTTGTTTTGCTGTGAAATCTTGAAGTTGAAAAAGCTTACAAGTTTAGTTATTATTCAAAACACTGTCAAACTTCATTACCTAAAACGTTTACAAGTTTAATTCTTGTTTGAACATTCTTTGCTTTAAAACACTATCAAAATTAATTACTTAAACCTATCGCTTCTTATTTAAACACTCAACAAAAACTTACTGTTCCGAAGATTTGAATAAGCCAAACAAAATCAATACAATAAAAACAGATTTAAATCCGAATTCCATTTAAAAGGACTTTAAAACTCGTTTCACTAACAACAAAATAACACCATTTCTTACAATTCCTTATCGTTTAAATACCCAAAATCGTGTCGTAAGTTCACGGAGAGCGCACCCAAAAATACTTAGCAGTTATCACTGATTCTCAGCATTGTTTGTGGACTTTGAAATGGTTCCATATCGTTGAATTTTAAGTTCCGCCTTGTAAATTAGGATGTGAAGACTTTCCACATCAACTTAATTGCAAAATCCTTTAAAACTTTGTTTCGTAGCAAAGAAACTCGAAACATCTTTTTGATCAGCATATAAAACTTATCAGCAATTCCTAGTATCGATTTGTCTCCTCTATTTTGCTGCACACAAACTCGGATGTTTCTCGAGACGCGTCATTTTCGTGGGAATACGATTAGATTCGAGGAAAAACAATTTGATTTCAAAAAGAAAAACAATTTGTGTTAAGAAGAAAAACAATTTGATTTCAAGAAATGTTTTTTGCTTGTTTGAATTTTTTGATTTCAAGAAATGTTTTTTGTTGACTTGTTTGAAAACATTGAAAGATTTAACTGGACATTTTAAATTACGTGTGTTTGAACTTAAAAGCTGTCTGAAGACTCCAATCAAAGCAACCAAACTTTGTGTTCATTTTTTGACAACCTAATAGCTAATATCGAAACTAAACCGAACAAATTGCTGATAAAGATTTATTTATTCAAAGTGTACACTTGAAGACAGGTTATACTTTAAAATCGTTGAGTTTTAAAGATTTGCGCAGGATGCTCAAATTTAACTGCACCCCATGCCTAAACAACTTTTATGTTAAATTAACACAACCTTCACAAGTTACCTGTATTTGGAATGCAAATGCCTCCGTCGCTTTGAGTTGCACAACAGCCGCTACAGCACTGTGAACTTCCTGCACATAGTTTGTAATTGGCTGCACAACCCCTTTGGAGAATTCTGTCGAAGACGTTTAGCTTTTTGGCTTTTGATACCGGGGACCTAAATAACACTTAAGTTTCGGTTAAATTGGTTAACACTTACTGTTCCGAGTATCCAACCAACGCTAACAACAATCCAAGTAAGATCAAATTCAAGAACAACTTCATCTAGTCAACAAGTTAAATGTGATTTTGCGACTCTCGTTTAAATAGGCAATTTTTATCATTAAAATTTCTTAATTGGCGACTGAAATGCGTAATTTCGTTTTGCTGCACGAGATTGAATAACTTGCGTAATTGTTTATCTCAAAAACGTCAAACACGTGCGTCTAAAAAACGTGTTTAATTAACAACAAAAAGTTCCAATTTAATTTAAAATCTGTACTTCTGTACCAAAATTAAAATGCATACCGAAGAACTCAACCTACATACAAAAAGTGATCAGCACAATGTTGATCTATGCAGAAAAAGATAACCCGGAAATTTGGTTATTCATTATTGATCGCAAACGAACTGATAAGAAGAATCTGCCGTGTCAATGAAAACTTGCTCTCTTCAAATAATATTGAAAGAAAGAATTTATTCACAGTTAAACAAATAACAAAAATGCAATGACGAAAATAAAAAGTGTTGTTGTTTTGAGATCCTTTTGATTTGATGAGTTTATTCTGAAAAACAAAAATTGTTTGAGGTTCTTTTAAGTTGAGTAGTTTTTTGTTTGCTTGTAAAAGAACGCTTTTGATTTGAGTAGTTTTTTGTTTATAAGATTTAACAGAAAGATTTAAAGTAGTTTTTGAAACTATAAAAGAACACTTTTAAGTCCTTCAAGCAATTGAGAAACCAGACCAAAACGCGTTCTTTTAAATTCAATGACAACATTTTAACTTACGAATCGACGTCGCTACCGCCTGTGCAATAACCGAATGTTTGTTGGTAACCAATAAGACAAATTCCGTTGCCACAACAATCAAAACTGCTCATACAAATCATTCCATTGCAAGAAAAACTATTAATTCCATTAGGTTCCGCAAACTTTGTAGAGTTTCTAAAATCAAAACAATTAAAACATATTGATCTGACAAAACTTACTTTTCCGCTTGGACGATTAAGGCGAACAGCAACAATCCAACAAAAACTAGGACAAACGTTGACTTCATTTAATATTAAATGTTTAAACTGCTTTTTCGTCACCTTTTAAACACATCTTGACTCTATTTCGTAACAAATTGTAATTGACGTAATTTGTTGTAAAAACACAAGTTAAAAGTGTGATTAGTCATTATGTTGTTCGTAATTGAAAAAGATAAGAAGTTTATTGCGTGTGTTCGACACATTTGATAAAAAAGTCTCGTGTTAAAACAATAAAAGAAATGAGTATGCAAAAAGCTTTGTTTCATTTGAAAAGCACAATCAAAACTCCTAAACAAAACATCTTAATCACAATAAATTCCAGATCTTCTACCGCGGGACTCCACAGTATTACAAAAAAGCACCAAGTCCGTATTTGATTCGCTCACTTTCAACATTCATTTTTGTTCTCCTCTCAATCAGTTTCGCTGTCGGCGTCATCATTGCAGTCGGAGTTTTGTTGTACACTCAAATTAAAGCAGTCTTAACTAACAAAACCGGAATTGAAGATTATATTTGTAAATTTTTGTTGCTAAGAGAAAAATAACTTCCAAATTCCAGGTGCAAAAGTTGTTTACCGTGGTGGAACCGAAGAATTTACTTATCCGTATGATTTGGGCAAGCGGAGGAATTGGAGCGAAGTATTTTCGTCCTTTTGGGCTTCTTATCCTAAAGGAAATGGTATTTGGTGGCCAATCAGATCAAATTGTTCTCAATTTTCTTTGTCGGTGAGTTTTTTCGTTCTCGAGTTTTTGAAACAAAATCATTTTCAACAAAGTTTTTTTGTTCTCGGCTTTTTGAAACAAAATCATTTTCAGATAGAGCAAATAATTCAAAAAACGAATAAACGTTACGCAGCGCACATTTTTGACATCACTGAAAGCGGTCCTGGAGGCATTTGTGGTGGACGGAAGGCAGGAATCAAGGCATTAATATGTCAGCCGTGTTCGGACGAGCCGAGAATAGAAATTAAGGTAACTTTTAGGTATTAAATGTAAAACTTAAAACTTTTTGCAGAAAGGCGAAGCTTATGCTGTCACTCGCATCAACAAACACTGGCTCTACGGACAACGTCTCCTACAACCGCCTATTCCATTAAGAGATGACTCAGAAGACGAAATCCACGGTCCATTTAGTGAAAATCCGTATGAAGACCGCATAAATAGAGACAAACTTGCAATCAAACAATCTTTGGAGCCTCGCGGTTGGTTTCCACGTGCTTTCACTAAACATCGGCCAAGACCGAAACGCGATGACTGAGAAGTAGAATTGGTTGTTAAAAGTTATAACTGTGATCCTTATTTGTTTAATGAGCTTTTTTAGCGTTGTTTATGTGAATAATGCCTTAACAGTTTTATCTGCATTTATTTGTTTCTGGACGTGTATCCAATCTTAACGGCCATTTTAATAAGCACTCAAGCATATCACTTCCTTCGTTAAATGTGTACGTAACAATTAAACAAGCCAAATAAACTTTGATTATCTTTTTAGTTGTTTGAATTGTTAAATGATTTCGATTATTTTTGAGGTTGTTTGAATTGTTAAATGAGATTTGAAACTTTGATTATTTTTGAGGTTGTTTGAATTGTTAAATGAAATTTGCTTACTAATTAAAACTTTGATGATGTCAAAAAACGACACACAAAAATGTCAAGCAAAAAGTTGTTTCTTTTTAATTTGAAAGCAAACATCAAAATGACACACAAAAATCAAAACGACGCCAAAACTTCGATTATTTTTGAAGTTTTTAAACCTTATGCACGCAAAAGCAGCATCAAAGCTTATTTAGATTCCAAACTTTAAAGTCAAAAACGCAAATAAACTTTAAACTTTACTATTTTTAACTTGTTTATTTCTCACATCAATTCTGCAAACAACATTAAACGAAATTTTAACTGCTTGCACGCATCGTTTTTTGTCAACTCAAAAAGTCAAATGATTATTACACTTTACGTTCTTCACACAGTCCCGCAACGGAAATTTCCACGATTCTTTGTTTTCCGAACGGCTGCGCATTGGTGACATTCAGTGATGTGTTTGAAGACGTTTGGCGAGTCGCAACACGTGTTGATGTATTTAAACAATTTGCATGTGTTGCAATTTGGCAAGTTTTTGAGGTGGAGTTATTTTTACTTGTTTGGCGAGCTGCAAGACGTTTTTCTTGGTATATTAGATGTTTGATTCGATATTTTGGCGATTAGTTTGGTGGGAATGATTATTTTAAGTCTCTTTTGATGCGTTGAATGTTTTGTGTCAATTGATATTTAAAGTTGCGTCATTTTTAAAGGAATCGTTGTGTTGATAGGTTTTAGTTAGTAACATTCGTTTGACAGGTTTTAGTTAGTAACACTCGTTTGACAGGTTTTAATTGGTAACACTCATTTGACAAGCTTTAGTTAAAATGTTCCGTTAACTAACCAAAGAAGTTCTTTTATCCTAATGAACTTTAAATGTCAATCCACCTCTGCTATTTAAAAACTATCCGCACTTAATCAAAGTTTTCCGTTAACTAACCAAAGAAGTTCTTTTATCCTCAAACAACTCCTCTAAAAAGAACTTTTCAAACAAAAAAACGTTACATGTTTTTTGATCTTTCTTTTTCTTGATTGATTGTTTCTTATTCACAAACCGTTTGTTTTGTCACGAATTTGGGTGCATTTCTTGGTATCTGCAAGGTTGGTTCGTTGAACAGCAGCCAAGGAAGTCGTGCTATTTTTGTTGATTGATTGTTTTTTGTTCGTCTCTAAAATGAGACGGAGTTAGTAGACACTTTCGTTATTTTCGTTGCTTCCATTTAGGAACTTTCTTTTAAATTGATGCAGATGTTTTTGCGCAATTAGTTTCGGTTTGATTCTGACAGTTTTTTGCAAAAATGCACTTCTATATCAATCAAATTTGATTTGTTTTTGATTCCTGATCTGCAAAATGGTCTTTCTCCGTTCTGCCCTCGTTTTTGCAATTGAAAGAATTTCGCGCGCCATCGAAATGAGAGCGTCATTTATTGATTGGCTTTAGTGGTTGAATTGATTTGATAAGCGTTATTAGAACAAGGAAGTTGATTTTGTTTGAGATTGTTATAATGTTCCTTTTTAAACAACAAATTAAGCTTGTTAGTCGAATCATTTTGATATTCAAATCACTTTAAAAGAACCTTCTAAACAACAAAGTTTCAAAGCCACGCCTATAAACTAATTTATTTGATCTTTTAAACTTCTTTACCTACTCTTTCGACTCATCATTTCCGCCTAGTTAAACTTCCACACACGCATACTTTACTTTCATTACACTCGCTTTGTAAATTTCGTAATTTTCTTGCATCGAAAACTGAATCAAAAAGAACGCCTTTTCGTTGACTTGATTGAGTGCTTTTTGCTTATTTTGTTGTCGATCAAAGTTTTCGGGTCTCGTCTGTTCAGTTCATTTGCGCAATTGTTTTGCATTTCTTTTGTAGAAGATGTAGTTTATATTTGAAATGGTGATTATTTTGTTTGTCGGACTCTTTTGAAAAAGTTGCTTTTGTTGATATGTTTGAATCAGTGTGATTTGGTTTAAATTGAGTACATTAATTGAATAGTTGTGACAACTTTTAAATTTCAATGTCAAACTTTTAATTTGAGGTTTCTGTTTAAATTAGTGTTGTTTTAATGATTACATTAATTGAATAATTGTGGCAACTTTTAATTTTAAACCTCTTTATCAAATCCGAACTCTTCGCATTCCACGCGTTCTTTCAACTTCACTTATTTCAAATCTTTTAGAATCTCCATTCACCACACGAAAATGACTTACAAACCGGTGTGCTTGTTGTTATTCTTTGTCCTTTCTGCTCATTGCATGCTTATTTACCGACCAAAACAACACAGACCCAAATTGGTTTGCTACGCCGTCCCGTCCGATGGTCACAAACAAACAGAGAAGCCAGTAACAGACAGTACTGTCGTCTTGGACGGAGAAGAACAGGCAGTGAGAGCAAAGATTGTCGAGTAAGTTGTTTCGAACCACTTTTTAAATCAAATTAAATTCTAGTTCTCCTCCGTTTAACGATATCCAAATGACTCAACGTGTTTTAAGCGGAATGAGAGTGCGCCGGAATACACAAGACTTCGATGAGTTGAACTTTGTAAGTAATCCACCCAAAAATCTAACTAATTCCATCAATTTAGAACAACGGATTTGACATTGACATCGTCGGAGCAACTTTAACTGGAAAGGATCAAGACAAAATCCGCAAAAAACTGATCCGGACATGCGAGGCACTGGCACAACACAACATCTATTAAAATTTGAGTGTATAATTTATGTAAATATGCAAATATTTGTATTTTGTGGAATTGACTTGAAAGTAGAAATTGACTGTTTAGATTGTTTTTAAACATTTTGTTTTTTGAATAAACTTTTTTGTTCTTGTTTGAAGTTGAATATTTTGAATAAACATTTTGCTTTGTTTTTGTTTTTTGAAGTTAAATGAATTTCATAGCATTTAAATTCACTGACTTCGTTGATTTGTTTCGACGTAGCAAGAACTTCATAGCGTTTAAATTCACTGACTTCATTGATCTGTTTTTGAATAAACTTTTATTTAGAGGTGTTTCAACGTAGCAAGAACTTCATAACATTGTTTTATCGGATTTGCATTTATTTGAGTTAAACGCGGAAAGAAAGCACGTATAAAACAGTGCTGTGCAATGCGGCTCTTTTCGAGTTGTTTGTCGTTACTTTATTGGATTGAAATGACTTTAAAAATTGGTATTTTTCTAATTGCAATTGCATTTATTAGTTTTAATTTGGAGCTTCGAGAAGTTAGTAAGTTGATTTTTACAATTAATGAATTTCGTGAGATCAGCAAAGTTTTAAAGCGTGTTTTTGCTTTTAAACTTTTGTTGAATGACTAAATTTCATTTAAACTAATGAACTGAATTGTTTTTATTTCCGTTTGCACAAAGAACTTTACAATCATCTCAAACAACAAATCAAATTCCACGGCTGAAAGCTTCGAGAACGTAATTGCAACCCTTGCCAAATCTCCACCATTACCGATGTCTCCGAAACACCGGAATTTGACACATTGCATGGAGCATATGTACAAAAAAATGAACATATTGGTGAGTTTTTAGATCCACTGTCTCCGTCAACTTCATTTTTTCAGCGCTTTCTCGAATTCCCTGACATTGACGACGAAGACTGTCCGGATGACTGGTTTCATTACTTCCATGCATTGAAAAACATCTACATCTGCTCGTCTCCAGGGTATTTTTAATGTTTTTGACTATAATCACTGTAAGTTTTAAAGTCCGGTCAATCCTTATGAATATGAAACTATGTTCCCGATAAAGACGTGGCAGTTTAGGACATTCAACGTTTGTGTACTTCATTTGTTAGATGACATCGGATTGTTTACGTATTGAATGTGCTTTTAGGACTTTTATTGTTTGTAAATTGTTGAAAATAAATGATTGTGTGAACAAACATCGTAATTGAAATGATAGATCGGTAAGAAAGTTCTTGCGTATTTTGATTTTTGTTGTGGATTAATTACGTTTAACGTCATTCTAGAGCTCGATTCCTTGCGCATTTAACAATGTAAAAATTTCAATAGTTAACTAAAAATCTAAAACAAATCACTTTCTTCGATAACGCATTTTTGTGTTAATTAATTCGAACGTCCGAGACGCGACAAAAACAATGAAAAACTGAATAACAATAACTAATTAAAAGTTCATTACTAACTTTGACAGTCGAAAACGCGTCACTTTAAAACTTCCTAATTCTTTTTCTATTATGTTTTTATGTTCTAGACTATTGAATATGCAGTAATGTAATCTGGAAGGTTAATTACACACAAAGTTGTTTAAAACTTAACCGATCTATTAAAACTTCGCAGTTTATTTTAATCAATCAAGCATTTTGTTGACGAATCAATTTTACACACAGTTCTTTTGTGTGAACAAACGTTTTTGTTATTCGAATCAACTGCGTGTGTGCGCGCTTTTTATTTTTCGCACGACCTTTCGAAATGAGCTGTTTCTAAACTTTTGCAATGTTATTTCCGAGTCTTTTTAAATCACAATACTTTTAGATTCAACAACATGTCTGCCGAGTCAATAAAAGAGTTAAACGAACAAATTGAGTTAATTAAACAGCAATTTGAGGAAGCAAATCAAGCCAGAATGGAATTGAAAGAAGAAGTTGAGAAGATCAAAAAACAACTTACCGCCAAGGACTTAACAATTTCTAAGCTGGAACGAGAATTGAACGAGGTCAAAGAACAATTGGCAGACAAGGACGGCGATGACGATTACGAAGTAAGTGATTTAAGTATATAAATGTTATTTTGTCGTTTTAGTCAACATCTCGAGATTTAAGATGCCATGTTAAAGATCCTAACGCTCCAAGACATCCCATGTCGGCTTTCTTCATCTGGATGCAAGAGAACCGAAAAACTTTTGTAACAACAATTTAATCGTTTCCATATTAATTAAGCTTTTTGCAGAAAAAGCCTGGAATGTCCGTCTCCGATGTTGCAAAAGCAGCTGGAGTTGAATGGGGCAAATTAAAAGACAAAAGCAAGGTAAACTTATTCTCTATGATTAATTTTAATGTTATGTTCAGTGGGAAGAAAAGGCTCGAATCGACAAAGAACGCTATGAACGTTAACTGAGAGATAAATTTAATTAGATTTTGCATATTCTCCATATTTTTAGATTACAAGAGCAATGAATAGCCTAAAATTGCAGTTAAACAATGTTTTAAATTTCATTTCATTCAATAAAATTGTTACTGTTGTTTAAATGTGTAAAATAATAAATGACAATCAAGTAAAATTGTTTCTCAAAGATGAAAGAAAAAACACTAGACAAAAAAGATTGCGTTCTTTTATTTTGCAAGCGAGTTTGTTTGTTTGATGTTTTGAAATAGATGAACACTTTCGAAAGAAGGTTCTGATAACAAAAGTGATGTTGTGAACGTTTTTGATAGATAAAGCAAGGAGTGTTTTGCAGTATAAAAAGGATGGTTGTTTGTCTTTAAAGCACTTTTTGCTTATTTAAACTTTACTTTCATCCAGTTTAACATTTTAATCTTTAGTTAATTACAAAAACCACTTTCAACAACATGTCCAAAAGCTCCAGTTCTTTAAAAGACTTGGAAAACCGAATTAAATTGCTGGAGATTGAAAACTCCGAGTTGAGAAAACAACTGGCAACTAAAGAATCAGACAAAAGTGATCAAGAAAGCGTTGATGGCTTCGAGATAGTTAAGGTAAACGGATATATAAGATGCTTTAAAGATTATAACGACGATTCCAGCCAACGAGAAGACGTCGTCGTTCATTCAACTGTACAAACAAAGGTCTAGCGCTTCCAAAACGTACCAAGTCGGCTTTTTACATGTGGATGAGAGATAATCAATCCATTTTGGTAAGAAATTTAATGTCCACAATGTTTAACAACCTTTGCAGAAAAAGCCCGGAATGTCCGTTGGTGACATTGCAAGAGCAGCCGGACGTGAATGGTGCAAATTAGAAGACAAAAGTGAGTGGGAAGAAAGAGCCCGAAAAGACAAAGAACGTTACGAACGTGAACTTAAAGGTAAATTTAATTAGAAGTGTTAAACAATCAACTTGATTAAGAGTATCGAAGTGGCTATTCTGACAATAAAGTATGGCTGGAAAAGATTAGTGAAAATCCGGACTTTGTGGCCAAATTCCCTGTCTTCTATCAACGTTACTTGGAGCGTGAACAAACTGAACCGGAACCTGAAAGTGATGTAATGGACGACAGCGATTAAACAATTTTCATTACTTTTAATTTAGTCAATAAATTGAATATTGTAAACGTTTATGTTGTTTTAGTAGCAGTTAGCCAAATTGACACGATTAATCCCTAGTTAGTGCCCAAATGGCTCAACGGAATGAGCATAAAGTTTGGAATACGTTCCATAAGGTTAGTGTCTAAAACATTTGGACCATTTTTGATAACATTTAAATGTTTCGAAACATTGCTATCATTTGATGTTTAAATTCCGTGATTTCAAAACAGTTCATATTTGTTTGCTTGCCCTTTGGCGCTCCCTTCCATTTATTGTGAAACGAACGCAATCGGTGCTTTTTGTTGTTGAGAAGTATTGGAAATTGATTGTTTGCTTTTCTTTCTTTCTGTTGTTATTAAAAGCTGTTGTTGTTCTTGAAGTTCTTTCAATCAACAAAATAAAATGAACTTTTTCAATCAAACAACTTTTTTGATCAACAAAACAAAATGAACTTTTTCAATCAACTCAATTTTTCAGAGTACAAAAAAGAAGAAGATTAACAGTTATAATCATTGTTTAATTGACTCAATTAACATTTATAATCATTTAAATACTTTTAAGTGCTTGTTCCAAATCAGCTAACAAGTCTTCTTTGTCTTCGATTCCAACGGATATTCGAATCAAGTTGTCGGTAATTCCAAGCTTTTCTTTTTCTTCAAGTGGAACGGATTCGTGTGACATCCGACTTGGTAAATGTGACATCGATTCGACACCTCCAAGTGATGCGGCTAAGTTAAAGAACTAAAAAGTTGAATTTAACAGACGTATTTTGGAGTAAGTTACCTTTAATTTGGAGAGGAAACGGTGTGACTCGTCCAGACCGCCTTTTATGTAAAAACTTAAGATTCCGGACATCCCTGTTGTTTGCTTTTTGTGTATTTCGTGTTGAGGATGCGATTCCAGCGCAGGATACATTACTTTTTCGACTTTCGGATGTTGTTCAAGATATCTGGCGACGGCGAGACCGTTTTCTGCATGTGCACGCATCCTAACATGTAAAGTTTTGGCTCCTCGATTAGCCAAGTAGCAGTCAAATGGAGACGGGACCTGAAAAGTCATATAGTTTAAGTATTTTAAGTCAGTAACTTACAGCCCCAACGGCGCGCTGAACAAAATGTAACCTCTCGTCTAGTTTTTCGTTATTAGTCATCGCGGCTCCCATTATTACATCAGAATGTCCATTTATGTACTTAGTAAGTGAATGCATTACAATGTCTGCGCCCAAAGTGAGTGGATTTTGAAAATAAGGAGTCATGAAAGTGTTGTCGGTAACGATGATAATGTTTGGATTGTAAGTTTTAACTATTTTGACAACTTCAGCGATGTCAACAACTTGCATCAACGGATTTGTTGGAGTTTCGAACCAAACAAGCTGGAAATGATTGTTGTTTTAAAGTTTTGTTGTGTCTGAAGATGTTTTGTTGTGTGTTGATGAAATTGAGATCGAGTTTAACATTCAAACCAACTAGCAAATCAAAGAAAGTTCTCTGAACTTTTAACTTGTACAAAAATGTAATTCAACATCATTTTACATCTTAAACTTCTTTAAAAACAACACCTTCAACTCATAACTTTTACACAATTGAAAAAGGAACATTTAAAATTGAAATAAGCTTTAGCACCAAAAGGAACGTTTAAAAGTGAGATCAGCTTTAGTCTTCAACGTTTAAAATTGGGATAAGCTTTAGTATTCAACGTTTAAAGCAAGAGTCAAAAGGAACGTTTAAAAGTGAGATCAGCTTTAGTCTTCAACGTTTAAAGCAAGAGTCAAAAGGAACGTTTAAACTTGAGATCAACTTCAATATTCAAATAATGTTAAACCTCTTTTTAAAAGTCACCTTTGTTTCTGGTTTGAGTGTACTTTTAAGTGCTTTTTCGTCTCTGAAATCGACTAACGAAGAACTCAGTCCATGTTGTTCAACTGCAAAATGTTGAAAGATCTTTAACGTTCCTAAACACAACAAATCATTTCAACTTAACAAAATTCATTCTCACCGGAATATGTATTTTCGTTTATGATCATGTGGTCTCCAGATTTTAACAAACTAGCAATTGCAGTCACTGCGGCCATTCCACTTGCATACACTCTGCCTGGAACCAAATTAAACGTCTGATTTGCTGTTTAAAGACTTACAAAAACGAGCCTTCTCCATCGCAGCTAAGTTTTCTTGAAGAACGTCTCGGTTCGGATTTGTTGCTCTTCCATAGTCATAACCAGTTGATTGGCCGGGAATAAGTTGCTTGTAAGTCGTGGACAGTGTGATTGGAGGAACTACCTGGAATTAGATTGGTTTTGTAAGTTGATTTCGTTACTTGCCTGTGCATATTCCCATCTGGATGGGTCTTGCCCTAAAAGTTTTTGACTAACCCTGTATGAAAAACTAACCGACGTGAACAGCATTTGTTGCAAATCCGTACTTATTGTGTTCCTGAGACGAGTCCATTCAATTCGTAATCGACAAACTAAAAAAGCTTTATGTTTTCCGTAAGCAAACAAAAAGCTAGCAAGCACACATAAACCGATTAGTAATGTTATCAGAAGCAATAAAGTGCTCTTTTTTGTTGTGGGCTCTCACGTTTCGGAGAACAAACATCATAGTTTTGTTGATAAAAGAAAAAACTAAAGTCATCAAAAACAATAAAAGACTTGAAAAGTTTTGTTGATAGAAACGAAAGCAACTAAAGAATAAGTTGAATTGTTTGCAACGTTTTGAAAGGTTAAAGTACAGGGTGTTCAACTTGCCACGTTTTAGTATATTGATAGGCGCACGTCGGTCCGATCAGTCAAGTTAAGCGCCAAGTCGAAAAATGTAGCGTGATAGAAAAGCTAGCATGCGTCCGATCAGTCAAATTTAAGGACCGTTTGACACTCTGTATTTAAATTGTACACCTGTTATTGTTCTCATTTGTTTTTTGATCAAAAATCGGCTCAAGGCGTTAATTATTTGACATGCCTTTTGGTCGCTGTCCTCACAAGTTCACGGAATTGGCAATAAACAATTGCTCAAACGACAGTTGTTTTGCTAGACTTTGTTGGCCACGGGTCGTTCCTCTTTCTTTGAAGAGATAATTTGACTTGGACTATTTATTTGAAAGGTGTTAACAGAACGTTCAATTGTTTGTTTATGGATTGCATTTAAGATGACAATATCTTTTATTTTTATTCTATGGCTTATTATAGAGATTATTGGAATTTATTTTGGAGGATGGAATTCTTCAGGTTGGTTGTTAACTTGAATAATGACAACAAATAACCTTTTTAGAAGATTACTCAAAACTTGATGAAGGTTAGTTGTTAATTTGAATAACGATAACAAACAAACCTTTTTAGAAGTTGACTCAGAAATTGATGAAGGTTGATTGTTGATTTGAATATTGAAAATAACAAATTATTACAGGTCCTATGGAGAAAATCCTTGGAGGCAACACTTCTCACGTTCGTCCGTGGATTGGTCAAGTGATTTACAATGAAAAATTTGCCTGTGGATGTTCGCTTATTTCGGATCGCTACGCGTTGACTGCTGCTCATTGTGTTAGGGATAGTAAGTTGTAACAACTCATTATTGCAATACATTTTATGCTTTTAGAAAACGAGCCGAAGTTTGTTTTATATTATCCAAACTGCATTACCGTATTCTCTCTAATATAAGCTCTTTGGCGGGAAGTTGAACAAAATAAACCATCTCTCTAAAATAAGCCCTCTCTTAAAGTTAACAAAGCTTGTAAAAGTCACACAAACTTTTTTGTTTAAAGATGTTTTGCTTTATAAACAAACGACTTTGCAATTTATTACTGTAACGTATCAAAAGCAAAACTTGTTACAGACTTTAAATAAGACAGTGTTTAAAGGTCCTCTCTAATATGCCATAAGATCTCCAAATAGAAATCCGTCGGCTTATTTTAGAGAAAATACGGTATGTAAATTTTTAGAAGATACCGAGTTAAATTTGGCAATCGTAAAGTACTATCGGGCATCAATTTTAACGTTCAACGAATTATTGCACATCCGAATTACAATGATTCTACGAAACATTATGATGCAGCACTACTTTTATTTGATGAAGTTGTCCGTGAAACTAAAAAAATATCTATAATCCGGCTAGCTCAAAAATCTCCAGACGTAAAGGACAAATGCATTGTTAATGGTTTGTAGATTTTTGACACTCTAAACACATTTAATTATGTTCAGGCTGGGGCATTACTGACAAAACTGCAAATCCTTCAAAGGTCCTCAAAGAACTTAACGTCAGTGTCATCGAACCACATATCTGCAACAACATGAACAGTACTGTTTTTGACAAAAACACGATGATTTGTGTAAATGAATCTAAAAATGCCGGCACATGTAGAGGAGATTCTGGAAGCCCTCTGGTTTGTTCAAACAACAAGTAAGTGGAAACTTTTAAAACTAGTTATTATTTTCTTCTTTTTCAGTGAATATTATGAACAACACGGAATCGTCAGCCTTGGATTGTCTCGTTGTGAAGTAGGAATAAGTACTTATACGGATGTATCAACAATTTCGTCTTGGATTTATGGAGAAATTGAGTCTACAATTACACATCAGCTGCTCGGTGCAAAAAACATAACTACAGCTTTGATCAAACAAACACTAAAGCACTTCAGCCAGAAGAATTTTGATTTGTTGTTAACAAAACTAAATGGCACAAACTGGACTGATAACGAAAATCAACTAACTTTATTGCACATTGCTGCAGTATATGGTTATTACAACGCCGCAAAAGCTTTAATCGCCAAAGATACTCAATTGGTCAATGTTACCGATAAATATCATCAAACTTCACTTCACATAGCAGCTTTGAATGGACATTGTGACATCGTGAAGTTGTTGATTCAAAAAGGAGCTGATGTAAATGCCTTAGGAAGGTTTGGTGATGAAGATTCAACAACTTCTCCATCTGTGTCTGCACTTTACTGGGCAGCAGAGAAAGGACATGTCGAATGTGTTCGATCTTTGTTGGACAATGGGGCAAATATCAATCATCAAACTCATCAAGGATATACAGCGCTGCGTGAAGCAGCTCGACAAGGGCATTATGATGTTGCCAAACTGTTGATCAAAAAGAATCCTCAACTGATCAATTCGACTGATAAAGATCATTGGTATCCTCTCCACACTGCAGCTTGGAAAGGACATTGTGACATCGTGAAGTTGTTGATTCAAAAAGGAGCTGATGTAAATGCCTTAGGAAGGTTTGGTGATGAAGATTCAACAACTTCTCCATCTGTGTCTGCACTTTACTGGGCAGCAGAGAAAGGACATGTCGAATGTGTTCGATCTTTGTTGGACAATGGGGCAAATATCAATCATCAAACTCATCAAGGATATACAGCGCTGCGTGAAGCAGCTCGACAAGGGCATTATGATGTTGCCAAACTGTTGATCAAAAAGAATCCTCAACTGATCAATTCGACGGATAAAGATCATTGGTATCCTCTCCACACTGCAGCTTGGAATGGAAGTTGTAAAATTGTTTCTTTACTGCTTGAAAACAATGCAAATCCAAATGCACTTGCAGGGTTTAGTGATGACGATTCAACAACTCCTCCACACGTTTCCGCACTTTACTGGGCAGCAGAGAAAGGACATGTCGAATGTGTTCGATCTTTGTTGGGCAAGGGAGCCAACACCAATCATCAAGATCGTTTTGGAAGAACTGCACTTCACATCGCTTCTTTAAACGGATATTATGACGTTGCCAAATTGCTTGTAGATAGTGGAGTTGATGTCAACGTCACTGACAACAATGGAAAAATTGCACTTCAATTGGCCAAAAACAAAGAAATCATTCGCTATCTCCTCAAACATAGCAAATATCCAGTCCACACCGCTGTTTTAAATGATTTAACGGATGTGTTGAATGAATTGATTGCTGCAAATGTTAGCATCAATACAACAAATGAAGAACAGCAAACCCTTCTACATGTTGCGGCTTCGAAGGGCAAATATGAAGCCGCAAAAGTCTTAATCAAAAAGAATCCTCAATTGATCAATGCTACCGACAAAGATCATTGGTATCCTCTTCATTATGCAGCTTGGAATGGATATTGTGACATCGTTAAATTGCTTGTTGAGAACAGAGCTGATGTCAACGCACTTGCAGGGTTTAGTGATGACGATTCAACAACTCCTCCACATGTATCTGCACTTTATTTGTCGTCGAAAGTTGGAAACGTTGAATGTGTAAGACTTTTGCTAGACAAAGGAGCCGATATCAATCATCAAGATCGTCTTGGAAGAACTGCACTTCACATTGCTTCTCAAGAAGGCAAATTCGAAGCCGCAAAAGTCCTAATCGCCAAAGATCCTCAACTGATCAACGTCACTAACAAAAATCATTGGTATCCACTTCATTATGCAGCTTGGAATGGACGCTGTGACATCGTTAAATTACTGCTTGAAAACAACGCAAATCCAAATGCATTAGCTAAGTTTGGTAATGACGATCCAACAACTTCTCCATCTGTATCTTCACTTTACTTGGCAGCAGAGAAAGGGCATGCCGAATGTGTAAGACTTTTGTTGGACAACAGAGCAGACATTAATCATCGAACTCACCAAAGTCTTACTGCACTCCATGTCGCTTCTCATGAAGGACATTATGAAGCCGCGAAAGCATTAATCGATAAAGATCCTCAATTGGTCAATGAAACTGGCAAACACCGTTGGTATCCTCTTCATTATGCAGCTTGGAATGGATATTGTGACATCGTTAAATTGCTTGTTGAGAACAGAGCTGATGTCAACGCACTTGCAGGGTTTAGTGATGACGATTCAACAACTCCTCCACATGTGTCTGCACTTTATTTGTCATCTAAAGTTGGAAACGTTGAATGTGTAAGACTTTTGCTAGACAAAGGAGCCAACATCAATCATCAAACTCGTCAAGGATGGACTGCACTCTATGTCGCTTCTCAACTTAATTATTATTTTGTCGTGAAATTGCTTGTTGAAAGAGGTGCGGACATTGAAATTAAAGACACTGACGGAAAGACCGCAATCAAAGTGGCCACAAACAAAGACATCGTTAATTATCTCCTCAAACATAGCAAATATCCAGTCCACACCGCTGTTTTAAATGATTTAACGGATGTGTTGAATGAATTGATTGCTACAAATGCTAGCATCAACACAACAAATGAAGATCAACAAACTCCTCTTCACATCGCTTCTCAACTTGGCAAATTCGAAATCGCAAAAGCATTAATCGATAAAGATCCTCAATTGGTCAATGAAACTGGCAGACACCGTTGGTATCCTCTTCATTATGCAGCTTGGAATGGATATTGTGACATCGTTAAATTGCTTGTTGAGAACAGAGCTGATGTCAACGCACTTGCAAGATTTAGTGATGAAGATTCAACAACTCCTCCACACTTATCTGCACTTTATTTGGCAGCAAGTCATGGACATACAAAATGTATTAGAGTTTTGTTGGAAAAAAGAGCTAACACCAGTCATCAAGATCGTCTTGGAAGAACTGCACTTCACACCGCTTCTCAATTTGGCAAATATGAAGTTGTAAAAGCCTTAATCGATAAAGATCCTCAATTAGTCAATGCTACCGACAAATATCATCAAACTTCACTTCATTATGCAGCTTGGAAAGGTAGTTATGAAGTTGTGAAATTGCTTATTGAACGAAGAGCTGACACCAATATTAAAGACACCGACGGAAAAACACCACTCGATCTGGCCAAAGACAAAGAAATCATTGACTATCTTAAAGAACACCAAAAATTAAACACATAGCTTTATTAATTCTTTGTTTTAATGATATTTGAAAGATTCTTCTTCATTATCAAGTCCATGTCTATTTATTAATTGTACTTGTATTGCATTCTTCACAACTACTCTTTTAATTTATTTTCTCTCCCTCAAAACAACATTTGATTGTTGGTAATAAAAAGAACTTTAAAAGTCATTTTAACTTTCACTATCAATGTTTATAATTTGAATAAAGCTATTAACAACAACATAACAATGATTTGAATAAACTCGTATGTGTGACAACAGTTAGAAGAAACTTGATTGTTTGCTAAATGTCAATTTCAATTTACGTTTTAAACAATAAAAGAATACTTGCTTTGTGTGCTCAAAAGTGCCGATTCAACTGTGACACACTTTCCATTACGGCAAGTTGATTTGTAGCATGCATCTAAAACATAAATTACTTATGCTTTTAACAAAGAGGTTACCTGTGTTCTCCAAACTTGTACAATCTCCACCGGGTCGGATCTTTGAAGCACATTTGTTTACATAAGGATGACAAAATAAATACGGCGAGTTTCGACAATTTGGGCATTCCCTAAATTGCTAGATTAATTGTTTAATTGTTTGTTCAAAACTCACGGTGATCGATGATATTCATAGAGATTGTCAGTGTAGGAATTGCTTAATGCGGTTTTTATGTTAAAATCGCTGCACGTATCTTCTGGATCTTCTTCAACTTTGTCATAGTTGTGATACTCGAGAAAACATTCCGGACGACTGGCTGGATATTCTGATTCACGTTGGCTTCGATTCTAAAACTTTTAACATAAACATCAATACAGTCAAACACTTACTTGATGTCTAAACCGCCAAGTTTCCCACGTTTGATCAGCAAAAGAATGAAGAAGGTAGAATATTGGATCGTTTGCAGATGTTTCGATGTCTTCCATGTCTCCGCCAACAAATTGATGCACATATCCTGAAACACTTTTATTATTGTTTAGTTTTTAAAGAGTTCAATTTACCGACTAAGTACTCCATTTCGAGTCCATTAACACGATAACTGCAGCTTTCGTTCTTAAAATTGATTTGATTGAAAATGAAATCATCATCGTAGGACTATCTTAACCATAAAGAAAAGGCACTTTGGTTACATAGGCGAAATCCATAAAGGCTGGGAAATCGAACAGACCCCGCCATAACCAAAGTGCCGGCATTATGATTGATTGCGGAAACAGCTTTGAAGTTGTGAAATAAACAACTAACTTCTAACGTTGAAACAAGGCTTTTGAAAGATAAAATGCGTGCATTGTTTCAACTTAATTTTATTGCAGCTTTGTTTAACGCGCCTTTATTTCTTATCAATGATTCTTATGATTTAAAGTTTTTTAGCGTTCAAAAAGCGGCAAAAGAATAACTGTAACAACTTTGAAGAGTTTTTCAATTTATTTGAACACGTTGTAAGTACTAAAAGCTTTAGTCGAATAAGAATATATGGTTAAAAGAACTGATCATAATGCCGGCACTTTGGTTATGGCGGGGTCTGTTCGATTTCCCAGCCTTTATGGATTTCGCCTATGTAACCAAAGTGCCTTTTCTTTATGGTTAAGATAGTCCTACGATGATGATTTCCCGATCTTTATGGAAAATGTTAATTTTCCGTAGTTTACTTTTAATATTCAAGAGCAGGGTTTTATTTTCCTACGCAGCGCAAGCGCTGCACCGTTTTGCTTCTTTTCAACTTTTACATATTCGAACTTTTCCATTAAAAAATACAGAGTTTTGAATGGTTTGATAAGATTAGTGTAACTTGATAAGTCAATTAAGATTTGACCTGAAAACTTTCGGAACCTTCGGTTCCTGCAGGGTCCAGAAAGTTATATTAAGTGAAATATAGGCGGAAACCGATGTCCAGTAAGGCTGGGGGTCGAGCTCCGGTTTCATTGTGTTTAGAGTTGTTTAATAGAAGCTTCGAGAGTTATGGATGGTTGTTGATAGAGTTGTTAATTATAACTCTAACATCATGCACAGTGCACATAAATTCATCCAAAAAGTCCAAACTTATTGTAAAAGCTTAATTATTCACAAAGAATGCGTTGAACTCTTAACTTGACTGATCAGACGCATGCAGTTTCTCACTGAACAAAAACAATGTATTTTTCACTTTGAGTGTTTCTAACAAAAATGGCAACCCATAAGCCTGGTTTATGAATTGCTTCGATAAATTTTGTCGCCTAACTTGGCTGATCGGATGCCCACACTAGGCCATGCATGGCTCGTTACAAACAAACAAACAAACAGACAGACATTTTGAAAACCAAAGTGACGCAGCGCTTCGCGCTGCGTATAAGCGAAAATCATTTTAATTGATTTGTTTGAAAACGAAAAGCGAAAGAACATTTTTCAAATATCATTTTGTGTTTTCGTTACTTTTGTTAACACGCCACCAAACAAATTTGTGCTAATTTAAAAAATCGACTCGTTCTTTAAAATAATAGGAACTGGACTTGCTTAAACAGAATTTGAAGAGTTCTAACAATCAATCAAAAACTTAAAATGATATTTGTGAAAAAACTAACCTCATGAGCCGAAATTAAACCAAACGCTCTGTCGATGTCATTATTCGAAAGATAGTTGTCTCGATCTATGAAGCTCATTGCTTTACCGTGTGCAGCAACTTTTCTTTTTAACTTCTTGCCTTCTGTTGTAGTCCATCCAGAAAAAGATCCAGATTCAACTTCTCCATGTTCACTGCCCATGAATTCGTTTGTCCAAATTATTGAATCTATCGGATTTGGTAGCAAACTGTCCATAGTTGAGTCCCAAAACGGTATGGCTACTTTGTGATCAACACGTCGAAGAGCAAATTCTACTCTAAATAAAAGAAATTAAAAATAAATCATAAAAACAACCTTTTCAGAAACTCTCTGTGCCAGGGAAGAAATCCAGGACCATTGTGAGAAGCCGAACCCGTTGCGTGCTCTTTGTAGAACTTAGCAATGTCATCAAAGTCTCCATTTTGCTTGAGTTTCCACATTGCATTGTGAAAGCGTTGTCTTTCTTCATCAGTTAATGTTCTGTATTCTTTTCGAATGGCTTTAGTAAGTTTCTGGCCGTCTGGAAGGATGCATTCATCGTTTTGTGTATCAACAATATGCACAAAGTCCTGATAAAAGCATAAAAGAGTTTCACATTCATCTGTGACCGACTCTTTTCCACATCCAAATCCGTGTTCACCTGGTCCTCCAAATTCGTCATATTGCGGATCTGTTCTTTATTCACGTTGCGCCTAAAAAGAAAACATTAGTGCGCCAAGTTGAAATTTAACCTTGGATCTGTTATAGTTTCTTGAGAACATATCGCACAACAAACGAGCATCATCTTCAGGTATAGGATTGTCACAAGCTCCATAAACCGTGCTTATTGGAATTAAAGCAAATGCAGCTAAATAGACATACATCTCAAAAGAAACGGAGAAAAAGCAATCAATGAATGGACGGGAGCGAAGAGAGCGAGAAGTTTAACGGAAATAGAACGGTTAACTGTTATGGGAGCAGGAACTTTCTATTCGCCAGGCAGCCACGCTGATTAATTAACGCTATTTCCTTACTTAAATAATTAGAGCTGTTCAACAAATTAGTAATTTCAACAAACAAACAAAGGCGCGCAAAGAATTAGTAATTTCAACAAAAGTTGTTCAAAAAATTAGTAACTTTTTGACCCTTCGATGTTTAAAGAAACAACTACGGTCTGTCAATATTTAGCGAACTGGTTAATTGATCGCCAGAAATGTTTTACGCTTAGATAAACGGAGTGCTTTTTCAACAAGCTTTTTGAGTGCGCAAAAGAAACATTTTATATTGTTTGATTCAAAAAGTTGTTTATGTTTTGCAATAAACTTAGAGTGCCGAAAATCGAGCAAAAAAACTTGGAAAAAAACTTCGCCTCGAAAATTTCCGAGTTTTGTCAAAATGCACTCAAACAAAAACTCGGAAAAAAGCTTGGAAAATTTTTCAAGCTTTTTACCCAGTTTTCGAAACTTGGAAAAAAACTTGATTATTTTTGAGTGCTTTTGTTAGTAATTTAACTTTTTTGTTGGATTCTAGACATATTTGATTATTTTATCTATCAGTTTACAATTCGATAGTAGATATAAGAAGAACATTTATTACTTGCTCATTATAACAACTACTTTAACCAGTATTTTCTCGGTTCAATATCGATTGGAGAACCAAAATTTGCTGAATACGTTCAACAGATAGACGATTACGAGGTGTTGGAACGGCGATCTTGAACCGACTAAAAGCACGCTCTGATGAACTGGAACTTGCTGGAATGCAAAGTATTTTATGAGCAATCTTGGCCAAATATGGAAGAGACTAGAATACTATCATTATTAATCCATTTTAAAATTTCCAAACCTTTTCAGCATTTTTCCAAAAATTGAGTGGATTGCGATCAACAGCTGAGTTGTGATACATAGATGAATAAAGAGACAGTTCATTATCAATTGTCGATTTGGCACGTTTTGGAGGGAGAAACAAGTCATCGTCCTCACCAAGATTTTGATTGGATTCGTCTTCAATAGGATATTCGGTTGGAATTTTGTTCAGTTGGCGGATATACTTTTCAAACTAAAAATGACGTTTAAATGACAACACTACTATAAACTAACTTTGCTCATGTCAATGCCTGCCGAATCTTTAAGCACATCAATTTGAGCACGCATTGCTGGATCCAAAAAAGCGGCAGTGTAAATTATTTGTTGATTGCAGGAAACAATTTTTCGATCAAAAGCTTCTTCACTGGCAGAAATCAAACTTTTAAGAACACGTGACGAACTGGTAGAATTTTGGAGTTTGGTCCACTGATAACGCAACGACAAAAACAAAGGCAAGTACTGTGAAATTGTAACGTATGTGTCCCCCTAAACAAACATATTTTAATTATAACAATAAAGGTAAAAATCAACCTCCAATTGCTTGATTCGTTTTTTAATTGGATCGACAACTCTACGGTAGTCTTCCAATATATCCCTGTAATCTGCATACATAGCATTGACTTCATCAAACAATTCCGGCTTTTTTGAACTAACAACTGCTTTTATAGTTTCTTCGGAATCCAAAGAACAAGTAACCATATCTAACTTTGAGGTCCATCGAGTATCTCCCGGCACATGCAAACAAGTTCCCAAAGATTCACGAATGACGGTAAAAAATCGAAGCTTAACCACAAGTTTTTGTAGCTTGCTTAAGGCAGCATGTACTGAAGTACAATCCTTTTTGATTTGCTGAGACAATTTTGTATTCTTGTATAGAACTGTTGTTCGTTTTGCAATTGTGTTGAGAAGATGACATGCACAATGGACGTGATTTTCTAAAATTATTTTTAAAATTTTAAAAGGAATACAAACTTACTAAATTGATTCATATTGGATGCTTCATCGGTGATAATAACGGCATTTTCGCATTCTTCGGCAGTAAATCCACAGTCTAACAAAAAGTCATTTACAAAGTTGAGCACATTTAATCCGGTTTTTGATTTGTCCATTGGAAATGGTAGGAAGTTGAGGATCGATGAATGGAGTTTCCTAAAATTTAAATAAAAAATTAAAGCTAGTTTTAATATACCAATCATTGTCAATATAGTGGAATGTCAAAACGCCATAATCTGGTCCAGATTGGGAGAAATCAAAAGTGCATGCAAATCCATTTTTCGAGGCAATTGGCTTAATATTGGTCAGGAAGTTGGCTCGTAACGCTTTGTACTGTTCACCAATCTCTTCTGCGATTTTGTACTCAGTTGGCATTACGATCAAATTATGGTCGATTTTCTGTTGTTCACATTTTATTCTAAATTAAACATGAAAATTCTAATTAAGCTTTGTTTTAAAGTATTTACCCAATTTGAATCAAAGATTTGGCGAGCTTTTGGAACTGGACGTTTTCAACAACACGAAACGATTGAGCGTCAGACAAGACAAAATTGGTCATGTTAGTTAATACAGTCTCTTTAATTTGCTCTCGATGGAAGTTTTCGGTTGGATGAGTCGCTGCATGCTTTCTAAATTCAACACATATAAATAATGTATTGTATATGCAACTTACTTAATTGAATCTCTGCTAGTTTCTGAATATGTTTTGAAACAATGAACACAAGTGCGAAATTTCGAACTTTCACCATTTGCAACGACGATTTTAAATCCAAGAAATTGGCTTTTCTTCAAAGTCCACGTACCATCAGTGACTTTTTTTCGAACCTAAATATTTTAAATATCAATTTCCTAGTGTTAAAGCTTACTTCATCGGCCGATGGAGTTTTTTCGAGTTGCATAGAACCGTATGAAACGTTGGAATCTTCAAGTTCTTCCGAAAAATTACTATCCATGGATGAATCCATAAGCTAGATGATAAGTTGATCCTAAATAAGTATTAAACTTGTAAACTGATAGATAAAATAATCAAATATGTCTAGAATCCAACAAAAAAGTTAAATTACTAACAAAAGCACTCAAAAATAATCAAGTTTTGAAAACTCGAAAAATTTTCCAAGTTTTTTTCCAAGTTTCGAAAACTGGGTAAAAAGCTTGAAAAATTTTCCAAGCTTTTTTCCGAGTTTTTGTTTTGGCGACAAAATTTTTCCGAGTTTTTTTAGTAGTCGAATTTTTTTCCAAGTTTTTTTGCTCGATTTTCGGTACTCTAAATAAACTTTGATTAATCGTTTTATCCTGTAAACTGTGTTGTTACACCGCGCTGCAAGTAAAAATGTTTAAAAGTTATTACAATTGTTTGTTCTAACAAGTGATTAACTTGATTGATCGAACGCATCAATGTTTTTCAAGTCGACAAAAATTTGCAAATCAAAAAGTAGAAAGTGAAAAAGTTTGTTATTGGTTTCCGAACAGTTTAATAAACAGATGCTGTCTTTAGAGTTGTTAAAGATTTTGAAACCCTTGCGTGTCAAATCCGCTTATTGCTTCAAATTAAGTCGCAATCGGCGTGTTCGTTACTAGAATGTTTGTTTAAGATAACGCAGTCAAGAAAGCTAGTGATTTTTTATGACTCCACGCTTAGTTGTTTGTTTATGGCTTTTGGTTAAAAAGAATCATTAAGAAATAATTGGTTTTTGGTTCTGTACATTTTATTAAAACGTTGCTTTCAGTTTTAACCTAAATGAAGGAAATCAAATTGGAACTGTTTATTTTAATATTTGCTATTTGGAACTTGTATTCAAATGCAGATGGAAGTTCAAACACTAACAACAATGAAGACGGTGAAGTTTAAAACTAATTACATTATAATTGTTTGCTTCAGGTCCGTTTTTGAATTGGAAGAACTATATAAACGATTCAGTCAATCCGTGCACAGATTTTGCCGAACATACTTGTGGAAAATTCAACAAAGAAGATGGAGACGTAATGCGAGAAATTGAAAAGACCAACAACAATGTTCAGCAATGCATTGAAAGTAATTGAGGAAATATAATTTGACTCACTTGTCATGTTTTTAGATATGATCTTTAGTAATGAACCAACAAACTCTGTCGGTATTACAAAAATGCGCCAGTTTCGAGATGCTCGTTTAAAACGTTACTTTTCGCCCGAATTGACTGAAAAACAACTAAACAATGAAATGGAGGTAATAAATAAAAACTTTCTTTTATTGAATTCACATTTTTGTTCGAACTCATTCAATCAAGACTAGAGTTCCGAAAAACTAAGTTGAAAACTAACTTTTGACGCTCTCGCTTTGAGCTTGCAAGAAAAGTTAGTTGAGTCCTCAAACGAAAAAGTCAGTTGCGAGTCTCGTTTTGTTGCGTTTGGCTCATTTTTTGCGTTTCCCTCAACTAACTTTTGTCGTGACTTCAACTAACTTTTTCAGAACTCTAATCAAGACTTTCTTTGGTTACATTCTTTACTTTTTAGGAATTTGGTTGCTATAAAGTTAATGATAGCTGGTCAGTCGACAAGTTTAATTTAAGTCAGGCTTTGTTTACAATTTTTGTCAAGACCGGAAGAATGTATGCGCTGGAATTCTTCAGAAAACAAAATGACGACATTTACTTTTACTTTAACGGATTACTAAACACTTCAAATAACGAGTACAAAGCTTACAGTGATTTCTTTTTTGACAATACAATTAAGTTTGTGAACTTTAAAAACAACGAATGCTTATTTAAACCATCCACTCCGGAACAACTTCTCGATGAATTTGAACGCTTCAATTCGAACGACTATGGAAATGTAAGCTAAACACAAGTTTACAAATTTAAATTTGTTTCTAGGAAACGGAATTCATAAAATATCTTAAAACGGAACTTAATTTGGTTGGCAAGTTAAAACTTTACTTGTTTGACGCATAAATTGATTTCTTTAGCAAAACGTTATTTGAATGATTTTGGCTATGAAATGGATGAAATTTTTTTGATTGCTTTAGCAAAACGTTATTTGAATGATTCTGGCTATGAAATGGATGGACTTTTATTGTTTTTGTGGTACGACTGTCACGATAATTTGAGAAGTAAACAAGACATGACAAATTATGTCTGCAACAATTATTTAAATGACAACTCTCGTTACTTGAACCAAGAAAAAGAATCGTAAACATTTTTTGTAAAAGTTAACCTAATTTTAAACGTTTAGAAACAATTCGGATATTGTTGATCTTTTGGCTTTTAAATTTCCGTACGTGTTCGGTTTTTTATTCTATCACGAGTGTCTCGGCAAACAAATTGACCCTTTAACGCAACGAATTGGCAAGACATTGAAAGTAAGCATTACAAAAGAAAGCTTTTAAAAACCGAATCTTTAGGATCAAATTGAACTGCTTATTGAAACAAAGACTTTAAAAGGCAAGATTGAAAAGGAAACATTGTTTTAAGTTATTTTTAGACACAGAAAAAGGCAACGGGATTCTAAATGTACTAAACAATTCTGTAGAACTATTAAACAACTTAAGAATCCACGATATTGATGAAATTGATGACTATTACCGCGAACTAGTTTTTAATCCTAACGACACTATGCGGCGATTCAGACAACGATTTAACTTTACCATAACTAAAAACATTTTAAACCGCGCTTTGAAAAACATCACACACGATTTGTCTCCAAAAATGCAAGCTTACAAAGATATTTACTATTTTAGTAAAAAGAATTTGTTTTGTAAGATCAGTTTTGTTTATTTGATAACTAGTTATGTTTTTAGACTTTCCAAGCAGCAAAACAAGTAACGTTCACAGTAAAGATGATGAACAACTTGTAAATTATGCAGTGAATGGACTTTTTGTTGGGAAGTTATTAATCCGCTTGATGCCTTTCGATACAAGTATGCATTTACTTTAACAACTAACATTTTAAAATGACTTAATTTCAGTTTATGCCGATATCGATTCAAAGATAAATAGACGTCGTTGTGATAAAGCAATAAATAATCTTGAAACAGAGCAAAAACATAAAAGTTCATCTGTCATTTTAAACAAAGCGGGTAAGCAAATTTTAAATTGATCTGTTTAAACAACATTAAATTTTAGTTTGTGATCGTAATCGAGAATGTTCGCGGCATATTCTTTATTTGGGTAAGTTATGCAAAACAAATTCTTTTAAGCTTTACTTAATTTAGAGCTAACTCAACAACGCAGTTCACTTTTAATTGAAAGTGTCTTCAAAACTTACATTGCCTACACGAATGCTTATTTAAATTCAGCAAAGTTTCGGCAGTTTTTCCTTGTTTATGGATTTGTAAGTTCATAACGTGTTTATTAAAATGTGGCTCAAAAAACGGTTACGAAAATGCTTCAAAAATGAACACACAAAAAAACGCTTTCAAAGAAATTTTTGACTTGAATGAATAAACTTTTTTGAAAGCGCTTTTTTGTAACAGTTTTTTTGGGCCACCCAGTATAATTTAGTCAAATTGCGGATTAATGACATTTGATAGTTTTGAATCTACACCAAACGGTTATACTTCTATAAAACAGGATGAGTTTATTAAACAGTTGCAATCGACACATGCGTTTTCCGAAGTATTCAATTGTCCAAAAGCTATTTATAATCAGAATGAGTGCGATTCGTGGTTAGTTGATTAAATTGCAAAACCTATAATGTAATTTTGAAAGTTTAGCCAATACAAACAATTTGGTCTAGCAACTTATAAAGATGAATATCTATGTACAGATTGTCCAGAAGAATGTGGAAGTTGTGCAGTTAATTCGAGTAAGTTACTGCAACAATAAACTTTAATCACTAAATTACTTTTAGGTACAAACAAGCCTTACTGCACCAAATGTTATGATTATGAAGTACAAAACCTTACAATCGACACTGGAAGATGCGTTTCAAAATGTCCAAATAACACTTTCTCAACCAACAATGCTTCCCCTCCACATATATGCAAATCTTGCAACTCGGCATGCTTAAACGGGTTTTAATAGTGATGATAAGAAGTTTAATACTTGAAAGTTTAGATGTGACGGCCCCAGCAAGTTTCTAGCAAGTGACGGTTGTAGAAAATGCAAACTTGGTGTTTTAACAAGGAATTCAAACAGCAAGTATGCTCCCTATCGTATTGATCCAATAACAGACGGTGGAAGAGTTATCAGCAATGGAGATCACCTTGTAAGTGTCATTTTATTAGAGGTTTTACGGTAATTTTAGATTGAATGTGTTGATGCTTCCGCAAATTGCATCAACAATCAAACTTGCATGGACGACATCTGTAACGCATATGGATTAAACAACTATTTTCTGCACAAAACATCAATCAAATACAATAACTCGGAGTTTACTATCCCTGTAAACATTAAACTTAGCGACAACACTAATTAGTTTGTTTAGGTATACGCTCCATGTCCGAACGGAACAACAATTGTTTTAAATGATCGCGTAGAACAGAAATGCTATTCTAGTCGTTTTGATGCTTATGCACTTTATTATATTAATTATTATCAAAAGTCGGCATTCGGAATTGTTGCGGCTCTTCTTGCTGTTTTGTTTGTAAGTTGAATTTTGAATTGACTAGGGTGATTCTTAAAATTTAGGTCATTTCAATTTTTGTTAAACAACTAAGAAAACAAAGACGCTTAATACATTTTATGAAAGGATCTAATGAAAAGGTAACTTGAATTTAACTAAGTTGTAAGTACTTTGTTTTTAAGCCACAAAAACGAATAGAAAACCTGCCCAAATGGCACGAAATCCAAAAGAATGATCTTAAATATGACTCTGGCAAGCCTATTGGACAAGGAGCGTTTGGAGTTGTTTACAAAGTAATCAGTTATTTAAACGTTATTATAAACAATTTTTAGGGCACATGGAAGAAAAATGAAGTGGCAATCAAAACAATCACGGCCTTTAGCGATTTTCAAGTAAACTTTAACTTTTAAAACTATTCCATTCTTTGAATTTAAGATCAAACACGAAGAGAGACAATTACTTCTCGAAATTAAACATGATAACATTGTTCAATTTGTTGGTGTCTGTCTAAAACACGGGAATACCAAACTCATTACTCGTTACTGCAAGTACGGATCGCTCAAAAAGGTTTTTAAAAAATCTAAATATCGTGCCACGATAACGCCGTCTCATTTGATTGCTTATTGCCATCAAATAGCAAAAGTAAACTTAAATAATGTTTATTAGTTTAAATGTGAAATTCCAGGCTATGGAATACTTGGTCAACAAACAAATCGTTCACTGCGACTTGGCAGCTAGAAACGTTCTTGTTTGGCGTGTTGATCATGTTATGATAACGGATTTTGGAATGTCGCGAACTTTAGAAAAGCCGGTTTTGCAAGAACAGATCAAGAATATAACACCGGAATGGCTAGCTATTGAATTGTTAGGCCCTCCTGAGAAGACATGCTTCAACTATAATGAGCTTACCGACGTTTGGGCATATGGCGTGACTATGTGGGAGATTTTGACTTTTTGCGAAAAGGTTCCGTACGAATACTTGGATTTAAATGAAGAAGAAAACAGCGTTGCGCGCAAAATTCTTTATGATCATTTAAATGACGATGGACGTTTGAAGAAACCAAAAATTTGCGAGTCACATTTGCGAGATTTGATGCTTCAATGTAAGTTTTTTGTAGTGCTGCCGCGACATTGATTTTTTCGGTCGATACGACACCGATACGACAATGTCGATGTCGCGGCAGCACTAGTTTTTTGTAAATAAACATTGAAAACGAAAACAATTTTAGGCTGGGAGAAAGATCCGAAAAATCGACCAAAATTTGGTGATCTTGTTCAAACGTTTGAACGTTTTCTTAAAAATCCAATTAACACGTACATCGACGTAGGTTTTGTAGAAAAGGTGACTTAAAGTATAAACTTTTAGTTTGACAAGTTTTATAACAAGTCCAAAAGATACAAGCAATCTCAAACACCCGAAGTCAGCTTATTTAGTGATTGCGGTTCTAATGAATTAACAAGCACATTCAGTGCTAATCGATCTCAACAAAATAAAGTAAACAAGTTTTTGTTTACATTGTAATCACTTTGTTTAGAGTTCATTTTTTCAAGTTCGTCAGCCTAATAAAGTAAACAAAAAGACCTTCTTTACATTTTGAACACTTTGTTTAGAGTTCACTCGTCCAAATTCATCAACCTAACAGTTTTGTGCCATCGGAATTACAAGCTTTGCTCGATGTGGATCAATTCTCAGACGAATCTTCTCCACCGTCTAGTTTGGAAAACACTGCGACTACGGAAGAGTCTGAATCTTCTCCATCGTCTAGTTTTGTGCCATCGGAATTGCAAGCTTTGCTCGATGTGGATCAATTTTCAGAGGAATCTTCTCCATCGTCTAGTTTTGTGCCATCGGAATTGCAAGCCTTGCTCTATGCGGATCAATTTTCAGAGGAATCTTCTCCATCGTCCAGTTTAGCAAACACTGCGACTACGGAAGAAACTGACTGTTGAAATCGACTTTGCTTTTGTGAATTTAGTGAAGTTGTCAAATAAATTCATCGAATAACAAGAGGTTTGTTTAAAGAAGCCAGTCAATTACTGTCGTGCTGTCTTTTGACGTGTAATTTAAAATTGCCAACACACCAAACAAGTCTTGTTTATTGACATCTGTAGTCAATTTGCAATTAAATCTTTAATTTGTGACACTGTAAGAAGTATTTGTTGTCCGTCAAAGTTCTAAAATGCTTTTAAGAAATTGCAAATTAAGCATAATTGCACTCCGAAGTCATCAAATATATGCTGATAACGAAGTCGTGTGAATGTTTGTTTAAGAATCAAAGCGTGCCGCATTAAATCAATCGCTAATTTCTGCCTTTAACGTAAACAACTTACGAATTAAGTGCTTATTGATAAGAAATTGCTTAACTCACTTTGATTGAGCATTCATTAAATGAAACGATCAAGATTGAGATGTTATTTTAAGGGACTGTGTAATTCGAAATGGTTGTTTTGAAAACATTTATTTACATTACTGTAAAAAGCATAATCAATATCAATTACATACATTAAGCATTTTGAGAACACGCTGCATTTCAATTTTGCTTACACATTTTATTGAGATAAATGATAATTACAAATACTAATGTTTGTCATCTTAATGGTGGAGAAACTTTTGCAGTAGCCTCTTACATATAAAAGGTTTTGAGGACTGAGCATGTAATCACTTTTGTTGAGTTAATTAACTTTTTTGATTTTTAAAGAACGTTAACCAACATCATATGTTGTAAATCTTATTCGGTAAATTGTTTTTGATTAAAGTTGAATTAAATTACATTGTTTGAACTAAACGTAACACCAAATTGATGCATGGCTAATCTCAACATAGTATTTGCATTTAAAGCAACTTTATTAACAATCTTTCATCAATTCTTAGAACATCGACTGTGGTTGTAAAAACTTGCGCACTCGGAGACTGCCAATTAATCGATCAAAAGTTGACTGAAACACTACTTTTTTGTTTGGCGAACGCCTTGAAAGCAAAAAGCGGGTTGTTGTAATTATTTAAAGCGAATGTGGCAGTAAAACATTCGCACTTTGCTTAAAATGTTAAGACGCCTTATTTTATCTCTGTTGTTTTTGGCAAACAACGTTCAACTTTCACTCGGAAATTCTGAAAATAGAGCAAATTCGTCTACCGAAAGCAATGACGAAGAAACTTCTCTGCATATTGCGGCTTGGGAGGGCAATTACGGTGTTGTGAAAGCTTTAATCGCCAAAGATCCTCAATTGGTCAATACCACCGACGAATATCATTGGTATCCTCTTTACATAGCAGCTTCTAAAGGATATTGTGACATCGTTAAATTACTGCTTGACAATGGCGCAAATCCGAACGCATTGGGAAAGTTTATTTACGACGATTCAACAACTCCTCCATCCATGTCTGCACTTTATTTGGCAGCGCGAAATGGGAGCGTTGAATGTGTAAGAATATTGTTAGACAAAGGAGCGGAAATTACTCATCGAACTAATGAAGGACTTACAGCACTTCATGTCGCTTCTCAAGTTGGCAATTATGAAGTTGCCAAACTGTTGATCAAAAAGAATCCTAAATTGATCAATGCTACCGACAAAGATCGTTGGTATCCACTTCACAAAGCAGCTTTTAGAGGACATTGTGACATCATTAAATTACTGCTTTCAAATGGAGCCGACATAAATGCTTTAACAAACTCATCAATTTCTGCACTTTATTTGGCGGCAGAAAATGGAAATGTTGAGTGTGTAAGAATATTGTTAAACAAAGGAGCGGACATTAATCATCAAGATAGAAACGGATATACAGCACTTCACATCGCTTCTCAAGAAGGCCAATTCGAAGCCGCAAAAGCCTTAATCAAAAAGAATCCTAAATTGGTCAATATCGCTAGCAAAGATCGTTGGTATCCTCTTCATCTTGCGGCTCGGCATGGACGTTGTGAAGTTGTGAAGTTGTTACTTTCAAATGGAGCTGATGTCAACGTACTTGCAAAGTTTAGTGATGAAGATTCAACAACTTCTCCACATGTATCTGCACTTTATTTGGCAGCAGAACATGGACATGCTGAATGTGTACGGATTCTGTTGGAAAAAGGAGCTAACACCAGTCATCGAACTGATGAAGGAGAAACTGCTCTTCACATCGCCTCTCGAGAAGGCAAATATGAAGTTGTAAAATTTTTGATCAGCAAAAGTTCTCAACTGGTCAACGCTACCGACAAATATAATCAAACTTCACTTCATTATGCAGCTTTTACTGGACATTGCAATATTGTGAAGCTATTGCTTTCAAATAGCGCTGATGTCAACGCGCTAGCAAAGTTTAGTGGTGACGATTCAACAAATCCTCCACACTTATCTGCACTTCATTTGGCAGCACTTAATGGAAGCGTTGAATGTGTACGAATTCTGCTGGATAACGGAGCAGACATTAATCATCAAGCTCGCGAAGGACTTACAGCACTTCACATCGCTTCTTTACAAGGCAATTACGGAGCTGCCAAACTGTTGATCGAGAAGAACCCTCAATTGGTCAATGCTACCGAAGAACATCATTGGTATCCACTTCACAAAGCAGCTTTTAGGGGACATTGCAAAATTATTTCTTTACTACTCGAGAAAGGAGCTGATGTCAATTCACTGGCAAGGTTTGGTGATGACGATTCAACAATTTCTCCATCCATGTCTGCACTTTATATGGCAGCACTCAATGGGAGCGTTGAATGTGTACGGATTCTGTTGGACAAGGAAGCAAATATCAACATTAAAACTAGTGAAGGACTTACAGCACTCAATGTCGCTTCTTTAAAAAGAAATTATGAAGTTGCCAAACTGTTGATCAAGAAGAATCTGATCAATGCTGCCGACAACAATGGACACAATGCACTCGAATTAATTATTCTTAACTTATTTTTTGTTTTAATTCGATTAATAAACATTTAAAGACTTGTTTCATTAACAAAATGAGCAATTTTGTGATTGAAAGAAATTGCGAATTGTTCAATTTGCATATTTTATCAGTTGTTTGTTGATGTTTTGAAACGAATGAGCAATTGGAACATTCACTTGTCAGATTGTTAGTCATAAAATCGCATTGTATGGATGTTTAAGCCGTTATAAAAGTCAACTTTTGATTTGAAAACACGCTGCATTTCAATTTTGCTTACACATTTTATTGAGATAAATAACACTTATTTAAATAATAGAATTAAGAAGAAGAAGCCTTTTCTTCGAGACAGCGAATGACCTCATTTTTTATAGTTTTCGGCAGCAATGTCCAATGCAGTTTTGTCGTCATTAGTTTTAATAGTTGCATCAGCTCCCTTTTCAAGCAACAATTTGATAACTGCATAGTTGCCATTTGAAGAGGCGACATGGAGTGCTGTAAATCCATAACGATCTTGATTATTAATGTCTGCCCCATTGTCCAGTAGAATCCGAACACACCCAACGCTCCCATTCATTGCTGCCAAATAAAGTGCAGAAGCAGACGGAGGAGTTGTTGGGCTATCATCTGTAAACTTTGCAAGTGAGTTGACATCAGCGCCATTTAAAAGCAACATCTTCACAATGTCACAATGTCCTTTCCAAGCCGCAAAATGAAGTGGAAACATATGATACTTGTTGGTGACGTTGATCAATTGAGGATCTTTGTCAATTAAAGCTTTGGAAGCATTGTAGTAACCATATCTGGCAGAAAAGTGCAGTAGAGTTTTTTGATTTTGACCTGTCCAGTTGGTTCCGGTTTTTGATATCAATTGATCAAAGCTTTCTTGATTGAAGTTGCTAAACGCTTGGTGAATCAACTTTTTGTCGATCGAGTTTGTTGATTCTATAAAGAAGTTTTAAATGCTAACAATTAAAATGATTTACCTCCAAGCACGATGTTGATTGTCAAAAGTAATGAAAGAAGAACGAGACGCATCTTGAACAAGTAAATTAAAATCAGAATTTATTAAATGAATCACAAATATTGACAATCAAACGAGTCCCTAAAATCGCCAAATAAGCAAATAACATTCAATCAATTGTTTATTTCGGTTTCCACGAATTAGAACATCAAACGGAATAGAATTTAGATGTTTGACCTTTCCAATAAAATATGCACGTTCAAAAAGTTTGTTTTATTAACTTGTTCATATGTTGATTCAACAAAGCAAGTCTTTAAATGTTTATTAATCGAATTAAAACAAAGCATAAGTTAAGAAGAGTTAATTTGAGTGCAGTTTTTCCATTGTTGTTAGTGACGTTGGCAACGTTATATTTGCCTTCTCGAGAAGCGATGTGAAGAAGAGTATCTTGATCTTCATTTGTTGTATTAATAGAGACATTTGCAGCAATCAATTCATTTAGAACAGCGCTGTGAGCTGTATGTTTTTCAAAATAGTCAATGATTTCTTTGTCTGTGGCCAATTTGATTGCGGTCTTTCCGTCTTTATTTTTAATGTTGACGTTTGCGCCACTATCTACAAGCAATTTCACGATTCCATAATTGTCTTCTTGAGAAGCGATGTGGAGTGCAGTTCTTCCAAAACGATCTTGATGATCAATTTTAGCTCCTTTGTTTAACAATGTTTTTATACATTCAACGCTTCCATAACTTGCCGCCAAATAAAGTGGAGACACATGTGGAGAAGTTGCTGAATCGTCAGTAGTAAACTTTCCCAACGCATTGACATCAGCTCCGTTCTTAACAAGCAACTTCACAATATTGCAATATCCTTTCCAAGCTGCAAAATGAAGAGGAAGCCAGTGATAATTGTCAGTTTCATTGACTAGACTTGGATCTTTATCGATTAATGCTTTTGCGGCTTCATATTTGCCTTCTTCAGAAGCGACGTGAAGCGCTGTAAGTCCTCCGTGAGTTTTATGAGTAATGTTAGCTCCTTTGTCCAACAAAATCTTTACACATTCAATGTTTCCATTGAGCGTCGCCCAGTAAAGTGCAGATACATGTGGAGAAGTTGCTGAATCGTCAGTAGTAAACTTTGATAGTGCGTTGACATCAGCGCCATTGTCAAGCAGTAATTTAATGATGTCACAACGTCCATTCCAAGCTGCAGTGTGAAGTGGAGTTTGATGATATTTCCCAGTAGCATTGATCAATTGAGAGTTTTTCTTTATTAAGGCTTTCACAACGTCATAATGTCCTTCTTGAGAAGCGATGTGTAGGGCAGTTCTTCCAAGAAGATCTTGATGACTGATGTTAGCTCCTTTGTCCAGCAAGACCCGCACACATTCAACGTGTCCATAACGTGCTGCCAAATAAAGTGCAGATAGATATGGAGAAGTTGTTGAATCGTCATCACTAAACCTTGCAAGTGCATCAACATCGGCGCCATTCGAAAACAACAAACAAACAATATTACAACGTCCACCCCAAGCTACATAATGAAGAGGATACCAATAATCTATATCGGTAGCGTTAACCAATTGAGGATCTTTGTTGATTAAAGCTTTTGTGGCTTCGTAGTAACCATATTTAGTCGCAATGTGAAGAAGACTCCCTTGTTCTTCACTCGAAGTCCAGTTAGTTCCCACTTTTGATAGTAAAATATTGAAAGTCTTTTGATTGAAGTTCTTTAGTGTTTGGTTGACCAACGCTGTAGGTATATTTTCTCCATCCATAACGTTCAATAGATTTATAGTTGTAGACTCAACTTGATCATAAATCCACGACAGAATTTTTGATACATCCGTATAAGCAGTTATTCCCGTTTTGCAACCAGACAGCCCGAAACTGACGATTCCATGTTGTTCGCGGTATTTACTAAAAAATTATTTGCTTAATTAGTTTTAAAAGCTTCCACTTACTTGTTGTTTGAACAAAGCAGAGGACCTCCAGAATCTCCTGAACATGAGCCGGCATATTCATTTACACAGATCATTGTGTTTTTGTCGAAAATAACACTGTTCTTGTTGCTGCAAACGCGTGGCGAGAGGACGTTGACATTAATTTCTTTGAGTACATTTGAAGCGGGAGAACCGTGATACTTAACGGAGCCCCAACCTAAAAGTAATTCAATGCATTTAATTAAGTTAAAATCTACAAACCATTAACAATGCATTTGTCGTCTACGTCTGGAGATTTTTCAGCTAGCCGGATTATAGATATTTTGTCAGTTTCGGAAATAGTTCCATTAAATAAAAGTAGCGCTGCATCATAATGAGCAATATTGTCATATTGTGAATGTTTAATAATTTGTTTAATTCCAATGCTAGTTCCCGAATTTAAGCTATGCCCGCCAAACACTATGTGATAACGTCTAAAAATTAACATAATATGAATTAATTAATGTCAAACAAACTTTAAGGCCTTTTCTAAAAGCAGAAACTATACTGTAATAGTAAATTATTAGAACATACTGTCATCATCCCTAACACAATGAGCAGCAGTCAAAGCGTACTGGTTTGAAATTAAGGAACATCCACAAGTAAATCCTCCATTATAAAATAGCTGGCCAATCCATGGACGCGAGTAAGGAGCAGCTTCGTGGCCTCCAAGAATTTTTAAAACAGGACCTGTAACAATTTGTTAAATGTATTTGAATTTATAAGCAACCTTCATCACTTTTTGAGTCATCTTCTAAAAACGTTTGTTTGTTATCATTATTTGAATTTGTTTAAACCTGAAGAATCTCCAAGTAAAAGGTGAATATTGTTTGTCAGAAATAACAGAGATAAAATACATCTTAACATTTAAACAGTGCGAATGTTCCACATCAAATAATTACAACAACTCGCAAAGCTTCCTTTCCGTGTTTGATCAATTAATTGGCAGTCTCCGGGAGCGCAACTTTTTACAACCACAATCGATGTTCTAAGAATGGATGAACGGTTCTTAATAATAACATCGTTTAAACAACACTTTAATGAATTTGATTCGGTTTTGTCCCACCCTGTACATTGCAAATTCGTTCATTTATTATCTCTGCTCGGATTAACAGCCAAATAAACATAGTTTTAGAACAATCAAATTGCTGTTTTCAATATTTAAATGTTTATTGACAATTTAAAGGAACGCAAATAATTTGAAAGAGTAGTTACGAAAAAAACAACCAATAAACAGACAATTAAACATAGAAGACGTAATATCTGTTAGCACACTACACGGTCTTAATATATTCAAAGATGGTCAATAATTTCTTTGTCTCTAGCCAATTCGAATGCGGTCTTGCCGTCATTAGTTTTAATGTTGATGTCCGCTCCGTTTTCAACAAGCATTTTCACGATACTATAATTGTTGCCTGTAGCCGCTATGTGAAGTGCAGTTCTTCCGAGGCGATCTTGGTGGTTAATGTCTGCTCCTTTTTTCAACAAAATCCGAACACATTCAGCATGTCCATTGATTGTAGCCCACTGAAGTGAAGACACAGATGGAGGAGTTTCTGGTGTGAGTCGTTTCCATATTTTGACAGCGCACTGACATTGGCGCCATTGTCAAGTAGCAACGAAACAATGTCACAATGTCCATTAAAAGCTGCCATGTGCAAAGATGTTTCTTGGTTTTCATTGTTTTTGATGGACGTGTCTGCTCCGTTCTCAACAAGTGTTTTTACAAGTTCAAAATTACCGTTAACAGAAGCCAAATAAAGTGCAGTTCTTCCAAGGCGAGTTTGTTGATTAATTTTGGCTCCCTTGTTCAACAAAACGCTCGCACATTCGACGCTTCCATTGCGTGTTGCCCAGTAAAGTGCAGATACAGACGGAGGAGTTTCTGGTGAGTCGTCTTTATAGTTTGACAGCGCATTGGAGTCAGAGCCATTGTCGAGTAGCAACGAAACAATATTGCAGTGTCCATTTTCGGCAGCAACATGTAAAGAATTTTGTTCATATTTGCCGGCGATGTTGACGTCCGCTCCTCTTTCAACAAGTAGTTTGACAACTTCGTATTTGCCTCCTTGAGAAGCTGCATGGAGTGCTGTGAATCCATCTTTATTTTGATAGTTGATTTTGGCGCCTTTGTCCAACAAAAGTCTTACACATTCGGCATGTCCATTTTCTGCTGCAAAATAAAGTGCAGGTACAGATGGAGGAGTTGTTGGATTGTCGTAAATAAACTTTCCTAATGCGTTCGGATCTGCGCCATTTGAAAGTAACAGTGAGACAATGTTGCACTGTCCGTTCTGAGCTGCATAATGAAGAGGATACCAATGATATTTGTCGACGATGTTGACGTCAGCGCCTTTCTCAAGCAACAATGAAACAATTTCATAATAACCGTTCCGAGATGCTATATGGAGTGCGGTCTTGCCGTCGTTGTCTTTAATGTTGAGGTCCGCACCTCTTTCAACAAGAAACTTCACAACTTTATAATGACCGTTCCAAGCTGCCATGTGAAGCGCTGTGAGTCCATCTTTATTTTGATAGTTGATTTTGGCGCCTTTGTCCAAGAGTGTTTTTACGCATTTAGTATGTCCATTTTCTGCTGCAAAATAAAGTGCAGACACATGTGGAGAAGTTGTTGGATTGTCATAAATAAACTTTGCTAGTGAATTGACATCTGCGCCATTGTCGAGCAGTAAAGGAATAAAGTTACAACGTCCGTTCTGAGCTGCTGTGTGGAGAGGAGTTGCTTGATATTTGTCGGTAGACTTGACCAATTGAGGATCTTTGTTGATTAAAGCTTTGGCGGCGTTGTAATAACCATGTTTGGCGGCAATATGCAATAAAGTTTGTTGATGTTCATTTGTCCAGTTTGTGCCATCCAGTTTTGTCAACAAATTGTCAAACGTCTTTTGGTTGAAGTTCTTTAGTGTTTGGACAATTAAAGCGTTTGTTTTATTGTTTGAAGTTGGTTGTGACGTAGTTGTAAACTCCGACGATTGAGTAAAGCTAACTTTGCTGCGAATCCATGTCAAAATTTTCGATACATCTGTATAAACGCTCGGTCCCTTCTCACAACTAGTAGTCAATCCAAAACTGACGATTCCGTGTTGTTCCGAATATTCACTAAAAAGGATACGATTAATTAATTAAATAACTTTCTACTTACTTGTCATTTGAACAAAGCATCGGGCCACCCGAATCTCCCGAACAAGATCCGGCAAGTTTTGATTCATTTACGCAAATCATTGTGTTTTTATCAAAAGCACTACTGTTTTTACAATTGTGCGGTGAGAAGATGTTAACTTTGGCTTCCATTAGTACATTTGAAGCGGGAGAACCGTGATACTTAACGGAGCCCCAACCTAAAATCAATTAAGCCAATTTACTTTTACTTTAAATACCATTAACAATGCAGGTTTCGTTTGCGAATGGAGATCGTTCAGAAAGTCGAATTGTAGATATTCTGTCGGTTTCAGAAACATTTTCATTGAATAAAAGCAGTGCTGCATCATAACGAGGCTTAACGTCTCCGTATTGTGGATGCTCGGTAATCTCTCGAATTCCAACACTAATACCTGATTTTAATCGATGTCCGCCAAGCACCACATGATAATTCCTACAAACTGGCATATTAAAACTCGACTAATGTAAAAAAACCGTTCATCCAGATCTAAAACATAAAATGTATTGTAATAATAACTTATTAGAACTTACCATCCCTAACACAATGAGCCGCAGTCAAGGCATATTTACTTGAAATTAGAGAACATCCACACCGAAATCTCCCATTGTAAAATAGCTGACCAATCCACGGCCGTGAATGAGGAATAGCTTCTTTGCCTCCAAGGATTTTAAAATTATGGTCTGCAACGGGATCATCTCCAACAAAAATTTGAACACTATTCGTGAAAAACAACAGAAACAAGAAAAAGCATCTTAACATCTCAAATAAAGTTGTGCAGGCATTCCCTTAAATAATTACAACAAATGAAAGCGGTCCATATCAATTTTTGATCGATTAATTGGCAGTCTCCAGCGGCGCAAGTTTTTACAGCCACAATTGATGTTTTAAACACCGGTAAAAGGTTCTCAATAATTAACAATTTAATGAATTTGGTTGTTGATTAAGTTTGTTTAATTCAATTTAACGACATTCACATATTCAAATTTTTGTTTTAAATGTTTATTGATCGAATTAAAAGAACGTAATAGAAGTTAAGAAGAAGGAGTCTTTTCTTCGAGATAGTCAACGATGTCTTTGTTTTTGGCCAAATCGAGTGGTGTTTTTCCATCATTGTCTTTAATGTTGACGTCAGCTCCACTTTCAATAAGCAATTTCACAACTTCATAACGACCATATCTGGAAGCGTAGTGAAGTGCTGTTTCGCCATCATTGCTTTTAATTTCAATGTCCACACCTCTTTCAACAAGCAATTTCACAACATCATAATTACCTTCTTGAGAAGCGATGTGAAGTGCTGTAAGACCTTCGTGAGTTTGATGAGTAATGTCCGCTCCGTTATCTAACAAAAGTCGTACACATTCAGCATGTCCACTTCCTGCCGCCAAATGAAATGCAGATATAGATGGGAGAGTTGTTGAATCGTCAGTAGTAAACCTTGCCAACGTATTGACGTTTGCTCCGTTCTCAACAAGCAACTTCACAATTTTACAATGTCCATTCAAAGCTGCTTTGTGGAGTGCTGTTTTGCCGTCATTATTTTTAATATTGACATCCACATCTCTTTCGATAAGTAGTTTGGCAACTTCATAATTTCCATTTAAAGAAGCTACGTGAAGTGCTGTATTGCCATCATTAGTTTTATGACTGATATTTGCTCCTTTGTCCAACAAAACTCGAATGCATTCAACGCTTCCATTATATGCCGCCAAATGAAGTGCAGACACATGTGGAGGAGTTGTTGAATCGTCAGTAATAAATCTTGCCAACGCATTCACATCAGCGCCATTTGAAAGCAACAACTTCACAATGTCACAATGTCTATACCGAGATGCATAATGAAGTGGAGTTCGCTGATGTTCGTCGGTAGCGTTGACCAGTTGAGGATGTTTGTTGATCAAGGCTTCGGAAGCATTGTAGTAACCATATCTGGCGACAATATGGAGTGCTGTATTGCCATCATTAGTTTGGTGACTGATGTTAGCTCCTTTGTCCAATAAAATCTTTACACATTTGATATGTCCATAACGTGCTGCCATATAAAGTGCAGACACGGATGAGGGAATTGTTGAATTGTCAGTAATATGCTTTTCTAAGGCATTCACATCAGCTCCATTTGAAAGCAGTAATTTAATGATGTCACAATGTCCATTCAAAGCTGCGCTGTGAAGTGGAGTTTGACGATATTTATCGGTAGCATTGACATCAGCTCCTCGTTCGATGAGCAATTTCACGACTTCATAATATCCTTCTTGAGAAGCGATGTGAAGTGCAGTTCTTCCAAGACGATCTTGATGACTGATGTCTGCTCCTTTGTCCAACAGAATCCTTACACATTCAACGCTCCCATTGAGTGCTGCCATATAAAGTGCAGAAACAGGCGAGAGATTTATTGAATCTTTACTAAACTTTGACAGTGCGTTGACATCAGCGCCATTTGAAAGTAGTAATTTAATGATGCCACAACGTCCGAATCGAGCTGCAATGTGAAGAGGATACATATAATATTTGTCGGTGGCGTTGACTATAGTTGGATCTTTGTTGATTAAGGCTTTCACAACTTCATATTTGCCTTGCAAAGAAGCGATGTGAATAGGTGTATATCCATCATTGTTTTTGGTAGACGAATTTGCTCTATTTTCAGAATCTCCGAGTAAAAATTGAATGTTATTTGCCAAAAACAGCAAAGATAAAATAAAGCATCTTAACATTTTAAGCAAAGTTGTGCGAATGTTTTAGTGCCACGCCAAATAATTACAACAACCCGCAAAGCTTCCTTTTTGTTTTCAGAGCGAACACCAACCTAAAGTGTTTCAGTCAACTTTTGATCGATTAATTGGCAGTCTCTGAGGGCGCAAGTTTTTACAACCACAATCGACGTTCTAAGAATTGATGAATTAATAATAAGACCTTTTTTAAACATCGATGAAAGCTTATTAATAAAGTTGATTTAAATGTTGACAATGTCTTTTAACTTGATTAAAAAAGAAGACGGAGGTCAACTTTGTGCCAATTTTGTGTTTTAAACTGTTTATTGATCGAATTAAAAGAACATAATAGAAGTTAAGAAGAAGGGGTCTTTTCTTCGAGATAGCGAATGAGCTCATCGTTTCTTTCAGCATCTTTAGCCAATTGAAGTGCAGTTTTGTTATCAATATTTTTAATATTGACGTCAGCTCTACTCTCAATAAGCAATTTCACAACTTCATAACGACCATATCTGGAAGCGTAGTGAAGTGCCGTAAATCCTTTGTTATTTTGATTATTGACGTCCGCACCTCTTTCGATAAGTAGTTTGGCAACATCATAATTACCTTCTTGAGAAGCGACATGGAGTGCTGTATATTCATCATTAGTTTGATGATTGATGTCCGCCCCTTTGTCCAGTAGAATCCGTACACATTCAATGTGTCCTTTGCGTGCTGCCCAGTAAAGTGCAGGTACAGATGGAAGATTTGTCGAGTTATTATTATCAAACATTGCCAAAGCGTTGGGATTTGCTCCGTCCTCAACAAGCAACTTCACAATTTTGCAATGCCCACTAAAGGCTGCATAATGAAGTGGAGTTTGGCGATGTTTGCTGGTAACATTGACTAGGCTTGGATCCTTGATGATTAAGGCTTTTGCGGCTTCGAATTGGCCTTCTCTAGAAGCGATATGGAGTGCTGTATATCCTTTGTTAGTTTGATGAGTAATGTCTGCTCCGTTGTCCAACAGAATCTTTACACATTCAACATGTCCTTCACTTGCCGCAAAATGAAGTGCAGATAAGTGTGGAGGAGTTGTTGAATCGTCATCATCAAAAATTGCCAAAGCGTTAACGTTTGCTCCGTTCTCAACAAGCAACGAAACAATGTCACAATGTCCATTCCAAGCTGCATAATGAAGGGGATACCAATGATGCTTGTCAGTTGCATTGACTAGACTTGGATCTTTGTTGATTAGGGCTTCGGAAGCATTGTAGTAACCGTTTTTAGATGCAACATGTAATAAAGTTAGTTGATTTTCGTTGTTTGTCCAGTTTGTGCGATTTAATTTTGATAATAACAAATCAAAATTCTTTAGTGTTTGTTTGACAAAATCTTCGGTTATATTTGTTGCACCGGGCAGCTGATGTGTAATTGTAGACTCAACTTGATCATAAATCCATGGCAAAATTTTCGATACGTCTGTATAAACAGTTATTCCTGTTCTGCAACCAGACAGCCCGAAACTGACGATTCCGTGTTGTTCATAATATTCACTGAAAAATTAGTTGTTTAATTAGTTTTAAAACTTCCACTTACGTGTTGTTTGAACAAACCAGCGGGCCTCCATCATCTCCACTACATGTACCGGCATTTTTAGATTCACTTACACAAATCATTGTGTTGTTGTCAAAAAGAATACTATTCTTATCGCTGCAAATGCGTGGTGAGGTGACGTTGACGTTAATTTCTTTGAGAACCTTTGAAGGAAGTTTAGTTTTGTCAGTAATGCCCCAGCCTGAACATAATTAAATTCATTAGTTTACTTTAAATTGTGATACCATTAACAATGCATTTGTCGTTTACGTTTGGACTTTTTTCAGCTAGCCGGATTATGGATATTTTGTCGGTTTCATGGACAATTTCATCAAGTAAAAGCAGTGCTGCATTATAATAAGCGACGTCATCATATTTTGGATGTTTAATAATCTTTTTAATTCCAACACTGGTTCCCGATTTTAAGCTGTGTCCACCAAACACTATGTGATAACGTCTAAAAATTAGCATAACATGAAGTAATTAATGTCAAACAAACTGTAAGGCTCTTCCTAAAGCATAAAATGTATTGCAACAATAAGTTATTAGAACATACCATCATCATTTCTAACACAATGAGCTGCAGTCAAAGCATACTGATTTGAAATCAGCGAGCATCCACAAGTAAATCTTCCACTATAAAATAGCTGGCCCATCCATGGACGTGAGTAAGGAGCGGCTTTGTTGCCAAGGATTTTTTCCACAGGATCTGTAACAATTTGTTAACTATATTCAAATTAACAACCAACCTGAAGAATCTCCGAGTAAAAGTTGAAAGTTGTTTGTCAAAAATAACAAAGATAAAATAAAGCATCTTAACATTCTAAGCAAACTTGCGCACCCAGAGACTTCCAATCAAATAATTACAACAACTCGCAAACTTATCAACTGAACGGGATGCCAATTAATCAATTCTCCACTATTGAACCTATTCGTTGTTAAAAACAGGCAGGAAAAGAGCGTTTTTTATTACTGCGTTCACAAGCTTCCGAGAACATCAAATAAATTAAACAACTGTTTAAATTGTACTTGCTTTGCATAGTCAAAAGTTTGAGACATCATTAAAACGCTGAAACGTGTAATTTTTAATGAGATTCTTCGGAACTCATTTTTGCTTGCGGCATCAGATTTGAGTTTAGATAGCAAGTGAGTCAAGATTATTTAAATAGAGCAGAAACTTGGAAGAACAAATTACACAAGGAAATTGTCAAGGCGGACGATGAATCAGTATTTGCTGTTTAAAATGTCACAAAAACGGACTCAAACGAATTTAACAACAGATTTGTTTGCATAACACCGATGTAGCGAGCAAATTTTGTACATAGAAGTTATTGAATGCATTGTTAAAAATTATCAAACACTAATTTAAATGCCGGTCATCACTTTTCATTTGATTTTTGTTTAATTGAAATTCTAGTTTTTCGCTGTCCTCGAAAGCGAAAATAAACAATTGAAAAGCATTTGTTTATTGAGTTGTTTTTGCTTTTTGAGATTCGAATTGTGTTCATTCAATTGTTTAGAAAAAGACATTCAAGATGCGTCTCATTTTGTTGCTTTTGTTAATCAAAGTTGTGTTCGGAGGTAAAAGACTAATTTAAACAACATTATAATTGAGTTTTTTAGATTCAACACCTGTAACTTTCGAGTCAATCAACGAGACATTAAGCAACTTCAACCAAGAAGGCTTTGATCAATTGATATCAAAGCTCGGAACTAACTGGACAGACAGTGAACAACAGGAGACTTTATTGCACGTTGCATCCGAAAACGGTTACTACGAGGCTACCAAAGCTTTAATACAGAAAGATAGACGTTTGGTCAACTCTACCACCAAACATCATTGGTATCCACTTCATTATGCATCTCGATACGGACGTTGCGACATAATCAATTTACTACTCCAAAACAATGCCGATGTGAATGCACTTGCAAAGTTTGGTATTGACCTTCCAACAACTCTTCCTTCTGTTTCTGCACTTCAATTGGCAGCACGTTATGGAAGTGTTGAATGTATAAAAGAATTATTGATTAAAGGAGCCAACATCAATCATCAAAATAATGACGGACAAACAGCACTTCACGCATCAATTTGGACGGATAAGTATGATATTGCAAAGCTGCTTATCAAAAGTGGAATAAACGTCAGCGCTACCAACAAATACAATCAAACTGCACTTCACGCAGCGGCCTGGAATGGAAATTGTGACATTGTTTCTTTGTTAATTGAAAACGGTGCAGAAGTTGATGCACTGGCAGAATCTAATATGTCTGCACTTTATATAGCATCTAAATATGGAAGGCTTGAATGTGCTCGTATTCTGTTAAGCAACGGTGCTGACATCAATCGCCAAACGTATCAAGGATATACGTCAATTCATGTCGCCGCTGAAACTGGCAACTATGAAGTTGCTAAATTGCTTCTTGAACGAGGTGCAAATATTAATGCTACCGACGATGGTGGAATAACTCCTCTCCATGCAGCAGCTCGGCATGGACGCTGCAACGTTGTTCTACTTCTGCTTGACAACGATGCTGACGTGAATGCATTGGCAAAGTTTAGTGATGACGATTTAACAGCTTCTCCGTCCGTGTCTTCTCTCTATTTTGCATCTAAGTATGGACATGCTGAATGTGTTCGAATTCTGTTAAACAAAGGATCTAAAGTTGATCAACAGGATCGCTATGGAAAAACGTCTCTTCATATCGCCGCTCAAAAAGCGCATTATGATGTTGTGAAGATGCTAGTTGAAAAGGGAGCTAACACGTCAATCAGAGACAATGCCAACAAACGTGCACTTGATTTAATCAAAAACAAAGAACTCGTTGATTATCTTACCGAAAAGACTCCTTCTTCTTAATTTTATTGTGTTCTTTTAATTCGATCAATAAACATTTAAAGAATTCATTTTGTTGTTTACAACTTTAGTGCTTCTCGCATTCAAAATTGAAATTCTATACCGTTTTTTTGTTCTCTGAATTTTGTGAAAGCGGCAATTGTTTATTAGAATTCTGGAAACCCACTCAAACGTGATTCAGTTAAATTGTTTGTTTAGAAGTAACTTTTGAAATGCGTCTCATTTTGCTATTATTGACAGTCAAAATAATAACTGGAGGTAAAAGACTATTTAAACAACAGTTATTAACTTTATTTATAGAATCTGCAACTTCTGATTCAATTCATCAGGTGTTGAAAGACTTTAACGAAGAGACTTTTGATGCTTTGTTAACAAAACTCGGTATTGACTGGACAGACAACGAATATCAGGAGACTTTATTGCACATCTCCGCCAGAGAAGGTTACTACAATGCTTCCGAAGCTTTAATTGCCAAAGATCCAAGTCTAGTTAATGCAGCTGACAAGCATCACCGATTTCCACTTCATTTTGCGGCTCGGCACGGACACTGTGACATCGTTAAATTGCTTGTTGACAACGGAGCTGATGTGAATGCTTTAGGAAAGTTTGCTACTGACCTTCCAACAACTCCTCCATCTGGTTCTGTGCTTTATTTGGCGGCATTCAAAGGGGAGGTTGAATGTGTAAAAACATTGTTGGAAGGAGGAGCGGATGTTAGTTACCAAGAAAGAGATGGAGAAACTGCTCTTCACGCAGTTTGTCAAGGAGGCAGCAATGAAGTTGTTAAATTGCTGATTAACAAAAGTCCTCAACTGATCAACGTCACCACCAAAAAATATCTTTGGTATCCACTTGATTACGCAGCCCGAAACGGATACCACAAAATAGTTAAATCGCTTGTTGACGGAGGAGCAGATGTCAACGCACTATCAAGATTTATTGGCGACAACGAAGAAACTTCTCCGTCCTTTCCTGCGCTTTACTTTGCAGCACGGAATGGACAAGTTGAATCTGTTCAAGTTTTGCTAGACAAAGGAGCAAACATCAATCATCAAACAAATAACGGCAAAACAGCACTCCACATAGCTTCTCAAGAATGGCATTACTTTGTTGTGAGCTTGCTTGTTGAACGAGGTGCTAATATCACAATTAAAGACAATGACGGAAAGACCGCACTTCAATTGGCCACAAACAAAGAAATCATTGACTATCTTAAAGAAAAGACTAATTCTTCTTAACTTGTGTGTTCTTTTAATTCGATCAATAAACAAGCATTTCGATTCGAATGTCTTTTTGTTTATAGTTTTAAAACTTCTCAGAACTCACTCGGATGTCTTTTTTGTTTATAGTTTTAATACTTCTCGGAAATCACTCAAATGCCTTTTTGTTTATCATTTTGTTTATAGTTTTAACGCTTCTCGGAAAGCAATCACGCGAACGCACTTCTTTTTTGTTTAATTGAATGAAATTCTATTCCGTTTGATTGAACGGGAGTTGTTTATTAGAACAATGCTTTTCGATAACAAACTTTCTAATCAAACTTTAAAGTCGTGTCAATTAATTAAATTGTTTAGAAACAAATCTTGTTCAAGATGCGTCTCATCTTACTTTCTTTGTTTGTTAATATCGTTCTTGGAGGTAAACTATCTTAGTTATTAACAGTTAAATATTCTTTTACAGAATCAACAAACACAACTGTCGATTCAATCAACGAAACATTGAAGAACTTCAACCAAAAAGACTTTGAAGCTTTGTTAACAAAGTTAAACAGCACTGACTGGAGAAGCGAAGACCGAGAGAGTCTTTTGCATCTTTCGGCCATTCATGGATACTTTGAAGCCGCAAAAGCCTTAATCGCCAAAGATCCAAGTTTGGTCAATGTCACTGACAAAGACTATGAAACTCCACTTCATTATTCATCTCAACACGGACACTGTGACATCGTTAAATTGCTACTTTCAAATGGCGCAAATCCCAACGCTTTGTCTAAATTTTTGAGTTATGATAACTCGACCACAATTCCATCTGTATCTGCACTTCACTGGGCTTCACGCAAAGGGCACGTTGAATGTGTACGGACTTTGTTGGACAAAGGCGCCAACATCAATCACCAAACCCGCGAAGGACAAACAGCACTTCAAATTGCTTGTTATAACGACAAATACGAAGTTGTCAAATTGCTTATCGAAAAAAGAGCAGACGTCAATATTAAAGACACTGATAATAAAACTGCACTTCATATTGCCGCTAAATATGGAAATTATGAAGTCACCAAGTTTCTTGTTGAAAACGGAGCAGATGTCAATATTAAAGACACCGACGGAAAAACACCACTCGATTTGGCCAAAAACAAAGAAATTATTGACTATCTCGAAGAAAAGACTTCTTAACTTGATTACTTGATGTCATTGTTTTAATCAGTCAATAAACATTTAAACAACCAACAAAAAATATTGTTTGCGAACACTTCTTTAATCGGTCAATAAACATTTAAACAATCAACAATAAATATTGTTTTCGATCACTTCTCGTTTGTTTAATTGAAAGTCTATTTAATTTTGTGTTCTCAGAAATAAACTCTTAAATGAACAAAATCTTATCGAAAAGACTCGCTAGACATATTTAATTATTGATATTTGTTTATTAATTTGAATTTATATGTAAAAACAATGACAAAAACGCATTGTTTAAATGAGATTTTATTTCTTAAACAACAAAATTCGATTAACAAAGTTTATTTTTCAAATAAATCAAATTTTAATTAGACGCCCAATTGTCTGAACACAAAAAACCAAAAATAGAGTTCCCATAAAATGAGTTGAAATGGACGACGACGAGTTACTAAAACATTGATATAACTTATCAACAAACTGTTAAAAACGAACCAAGAACATTTGGTGCTGCTTATTTTGTTGCCGGAACTGATACAAATTGATACATACGTATCATCCCACTTGCATTTACTATTCAGAGCGGATTTGCAACACGAAAGATAACTTGCGCAGTCGTTGTTGGCCTGGAAGCATTGATTTCTAACGTTAAAGATTATTGTTTAAACATTTACGTTTTTCAAGCACTGACTGCCAGCATCTGAACGGATTTTGACGACAAACAAAAAGATCAAAGTGAAGATGAAATAGACCTTCGCAGATTGCATGTTTAACTGAAAATGTGAAAAACTGTTCCTCCGGTTATTTAAAAGGTCAAAACTGTCATAAAAAGTCACTGCTACAAACAAACAATCAAAGCCATAAAATTACAACTAAAGAGATGCTCTCGAAAACGTCAAATGAGTCACAGAAAACTTTTTGGAGATCACCTTCCACACCAAACAATCCTTTTTTGTAGAAGGAAACGGAGAGCGAAAAAGAATCATAAACATGCAATAAAAATTATACGTAACAAATTTGAGTCATAAGCATCGAAAAAAGAAGTTTTTATTTAATTGAATTGATTTTTTGATCTCTGCAAAGTTTGAATGATTGTTGAAGTAGTTATTTTAGTTGAGTCCGTTAAGTTTGCATTTTAAAAGCAGATATATTTAAAAACAATAACTTTTAACATCTTTTAACTTCAACGACGTTTTTAGATCGTTTTTGCTTAAACACACAAAAGTTCCTAACTTCAATGATTGTTATTTAAAAACAATAACTTCTAACATCTTTTAACTTCAGTGATTGCTGTAAACACACAAACTTCTAACATCTTTTAACTTCGATGATTGCCTTTAAACAAACTTCAATGCTATTTGATTTAACGATTATTTCAAATCAAAATTAAAGACTTTATTTCCAACTTACAAGTTCTATTAATTCAAAACTCAAATCAGTTTCTACTTCAAAGCTCTGTCAGTTTAAATACTTTTAAATGCTTGTTCCAAATCAGCTAACAAATCTTCTTTGTCTTCAACTCCAACGGTCATTCGAACCAAATTATCTGTGATGCCAAGTTCCGCTTTCTCGTCATCTGGAAGTGTGCCGTGTGACATCAAACTAGGTACTTGGATTGTAGACTCAACGCCTCCAAGTGATTCCGCCAATTTAATGATCTTAATGTTGGCAACGAAGTGTTCTACTTGTTTGACGCCACCTTTCAAGTAGATACTGACCATTCCGGACATGCCAGTAGATTGTTTTTTGTGGACATGATATTGCGGATGTGATTCAAGTCCGGGATATACAACTTTCTCAATTTTCGGATGGTGTTCGAGGAACTTGGCGACGGCGAGACCATTCTCTGCATGTGCACGCATTCGCAAGTGCAAGGTTTTGGCTCCACGATTTGCCAAGTAACAGTCAAATGGAGACGGGATCTGAAGTTTAAAAAAGTTTTGTTGTTTTAAAAAAATTGATTTGAAAGAACGAATTTGAAAGAGCAAATCGACACTTACAGCCCCGATTGCGCATTGTGCTGAATGGAGTTGTCTGTCAAGGTCTTCGCTGCTTGTCATTGCGGCTCCTGAAATTTATATTTTAACTTCAAAGACTCAAAACAACTTACCCATTATAACATCCGAATGGCCGTTGATGTACTTGCTCATTGAATGCATAACGATGTCAACACCTAATTTGAGCGGCTTTTGAAAGTACGGAGTGACGAATGTGTTGTCGACGACGATCACAATGTCCGGATTGTAGCTTTTAACCGTTTTAACCACTTCAGCGATGTCAACGATCTTAAGAAGCGGATTTGTTGGAGTTTCGAACCAAACAAGCTTTGTTTCTTTGTTGAGTGCTTTTTTGAGAGCGTTGTTGTCTAAGAAGTCGACCAAAGTGAGTTTCAATTTGTGTTGTTTAACAGAAACGTTTCGGAAGTACTCAACAGTTCCTTAAATTAGATTTTAGTTGTTTTTGATGACGAAATAACTAACCGGAATAGATGTCCTTGTTCATAATTACATTGTCTCCGGTTTCAAACATGCTTGCAATTGCTCCGATTGCAGCCGTACCACTTGCAAACACTTTGCCTGGAAATCCGTCAATACATATTGTAAAGGTGTTTTAAAACTTACAAAAACGACCTCCTTCCATTGCGGCTAAGTTTTCTTCTAAAGCCTCACGAGTCGGATTTCCCATTCTACTGTAACAAGAAAAGATAGGTTGTCCAGGCTTTGGTTGTTGGTAAGTTGTGGAAAGTGAAATTGGAGGAACGATCTGAAATTAATCGGTTAAATTGAACTTGATTGTGTTTACCTGTCCGTACTCCCATTTTGATGGATTTTGACCTGGAATTGTTGTTGACTTATAAACTAATTAAATGTTCTTACCGACGTGGACAGCGTTAGTGCCAAATCCGAGGTTTTCGTGGTTCAAAGACATCTTAAGTCTAAGATTTAGTTTGTTCGTTCGAAACAATCAAACGCGATTTTAAAAATAACGCGACTCAAAAAGTTTGTTTGACAAGCAAAAAAAGTGATGCGAAAAGACTTTTCAACTTTTCTTTTTTGTTTGTTTGAAATGTTTTTTAGATAGAAGTTATTATTTAGATGAGTTTATTCGTCGCTTTTAAAGTTTGAAACGAGAATTGATATTAAAATGTAGTTACTCCCAGCTTTTATAATTTGGACTCGTTTTAAAAGTATTCAAAACAGCAAAGCTAATTAAAAACTTCCTTCTCCAATCTAAATGGACACAAAAAGTGAAGAAACTCCACTGTTTGTGACTCCTTTTATCTACTAATTTCAGCGTGAGTGAAGAAACTGATAACACGGTGCAACGTGAGGAGTTAATTACTTTATCAAATGGACGAAAATAAACATTTGCTGACCCAACAGAATGATCGGAGAACATGCAAGTATGCGGATGTTTTTAAAGAAGCAGATGTTTGATATATAATTGGGATGTTTAATTTTTGTGTGTTTTGTGATCAAACAAGATTTTGATTGCTTTAATGTTTTTATCACATTTCAGACGTTTAAATGAAATTTCAAACATGCAAAGGAGACATAGAAATGTTTAACTGTGGTTCTGTTACAATTTAATCTTCTGTTTAAACATGACTAATAGTGAATACACAAATTATACATACAACGTTTTCAGCTATCCCCGAGCGTTCAAACAATATCAAAAACTTATTGAAAAAAGCATAACAAGTCCGGTCAACGATGGAAACCTTTTCTTCAATCTGCTTGCACCTTGCTTTATTGTTGAATAAAAACTATTAAGGTTTAACTTGTCAAAGTTGCTAAACTAAAAATGATTAGCATTGAAATTGACTTTATTGATTGTTTGAATTGTTGACTAAAATTGACTTTATTGATTGTTGAATAAAACGATTAGCACCGAAAACGTCATTTCGATCTCCTTAAGAATAATGAAGTTTGTCTGTTTGCTCAGTTAAGTTGTTGAAGCTGTTGACTAAAATGACTAGCACTGAAAGCGTCATTTCGATATCTTCTTGAAATTAAAATGCTCGCTTAAGTTGTTGAAGCTGCTAACTAAAAACGATTAACGTTCAAATTGACTTCAGTTTTAAAATTGATGTTAATAACTTTGAAGTTTAAAGTTAGAAACGACTCACAAGATAACCAAAAATCAAATGTGTTACATAATTTAAAGTGCACTTTTATACAAAAATGCCAACAAGTTACGTAAAAGTAAGGAATTAACTAAAAATGCTCTTTTATTTGTTGTTCCACTCGAGATCTCTAAACAGGTGATGTGACAAAGACAGTTCCGCAACTTACTTCAAATATTTAAATGCCAAATGCCGGAGTTTTGTTACATGCACCGAAAAGAAGAGTTTTCGTAAATGTCAAAAGAAATCACCTGTCAGGGAAGGAATATAGTCCAAGGTTTTGGACTTTCTTCTTATTTTAACATCAACAGTTTTCGAACTAGTTAAATGAATTCAACTTTAAACGAAACTTCGTGTTCAATTGTGGACATTGTGAACTTCCCCTACGGAGTTCGAGAGTTTTTAAAGCAAGTCGTTGCCACTGTGCTCCTTTCGATCTACATCCGTCTAATTTACGTTCTCTACCGGGAACGTCATGCCTTTTCGAATGTATTCTACAGATTCATCATAATGAACGGAATTCAATGTTGCATTTCGCATCTCAGTCGTTTCCCGACAAACAGGTTGCCACTTATCATGAAAGGCATGCAATTGGACATCACAGTTCTTGAACAGTGGAATAGCTGGACAGGCACTGTGCTTTATTTTGTGTACACTTCGTATTTTTCAACGATGTTTGGAACAACTTTAATGGCAATCAACAGAATGACTTCGATTCTTGAAATTGACGTTATTGTGGGTTTTTTGTGTTAAAACATTTGATTGATCTTTTTAATTTCAAGCGTTTAATCAACTCAATAAAGTCGTTATGTCAATCTTTTTAATTTTCAAGAGTTTAATCAACTCAACAAAGTAATTTTAACTTCAAAAAGCACTCATTTAAAATTACAGGGTGCGGCAAAAACATTAATTTCAATATTTTCATGTTCAAGCGTTTAATTTAATAACAACAACACCAAACAGATCAGTAAAATCATTCTTTAACTTTCAAAAGCACTCATTTAAAAAAGTCGAATTGAAGCAACAAAGTAATTTTAACTTCAAAAAGCACTCACTCAAAATTATATTAGGTTGACAAAAACATTAATTTCAATCTTTTTAATTTTCAAGAGTTCAATCAAATCAGCAAAGTAATTCTTTAACTTCAAAAAGCACTCATTCAAAAAAGTCGAATTGAGTCAACGAAGTAATTTTTAACTTCTAATCAACAAAACAAAAACATTCTTTAACTTTCAAAAACATTCTTTAACTTCAAAAAGCACTCATTCAAAAATCAATCTTTTCAAACTTCTAATCAACTCAACAAAAACAACTCATTCAAAAAAGTTGATTTAAGAACTGGGATCGCGCTTATCGTTACATTGCCACATTTTATTACTTGGCTCCCATGATCACTCTTATCGAATTGCCGTTCATTAAGGCTAGATTCGCTCCAATTTGCTATCCAGAGAATCCAAACTTCAACATTCTCAAATTTGACGTCTCTCCAGAAAGTGACCGAAAACTATACGTAAGTAGTTAAAACACCTTCTAATTAGTATTTATTTAACTTCCAGGTCTATTCTTATGTAGTCGCCATGTATGCCGATTTCTTCTTTCTGCCAGTTTGTCTTTTTATTAATGCAATCACATTGTATTCATTCTGGGGTCGACGTCATCAGGGCGATGGCGTTCGGGAAGTGGTAGAAAAGTACTCTAGAAACTTGTTCTTCATTTCACTTGGAGATTTCGTTTGCCACTTCCTCTGGGTCCTCGCCGACGTGAGTTTTAGTGGACTTCATGCCAACAAACACTTACAATTTAGTTAACAACTTACATTTACTTCCAACGAGTGTTTCTCGGCGACACGATGACTGTAATTTATGCTCTAAAAATGCACATAACTGAATTCTTTCCACTTCTGCCCGGAGTTTGGATTATTTTATGTTCACGTTCCATTCGACATGAAGTAACCAAGTTTGAAAGTTCAAATATCATTTCTCTGTCTTGAAATTAAAGAACACATTGTTTTCGAAATAAACGACTTGACAAAAAAATTGTGTCAATAAATTTGAAAATGCACTTCTTTGAAAGTTTTCGCTTGAATTGAAAAATTTTCTTTTTGTTATGTCGTTGAATTTTTTGATTGATAAAGTGAAGTTTTTAAAGTTTGAACGTTCAAATATTATTTCTTTGTCTTGAAATTAAAGAATACATTGTTTTCGAAATAAACGAATTCAACTTTCAAGATTTGAATTGCATGTGGCGATTAATTGCAACGAAACACTGAAAGTCATTAATTGCGTTGCGGCTCTTTGTGTCCATCCCCAAAAAGCCCCTCAATTGAAATGCAATTGATTTAGAGCTGTGCGACGAGTGTCCGACCCCTCTGATCACTTATGCTATTTCGTTATGTGCGTGCGGATCAAAACACCGGCCAGTTGGGTTTGATCGAATTGTTTTCGTGGGCCGGAAGTGAGTCAGAAGATAATTAAAGCGTTTAAAGTCTTCAAAGGTGGTTTGTTTAATTGCTTTGGAATTAAGAATTTGCTTGTTTGCAATAAAAAACTTGAAAAGTATCGATTTAATTGAAAAATTTAAAGTATGTCATTTTATATTCAAAAGTCGACACTAACAACTCGAAAAATCTTAACATATTTGAATATTGAAACTAACAACTTAAAAATGTTCGATGCGCTTTGAATATTGAAACTAACAACTTGAAAAGCCGCAATTCTTTTGAAAAGTAAAGCATACTAGTTATTAGATACTCAAAGAGAGAATTAACACTAACAACTTCAAACGTGTTCAATGCGCTTTGAATATTGAAACTAACAACTTCAAAAACGTTCAATGCGTTTTGAATATTGAAATTAACACTAACACTTCAAAGACGTTCAATGCGCTTTGAATATTGAAACTACTCTTCAAAAAAACTAACGCACTTTGAATATTGAAACTACTCTTCAAAAACGTTTGATGCGCTTTGAATATTGAAACTAACAACTTAAATATCGATTTACTTCAAACCTTTCAACGCATTTAAAAACATCAATATTCAAAAATGTATTTAATATCTAGACTTAGTACTGCAACGCTTAAAGCACACGTTTATAAAAAGAGTCAACTTGCATAGTCTCTCAAGCAACACTATCACTTCTCAAAGACTATTTTTAAATCTGGCCCGCGGATTTAATGGGTCCTCGACAAGTGAACACATGTTGTCCCGGGCGGATTTTCGGGGCGCAGCTAGAACGCCGCTGGCGTAGGATCTTCGGGCTTGATCCACATAGCCGAAAGTGATTGGGAGCTTTCGCTCTCTTTCGTCTTTGTTTTGATTCGGCCACCAGTTTAGTTGCGTAGTTTCTCCGGATGTTCCAAGCTGTTGTTTCTTGAAGGCGGGGGAGCCGTTTTGGTGATTTTAAAAGTCAATTTCGTAATTGTTATGAAAGTTTTTGAATTTGAGGTTTTTTAAAATTCGTATAGTTGTCATCTTTTTGAGTAGTCAAAAGAAAAGAAGTTGTTTTTTGATTTGCGTGTTTTTCTTTTTAGTTGAAATGATTTGAACATATTGTTTTATGTTTAAAGACTGTTTTGAGACCCTTTAAAAGAAGTTATTTGAATAGCACTTTTAAAAGAAGTTATTTGAGACCTTTTAAAAGAATAGTTTAAACGTTACAGTGCTTTCTTGATACTTTAACACTAAAACCTTACTTTAACATCAAACTTAAAAAACGCGAATCTTTTAAACTCATTTTAAAACTTCAAATCAATCAATTCCAGCTTTCAAAATCCAAAACATTTCTCAATAATGTCAGACAACGAAGATCCTTATGCCGTCAGTTCCGATTCTGAAGACGAAGACAAGCGCAAACCTCCGCCAAAAATCAACATCGAAGGACGAACAGCTGCAGATTTCCAACAACTTGTAAGTGCACACAAAAACTTCATCGCTAACGATTTGCATCTCATTTAACGCTCTTTTCAGAAGCAATCGCTTGTCGATCAAAAGCAAGACACAAAAAACGATGCGACTCGCGAAGAGATCGAATCTCTTCGACAAGCAAATGCTGAAGCGATGGCACAAAAGAAACGTGACTTCGAAGCTGGCAAGTCTTCCTTGAAAGACGATGATCAAGAAGGCGGAAAACAACTTGAAGGTAATTTTTAATCACTTTGATGACTTTAATGTATTTTTCAGGAGTCGGCAAGGAGAACATGTCGTCGATGAAGCAAATGTTCGAGAAACAACAAGGATCTGGCGGAGAATTTACCAGTGAGCAACGAGAAGAAGTTGGAGTTTTAAAGCGCAGTGAAGCCGAACGAAAAAAGATCTTGGCAGCCTTTATGGAAGTAATCGTTTATCACTTTAATTAAACTTTAATGTAATCTTTACAGGAAGAAGCAAAAGAACCTCCGCGGAATTGCCACATTTGTGACAAAATTGTCTATCCAGTGGAACGCATCGTTGCTGCCAAGAACACTTACCACAACGTCTGTTTTAAGTGCTGTAAGTGCAGTAAGAAGTTGACTCCGACGACTTTTAACTCACACGAAGGACAATTGTTCTGCCGAGGTGGACTTTTAAATTTAGTTTAGTTTTAAAAGCACAACTTACAGCTCACTACAACGAAGCAGTCCATCCAGAACTTATTGGATCATTGGTTAACGGTATGATTGAATTTTGTGATAATTATGATGTTGTTTTGTTGTTTAGCTGACGCGGAAGACGAATATGAAAGAGACGATGATGAATTTGCTCTAGTCTCTAAACCAAAACAATTAGCATCCGATGTTGTTCGAGGTGAGAATAAGTTAATTTCTAAGTGATGTCAAATTTTAAAGGGGGTTTTAACTTCTATGATAATGACAATTTTAAAAGCCGTTTTAACTTCTATGACAGTGACAATTTTTAAAGCCGTTTTAACTTCTATGACAATGACAATTTTTAAAAAGCAACACGCTCTTAAAAAACAATCTCTACTTTCAAAACTCAATTTCAGCCTTCAAAAGTAATTTCATGATAGCTTTTAAAAACTCATTCTTTAAAAACAACTCGTTCTTTGAAAATTAACTTCGACTTTCAAAACTCAATTTCAATCGTTCAAAACAATTTGAGTTCTGTGAAACAAGTTCAGCTTTCAAACCCATCAAAAAAGAATCAACTTCAACTTTCAAACTCATTCTTTAAAAACAACTCGTTCTTTGAAAATCAACTTCAATCTCTAAAACAACTCGGTCGTTGAAACTCAACTTTCAAACTCAATTTCACCTTTCAAAAAACAATTTCAAGTTTCAAACTAAATCAAAAAAGCAATTTTATTGCAATGTTTAAAAACCTAATCGTTTAAACTAAATTCCAGCTGGAGATCAAACAAGCATCGGGGATGAATTGGCAATGTTGCGTTCGTTGAAAGAAAAGAAGGATGAATTGGAACAACAAGCAAATGCTGGTGCAGACGACGGAAGTGATGAACGTAAAAAGGAACTTGAAGCGATTACAGGTATTAAACTGTTTGACTTCAAAGTTATTCAATTTCTCTTTATTCTTTAGGTCAAGCTCATTCAATTATGAACAGATGGAAGACAGGTGACGTCGAAAAGGCGGAGACCAAAGAGTTCTCAGCTAAAGACGAGATTGAAGAACTGCGTCGAGGAGGCACCAAAGTTACTGACAGATTCCGGGAAGGAGCACACGATGAGGAAGTCCACAAAACATTTGACAAAAGTGAATTGGACACATCCGGTACGGACTTTGTTTAAAACACTTACAACATTTTATGTTTAGCAATTGCCGAAGCACGCCGATCGTTTTTGGAGGGTTCTGCTTTTCAGTCTGGACCTGTTGAGAAAACTGCTACGGACTTGGACGAAATCAAACGAGGAAGTAAGTTGTTTGTCTCTCCGGATCACTTACTTACTTACAAATTCCAGATCTCTCGTCATTTAAAGACAGATTTGAGAAAGGACTTGTCGACGAAGAAGGTCATGGAAAGACAGCAATTGATTTGGACATCCAGTTGAAATCAATTAAAGACTCCCTCGGAAAGGTTAGATTCTCTTTCAATGTTAAAATTCAAATCAATTTAGTTCAACGACGAATCTCAAATGACTCCGGAAGAAAGAACCGAAAAGAAGAAGAAAGAAATAGAGGAAGAGTTTTTGCGGTACAAATTGGCGCGTAAGTTGCAAGACAGAAGACAAAAAGAAGTAAGTTTTAATAACAAACCTTCTTCAAAGTGTTTAAAAATCAATTTCTTCAGGAAGATTACCAAACCGAAACAGCAGATACGTCGAATAAATTGGATGTTGAAATTAAGATGGCTGGTAAAGCAAGAGAACGTTTCCACGAACTGGAAGCACAAGGCCAACAAGGAGTTCCACTTCCTGGACAGGTAATTAAAATTTGACTTAACTTTTTGTAGAAAAGAAAAGTCATTGAGACTTTTGTAAAATTGACTCGAAAAGAAAAATCGTTTAACAAAGTCGACTCGAAAGAAAAATCGTTTAACAAAGTCGAATTGAAAGAAAAATTGTTTTGTTTCATTGAACGAGAAAGCTCAGTCGCTTTTTTCAAGTTTGTGGTTCAGTTGTTTAAAGCTTTTTTGCTCGATCAATCAAGTTAAACACTAAAGATGCTTTTTTGAATCGTTGTATACATTTTTATTGTTCAGAACTTGTTTTTGATTCAAAACATCTTATTGACTTTAAAAAACTAATAAAATGCTTTAAAATTCAAAACCCAGTCAATTCTTTTCTTTGAGCTCTCAAATTTCGACGAACTCGTTCAACAAAAGATGTGTTTAATTTTTAGTTCCAAAAGGCATCAAGTCCGAGCAAGTGGGACAAGAAAGAAGGATCTACAGCTGAAGTAGTCAATCGACGGGTACAAGAAGGTTTGAAAATCAAATTAAACCAACAAACAATTTAAACACTTTCAGATTCCGAACCCGAAGACGAAGAATTTGATGTTAAGCATTTAATGAACAAGTTTAAGAACATTGCTGAAAGTGCTCCGTCCCACATGCACAAAAAGCTCGAAGAACTAGAAGCCCTTCGCGTTGAAGCCAAAAACTTGAGACAACGTTTTGAACAAGCTGGTGGAGACGAAGATGCAGAGGCAGAACAGAAACGTCGTGACCTGGAAGCGGAATTTGGTAAACTTTTCGTAGTTAAAGCTTGCAAGGTTAAATAATCCACTTACAGCCACATTGAAAGCAGAACGAGAACGTGCACATGCTGAACTTGAAGCAGAACGCGCCGCAGACGAAGCTGCTCGCCAAGCTGATAGAGATGAAGACGTTCAAATTGCAGCAGATCACGCATCTAAAATGGCAGCTAAATTCGAAAAGATCAACAAAAAAGAAGCGAAAAAAGCCGAAAAGATGAAAATGCCACAAAGAGTGAGTTTTTTGAATTGTTTGATTTAAAGAAGTTTTGTTTGAGTTTAATGAACAGAACCGATTAGTTTAAACAATGTTTTTCTTGAATTAAATAGATGGGATAGGTATGTTGTTTAAACATCAGTCTTTATTGAAATGACTTAATTTTGAATCAAATTGAGTTGGTTCGTTTTAAAAAGCTTTTAAAGCTTTGTTGATTTTGAACTTAACAAGTTAGTTAAACAAAGCAGTGTTTCTTTTGAACTTAACGAGTAGAGTCGATTTGTTGCTTTTGAAATGGCTTAATTTTGAACTTAATGAGTAGACTAAGTTTGTTATTAAAAGACAAGTTTTTATTGAGTTGACTAAACATTTAAATTCAATCATATCAAAACATAACGTTAATCAAATTTCAGAATTAATCAACATTGTCAAACAACGAGTGCTTCTTTATTATTATTATACTTTACATTTATTTCTTCTGTTCTCAACAACTACATTTATTGTAACAGTAGTTCAACAAAGTGATGTTTTTATTCTTTGCGTTGCCATACTTAAAAATACAAATTCAAAATGTGAATAAACTTTATTAACTTTGTTATTTCAACGGAATTGTTTCATTACTTTTGTTAATCAATTGTTTTATTGAAGTTGACAAAGGACGAGGAGCAGTTGAAGCACTTAAAAAGAACAGAGTATCCGGTTTGCTAAAAGCATTGTTAATTTCAAAAGCATTTTAAAAACTTGCTTTGATGGGATTCGAAAATGTCGATAGCGCCAAGTTGTCATGGACTCTGTGTGTTCATTAACAATAAAGGTGTCATTATGTTCACGATAGGATCCTCTTCCAACAAATTCGTCATTTCTGACATAAAGCTTTCCATCTTTGCCAGTAAACAAACGTCCTATTGGTTGATTGAAGGTGTAGTTTAAAGAGGACGCGATGCCAGTGATCAAATTGATACAATAAAGTCGTGACCGAATTGATTCGTTGATTTGCCTCTCTGTTGCATCTTCTAACAAGTCCACCCTTTCTTCTGACCACACAATTAATCGCTTGTTATCTTGTGACCATGCTCCAGATTCCCTTAGTCGTCCTTTAAGATCCTAAACTTTGGTAAATATCGTTTAAAACTTTAAGGAACAACTTACACCTTCAATTTCTTTTTCTGTTTGAACGGACCGAATCGTTTGAGGCAGTCCTTGAATGCTAATTTTCGACAAGAACTCTTTCTTTTTAACGTCATAACGACTAAAAGTGTCTAGATATGTGGACAGGCCACTCAAAACGCCGTTTTTTAAACAAAGACAATTAAATAAATGAACAGGCAAGTCATACAGAGTTGTTTCTATCGTAATTATCAATTCTTCTATATTCAAAGAACAATAAAAGTGTACAGAATTGTCTGAAGTGTAAATTAAGAAGTTTAAGTTCCCAGTTGACGGATTTGCTTTGTCTACAAGAATGCTCCACGGCTAAAACATTCTATAACATCTATCATCTTCAAAAAGCACTTACATCGCGTCGATCAGGTTCATCGGGGAACCAAAAATCTGTTCCAACTTTGCATTCTTCTTTAATCCAACCAGAGTCATTTTCATTCACTTCTTTTGGTTTCCATTTTAATTCAGCCGGCAACAATTCCATATTTAAAAAAGTGTCTTTCTGTCTGTGAATCACTCCGAAGTGTTCGTTGAATGCTAAGAACTGATATGGCGAATCTCCCCGGACTTCGTGTCGAAAGTGCCTTTAAAGAATATGAAGGTTGTGTTAAATAACTGACGTACCGGCTCGGTTCAAGTCCGTAAATGTCATATAAATAGATGTTTACCACGGTGTCTAAAAATATTAAACACATTTAACTCTAATTAAAACACTTACAGCTTCTTAACTCTTCTTGATCTCTACCTGGGTCATCGAATTCGGGATATTTCTGGAAGTGTTAAAGTTGATTTTAATTGCAAGAAAGTGTACCTGGCCGTGACCAGTCTCCGTCGTAACAATCCATCTTCCATCAAGCCATTCTGCTTCTCCAGCATAAGTTCTATGTTGAGATATTTCATGTTTTTGCATCTGAAATGAATTTGTTTAAACCGAGAATGGCATTCAATTTTATTCAGTTCAATCAAACGAAAGAGTGCTTTGAACCTCATTAAACATGTTCAAAAGAATGATTCTAAGATGTGTTTAATTCAGTTAGTTAAAGTAAACTCGTTTCTAGACAACAATAATTGAGAATGGCATTCAATTTTATGCAGTTCAATCAAATAAACTTCAAAAGAGTGCTTTAAACTTCATTAAAAGTGTTCAAAACCTCATTGAAAGAAAAAGCAAGAACAAAAAAATCACTCGACACAAAAACATTTTGCAAAAACTTTTCTTTTCAAACACTTTTGTCAATCAGTGTCAATTTTTGACAGTTTGCATTTTATTCAACACAACTTAAAACAATGGTTAACATGGAACTTCTTTAATAGTTAAAGTTTTGGGCACCGCAACGATTCAAACCAATGTGGACATGATTTGTGTGTGGATTTACACCAGAGTAGTGACGTTCTCCGCCTCCATTAGTCCAGATTCGACTGTTAAAGATGACTTCTTGGATCCCAACTTCGCATGCAATCGAAACGGCGTGATCAAAGGCCTAAAAAGTAAGTGTTTTAAGACATTTAAATAAAGCTTGCATTTCGTCCATTCTGTCCTGAGACATACAGATCAACTGCACGACCCTCCGCGTGCAATGACAAGTTACTTCCTCCACGAACATTTCGATTGTTGTAAATTTCGGTTCTTCCACCGTAACGGTTTTTAAAGTAACTTGCAAGGCTGAACAGGTTAGATTCATTTTTGTAATCCGAAATTAACTTACCGACGTGCTCCTGGAGCCGGACCACTAGTTGGATTCGTTGCGTAGTCATAAGAACAACCACATCCACTTTTTGACAAGCCACTGTTGTCAGACAGGCAACATCTGCAATTTAATTGGATTTGTTGACATTTCAAATCAAAAAACACTTACAAAACGTCTCTTGACTGTGTAGGACACAAGCCACGAATTGTTTGGCCTCCACAATAACTTTTCATTTGACAAGTTCCTCCTCGGTTAGCGCAAGCTTGTTCTTGATAAACTCCATTGACGCCATGGATCAAAACAACAACTTGGATCACAACAATCCACACAAACATTTTCGTTCTTTTCAATCAAAATGAAAGTTGTTTTAAAGTTTGATTGGAAGCGTTTAAGTAGTCAAAAAGAACGTCAATGATATAAACAAATGATAGTGAACGTCAATGAAATAAACAAATAACTTGCGAAATTAGTAATTTTGGTTTAAACAGACGTTAACTAAATTAGTAATCAACGAAATTGATGCAGTCATTTCTTTGTTGCTTTCAAAATGATCGTCTAAGCTTTGTTGATTTTAAGGTGCTTTTACTGTTAACATTTGATCCAGAATGAAGGTGTTTTTTGACGCAGTCGTTTTAAATAACAGAGTTGATTAAAACGTTGTTACTTTTAAAGTGTTCATCAACAAAATCAACTCGATTAATCGAACTGATCAAACTTTGTTGCTTTTAAATTTTTCATCAACGCAATCAACTTCTTTTAATTAACAGAATCAATCAAGTTTAAAGTTCCTGTCTAACACGTTCCAATCAAATATTTACCGCCAATAAAAGTACCATGCTCAATTTCTGCTGCGCCGGCATTTCTGGCCACTCGGCAGCTCCCTTTGTTTGTTGACCGCTCCGACCGAAAACTCCCGGAACAATTGGTTTTTGGCTGGCAGCAAGGCGAGAGGCATTAATCGTTTAGGCAAAGGCCGGAACCCTTTCGGCAGCCAAAAGTCATATGTGGCTTTTTGGTCGAAGTGAATCGAGAAGGCTTGTGCATCGGGATGGTTTTATTGAATTGCTTTTAGGGGTTTTTCTATCTTCTTTGATCTTTAAAAGTTATGAAACGAGTTGATTTTTGAAGTCTTTAAAGGCATTATAGACTTTGTTTAATTAGTTGTTTTCGTTGATCTTTAAGAGCATTGATAGACTTCATGAAATGAGTTGACTTTTGAAGTCTTTAAGAGTATTGATAGACTCTGTTTAATTAGTTATTTTGATAGACTTTGTTTAATTAGTTGACTTTTAAAAATTATGACAGACTTTGTGAAGTTAGTTGTTTAATTAGTTGACCTTTTGAGAGCATTAACGATGTTAAAAGGTTGAATAAGTTGTTTAACTTCTTTTGATAAACTTTGTGACGTTAGTCGTTTTCGTTGATCTTTTAAGAGCATAGCGGTGTTTTAAATTGACTAATCGTTTTTGTTTGCTTCAAAAAATGCAGTTTTTAAACTCGAAACAGTTACTTAAAAAGAACTTTTTACACTTCAGTCTCCAAAAATTAGCGTTGTTCAAAACACTAGTTTTAAATTAACTTCTCAAAAATCAATTCCAGTCTCCTCCTCCGTCCAACAAAAATGATAAACGAAAACGGCGAAAGCAAATCCGCTTTGGATCAATATGTTGCACCTGGACTTCGATTATGGATGTTAATTGGTTTGGTCTCCGGCGTTTTGCTCATAATGACAGTGATTGTTTGTTGTTTTATGAAGATCAGGTTTGCTTTCTTTTTGTAACTAAGTTCCGTTTATTTTAAGGATTCCCCGAACTAAACGTCAAATTGAATTAATTGCTGCACGTCGAAAACTCCGCAAGCAAGGACAACTTACTGCTAACCTTCCAGTTTCGGATCCATTTGATGACCGTCGCGGCCAGGTAAGGTTCTTTGTATTTAAACTCCGTTTAACTTGCTCTTTAAGGCGATTGTAATGAATTCACTTGCTGTCCGCCCTGGAAAGTCAGATCGAATCCATTCTGCCGGCACAAATGGACACCAACGACGCGAACCATTGAAATCACGAAGCGAAGATGTTTAATTATTTGAGTATTCAACGACTTTCACTCTACATATAATTCCGTTCGTCTGCATTTTTTGCTTAAAAGCGCCGGTCTTTCAATATCCGAGTTTAAAAAACATATTCGGTTAATTGGAATTGCATCTTTGCTTTAAAATGTGCAATTTCAATTTGCCACTTTGAATTAGATATTCTTTTCGGTCTTCTTGTCTTTTTTGTTTGTTGTACAAATGAATCAAAGATATATTTGAATTTATTTATTTTTGAGTTGCTGCAATAAAGTTTTGTTTTGAGGTGATTGAATTTTAGTGATTTTGATAGACTTTAAAACGGAACCTTCTTGATGATAAGTTTTTAGGTATGGAAGTATAATTATTGAAAATGCTTCTTCTTAGACTTTGAACATAAGTTTTGTTAGACTTTGAATTTAAATTTGCTTATGATAAGTTTTGTTAGGCTTTGAAACAGAACCTTCTTGATGATAAGTTTTGTTAGGCTTTGAAAATGCTTCTTCTTAGACGTTGAATTTGCTTAATGATAAGTTTTGTTGATTTAAAAAAGCAAGCTTTTTTGAAAACACTTCTTGCTAGTTTTAAAATAATCTCTACACACTTGGCCTATTCGACATTTAAAAGATCCTTCGAATAAAATCTACCAATAACATAATTTATTCACCGTTTCAAACTAATTAAAAGCTTTAATCGGCATAACTGAAGACTGATCTCGGTCGTTGTTAGAACGAAACCACCTGAATGGATTCAAAGCATTAAAAAGTACGTCTCTGTAAGGTTTGATAAGCAAAAACATGGCGAGATTGTTGAAAGTCGAATGCAAACTGGCACATTGAAATAAAAGAATTGCGTTGAAACGGGCAACTAAAATTTGATCTGTTTGAATGTAATAACTACTAGAAAGAACTTACCCTTCTCATCGTATTTAAATATCAACATTGATAAGAACAATCCAAAAGGGATAACAATGCAAAGACACGGGACTAGCGACTAAAAATTATTTATTTGAACAAAGAGATATCAAAAATGTGAGTCTTTTCGATCGTTTTATTAAATTCGAAAGAAACGATATGTAAACTGCAAGTCTATTTGATCTTTTTGTTAAATTGAAAGAAAGAGATATCAAAAATGTGAGTCTTTTCGATAAGACCTATTTAGTGTGAGCCTTTCTTGACAAGACCTATCTAATCCTTTCGATAAGACTTATCTAATTTTTCGATCACCTTGTTAGAATATCTTTTAAAACCGTTACAAATCGTTTCAACTCAAAAAACAAACAAATCGTTTCAACTCAAAAAACAAACAACGACAAAAAAGCATTCAACTCAAAAAACAAACAAAACAACTCACTTGAATGATTAAAGATATCGTCAGATTTTTATGACTCTTTAGTGAGTGTCTGGACATGTTTGATTCGAATTTATAGATGTAGCGCAAGATCTTGTAAATAAAAACCAAAACTATCAATGCTGCCAACGCAATTTCAGACACTTGCGTGATTATGTTCAACATTTTCTGTAATTGTTCAAATCAAATAGACTTTTAACATAAACTTGCAAGTGTTTGCGAAACAGTTGGAGAGAAAATGACACACGATTTGTTTGAAAGGAACTGCAAAACAAGGGGAGCGTTCTGAAAACGTCGATTTAACTAGAACGTCTTCAACAATTTAACCTTGTATTCATTCTGAATTCCAATTAAATAGTCGGTAGCAGTTACGTATCCTCCGAAGATTGCAGATGGAAGTCCGAATAGTAAGTGAAAGAGAACAATTCCAGCAATAGACGTTGGCCTGTACATTAGATAGGCTTGATCGCTTAGGGAGAGGTAACGATATGCAAATGCGGTGATAATTGAGGCTCCAACTCCTCCGATTATCCAAGTTTGAAATGACTGGAATGGTTTTAAACGTGGGCTTTTGAATAAAACTTACAGAAACGACGATCTGAGCTTGATAACTACTGAAAATTTCAAGTAAACCGAAGGAACAAAGTCCAGGTGTTGGAAAAGGCATATACGGCACGTAAAATATGCTTAAAAACAAGTCCAGCGACGTCGACCATATCTATAAACAGTTATTTTTACTGTAAGTGCCTTTGGACATCGATTCCAACGACTCAATTTTGCTGTAAGTGCCTTTGGACATCGATTCTAACGACTTACCACAATATTTAACAAATAAATCTTGTAGGCGCCAAGCTGACGCGGAGAGAAACACAAGATTACAAAGATAGCCAATAAATTAACTGGAATGGAAACAAAACCGTTAATCCGCATCACTTCTTTTAAATAAGTAATCTCCTCCGGAGCGCTTTCTACAAATTCCATTCTATGTCAAACAATCTGTAGAAACTACTCAAAAGTTACTTAAAATCTTCAAATCACAAACTACTTTTGACTACTCGAACCTTAACTGTCACCGGTCAATTTAATTTCAAATGCCATACAAAGAATTAACAGGTGTTTCTAATTGCTTTTGTGGCAAACATTTTGATGATTGAAATTTGAACCCGAATTAAGTTATGTTCAATTTCTAGAAAAGCGTGACGAATACTTTTTTGTACAAAGAGTAGTTTGAATTGGTGTAGAAACTCGGCTTTTGTGAATCACTGTTTCTCTCGTTTATTTGTTCAATTAATCATTTTCTTTGTTGACTTATTGTTGTGATAAACAAGTTGTTAGTTTTACCTTCTTAATTAATTGCACGATCGGTCTTTTTAAAACGTTTAACAAGAAAACCAGCTAATTAAGATGTCTTTGCAGAATCTACTTAGTGATAAAGTTAAAATTGCTTTTTTGTTGTTTAAGCTGTGGCCAATGTTTGAATTGATATTTTGAAACTAGCAATCTGGAATTTAAATGCAGTGTCGTGGAAATTAAAACGCTTTTGCGAAAGCTAGAAATTTTCATCTCTATCGCGACAGCAGGTTAAAAGCTAAGTTGACCAGCAAAAATCTATCAAAGGCACTTTGTTCATTCGATAAACACATATCAATTAACGTTTTAAATCAAACTGTCATCTATTTTCATCTCAATTAAACTACAAAATTGCTGATAAGCAAACACTCAACTCTTAAACAATTATGTCTAATGTACACGATTGAATTTATTCATACAATTTGACAGAACGTGATGATCGATATTCGAGCTTATAGAAGACTTTCAATCATTTTCACAACACAGTTAGGCAAGTTTTCAGTCTCAGTGAGCTTCAAAAATGTCATTGCGAATGTTTTTGCGCATTCATACAATGTGCTGAATATTTAAAATAAGCCTAAGTTTTGAAACGCCATTAAGCGTTGTTGCTCACAAACTGAAATATTTGAAATTTACTTACGCGTTAGGATTTTTCAATTTGTAAATGCAGTAGAATGCATCTAATGACGGACCAGCTGAGCACTTGTTTCTCAATTCAACCAAATTTGTAACACACATCAAATTATTTGCAAAATCATTCCTTCCAATTTTCTCAAGGCAACCACATCTTAAATTATTGATTAATATTTGTACGCGAAGTTCCGCCAAGAACTTTTTATAAACGTTTAAAACCCTGCTAAAGGTTGGAGTGTTCTAAACACTAACCTCAAATCTTTAACAACCCATTTCAATTGTCCAAATTCCCACGGAGCATGCATAACATGATCTGGATTCTTCTTCAGATGTTTGTCGAAATCACTTTGTGCAATTTGTTTTGAGCAAGTAACGCACGAAAAACTCCAATTATGGTAACTTCGATTATGAGTCGTGAAACTTGTGTAGCCAACATTCTTGCCAGATTTGCATTTTTCATCTCTACATGAATATTTGACTGCAGTTGATTTCTTCAAATTCTCAGAAGCACCATGGACATCCTTTAGATGTTGCTTAAACTCGACCATATTTTTGACATACATTAAATTTGTAGCGAGACATGCTGGGCACGGAATTCCACCTGCTGGAATGTCTGACACAAAACTATTAATAATTAATTTTAATCAATATTCAAACCACGTTAATGGTTGTTTATAATTCACTTACGTTCCATGGAAAATACTGTTGAATGGAGAAACAATTTTAACATCTTTCAACTGACGTTCAATTTCTGCGTAATCCAAAATCGACGGAATTGACGACTAAATACATATTTTCAATTTAAATTAATTAAATTATATTATGACTTGTTCATGTTTAAAATATTGTTAAAACACTTACAATGTGTGGAACAAACAATTCGGCATCCTTAATTGTTGCTTTTGCATTCATCCATCGTTTACGCGTAATGTTGTCAATAATTGTGATGTATTTGGCCTTAACTTTGTTTTGTAACTCTGAGCATAAACTTCCGTATTCCTTATGTGCGTCTTCGTATTCTTCTCGCACATCCACTGCCAAATCTTTCAAGTTCTTGAATCGTGTTTTATTTGAAATCAAAAGACCTTCATTTTCGGCTTAAAAATTAAAGCATTAACAAGTTTTTAAAAACAAAATTACATCTGATACGCTCACAATCTCTAAATGCATCGGACTCCTTTGCAATTTCTAGTGCATCTTTCAGCTCTTTTTCACGTTTTGCTTCAACTAGATAAGTGTTGTATTTTTATAATTAAAGAAATCTCGTTAAAGATTGAAAATTATTGTAAATAAACTCACTGAAATTAAGAGTCTCCTTGTTGAGCTTTTTGTTCAAAAATTCAGGTGATCGGAAAATGCTTGATAGATTACTTCGAATTACAATTCTGTTAGTTTCTTCTTCTATTGGCAAATTGAATAAATTGAAGTTTGTGAGCTGTGGACCATGTTGATCAACATAAGTACTTGCATTCTTTTCGCTTTCCCAGTTGCCAATACTCAATAAATTTGCTTGAACATCGATATTTGTGGCTTTTGCGTTATTCAATAAAACGTTATTCTTGATGGCAGTTGCGTTTCCCTTAAATTTTTAATAAACAATTGTTCCAAAACCTCACTAAAGGTTGATTTATTTAAACTCTGCCAAGAATTGAAATAAACTAAAAACATACTCGTCGAGCTGAACGGTTACTTATGAGTAAAATAGGGATGCCTGATTCTTTTGAAACCCATTTGCGCATTTCACAGTCATTTTTCATCAATTCTCCTGGCTAAAAATAAGAGCAATAAATGTTGTCTGTTAAATTATAACAAACCAAAATAGATGAGTTTTCAACTTTCGCAAACAATGGAAAATCCTTAAAGCTTTCCTTGATTTGAATGGATTCATTTTTGACAGAGTCAACAATTCCAGACTCAGTATACCCACAAGTTGCCAAGAAAACAAACAATAAAATGGCGCCATTTAATTCGCAATAACGTGCAGACGAATCAAGAGTATAAATTTCACTGCAATCGAATTAGTTGGATTTGAACGTAAAGCTTCGTTAAAAGCTGATAAATGTTTAGAATATTGATAAAGACTATCGAAAAATCTACTAACTTGTTTGATTTAGCTCTGTCTTGCTTTTGGTGAGGAACATTAATTCTGACTACAAATCGGCCTTTGCTCGGAAAAGAAAAGTTAAGCATATTCAGCAATAAACCCTTCTCGCCATTCAATCTTTCGTTGGTTGCAATAAGTGTTCCAAGCCGGATTCCGGTTTCACAAGATAACAATAGCATGGTGGCGTCTAAATTTATTGTCAGCTAATGTTTTTAAAGCCTTGTTAAAAGCTGTTGGAAATAGTTTTACTTACGTTGCAATTCAGCAATCGAAGTAATTCGTGCACTTTTAATGAGTTCAATCGCATCAATTGGAGTAAAAACTTCCTTGAATAATGGCGACGTGCTGGCAATATTCTTGAACGTATTACGCATTTGAACGATAGCCGTGCTTCCCAATAATTTTGAACGACCAAGACTCGGTGGAATAATTCTAAGAACTTTCAACTGAAATTTTAAAAAGTTACAAATTATATCTGAATCAAAAAGTTACAGTGACGACTAAATTGTAACCGTAACCCATTATTGTTGACGGTTCAAGAGTTTTGCGGACATTATTGATTGTACCTCCTTGAGTTGTATGAACATTTTGCAAATACTGGATGAAATCACTAAACAGGTCTTTCAAGCGTTCAACCAAAGTATCTCCATCAAGCTTTTTTAATTCCAAAAGATCGTAACAATTTGAGCTGTCCGACGACTTCCAATTTTGCAAGAACAATAAGTATCGTCCAAGTGTATGACCACATTTGTAAACCTTAAAAAGAACCGTTGAATAGGTATTTGAAGCTCCGCTAAGAGTTGTTGCATCGAATAACATTGGCGTAAATTTTTAAGGAACCGAAGAACTTACAGTAACTGGAGACAACGATTGAACATAACTGTTCTGAAGATTACTTGATGAGTTCCTCGCTTCTAGGAATGAATAAAATTAACAATATGTTGCGTAAATTTTACCTTCGATCATTTTCGCCGCATCGGCCAAAGTTTGTTGGTTCAACTCAATTGCCAATTCCATTTGCGTCTCATCAAGTTTGCCTATAATTTTGAAGATATTTTCAAATTCAAGACTCCGCTAAGAGCTGGAATGCGTAAGCACGTTTTCTCAAAACATACCTTCTTCAAATTCCGAAATAATTTTTGATACATTCACTCCAAATGAACCTTTTGATGAATCAGAAAAGTTTTGAATGCTTTTGTCAAAACGAGCCACCGCATCGCTCGCAATTTGTGTCATTGTGATGTACTCGTCAACATCAAGGTCATCTACATAAGCAAGTAAGATTAGATCTTTGAAGCCTCGTTAAAGGCTGGGAATGTTTGAAGCATCTTTAAATACTATAGATTATAACTTACTGTTTGCTGCAGTTTCCTCAATTTGTTGATCAATTTCCATGTTGTTCAAAATTTCATCTCCTGTCTCTACTTCAAGTATTGCGAGTTCCTTGGGCGAAAGTTCTACTCCTGCTGGCAACTCCAAATCTTTGGCCTCAAGTCGAATTATTTTGGGCGCAGTGCCGCCAGACAAAGACTTTGCCTTTCTTTTCGAAGACATGTTTTGCTTAAAACAAATACAATTCTAGGGCATGTTCAAAGGAACGTTAATTCCTGAAAGAATTGGGGCAAATGTTTTACAGCAACAAATAAATAAGGAAAACAATTAAGTGCACAGCAAATTTGCAAAAACTATTTGAAGATCCCATACAATTCGAGGAAAATTAAGCTTTTTAAGCGAAAGAATTGGAGCAAATGATTTACAGCAACAAATACACAAGAACTTTAAACAATTAAGTGCACAGCAATTTTGCAAAAACGATTTGAAAAGTCCCACACAACTCGAGGAAAATTAAGCGTTTAAATTTTTGCGAAAGTGTTTTTGATAGGGGCAATAAAATTCTTTTACCGGCAGCCACGGCATTAAAATTTATTTGAACGCTTCAAAACAGTTGTTAAATATTTGGCAGATTATTATTTTTCGTTTCCAGTTTCCATTTACGATCTCAACTAGAAGCAACAAACTTTGAAGAAACTGAAGACGTAACAGGTGATTTTTATTGTTCCTCAATGTTAATTAATTTGCTGGTTTGTCTTCGGACAAATCGGTTTTTATTTTAGGAACACGTAGCGTTGGAAGCGAGCTAGCAGCGGGTGGACGGGGAAGCGGCTCAAAGCACACTCTGGATTGGCAGGACAGCGCATTGATTGGTCAACTCATTTGTTCAGGTAAGTTTTCGTCACTTTTGTATCGTTGCTTGTATAATAAATTTGCTTCTGGCTTTGAAGTTTGGTTTGCGTCTTGCTCTTTCTATCTGATTGATGTTCTTTGCTTTGACGTTGAGTAGATCCGTTATTTATTGATGAGACGTGAACGCATTGATAGCTTGAATAATTCCAAACTTTCGCAGATTAGATGTAGAGCTTTGACGTTGGCTTTGTTTTGAATGTAGAAAACGCTTATAGTCATGCGAATTAAATGCCGAAACTCGTATTTTATCATCAATTCTGCCTAATTTAAAGAACATCGGCGCATAAGAGTAACTTAAGACTTTTAAATCAATTATGACGAAGTTAAGCTCGAATTTCAAGGTTGCCTAGCTCACGAGTGCTTTTTAAATGCATAAAGACTAATCCGCTCTCAACGAGACAGCTCAAAACAAACTCGAATTCACTTAACTGGCTTCAATATTATACTTATTCTTTATTCAAGTAACTCAACAATTAGATGCGAATCACTGGCGATTCGAGCGATAGCCAGGTGGCAACTTTTTTGCAACTACCGGCTTTTGGTCCTCAATTGCCCGTTTAATCAAAATTGGCATGTATCGATTCGGCTTAGTCGTGGCAAGGTACGCTAACTGGCGATGCAACGGCTTTGGCTTCGTTTTCTTGCCATTCTTTCGAGCTGAGCGCAACTGATCGGGCGACATGAGGATCCAGCGACCCTTCTCAACTCTCCATTTGTGACCGATTGGAGGTGACGGCAAATTCTTGAATTCATCGGGGTCTGCTTTGAACTAAATTAAAGGACCGTTTTCATGTTTTAAAACTCCGTTAAGAGTTGTTAATTTGAATTTACCTCCTCATTGACTCGTGCAACAAGGTCTTGATGCGGGTCTTTGTTTTCAATAGCAAGCTGATTGAAATTGTCAAGTGCCATTTGCTTGTAGTGTCCATTGAAATTTACCCACGTAAATCCATCGTCAGGCGAGGGCAAGTTTGCGAGTTTTGCTTCAACACTGCCAACCGGAATGACAATGTCACGAGGCTAAACATTTAAATAGAAAGTGGTGTTCAAAGCAGCCGTTAAGCGCTATTTAAAAGTAGTATAAAGATTAAGCTTCATCTACATACCTTATGCATTCGACTTGACATTTTGTTCGACTTTGAAGAACCTAAGAAAGTTAAATTTAACAAGTCATAAACAGTGGCGCGCAAGAACTCTTCAAAATCATGTTTAAACTAACGAAATTTAAAATGTTGTAATATTGACGCATTTAAAACTTTTAAACAATGCAATAACAAAGTGAAACAGTAGAAAGAGAGGACACATGAAATTTCGTGTTGATGTTTGTTAATTTCCACATGTTGCACTTTTATTTTGATTTTCCAATCTAATCAAACAAACTTTTCTAATTGTGCAAAATATACATTTCCTTACGGAGATTTAAATGCTTTTAAGAAAATAACACTTTTAGATGAATCACAACGGAAGAAAGCGTCCGTTAAGTGAAGTCGAACCGCATGAAAACTTTGATGAACCAGCGGATCAAGGAATTGAGTTGCAAATTTCAAACTTTGCGTTACAACGTAAGTTATATTAAAATTTAAAAGAATTAAACATCCTTTAACGAGGCTCTACAAACAATACCGACGTTAATTTATAGATGGATTTGAGTCAATTGAAGAATTTGAACACGTATTGGCATTGGGCGATCAAACACTTGCAAACATGGAGCAACAAAACATCCGAACAGATGCGATGGGAAAGAAAAGAGATCAGTTAAAGTCTTTATTCAAAAAACACATGGAAGGTTCAACAGAATCAAGACTTTCTAAAATTATCGAAGATCTTGACAGCGGTATGAAATGTTTTAAGTTTTGAGTTATTTTTATAATTTGATTCTTAACAACCATTGACGTGGTTTTTGAATACAACAACATTGTGATTGTTTAGGCACTACAGATGCTGAAATTTTAACACTGAAGATTGCGCGAGACAGCTTTGTTGACCTTGCAAAACAAACACTAGACGGTAAAAGTTTGCAAACACGACAAATGCTTATGCTTTGTTTAGACATTGTTGATTTAGCAGACAAAAACAAGCATGTTTATCTACTGTCGCTATCGCCTATGACGGTAATTTAAAAACAATCTTTAATGAGATTTAAAACACGTCTCATTTATTTTTTATAGATCGTTAAATCTGGTCATTGCTTCGCGGTCTATTTTGAATTTCTCGAAAGTCATTACGGCAAGAACAAAGGTTATGGCGTCGATGAGTTGAAAGCATTAGCATACGACTTGCGTGTTACAAAAATATCAGAATTGTTTAGTGATTTTGTATCTTTTTTCTGTGAGTTCTACAAGGTTCCGAAAAATATTGCAGCTATTAAACGAGCCGAAAATGTTGAACCTTCAACTATTGTTAGTTATTCATGTGGTCTATTTGTTGCCGTTAGTTATTTAAAGATATTCTTGTCTGTTTAATGTACGCTTGTTTTCAGTTCAAGATTATTGGCATCCTCAATATTGGAACAGCAAGGACAAAATTGTTTGGAAGTAAAAGTTACATTGAAACTCGAAAGGCTCTACGGACGCTTGGGATTAATAAGCACTACTTCAAAGAAAAAATATCACCAGTTGACATTATTGAATTGCTAAAAGTTACTGAAATCAAGACTATTGCCGATTTGCAATGTAAAAAATAACTTACTGTTGCTAGAATTAATCACACTTTTAAGGCGCAACATTTCTCTTGCTAATTGTCGAGTCTGGAATTCGTCACAGTAGCGCAACTGCAATCAATGAAAGTGTAAGCGGTTTCATTGGATTGGAATTAAGAGATTTAGGTATCCAGTTTACGCGAGACAAGACTTTTCGAATATCAATTACAATTCGTCAAGAAAAGACTAGCAAAAACAAAGAAGGAAGGTGCGTTTAAATTCAAAACAGCTTTTAACGGAGCTTCAGATTCAAACATCATTTTTAAATTTAGCCGTCAAGTTTTTTTATGGTCAAACGCACGCTACTGTCATTTGTCTTCTGCTAATCTATTGTTGATGTTTATTTGTCTTTGTGGTTACACAACTGAAAATTTGAGTGATTGCTTCCTCAACAAAAAAGTAGTGATTCGTCCTGAATGCTTGGATTTGCCACTTTTTTGTGAAATTCGCAAAGATCTGATTTTGGTTTGTAATACTTTTAAAAATGTTGTATTCCCTTTTTAGCCTGGAGCTCCATTGAAATATGTCGAACCAATGCTAAAATGGTTGTCCAAAACATCTGGAATTCCGCGTGCAGCTATTGCAATCAATTCGCTTCGCCGAGTAAGCTTTTTGCGTTTCTAGATCAAATTTACTTAAATCAATCCTTTACGGGATTCAACTACAATTCTTATTTTTGAAAAATAGGGTTACGCAACGTCATTGTATGAAAATGCTTATTTGATCGACAACACTATCACTGAAAAGCGCGCCATTGAAAATGTCTTATCATCAGAAACTTGGATTAACAAAAATTGTCAAGATTACTTCTCACATAAGATTGGACCCAGATTGCTTTTATTCCGAATCTACAATTTGCCAATTGAAAATGCGCTAGCCGATGTTGTTCTTGAAAATTTGGCATGCAGTGTCTTTCGTTCTGAGAAGTTTTTGGAAATGCGTACTACTAGTTCTGAACTGAGATTGAGTACGTTTTATTATACAGTCTTTAGCGAGATTTTATTGCATGTCTATTTTTTAAATTTAGTTGAACAGAAACATGCACAACAGTATGAAAGCAAGCTTAAAGTTTTAAAAGAAAACTCAGATGCATATAAGCGTTTATCATTGATTAAGAGTTAGAATTTTTGCTATATTGAAATAAGTTTATTGTTTGTAGATAAATATGGCGTCAAAGAGGAATCATCGTTCCGCAAAAATAAAGCGATAAGTCAACAGGATTTTGATGATTACAAAGAAAATAAAGCAAGCTATTCAAAAGATAAAAGAGCTTTGTTCAATCGAATTGAAGGTATCTGCAAAAGAGAAAAGGATCAGCTGGAATGCAAAAACTGGTATGCTGCAAAAGAAAAGATTATGTTAGAAGAACGTTACATTCCAAGAAAGGTATTTAAATTTCCAACCTTTAACGAGGTTTGATTTTAAAATCTATCGTATCTATTTCAGGAAAACATTGTTCCTGTTTTGAATTTTGATTTACTGCATGAAAGAATGGGGCATTTAGTTCTTCCATCGCCGTTTGGTCAACTCTCATTTGAACGGTAAATATTGTTATTAGTTTTTAAATAGGTTAATCAACCATTAACATGGTTTCAAAACATAAAATGTTGTTTTATTTAAGCAATGCCGATTATTCAACATTTGAGCCTATTGCTTGTCCGTTTTCACCGAACAAAGACGACTGTCAATATTTGCAAAATCCAGCTGAATTTGTTGCGCATCGATCTTTTCACATTCAAAAGCTTAGAGACAACCAGAAATTATTGCTGTTTTGCCATTTTAATGATTGCAAAGAATCTTCAAGAAAAATGAAAGAAAACATCTATTTGTACCACATGGCTACAAAGCATACGTCTGAATTTATTTGCAGCTGCGGCCAAAAGATATCAAGTGACGACGCAGAAGAACATATTGATGGAAATTCTGATCATGTAATTAACTCACCTTGGCATTTTGACACGTTTATCTTTCCGTCGCTAATCGACAGGTAAAATTTTATCCAAGAGACATAAATCGATTTAAACAATCCTTTGCGGGTTTTTAAAACTATTGCTATACTTATACTTAGATGTGAATGTTCTAACCAAATTGACTTTTCATCTGATATTTGCTGCATAACTCAACGAAACGATATCAAAAAGGAGTTGCTGTCAAAGAATTTGAGTGTCATGGCTGAAGTTTTAGAGGGTGACAGCACCAAAAGGTAAAACATTCAAACAAAGCTATAAAACTCGTGATTTTTACTTCAACACTTGACGGTGTCTTATAACAAGCGACGTTTGTTTTGTTTAGTTCAAAGCAAGCTGTTGCAAAAGCAATTTTGCTGAATATGCTAGGGATCAACGTGTTGCCGGATTGTTTGACAAAGTTAATTCTCGAAATTGAATAGGTGTTTGTACAGTATGTTTATTGCGAAAGGGTTACATAAACAATATAAATCATTTGTTTGGAAGTTGAATTTTAAGAGTCGTCTAGTTCCAGCAAATAATTAGTTGTTTTGCAGTTTAGTTTTAATATAAATGTCACATAATGTTAACAGACAGTGATGAATGATTTGATCGTAAATAGCAAATTGAAAGTCAAACAAAAACGCAACAAAAGCATTTTCTCTTTCTCAAATAAAAAGGCAAAAGCCGCTTTACTAAAATTTTAATCGAAATATGTCTAACTGATGAGACTTTTTCCTTGGTGCAATTCGACCTTAGGTAAAGTACACTCCCTTGTAAAGGCATACAGATTTGATTAATTTTGACCCTGAGCTTCAACATCCACGTTGTTCAAAGCCAAAACATACAATTTACCACACATGGAATCGGCAAAAGATATGTGCCGCGGGAGAGGATCGAACTCTCGACCTTCAGATTATGAGACTGACATTCTACCGACTGAACTACCACGGCAGCTGGAAGAGGGATCGGCCTACATTCTCTTGCGACGAGCGCGTTTTCTTCACTGCTTTCTTTTTTGTCTGGGAATGAAATGGGGCCGCGTGTTCTTTGCTGGCTGTAAATAGGGGCAGGCTTTTCAGCGCGTAGAGGTGGACTTCCCTTCTTTTTGAGCACCTTAACTTGGAGAGCAGCAAAAGAATCTACATGGAGTTTGAACAAGCATCGTTTTAGTTTGCAATTGCTTCATTGTTTGTTATGGTTTTTAAACTATCATTATGCATGTTTGGCATCATTTTAAAGCCCGGTTCCTTGCGCATCTAACGATATAAACGTTTAATCTTGTTGTTCGATCAGCACAAAGTTCCACTTGTATCTTAATCGGATTTGAGCAACAAAAAATAACAAATATTTATGGCAATCATTGAAATCAACAAAAAGCTAATGTGGCTCGATCGTACAAACAAATTCTAAAAACAATTACTTAGGTAAACGACGAATCTCGTGCAGCAACCAAATTGTCAACGTAACCATTGCAAGTGATCCTTGTTGATGCAAAGATCCAAGAGCATTAGGAACAGACGTCAACTAAAAATTAAGTTGTTCAAAGCAAAATTGATTGAAAGAATGAAGCTGTTTGAAACGATAAAGTGAAATTGTTCAAAGCAAAATTGTTTAAACATACCAAAGTTGTAACTCCAATTGATGCCTGCGCAATGCCCATTGCAAAGAGAGCATTTAAGGCCATTCTGGCACGTGGACTTAGAGCCAAACGACGACCAGCCAACCAAGTAGCCGTTACAGTTGCCACAGTAAAATAAGCCTGAAAATTGAGTCAAATTTGCCATACAATTCAAAACAAACCGAATGTCTATGTAGAAACTGGACAGTCACTGGATTTTCAACAAAGTTTCGCCACATCGGTTTCAACTCAACAATCTCATTTGGAATCAGTTTTCGTTGTCCGTTTGGATTTTCGGGAGAGCCTTTAAATCCAGGCCATGTGTTGTAGATACGACCGGCGTCCAGCGATGCAACTGTGCCTCCGAGCAGGACAGTCAATGTAAGTGCTCCAACAACTCCGCTAGCCATTGTGCGCAAACGAGTGATTCCTCGAATGGCCGAGTTCTAAACAATTAATTAGGTTTAAAGATATTTTGAAACTTGCATTTGCGAATGGAAGGAGATGAGAAAGAGCGGACCACAAGAACAAAGAATAAACTCCATATGTAGCGCCCAAATGAGCAAGAATCCGGTACTGACTAATATGCGGAGTGTTTGTTTTCGAACCGGGTCCCATTCCGGATTGCAACACTTTCCAGCCATCTAATAACTAAATGAAACTTGATTGAAGTTGAAAGTTCAAAGTTTGTTTTATTTACATGTCCGCCCAACAAAACTGCCGCCGCTCCCATTTTCATCTGCATTCGTTGATCAAATCGTCCTTTAAAGACAAAGTAAGCTGCCGGGACCAAGAAAACAACTCCAAGCAATTGTCCCCAGCACTTGTGAAATGATTCCAGCTTACGGATTCGTTTGAAATCTTCAAAAGTTAGTTCCGGGGCATCTGGACTTGCTTACTTGCTTTTTTGGCATGCTTCAAATTCTTCTTGCCATGCTTTATCTGAGCGTGGAACGCTGTAAGTTCGACGCAAGTCCCAGTTGAACATATTAAATTTGCCTTCAGAGAGACTGTAAGTGTTGAGTTATTGGATTAAACTGCTTCGAAACTAACCGAGTAAGTCCACCAAGAGCCAAACCACCGGCACTCAAACCAGCACAGCCCAAAAGCCAATATCCAATCATCTTTTGGTCTCCATTAACGGTACTTCCAATCGTCTTATCAGAGAGGTAACGTTTAAATGGCATTGAAGGCCTAAAACGAAATAACTAATCAAAAAGAAACATTCAAAAAATACCATTTTTGAACAAACTTTGATGTTAGAAGCAATTCTGTAAACTTTTTGGAGTTCATTTTCTAAAAAGTTGTTTTAAAACGATTAAGTAGATTTGAAATAAAGAATCTTCCAAAGAAAAACACAAAAACGGTTGTGCAACAAGGAACGCCTTGTTTTTATTTACTGGCGGGCGTGCAAAAAGAGAGACTGCAAAAAACAACAAATATTGACGCGAAAAGAGGCGGGAACATTTTGCAAGTAAATGTGAATATTCTTTTCTAGAACGCGCAAATTGTTATAAAACTTTACAGAGTAAACAAAAATCGTTCAAAGTTTGAGCGCTCGTCAATTTTAAAGATCATTATGAAAGTCTTTATCGTTGACAGGATTTGTTGTGCTTTTTCAATAGTATTTTTGTTACTAGTTGAAAGCTCGAGACTAGCCAGACACAAAACGTAGTCCAGAAGAGTATTTAAAGACACGGAAATATTTGATTCAAACTTTTAATTAACCTTGAGACCCATACAATTTTTGCATCGTTAGACGTGTGAGGAACTGGGCTTTCAACTAATAGAAAAAACTTATACCGATACTCAAAAAAACCCTGTCAATGATTAATCAAATTTATTCGGCAATATCAAAATACACAAAGCGCTTTGTTTTTAAAGCCGAAAACATTTAACATGCTGTAAAGTTGATTAGACTAACAGACGGAACGGCGCTTCCGCCTGAAGTAATAAATCCAGCATCTTGGAAGGACGCAGAGGGTTGAATGTTGACCCACGAAGGCAATGTGTATTGAGTTCCGGAGACTGGAGAGAAGTTCCACGAACTAGCAATTGTGATCTGAAAGTTGTAAGTGTTTTCAAAGCTTTTATTTAGACACTTACTCCGCTGCCCAAAACGATGTTGAAGTTGGCGCCACAGACTGCTTTGGACCCAGTGTTTTTAAAGACCAATTGATATTGTGCTCCGCCGTCCCATGAGTTTACAGTTGCAATTGAGATGCTAACCCCGGATGAGGTGCCACTTGCAGCGGTGCTGGTAGCAGAATTGCTTGCTGCTTTGGTAGTTGTTGCTGAGGATTTGGTTGTAGCTGAGCCGGCAACTGTCGTCGTGGCAGCAGCATTTGTATTGCTTGATCCGGAGCACGAAACGCCTGGAAGCGAAAGTGTTTTTGCCTTCGAGACATCAAAAATTACCATTATTTTGCGACTTCAACTTGGCTTTAACTAATTGACCGGAGGCCGTCAAGACAGAGTCGTCACCAACTTGGCTGGATGTAGTTCCTGGATTCAAAGCAGCTGCCGCTTCGGCTTTGTTGTCAATTGCCCAGTTAGCATATGAAATTTGATTTGCGTCCAAGAAAGTGTACCATTCATTCGAAGATTCTGTGTCTACCGAGCCGCCTCCTGATGCATCAACTGTTCCATATTCGGTTACAAAAATTCCAATCCCCTAAAATTAAATGAGTTGAAAAGAGTTGATTTTAAGAGTCTTTAATGTTTTGAGTAATTTGATTTTAAGAGTGTTTGAGTTGAAAGGAGTCTTTAATGATTTGAGCTGAAAAGAATGTTCAATCATTTTAAAAGAGTGTTTGAGTTGAAAGGAGTCTTCAATGAATTGAAAAAATTGGTCAACGATTTGAATTGAAAAGAGTATTCAATATTTAAAGACTGTTCAATAATTTTAAACTGCCTATCAAATGTTGATTTGGACGACATTAAAGTAACAACGTACCGCATTCAAGGCGGTTTGAGCCTTGTCACGTAGAGATTGCTTGTGAGTTGCGGCGTAGTAATGCAAGGTGTACATTAAATTGTTACCAGAAACGGGATTTGCTGCAGCGACATCAACGTCCTTAAAAGAATAAGTTAAATTCACATCAAACTCCATCAATTTAAACCTGTGACCACGTCGGTGTTCCCAAAACAATAACATTATTTGGATCGTTTGCGCGGATGGCAGCAACAACTTTTTCGTGGTACGGTTTGATGACAGTGGTCCAGTCAACTTGCAAAGGCTCGTTGTAGATTTCGTAAATGATGTTTGGATAGCTAGCGTACTTTTTGGAGATTGCACTGAAGAAAGTGACTGCTTGATCGGCGTGGTCCTTAAAAAGGTGTTTAAATAATCAAAATAAGATTTATTGCGTACCTGTGCATCGCTGTCGTGCCAATCAACAATTACGTAGATGCCAAGTCCAATTGCGGCCTGGATGACTGTCTCGACGCGTCCTTGTTCAACAGTTGGTTCAGTTAAGTAGCCACCCTGATCAACAGCCATTGCAGCACGAACAACATTAGCGTTCCAAGAACACTTTAGGGCCTGGATGGTTTCGTTGTTGTAAAACGCCGTTCCCTCTGCCCATTGCGACCAGAATAGAGACATTCCGTGGAGAGCGACTGCTGAACCATCGGATCCAACAAGTTTAGTGCCTGGAATTAAAGTCATTTTGTAAGTTTTAACTAACAAATCTCACCTTTAACTGAAAGTTGTCCATATGGCGGAGCAACTGCTTGGACAGCACCGACCAAAGCGCACAAGAAGACTCCAATCATTATTTGCTCTTCAAATTGATGATGTTTTGATAGTTATGGTACCCAGCTTTTATATTGACATGGAATACCGGCAATTTGGACTTGCTGATCCAATAAGATCCGCCCATTTGTGTTGATGCGGAACTTTTGTGTTCAAGTGACGTGAAAGGTGGCGATTTCGATGTACTTTTAGTGTTTGTTTGAGTTCAACTAGATTAAGATTATCTAGCATAGTGACAATTTGATATTGAAAGACATTTGAACAACTGAGATTTTTGAATTCAATCATTAAAAAGACTTTTAATGCTAAGAAGCAACAAACATTTGATGTTATTAGGTGTTTAAAGTTGAAGCGACGTTTAACGTTGAAGTAATTAAAACAAATACTTGATATCAAGAAATCATTCGACGCTTAATGTTGAAGTAATAACACTTGACACCAAAAAATCATTTAACGTTTAAAGAACAAAAGCGAACTGTTGATGTCAAACGTAATAATCATTTGAAGTTTAAAGAACTTCTTATAATCACTTCAATTAACATAATGTTTTAATACCCTTTAAAATGATCGTTATTTCTTTTATTCAAAACATTAAAGACAATTACAGTGTTAATGTTGTTGCTCAAAAGTCCTTTTTGCTCAAAGTATCACAACAAAAATGTTTCAATTTTTGTTCTAAGTTCGCGATCAATCTCTCCCGTCATTTGTTGTTTGGATTATCTTTTTTGACCGAATCTTTTTTGACAGCATGCTTGTTTAACAAAAGCTTCGGTCAAATGGAGTTGTGATCAAATTGTGTTAGAGAGTCTAATCTGGGGATAATTCCGATTTAATTCACAATTAAGTGCATTTGAAACAAACAAGCTCAGCGATTTAATTCTATTTTTGGTATTCGAGTGATGTTAGTTTTTGTGTGTTTGGAAATGGTAACTTGTTGTGTAAGTAAATCTTTTAATTCAACATGTGCATTGTTTTTAAAACAAGCTATAACAATTTGGTTATTGTTAATCCCTAATTGCATTGGTATTGTAAGTTCTTTAAAAAGAGCTACAACCATTTGCAGTGCCTGCGAATAAAAAGCACTCAAACTGCATTAACTTCAAAAAAACACTTGAAAGTTTATTTCAACATAACTTTAAACAATCAACTCCGTCCTTTTTTGTGTTTCTTTTTGTCGTGAAAGATGTAGTCAGTGTAGTCTCGTTTAATGTTGTTGGAACACCAGTCACCGAATGTAGATTTTTGGCAATAAGCGCAAGGTTTGGAACAACCGGAGTCCGATTTGCATGGCTTTCCACAAATTGCCAAGCCTTTAACGGATTCAACGTTAGAGATTTGCATTAAAACGACGAGAAAAGTAAGTAAGCATAAAAGAAACTTCATTTTCTTGTTTCTGAAATTGTGGATTTTAAAGTTGGAGATTTAATGTGTGCTTTTAACGAACGTTGTAGGTTTGAAAAAGTTGTTAAAGTCTTTCACTTTAAACTTGATTCTAATTATCGAAGCAAACTATTCAAATCGGATATGCTTTACGTGAAAAACTGCTTCTTAAAGATGCACTAAAAGAATTGACGTGCTTTTCAAACAAATGAATGCTTGTCAATCATATTAATCTCAAAACCTAACCAAACTAATAAAGTAGTCAAAACTTTAAATCAATGCGTGTTAACTAAATCAATCTCGAAACTTAACCAAACTAATAAAGTAGTCAAAACTTTAAACAATTCAACATAAAAAATGCTTGTTAATCAAATCAAGCTCAAAAATCAACCAAACAAATCAACATAAAGCAATGCTTGTTAATCACACTAATTTCAAAAATCAACCAAACTAATCAAAACAATGCATATTTAACACCAAATAAAAAGCATATTCCACGCATTCCAACAATCTTTTCTTTTATATTCACAACAAAAACGTTATACTTAATCGTGAGAACTTTTTAATGCGTCTTTTAACATTTGTGATTTGTTTGATTGCAAGAATTTACATAACGCAATAAAACTTCAAAGCAATAAAAGATTATCGTGAGAATAATTTGTGACATACGAGGAAATGAATTTTTATGATCATTTTTTATTGCTTTTATGTGTCGGATGAGGAAGTTTGTTTGTAGGTGATTTTAAATCATTTATTCACTCGACATAGTTTTAAATTAAATGATTACCATCGTCCACATTGGCAAATATTGAAAACATAACCGGGTATGCACTTGCATCCACCGCAATCTGAATTTGTACGGCATTCGTCGTGGGGATGCAATCCGTGGTGAGAGCGTGGAATAGCAGCTTCGGTAGCTTTTGTTGCGATGACGACGAAGAAAAGGAAGCATAAGAGAATGAACTTCATCTTGGTAATCTGAAAAGACAGCGAAACTTTAAAACGCACAAAGACCAAACGTTTTAAAGAAATGAACGAGTCCTGTCGCTTTAAATGTGCAAAAAGCAATTAAATTAATTTCATTATTTGTGCAATAAAAACGTCGTTAAGAATGCAAATTCTGGACACAAAATGACTGCTTCCACCACCTTCGAAATAAAAGCACAGTTTATTCAACACAAGTCATTTGAGTAAAACAATTTGGATAGGGAAATGGAAAAGGATCACTAAGATGACAAATTGGACACTCGTCGTTGCAATCCGCATCACTTTTACAATATTGTCTACATGTTTTAGGACCACCACCGAAAATTTCATGTCTACGTGGAACGGCTTCAACGTTTATGGCAATGATGGTGAAGAGAAGAAAACAGAAGAAGATTACCTTCATCGTGGTGATCTAACAAAGTGAATTAAAGAACTAGAGCGTTGCTTCTACTTTAAAAACTGTTTTGAGCAATCAAAAATGTCATTAAAATGTAAACTCTAAAGAGAAGAATTGCTTTCAATTAAAGTGTAGTTAAAATGCAAATTCTAGAGAGAAACGTTTAATGAATACATTTTTCTAACGACATTGCACATCAAACAAAGGCTTGTAATTAGCATACGTAATCTTTCAAAACACAGTTTATTCAACACAAATCATTATCAATACACACAATGTGCAACAACAGTATTAAGTTGGCACATTGAACATGCGCTATCACCACAGTCCGAATCACTTTTACATGCTAAGCCACAACCTGGAGGAATGGCGGCAAAAATTTCACGTTCAGCTAACTTTTAATTTCAGACATCCTCTGACTGTCTTCTACTGATCCACAATGAAATTGGCAATTTGTGCTTAGTTTTTGTTTCTTGTTGTCCTTTTGAGCGTCGGAGCTCAAGCTGATCGTCCAATCACGTTCAATGATTGCATTCGTAAGCCTTTTTATAATCTGAACTTTTATAATTTCTTTGTTTTAAGGCCTTCGAAGCGGCAGAGAAGTTGGATTGACCGTGGAGAAACTCTTGCAAAAAGTTGATCGATGTTACGAGCGTGTCAAGCAAGGAAACAACGCCATCAAGCCGCACATCAATGAGTGCATCCGTAAGTTGTTTAATATTTAAAATCTGGCATAAACAAAGATTCCAGGTATTCGAAACGGAGGACTTATTGGATTCACCGTCAAGGAACTTTTGGGAGTTGTTGACAAATGCTATGAAAGCGCAGTAGCCAAAATGAGCGACTGCGAAGGTAAAGCTTTATATTTCTAATTCTACTTATAACTTTGTCTAATTTAAGCAATTAAACAAAATGGACTCGTTGGATTCACTGTCAAAGAACTTTTGGAGATCTACGATAAGTGTAAAAAGGTGGCCTATAATCACGACGAAGTTTAATAATCCCCGTGTTTGTTAATTGATCTCATACTCTTAAAACTAGCCGAGTGTTTTTTTAATTCAAATGAATAAACAAATTGTTTAACCAATGACGAAAAGTTAAATCAAAGTAGTCTTTATTTACAGACTTGCGAGTCGTTTGTTTGCTTATTGATCCGAATGCAGTCAAGATGTTTTTATCAGTTGACTCAACCTGTTGAAACTGTTTTTTGTTCCGTTTGCGAGAGTAGTTAACGATTTACTCACTTTTAGATACTTTATAACCAATTCTATCAAACAAAGATGAAATTGACAATTTGGAGCGCAGTCATCTTTCTTGTCGCCTTTTGGAGCTTGGAATTGGAAGCGATGCGCATGGAAACGTTCAATGACTGTCGTCGTAAGCTTTTTAAAACACTAAACATTACAACTTCTTTATTTGTTTTGAGGCATGCAAACTGGTGGGATACTTGGAGCAAATGTAGAAAAACTTACATGGCTTGTCAATCAATGCTATGCTCGTGTCCGAAACAACCAAAACGTATTCAATAAACAAATAATTGGATTGTGCACCACTCGGAATTGTCGATACAATTGAATAACTCGTTGACATTGTCAAAAAGTAAACTATATTTGTCTCTAATGTTATTGTTTGAATGAGTAATGTAATTTGAAATGAATAAACTTTATTAATCTAGTCAATTTCT